>JBBGZY010001190.1:2607500-3807500 GCA_037952925.1 Lithobates clamitans
CAGTGTGACTGATCTCTCGTGATTGATAAGAACCTTTTGAGTGCCTTACACAATGGTCTTTCTTGTGCGTTTTTTGTCAACGTGGTGAAAGAGGCATCCAATATCTTGAAGACTTTTTTTGGAGCAAGAATTCTATCTGCCCCTATGGATCTCATCTTGAGTAACAAAATGGAGGCTTGGGTGAAAATAAAGGGAAACAAAACTATAGAGCAGAAACACAGCTCAATTTTCTACACCTTTTCAAGATGAAGCTTGACTGACATGCATAGCTAGAATTGGAAGATCTGTCTAATCAGACTAAAATCGTTGTACAGGCAACACACCAGTTTCTGAAGCCACCGTTGTTCGTTTCTTGATTCATATGACTTAAGCACACTTGACATCAACTGCATCAAGATGTGACATTTTATAAGATAAAAAAGAAAAATAAAACATTTAACATGAAAGAAATTTTTTTTAGTATTTTCAAAAAAGGATACAATGGCTTTTCAAAAAAATTGCTTCCATTCTGGGTGTATATAACATAAAAATTACTATAAAAGGAACATAAGGGTTACAGCATTACTTTCATATTTTCCAAACCAAATATACATTTGCTAAATTGGAACAAAAATGATAGGAAAAGAGATTGTATAATATAGTATTATCATGCCTGGGAATAAAAACAACTCTAACCTTTAAAAATTATTTTAGATTCAAAATGATGATAATACTGTTTTTATTATATTTATTTTCAAGTAATTGGAGTGTGCCCAGTGGAAATAATCAGTTCATTTAACTGCCTTCGGATCATGTGTGTCAAATACCTCTAACACAAAATCTTAAGTAAACATAACGTAGATTATAAAATGTATCAGATATTGTAAAACTAACATTGTTTTAAAACAAACGTATTTCATTGTATTACTTTATTTTATAGGCTTTCCCATTAACAACAGGGCAAGTTGAGTTTCCATTTTGTGAAGCATGGTGTTTTTGCTTATTTTCTTTCTACTTAGATTTTCTCTGTAAAAATAAAATATTTTATTTTTTCACAGTCATGCTGATCACAAGACCTTACATTTTATAGTATTATAACATTCGCATGTAGATACTTCTACATGCTCAATATTTTATTAATTTATATGGTAGTACAGACTGGTAATATTGGCATCCAAAAGACTTGCTTTTTCAAAAGTAATTTTACACAGCCATTTAGAAATAGATGTTACTTGTGTTTCATGATAGTAACATTTTATTAATTCTAGCAAAGTGCTGAACTTAAAATTATTTTTATACTATTTGATATGCAGTAAATTACCAAGTGTTTACAGCAGAAACATATACATATATTACATTGCAGGTACAGTATATTATAGAATATGATCATCATAATGTTGGTAAATTAGTTAAGTTATATTATCAATGTAACATTACTGCAGCAGCAGTTTACATATCACTCCACAGACCAAGACTAGGTAAATTAGGCTTCCTTTCATACAGCTACAAGAAATGTAGATAACTTATATTGTGGCAATAATATTTCCTGCACAATACATTTCTGTTAGTTATATAGCCTTTGTGATCATGAAGAATCAAATGCCACAAAAGTACCCTCCATTAACAGACGTACTTAATGTACCGTATATACTCGAGTATAAGTCGTTCCGAGTATAAGTCGAGGCCCTAATCTACCACAAAAAAATGGGAAAAACTTATTGACCCGAGTATAAGACGAGGGCGAGAAATGCACAGCTACTGTAAGTGGAAAAGAGGGTCAACAATGCCCATTTGCAGCATCACTGTGCCCATTTGCAGCCATAGGTCCCCTGAACTTCAAACTCGGTAGTTAAGGGTTCCTAGATGCCCCCTAGCTGCAGCCAAAATTTGGGGTCTCTGAACCCAAAGGGTCCCGAAATGACATTGCTGCAGATGGACACAGTTGACCAAATTTGTGGCCCTGTATCTCAGGGCCACTTAGTGCTAAGAACCCCAAATTTGGTGTGCAAACCCAGTGGAACTAGCACCATAAAATTTCCAAAGCTGGGGTTTCTAGCACCAAGTGGCCCTGAGATACAGGGCCCCAAAAATCAGTTCAGAAAATGTCAAGCGCTTTTCTGCAGCAGAGAATGACATTTTCCGAACCGGTTTTGGGGCCCCGTATCTCAGGGCCACTTAGTGCTAGGAACTTCAGCTTTGGATATGTTGTGGTACCCTTTCCACTGGGTTTGCACACCAAATGTGGGGTTCCTAGCATCAAGTGGCCCTGAGATATGAGGCCCCAAATTCGGTTCAGAAAATGTCAAGCACTTTTCTGCAGCAGAGAATGACATTTTCCGAACCGATTTTGGGGCCCCGTATCTCGGGGCCACTTAGCACTAGGAACTTCAGCTTTGGATATGTTGTGGTACCAGATCCACTGGGTTTGCACACCAAGTGGCCCTGAGATACGGGGCCCCAAAGTCGGTTCGGAAAAATGAAATTTTTTGCTGCAGAAAAGTGCTTGACTCGAGTATAAGTCGAGGGGGGCACTTTCAGCACTAAAAAATGTGCTGAAAAATTCGACTTATACTCGAGTATATACGGTAATTACTCAAAAAAGCAGGTCTGTTCGGTGATTTACAACTTCAGGAGAGCTGGGGATTGCTTTGAAGCTTGAACACTTATACATGATCAGTACTGATTAGATTGGATGATAGAAGAAGTGCTGCCCTGGTTATTCATACAATTGATTACATATATATATTCAGCAGGACTTTTTATAAACAATTGTTGGGACTACAGACAGTCTGAAAGCAGCATTCCACCCAAAAGTGGAAGCTCAGCTTATCTGACTTCTCCCCCCTCCAGTTCCACATTTGGCTTCACTGCCGGTTTCTGCTACAGACAATGGCGACGGCAGCACCCGAGAGCAGATGGAAACATTGGCTAGGGTGCTGAAATCGCTGGATTCCTGAACAGGTAAAAGTCCTAATAATAAAAGTCAGCAGTTACAGTATGTGTAGCTGCTGACTTACATTTTTTGCTGGGGGGGGGAGCAGAACTTCGCTTTAAGCTAGCCATAGACAGTCTTAAGTTAAGCATGAAGTGGCTGAATTTTGATTTATGTATGGGCAGGCTGGGTGTACTGAATTTGATCTATCGATCGACTTCAGTACAACTAGCCTGTTAGATTTTTTTTGTTCAATCATTGCCAGGGGCTATAACTGCTGGCAGTGATCATTATATTTTGATGGCTGGGAAAACCTCTCCCTGTCAGACTACAATAGCTCCATGGGAGGGATTCCTCCATCAACACTGACTGTGTTGGTGAGAGAATCGAGCAATTTTCTTTCCTTCAACCCGTGGCTGAGGGAAAGAAAATTGCATAATGTACAGTCTGCCTTATGCTCCTTCACAAATTAATAACGTAGTAAGTGATGTAAAAAACTTAACAGCACCCCTTTGGAAGTTAAAATTCTTTCCTGGAGACCCTCAGAAGACCACACACTGCTCTAAATGATTTGGGTGATGGAAATTTCATAGAAGCATCTCTCTGTGATTGAGAAGAAAAATGTTTTCCTTGAAAGCCTCAGAAATCCAGAAAACTAAAGTTAGCTTTCTGATTTCATGAAATTAATAATTTGGCTGATGGGTGGTATTCAACAGTTTTCCTCTGTGAGGTAAGAGAAAGAGTTCTTAAATGGAGAACTTCTTTAGACTTTTTGTAATTGTTACTGCTTTCAATGACAATACCCTTATGTGCACAAGCAATTATACTGTAATTAAAATGATGAGGAATATTAATTATTTGCATGTACACTCTAAGTATACTCTTGCGTGTATACTTCTAACTTTATTTATTGTAAGAAAAGGGTAAAGAATTGCAACAAAAGCCTGCAAATACTGTTAAAGTTTAACTCCAGGCAAATATTTATATTTATATGAAAGGGACACACAAGGGGCTGTTGCCTTTTATCCAGTGTTATACCAGCATAAAGTGATTTTAAAGGAAAGAATAGAAAAAAAATGTTGACCCCCACCCCCCACCCATTCTCTCATCATTGGATCACTGGCTGTGATTGACAGTAGCAGGAGCCAATGGCTTGCATTGTTGTCTGAGCCAATGATGAAAGTGGCCCAGGAGAGCTGCTTTTCCCGTGCACATCACTGGATTGAAATAGGGCTCAGATAAGTATAAAGGGGGGGGGGCTGCACCCAGAAGGTTTTTTTACTTCGATGCATAGACTGAATTAAGGTAAAAAAAACTTGAGCCTTTAGGACAACTTAAACAATTTTTACAGCTGCCCATTCAGGCCTGAGATTTACGTATGTCCATCACTTTCTCTGTTACAGTTAAAAAATTTACTGCTGACACTACCCCCAGCCTACCAATTTGACAGTGATGCAGTAGACTGTTGAGGTGCACCACTAAGTGCTTTCCCTTCCTATCAGCAACCCCTGTCCACATACTTGCTGTCCCTCTCTCTCTTCTAATCTGCATGCTGCTATACAGGGAATTGTAAAAGGCTGATATCAGGTCACATTTAGAACATACACTAATCATATTTAAAAATTAATTTATTGTTTTATCATAAATACACGGTTGCATACTGTGTATTTTCTATGTGAAGTTCAGTTTTAAAGATGCCCGCAAGCTTTTTCTTAGCAATAACACAAAGAAAAAGGTACTTACGTACAACAGATCTAAGGCATTTTTTTAAAAAAGCTTGAGCTACTGACCAGATGTATAGCAGCTGCTTTGATGCACAAACAGCACATGAATAGTATATTTTTCTGCTGTAGGGCACTTGGTAATAACAAGGGTTCCCAATAAAAACATGGAGTAACGGAGCGGTGGGTGTTCAAGATCACGCCTTTTGTCACATACCTGTAATCGACACAGTGTGCTAGAAATTGTTTACTACCCTTCAGCAATAGAGATATAATATGCCTAAGTTTTATAGAAAAGAGTAATATTTATACCTATAGGCATGGAAAGATATTGTGTGACTTATGGTCAAATGTTTACATTACATTAATTAAACTACTTTTATTAGCAGTTGCAAACAGATTTGTTTTGGTCCTGTACTATAGCTTAGATGGGGCCATTGATTTGGTCTATTAGAGTTTTGACACTTATTAGCAGCTTCTCTAAGTAGCATTCAGTGGAGGTGGTTACATCAGTCTGCTGTGAAAAATAGAAAATCACTATCATACCTGGTTTTTAAAAAGCAATACCATCCAAAATGCGTTTTTCTTTTTTGGCACAGGACTCAGTGCCCTTCTTGGTCTTTACCACTGTACAGTTCCCTAGTAAAGATATCTTCTACTTGCACAGTATTGTGTAGGACAAGATTGTTTTTTTCACCCAGACGTCCATTGTCAGCAGCTTAACTGGGTTCCACATATAATCCCTCAGATAATCTATTACTAGTGGCAATGGTAGCTGGGCTGAAAAACTTCTAAGAAGCTCCTACAAAGCAGTAAAGTCCCAGTAGGATTTTAACACGCTAAAGGGGAATGCATTTTGAGGGACGTTGCATGTTAATGTTCCTAGTAGGAAATTCTGATTTCTTGTTTTCTCCACTCCTTTTGTCTGGTGGTTAGAAATTTGCCAGCTTTAAAGCAAACTTCTATGAGTCTAGTAGTTCAGGCAGAGGGAGGTGAAGGAATTATCCAGAAGTATTCACTTTGCACGTAGTAGATGGCAAGTTAGAGGTAAGTGATATTTACCTATTAGGCTCTTCTCACCTCATTCTTCTGAATGTTATTTAGTGAAACTAGATCACTTATGCTTTACTAAATAAAAGACATTACAAGAGAGTCAGTTTTACAAACCTACATATTGTCAATTAAAGCCCACTGGGACACAACAGGACAATTCACCTAACTCATCTTATAAAATGAGCCCAGGATAGTTGTATTTTTTTGTTTTTGCAACTAAATAGTATTTTTACATTTGTTTGAATAAAGGCAGAACATCCAGTTGGATGTACTGTCAGTTGTAACATTAAAAAATGAAATAAAATTACCTTTTAAAAGCCAAATAATTTTCAGAATCAACAAATTGCTAACTACAAAGATATTTTTGTAGGTCTGTGTGTTGTGCTCTTTTAATCTCACCATAATGGGTACATTGAGCTTGCCTATACAAGCTCCCTTGGGAGTGCATTTCATATCTTTTCACTCGTTATTATAGAAGCCTCCTCTATAGAGCTGCAGCTATTATTCCCTTTCATTTCTTTGTAAATGAAAGAGGTGACCGCATGTCCCTGCACTGCCCAGCTGATAATAATGTGCAGAGTGAGTTATGCATTAATCCCTGACCTTTTCCATGCAAGATCTAGTTTATTATGACCTAGTCCAAGCAGAACTATAATGGCACTGCATTCCTTTTTTCACATATGTGTACTTATGTTGGAGCAGGGCAGACTGTCTTAGCAAAATAATTTATTTCAGATAGGTATACTGTTTTGTCTTTTGTCAATATATTCTATTTTAGATATATTTATTGGGTTTGGAATCAAGTAAATCTAAAATAATATATATGGACAGATAATTTATTACCTTCGTGAATAAATGCTAACCTGGCCAGCTACAACAAATTCTCATAAAATCAGTAAAAACCCAAATAACAATGCGCTATTAAAATTCTAATGCATAAAGCTTGTTTAAAAAGTCATAGGTTAATGGCAGTCAGTACATAAACCAGAGCTGTCCTATGCTGTTCCGTGGATAGAATAAGTATTTTTTATGCAACCTCTAGATCAAAGCTATTGTGTTGATATTTTTTAAAATCAACTCACCTGACCTAATTTGCAGTTATTATGTATACTTCCATCGTTTACGTTTACCCAATTTGAGCAAAGTATGCACCGAAAATTTATGTTTTTTAAAAATTAGCAAAATATCAAAATGAAGAAAGAGCTAAACTGAGGGAGATAGAGTGGTAATACACAATCACCACCATTACATGCACATGATCTAATAAGTAGTTCTATATAGGAAAACACTT
Source organism: Lithobates clamitans (assembly GCA_037952925.1). Taxonomy (NCBI): domain Eukaryota; kingdom Metazoa; phylum Chordata; class Amphibia; order Anura; family Ranidae; genus Lithobates; species Lithobates clamitans. The sequence goes on from JBBGZY010001190.1 coordinate 2,614,477, forward strand.
TAATAAAGTAACAATGCAGAAGTACAAAAATGTAACTAGAATATAGCTATCCAGAAATCTGTTTCCAGTTTATGAAATCTGGAAATGCATGTGATGAAATGTTAAGGAAATAATAACTATATATAGCAATGGATTCTCTCTTTTACTATACATACAACCAAATGAATGGCTAGAATGAGCAAACCCAAGTCTATTCTTATCATACTGCTCTTTCCAGTTTAATTTTGGTTTGATTTCACTGCTCAGCAGTTCGGCACCAGACACGTCTGGGGCTGCAGTTCTAAAAATACATTTAGAAAATGTTTTTTTCCTCTGTCAAAAAAGACATAAGGTCTGTATATAAATAGCTTTGGAATCATGTGTAAAGTTATATTTTAATGTTTTATAGACATAACAAGATAAAATTCTGTATATAATGTAAGAGTATATAAATTACAAAACACGCAAGCTGATTAATGCACATCTTTCTTAACAAAATAAAAATCTGAAAAAAAAAATAACATTTGATATACATGTTTTGGTACATAATCCAGTATACAGCATATATATTAAGACAATGTCTGTGTGTACTTTAGTGAAGTTAAGAGTATTGCCAGCAGTTCAAAGAGTTTAATTCATTTTGTATGAAAACAGTCCGGAAATAATTTTGAAAACTTCTTGTGTAAGTTTGCTATCGTCTTTTTAGCTCTTTCTGCTTACAACAACATTTGGGTTATGAATTGTTATGTACATTGTGTATATTGGTACAGAACTGCAGTTATATAAGTTGGAATATGCTACAAAACCAGAGGCTGCCTGTACATAAAGGTATCTCTATACAATGCTATGTAGTTTGCAATGAATGCCCTTACAAAAATCTAGGGGCAAAATATTCATTTTAAGACAGTACATGCATTCAGAACCAAATTATGATCTCAACTAAATATATTATATGCTGTATGAAATAAATAGTCTACTTTATACATAATTGCTTTTCAGCTGGATGTCATGATGAGTTTTAAGATATATTAGTAAAGAAAGGTGCTTTTCACTAGGTCTAAGTAGCTTGAAGTTAATTTCACTGCCAAAATTTTTCCAAAACACTAATCTATTTTCCTACATAAAATATAACAAATAAAGTATAAGGACACAATTTAAATAAAAAAATATTTGTAGGTATTTTTAAAAGTCTACTCCTTAAGAGGCGATGCTCATAACTTTATCATTTGAATTTAAATGTCATTTCCTTGCTTTGTATTCTCAAGTGTTCTTTTTCTCTTATATTGATGAAATTATGGAAGCAACTTTAAATATTCAACAAAAAAAAAAGAATTTATGTTTGCTATTGAAATAAATAATGGCACTGTATAAATGAGTATTTATTGCTAAGGAGCAAAAAGGTCTGATTTTTTTTTTTCACTTTGTCATTTATGATTGTTTAGGAAATTCAATGACTTGTATTATCTAATTAAACATGACAGCGCCTTAAACGTCGGGGTGTTTTCTGTATGGATCAGCATTGAATCACTGAGAAAGAACTAAACCAACAATGGAAGAAAATGTCATGTATTGAAATTGCCATGTTCATTTCTGCCTATGTATTTTTGTTTTGTGATCGAAGTGCCTTTGAGGAGTGTACTTTGAAAATAAAAGCTTAATAAATGAAAAAAATAAAATCATCAACAATATGACCCTACAAATTAAAATAACAACTGTTATAGCATATGTATTTTGTATTTAAGAAATGTTTTATTGGTTGATTTAGAAAATCAGAAAAAAAATGTTCTTTATTGTAATATAATTTTTTTCAGGTCTATTTTAAAACTATACGCTTAAAAAAGTAATTCTAACAAACATTATAATATTATTTTCTTAGCTTCCATATGAGTGTCACAGTGTCACAACATCCAAGATAACAATAGCATCAGCATTTGAAGGATTTTTTTTTTTGGTGAAAACATGTGCCAAAATCAGTCAGATTTTTATTTTTTTCCAAACAAGATTTATTGAAAAAAAAAATGTTTGAACATACAATACAGAAATATGTCAATTATATTGTTATACAATCAATGTGTTGTAACAATCAGTCAGAGAAATATTACAGGTACAGCAGGATGCCTGCCTTGGGACTGTCGTTGCATGAACCCAAGGAAGGCAGCATGTATCAATCAAATAATAACGAACATCAAATAACCAGGTGAAGCCCAAATCAGTAGATAATAAAGAGGGCATTTGAAGGGTCAAAAAAAAAGGAGAGAAAAAAAAGGGGGGGTAGGAAATAAGAACAATACATGTTTAGCTGGGGTATGAGGTTTTTTTGGGGGGGTACAAAAAGCGCAAATAGGAGGCCCAATACAATGGCCAATTAAACCTGCTGCAAAGGGGAGCGGGAGTGGTGGTGCTTTAGGATAATAGATATTAATAGAAGAGGAGAGAAAAGATAAGGGGTAAGAGACATGCTATAGGTAGGGTGGAAAGATATATAGACCATTGCAAGATCTCTCTGGTGAGGGGGGGCTGTTCTGGTCTTCCCTTCTCTTTGGAGGGGTGTTGCATGTACGGAGAAAGCACAGAGTCTTTAGCTGGGTCCCCCCTAAAAAAAAGGGAGTCAAGTGTAGTCTGGTATGGTGATCGCTTGCCCATTTGAAGGCTAAACCTGGGGATCAGCAAGGATTTTGTATTGATCAGTGGTGCCGTGCTTTTTTCTCATCATCTGTGTCCCATTGCAGAGATTTCCCTTCACTTCCTGTCCCATAGCCATATAGGAATTGAAAGTTAATCCCTGCAAATTAAGGGAATTTGTTGGGGACTTCCAGGTCACCAGAACTAGTATCCCCAATAGAATATTTTTTCCTCTATTAGTTTTCTGGGAACAACCCAAAATTTGGGATTTTCTTTTACTTTCAATGATAATGGTAAACAGGGCAAATAGAGAGGGTGAATCTCCTTAACAGGGGTGCAGACAGCAGTAAAAACTGACAAGTGTTCTAATCCCTATCCACTCTATTCAAAATGGGGAAAAAGTTTTGCCTTTAGTTATATTTTGAGTTGATGTAATGGAGATGGGGAGGGGTTCTGTAGTACACAGGAAAGTGTTGTCAAGTGGGCTGACAAAACTGCTTGAGATTTGAGTGCTTCAGGGGTTTTGCTGTCAGCTCACTGCAGGAAGTTAGGAGCCCACTGAATTTCTGGAAGGATCGTCAGGTACTTTTCTGTACCTTCTGCATTTTTAAAGAGATAAAATATGGATAAATGTGCAAGTAGTGCATTTTTTTATGTATTTTGTCCAGACATGCACTAAAACATAACTACATCTACAATTTTTTTAATTGTGGATACAGTTAGCAATGGATAAAAACTTTATAAATTTTTGTTGCTCTCTGTGTCATATTAGAGATACTTACTTTGACTTCCTGCCTTGGAGACACAACAGGAAGTGAAAGGAAATCTCTGCAAAGGGGGAATCTTTCTATACACCAATGTCACTGTAAAAAGTGTCTCCCATTGGAAAATGTCCCTGCTGCTCCTGTTTCAGGGACATCTATAAACATGTGGATTTCCCATCCCTTCTATTTCAATGACAATTGTCACCAGGACAAGTAGACAGTGTAAATCTCCCTTGCATATACACAGACAGCAGTAAAAACCTGACAGGGGTTCTCCCTCTATCCAAAACAACAGAAATGTTTTGGCTTTGGACACACTTTAATTAGACTTTTTACTTTTTTGTCTATGTTTACATATACAAATACTTCCCAACCTATTCCATGTTCACAGCAGTCAAAGATATTCCTGGCGTGGGTAAAATGTACAGTTTTTACCCATGTAGAGATGGTTTAAATGAATACAAAGTTGAATCTAACAGATTTTATGAGTATGTAAAGGCAATTTTTCTTTTTTGTATGGAAGGGTTAGACCCTTTGTCAAGTTTTTTATTCCTGCCTGTGTCCCCATTGGGAAAATTCTCTTTTCTATCAGTCCTGATGTGATACCTGATCCAATGAGTTCTGTGTCAGTCCCATTCTGTGGGAAATTTCCTCTCACTGCCTGTTGTGTCTCCAGGACAGGAAGTGAAGGGAAATCCTTCCAACATGATACAGATAGCAAAGAAATACTCAGACAGGGGTTTTTAACCTCATCTATCCATTACTTTAAATATTTATACTATTCAAAAACATATGAATAAACTACTAAATATATATACACTTCCATTCATGTTCTAAGTAGTAATGCATGAGTATAAAAACGGTGTTAGGGCTCGTTCACATATGTGGCTGGGGGGGGGGGGGGGCGGTGAAAATAGGTGGTTTATTAACCTGTTTAAAAAAAAATAGGTGGTTGAGCCAAAGTTCCCCTCCCCTTTCCCCCAACCTCCCCCCTTAACCTAACAAAGCAGCCAGAAGGGGTTATACACATGGTGTGGGCGTGATGCTTTGCTACTTGGCCACAACGACAATTATACATGTCACATTCAATAGGTAGTACAGCCACTGAACAAAACCAATTAAAGTGTTGCAACATCCCTGCAGGCACATGCAATGCACATGGTAATGGTTCTGCAGGCTTTTCGGGATTAAAACAGGTGGGGAGGAAACAACATATAGCCTCCAAGTCGCCTGTCATCCATGGCTATGGCTGCCACCAATTTAAACAAGTCCTAAATCTAAATTTTACAGCAAAAGATATGACTATTTAGTTAAACAACCTTTAAAATATTACCTTTGGTGATAGCAGACATCTGTGGAGAGGGAGACTTTACAGTCAGGTCCATAAATATTGGGACAACAACACAATTCTAATCTTTTTGGCTCTATACACCACCACAATGGATTTGAAATGAAACAAGCAAGATGTGCTTTAACTGTAGACTTTCAGCTTTAATTTGAGGGCATTTACATCCAAATCAGATGAACGGTGTAGGAATTATAACAGTTTGTATATGTGCCTCCCACTTTTTAAGGGACCAAAAATAATGGGACAATTGGCTGCTCAGCTGTTCGATGGCCAGGTGTGTGTTATTCCCTCATTATCCCATTTACAAGGAGCAGATAAAAGGTCCAGAGTTCATTTCAAGTGTGCTATTTGCATTTGGAATCTGTTGCTGTCAACTCTCAATATGAGATCCAAAGAGCTGTCACTATCAGTGAAGCAAGCCATCATTAGGCTGGAAAAACAAAACAAATCCATCAGAGAGATAGAAAAATCATTAGGTGTGGCCAAATCAACTGTTTGGAACATCCTTAAAAAGAAAGAACGCACTGGTGAGCTCAGTAACACCAAAAGACCCGGAAGACCATGGAAAACAACTGTGGTGGATGACCGAAGAATTCTTTCCCTGGTGAAGAAAACACCCTTCATAACAGTTGGCCAGATCAAGAACACTCTCCAGGAGGTAGGTGTATGTGTGTCAAAGTCAACAATTAAGAGAAGACTTCACCAGAGTGAATACAGAGGGTTCACCACAAGATGTAAACCATTGGTGAGCCTCAAAAAACAGGAAGGCCAGAGTTTGCCAAACAACATCTAAAAAAGCCTTCACAGTTCTGGAACAATCCTATGGACAAATGAGACCAAGATCAACTTGTACCAGAGTGATGGGAAGAGAAGAGTATGGAGAAGGAAAGGAACTGCTCATGATCCGAAGCATACCACCTCATCAGTGAAGCATGGTGGTGGTAGTGTCATGGCGTGGGCATGTATGGCCTGGTTCTTTTGTATTTATTGATGATGTGACTGCTGACAAAAGCAGCAGGATGAATTCTGAAGTGTTTTGGGCAATATTATCTGCTCATATTCAGCAAAATGCTTCAGAACTCATTGGACAGCGCTTCACAGTGCAGATGGACAATGACCCGAAGTATACTGCGAAAGCAACCAAACAGTTTTTTAGGGGAAAGAAGTGGAATGTTATGCAATGGCCATATCAATCACCTGACCTGAAACCGATTGAGCATGCATTTCACTTGCTGAAGACAAAACTGAAGGGAAAATGCCCCAAGAACAAGCAGGAACTGAAGACAGTAGAGACCTGGCAGAGCATCACCAGGGATGAAACCCAGCGTCTGGTGAGATCTATGCTTTCCAGACTTCAGGCTGTAATTGACTGCAAAGGATTTGCAACCAAGTATTAAAAAGTGAACGTTTGATGGATGATTGTTAATCTGTCCCATTACTTTTGGTCCCTTAAAAAGTGGGAGGCACATATATAAACTGATGTAATTCCTACACCATTCACCTGATTTGGATGTAAATACCCTCAAATTAAAGCTAAAAGTCTGCAGTTAAAGCACATCTTGTTAGTTTCATTTCAAATCCATTGTGGTGGTGTATAGATCCAAAAAGATTAGAATTGTGTCGATGTCCCAATATTTATGGACCTGACTGTATATGGCAAAGAGTATTCTGTAAAACTTAAATATTTACCTAATAATGAATGATTTCAAGCAATGATGGTCAAAAGGTCCCTACAGTCTTGTTTATTTCAATAAATAATTATCAATTACAAGAGATACCCAGAGACTTTAGATATTGCTCAACTGCAATTCCTTTAGATTTTATTAACAAGCAAGTGTATTTGAAGGGTCAAAACAAAAAAAAAAGAGAGAAAAAAAAAGGGAGGTAGGAAATAAGCACAATACATGTTTCGCTGGGGTAGGAGGGTTTTTCGAGGGTGGAAAAATATATAAACCATTGCAAGATCTCTCTGGTGAGGGGGGCTGATCTTCCCTTCTCTTTGGAGGGGTGTTGCGTACGGAGCAAGCACAGAGTCTTTAGGTGGGTCCGCCCCCCCATCAAAAAAAGGTGTCAAGTGTAGTCTGGTATGGTGATTGCTTGCCCATTTAAAGGCTAAACCTGGGGATGAGGATTTTGTATCGATCAGTGGTGCAATGCTTTTTTCTCATCATCTGTGTCCCATTGCGGAGATTTCCCTTCACTTCCTGTCCCATAGCCATACAGGAATTGAAATTGAATCCATGCAAATTAAGGGGATTTGTTGGGGACTCCCAGGTCCCCAACAAATTATACATGATAATGAATGATTTCAAATAATGATGGTCAAAAGTCTTGTTTACTTCAATAAATAATTATCAATTACAAGAGATACCCAGAGACTTTAGATACTTATTGCTCAACTGAAATTCCTTTAGGTTATACCAACAAGCAAGTGTTCCTTCTAAAAAGAATTACAAGGATGAAATTTATGGAACCTTTATATAATTTACCAAAGTATGAACCATAATGCAACTGCACATGCTAAGCAGCATAATATGCCATGTGAGGCAGTGACAACCTAGTGGTGATGCCCTGAAAACAAGGGGTGAAAGGTCTCCCTTAGGGCCATTGCACACTCGTTAACAACAATATTTACAAGCACATTTTCCTGGCATTTGACACCAAAGTTGTTTGTGCTGTAAGATGTGCATGCCTCCATTAGTAAACATAGGCTGTGCTCTAAACATGTGTTAGAACAGCGTAACACATTATTATTGGCCCATTTACAGTTTGTGTTAGTGACATTGCCATTCACTGTTTACTGCACCCTGAAGCGCTATAACAATGCAGCTCCAATGCACATGTGTTTCAGCATACGAGAACATATGGTAATGCACTGCCATGACGTCTGATGCACTGTGCCAGGAAAACATTGCATGTACATTTGTTGTCTTTTCTGGTGCATTGACAACCTTTTAAAATGCAATGCACCAGAAAAACAAAGTGTTGATGGACCCCCATGTATTTACATATTGTTACAGTGCATATAAACCTAATCACTAGAAATGTATATAAGCTTTACAAATTAACTGCTTGCCGATCACCCCACGTATATGTATTGCGGGTCGGCGGCTCCTACAGGCAGAATCATGTACAGGAATGTGATTCTGCACTTTTGGGTCTGCGCGGGCAACCAGCTCCTGCTGTGGTTGGACACAGCAGGAGCCAATCAGCGAATCCGGTGGACCCGATGTCCACCAGGACCCACCAATCACTCCCAACAGAGGTAGAACGGTGGTCTGCTTATGTAAACAAGGCTGATTGCCGTTCTGTGACAAGGAAAGGCAGAGATCCTGTGTTTCTGCTAAGCAGGAACACGGATCTCTGTCTTCCCACAGTACAAGCATCCCCCACACAGTTAGCAAGCACTCCCTAGGGACACATTTAACCCTTTGATTGCTCCTGAGGTTAACCCCTCCCCTGCCAGTGTCATTAGTACAGTGACAGTGTATACTTTTTAGCACTGATCACTGTATTAGTGTCACTGGTCCCCAAAAAAGTGCCAAAGTGTCACTTAGTGTCCAATTTGTCTGCCACAATGTCGCAGTCCGGCTATAAGTCGCTGATAGCCGCCGTTACTAGTAAAAAAATAAATAAATATTCCATAAATATATACCATAATTTGTAGACGGTATAACTTTTGTGCAGATCAATCAATATACACTTATTGGGATTTTTTTTTTTCCAAAAACACATAGCAGAATACATATTGGCATAAACTGATGAATAAATTAGATTTTTTAATTTTTTTTTATTGGGCGTGTTTTATAGCAGAAAGTAAAAACTATTGTGTTTTTTTTTTCAAAATTGTTGGGGTTTTTTTTGGTTTGTAGTGCAAAAAATAAAAACCACAGAGGTGATCAAATACCGCCAAAAGAAAGCTCTATTCGTGGGAAAAAAGGGCATCAATTTTATTTGGGTAAAGTGTCACACGACCGCGCAATTGTCAGTTAAAGTAACGAAGTGCCGTATCGCAAAAAAAATGGCCTGGTCATGAAGGAGGGTAAACCTTCCGGAGCTGAAGTGGTTAATGTAGTTTCACAGTAGTCACAGATATTCCAGGATTTGGTAAAATGTACAGTTTTAGTTCGGCTCCATATGTACAACCCAGGCCTTATTGTTCCATACAAAAGACAAATCACATTGATAACCTTGTAGCCCTGCCACATTCCTCCTTCTGTATAAAGTAGATCAGCATAATCCATCCACTAAATCTCAGTTGAAGGAGCAATATTATTTTTTTAAGGTTTTACTGTTTATGAACAGCAGTAGAGCATTGTAACTTTTTCATCAATGAATTCAAAACGTTTGGAGTTTAAGTTTTATACTATTTATTGCTAACTAGAGTTATTAAAGATGAATGCTTTCAGGTTTTTCTTAGATTCTGTCATCATCTTTACAAACTTAAGTTAGCCAATAAAGGATATTACTTAAACTCAGAAGTTTCTGTTTATGAACAGAAAATCATCATTACCAATTCATTAAATCCAACAATAGAGAGTACCCACTCAAGAAAAGAGGTGGAGGGGACAAACAATCTAAATTGGTCAATTAAGATGTATATTGACACCTGTATAGACATGATTGCATGTGATCTGGATTCTTCAGTTCATTTTAATTTTCTATAAATAATAATGATCAAAGTGAAATAATTATAAGTACTAAGCCTTTAGTTGTTAATGTTTGTGGGTTTTATGGCTCCATTTTGCTATTTTTCTATGGTAACTTCAGAAAATAGACTGTTGTTTAAAAAAATTTCTGTAGTTCAACAATATTTCTGTTAAAGGTGGTGGCTGCCTATTGGCTTTTTAATCTATCAAGGGCCCCAGCAACCAGGTCACTGTGCAGTCATTTTCTGTTCCTGTCCACCTAGGTGGTTGATGGTTGTTTCCTTGGAGTATTCCAGTTAATATTCTTACATATAAAAAAAATTCTAGGTAGGAGCATGGGACTCCATTGTATTAGTTGCAGCAGATGTGCAGACATGGGTTTTTAGGGTTGTCCCAAAATAAGTAAGCACCCATTAGGAGGTTTAACCCTTTATCTCCTAACAAAAATGGTGATATCTGCCTTTGGTGGACTGGTTCTTTAGGCTGGGTTCACACTATCACTGCATCACAGCAGGGGTCTGGTGTGTCCCAGTTCACTGTTACAGGTCCAATTTCAGCCCAAATTTTTGGCTGAATTCGGACCTGAAACTGACAAAAAAAACCGAACAGGACCCCTGTGCAAATCCCCCCCCCCCGGAGCCGCTGCAAAGATATGTGAACCGGCTCTATAATGAAGCCAGTCTTAAGGTGGATGTTTCACCTTATTTTGCATGACAACATTCCTGACATGTTCCAATATATCAACAGCAGCAGAGGCTTTACTTAGCATGCATCCACTTAACAGAGAAACAAACATTTGATGTTAGGTCTGTTTTCATACTGGTAACTCAGCTCTGTGGTTGCAGAAAATCTGAAGCAACTAATCCTTGAAATGCACAGTAGAAGCAAGGAATGCATTCATGCCATCTCTCACAGCAGCTCAGCTCACCCAATTCCTTTTCCCAGGGTACTTCCTGGGGCACTTACTTTGAGCAACTGAGCTGCCAAGAGAAATTACTTCCCTATTTTGGCTGTAACTCATGAGGCTGAATTTCTCCAAAGTTGTTATAGCTACTGAAGTGAGAGTTGTTTTCAAGCTCATTTGCTGCCTGTTAGGATATTTTGATTATTTGAATCATAATAGTCCAAATACAATGACACTTGTGGGCCACATATGTATGTAATCATGCCTTAGTCGTTACATTTTAATTGGAAAACATGGCTTTATTTCGTGCAGAGGGATTAGCAATTATGTTGCAACAAGTGATTCATATCTACAGTCAGCATTGAAGCAACCCTGGCATGCTAAACACACTGACCCAAGAAAAAGCTGCAAGCCCAAAAGAACACTGGCACAGTGTCCTTTAAAAACATCCAGAGCTTTATTTATTAAAATATCATTAAAGGAGACGTATGGGATAATGAAACAAGTGTTATAGTACCCAATAATGAAGAAATTATTTGTTTGTTCCACCATCCTTGCATATTTTGAATATCTTCTGTCCTACACCTAGTGCAGATCAACCAACAACCCACACATTGTGTGAATTATCACAGGGGGTGGTAACAAAAATCCACACTCTCTTTCTTTTTGGTGTGGCCGTGCTTTCCCTACACATGCACATGCCAATGTCCCAGGTCAGATCCGGCATGCTGGTCATGTGGTTTCATTTCCATGGCAATGGACCAACACAGGACCCAAAGATAGTCTCTGATCTCTGCTACTGCTTGAGTCATTGAGCAGAAAAGAGAGAGATACAGCAGGGAGGGCAGAACTGCTGCTAATGCTAATCAAGTCTCTGCTACTGCTCAATGACTCACTGAGCAGCACAGTGTGAGGAAAGGAAGGGGTGAAGTTACTGCTAATTTAATCTCTGCTTTTGCTCAATGAGTCAATGAGCATAATGGAGGGAGATTGAACAGGGAGGAGGGGGCAGAACTGCTGCTACTCCAGATCTAGTCTCTGCTAATGCTTGATGACTCACTATGCAGAATAGAGAGAGAGATTGAGCAGTGTGGAAGGGAGGAGGAGGTGAAGCTCTATGCCCATGCCAGATCTCATAAATGTGCAGGATTCCATCAATCAAAGCAGAGTTCAGTGGGGAGAATCCCAATATTATTGTCAGGATGTTTCAGCACGGTGGACCTTAGCACTGCTAACAGGAAAGTTCTTTATTTTAACAGCCATTTGTGGGCTTTTGACAAAAGGAACACATTGCTAAAAAAAAATAAATAGGCAAAGCTTTCGTGGTTATACTTCTCTTGTGGTTCACAGGAGTGCACTTACTTGTGCTCTCCTGTGACCCACAATCCACTCATTGTTGGCTGATGTCACAGAGCCACTCCAGGCTCTGGAACGATCCCAACAATAATCCACCCAGATACCTGATTGGCAGCTGGCTTAGCCTCTCAGTGTTCCCCTGAGAGCCTGAGACACCCGCTCTCGCCCCCTCCTCAGCCCAGTGCTCCAGTGAATGCTGGAGAGACAAAGCAGAAAATCAGTGATTGACAGTCACTGCTCTCTGCTCAGAGCGGACCAAGAAATGAGTGATCAGTGGTCTCGGGCTTAGAGCCAGTAGGAGACAGCTGCAGAATCAGACCGATACTGCTGCAGATAGGTGATTATAGATATTTGCTTTTTTTTCACATGTTTCCTTTAATGTACCCCTGTATCATTAGCTTGCATATTATGGAGAAAACATTGAACCCTTTACTTCTGTTTTAAAACAAAGTATGTCATAGTAATAGCATATTAGTGCTCAATTTTGGATCTGTTCTGACTCAACTACAAGGCCATAAACTTATCTCCAGCTTCATATAGGGCTTATACAACCTGGTAATCTGTTTATCCCTTGCATCAATTTAGACAGTTTAACTCGATGAATAAACTCACTGTTGAGGAGACAGATGATAACGCCTTTTGAATGTCCTGTTTAATGAAGGATATTCATAGGTAGAAAAAGCCACATGGAAAGATGTCTACAGCATGGCAGAATACAAAGTACGGTGGGAGAAAGTGTACAGCTTAGTCAGAAGAACACAGCTTAAAGACACAGAGCAATAATAAACCAAATAGTGTAACACAGATAAATTTATTTATTTTATTTAAGGTACTTATATAGCGCTGTCAATTTACGCAGCGCTTTACGTATACATTGTACATTCACATCAGTCCCTACCCTCAAGGAGCTTACAATCTAAGGTCCCTAACTCACATTCATACATACTAGGGACAATTTAGACAGGATCCAATTAACCTACCAGCATGTCTTTGGAGTGTGGGAGGAAACCGGAGTACCCGGAAGAAAACCCACGCAGGCACAGGGAGAACATGCAAACTCCAAGCAGGTAGTGTCGTGGTTGGGATTTGAACCAGTGACCCTTCTTACTGCTAGGCGAGAGTGCTACCACTGAACCACTGTGCCGCCCAAATAAATGATAATAAATTACATAGTGTAACACAACACCCCCCATCTGAAATCTTGTTATCATCACTGGGCATAACTTTAGTAATCAGACCCATAGGCCATTCATTTCGACAAATTTTCTTGTTCTTTAGAAGGATGAGGTCTCCAACATTGGTGAAGGGTGGATCTGGAGTTAGGCTATCAGCTGGGAGACTTACCATTTGTTGCTGTTGATGTCTTCCTCTTAACTTGTGACACTTGACACACCTGAAGAGCAAAGAGTAGACGCATCTTTTCATACCGACAATCCACAAGCCAGCTGACCTGTAAACTGATGGCCTTGATGTTGCACCCTTTCATGGTGGTGAAAAACCGGAAGAGTAGTAACATGATGTTGACCTGGTATGATTATAGGATTCTGTTCTTTGCTGCATAGGTCAGATTTCCCGATACGGCCACCCACTCTCAGCATCTGGGATTGAAGAGTGAACTGTTTTTAGACAACTCGGTCCCATTTCTGATTCTCCCAAATTCCTCCTGATACACCTCTTGTTACACACAACAGATAATTACCTATTCTGCGCATGCAATATCTGCTGCTACCACAGCTGCACAGAGTTCAAGTTTTGGTATGGTATGTACAGGTTTGGAAGTAGGTTTTGCCTTGCCTAGAACAAAACTACAATGTGACTTGAGTGTGTTGTCAATGTAGACGTTTCTTTCAACAAATTGACGAGCGTCAGATCCATATTCTGCTTCCTCAGCCTGAGCCGTTCTTCTTAGCCCATAAATTGCCACTGCAGGGGAAGGACTGTTACTGAAGACATGTACCTTAATTTGATAATCTATCACTTCCTTGTTGATGTCATTGTCTTTGTGCAATAGAAACCTGAGGTTGTTTCTGTTGTCTTCTCTGACAATGAAGCAGTGAAACATTTGTTGAATGTCGGCCATTACTGCTACAGGCTCTTGTCTGAAGCGAATCAAGACTCTTATTAGACTGTTGTTCAAGTTGGGCCCCATAAGGAGCATGTTGTTAAGAGAAACACCGTCAAGCTGAGCACTGGAATCAAAGACAATTCTGATTTTGTCTGGTTTGCAAGGGTGATACACACCAAAGGATGGAAGGTGCCAGCATTCTTCTCCCTCCTTTAGTGGGGGTGCAGGTTCTGCATGGTCTCTGTCAAAAATATTTTTTTGCATAAAGTCCACAAAGTGCTTTTGCATCTCTGGGTTCCTGCTTAAGTTGTGCTTTAAGGAGGAGCATCTACTGATGTCCTGCTGCAAGTTGTTGAGCAATCTCTTGTTGGGGAGACGAAAAGGTAGGGGTGCTACCCAATTATTGAAGTCTTATTGTCCATTACTTTGATAAATTCTTTGTCTTCCATTGAAGGAGCCAGTATATCATCTTGACTGGTTGCATTAAGCACTGTAGAGCTGAGGTCATCATCATGGAGAGAGAAAGGGCTTGTGTTACCTGAGATACCATGTTACCATTTGTGGCTGTCTTTCTTCTCTTTCATCCAGTATTGACGTGGGCATGGCTCCAAGTGAGTGTTTTGGCCATTCAGCAGAATATTTGTCTTGCATGACGAAATATTGGTATATGTTGCCTATGATGACCCAACCTAGATCCATGCGCTGGGCAATTGGGGCATCTGGGGGTCCATTGACTTGTCTGTGTACCTTGTGAACTCTTAGAATGTCTCTTCCTAACATAAGAAGGATCTGAGCATCTTTGTCAAATGGTGGTATCTCATTTGCTATTACATTCAGGTGAGGGTGATGGAAGGCAGCAGCTGGAGTAGGGATTTCTTCCCTGTTAGCAGGTATCTGATTGCACTCAACAAGTGTAGGTAGAGGTAATTGCAGGTTACCTTTGAGAGAAGATACCATGAGTCCATGAGCCCTTCTTCCAGAAACCTCTATAGTTCCACTACAGGTGTCCAAGGTGTAAGGATGAGTTTCGCTTTTTATTTCAGCTAGATCAAACAGTTCTGATTGTGCAAGTGATCTATTGCTCTGATCATCTAAGATGGCATATGAATTTAGAGTATTTTCTGGTTGATCCTTGTGGTATATGTTCACCAAGCATATTTTAGCACAGGACTTACCACAGCGGTCTTCTCCATAAACTTCAGTGCAGGATGTAGAAATTATGGTGAAATTAGGCACTTGGTCTGTTTTCTCCCTGCCATGCGTTGACCTGGGAAGAAAGTTAGCAGGCTGTGCAGAGCTGGGCTCAAGTGAATGGAGGGATTTTACATGTTCTTCAGAGCCACACCCTATGCACTATGATGGGCATATTACAGTCCTTCAGAAAATGTTCAGTAGAAGCACAACACCTGAAACATATCTCAAATGTCTTTAAAAGCTCCTTACGCTCTTCAAAAGGCCTTTTTCTAAAGCCGATACATTTTTTAAAGGGGGTGTGGCTTCTTGATAATAGGACACTCTTGGTTAGGGTTTTCAATCTTCCTACTTGTTTGTTTGTGGCCACAACTGTGGTAGGAGTGAGAAGGATGTCAGTCTTTTTCACGGATACTGGGCCTCTACGGTTCCTATAGTTTCCCGGAAGACTGGTACTCCTAGGTAAGGGCGAGAAGAGACTGTACTCAGCGTAGGAAAAACTTTAAGCAATCTTGGTTTCTGCAATGTTCCTGATGAATTTGCAGAAGAAAGAGAATGGAGGGAAGGAAACCTTGTTCTCTTTTTTGTATGATGACCCTAGTGTAGACCATTTTTCTTGCAATCCATACGGGAGCTTGGAGACGATTGGGTTTACCTCTCTGGCAGTGTCCAGGTAACTGAGTCTGGATAGTTTTGGGTCAGGCTTGGAGTAGGTCACTCAGTCTCTGGAATTCCTTGTTGTCCTTACCAGATATCTTTGGGAAAGTTTCCAGACCTATGAACAAAGCATTTTCTAAAGCTTCTGGACTGCCATTACTTTGCTCTAGTCGATCCCATGCAGCTGTGAGGCCTGCTGTAGGATTGTTCATGAAAACTGATCTTAATAGCTTAATACATGCAGCAGATAGAGGGCCAAGACATCTGATCAGCAGATCCAATTCTTCAGCAGCTGCAATGCCAAGATCACTGATTGCAGTTCTGAAGGCACATTTACAACTTCTGTAGTTCTCAGGTTGGTCATCAAAACTTGTAAGACCAGTCTTTTGTGAGCTCTCTGCAAAGTATGTACCTTACAAACCCTCTTGTCTCAGTTGTCTCTGCCTTGATGCAAGACGTTGTTGGCTGAACGGTGCTGATTGCACTATCTTTGACATTGTTGTGAAAGGACACAGGGAAATATGCTGAAGCAGATGCCTTCAGGTAAGTTGCTTGCTTGAAGTCAGTTGTTTCAATGGCATGTTGATTTGAGGTTGTACTAATGACAGGAGATTGTTGACCTGCTTTCAGCTTGCTCTGATGCTCTGTGACGTAAGAAGGAAGGTTAGGTAGGCACTAGAGTGATTTTGCATGCAAGAATTTCCTAGAACCTCTTAACTTGATGCTGTAAAGAAGTCTCTATGTTATCAAGAGTATTGGAGTCGATGGAGTGTACACTGCAGTGGCTAGGGACATAGTCTTTAGTGGGTTTGAAGGGTTCTTCCATATCTGTAGGGATGAGCCAAACACCCCCTGGTTCAGTTCACAGTAGAACATGCGAACAAGCAAACAATTTGTTCAAACACGCGAACACTGTTAAAGTCTATGGGACACGAATGTAAAAAAATCTAAAGTGATCATTTTAAAGGCTTATATGCAAGTTATTGCCATAAAAAGTGTTTGGGGACCTGGGTCCTGCCCCAAGAGACATGTATCAATGCAAAAAAAGTTTTAAAAATGGCAATTTTTTTTTTTTGGGAGCAGTGATTTTAATAATGCTTAAAGTGAAACAATAAAAATTACATATTTCTTTAAATATTGTGCCTAGGGTGTGTCCTCAGTATGCCTGTAAAGAAACACATCTTTCCCATGTTTATAACCACAGCAAAATTACATTTCTAAAGAAAAAAATTTAATCTAAAACTGCTCACGGCTGTAATGTATTGTCGGATCCCGGCAATATACCGTATTTATCGGCGTATAACACGCGCCGGCGTATAACACGCACCCAAGTTAAGGAGGGAATTTTAAGGAAAAAAACTTTTAGGAGTAAAGTTTAAGGAAGAAAAACTTACATTAAAATGCCCATCAATGCAGCGTTATCGGTGTCCATCTGCAGCCTTGTCAGTGTCAGTGCAGCCTTGCCCCAGTGTCCATTGCAGCCTTGTCAGTGCAGCCTTGTCAGTGCAGCTTTGCCCCAGTGCAGAATTGTCAGTGCAGCCTTGCCCCAGTGTCCATTGCAGCCTTGTCAGTGCAGCTTTGCCCCAGTGCAGCCTTGTCAGTGCAGCCTTGTCAGTGCAGCCATGTCAGTGCAGCCTTGTCAGTGCAGCCTTGTCAGTGCAGCAATGTCAGTGCAGCCATGTCAGTGCAGCTTTTCTCCAGTGCAGCCTTGCCCCAGTGCAGCTTTGCCCCCATGCAGCCTTGCCCCCCCGTGCAGCCTTGCCCCCGTGCAGCTTTGTGGGATCGCCGCGATCCCTGCCATCATACACAGCCGTGTGTAAATTTAAATATGGCGCCGAGACTGCAGGGACTCGGCGGAGCGCTGATACACATAGCCGAGAGTCCTCGGGTTTTCTCGGCGCCACTTACAGTCCCGCCCAGTTCCGCCCTATATAGTAAAGTTTAAGGAAGAAAAACTTACATTAAAATGCCCATCAATGCAGCGTTATCGGTGTCCATCTGCAGCCTTGTCAGTGTCAGTGCAGCCTTGCCCCAGTGTCCATTGCAGCCTTGTCAGTGCAGCCTTGTCAGTGCAGCTTTGCCCCAGTGCAGAATTGTCAGTGCAGCCTTGCCCCAGTGTCCATTGCAGCCTTGTCAGTGCAGCTTTGCCCCAGTGCAGCCTTGTCAGTGCAGCCTTGTCAGTGCAGCCATGTCAGTGCAGCCTTGTCAGTGCAGCCTTGTCAGTGCAGCAATGTCAGTGCAGCCAGGTCAGTGCAGCTTTTCTCCAGTGCAGCCTTGCCCCAGTGCAGCTTTGCCCCCATGCAGCCTTGCCCCAGTGCAGCCTTGCCCCCCGTGCAGCCTTGCCCCCGTGCAGCTTTGTGGGATCGCCGCGATCCCTGCCATCATACACAGCCGTGTGTAAATTTAAATATGGCGCCGAGACTGCAGGGACTCGGCGGAGCGCTGATACACATAGCCGAGAGTCCTCGGGTTTTCTCGGCGCCGCTTACAGTCCCACCCAGTTCCGCCCTATGGGCGGGACTGTAAGCGGCGCCGAGAAAACCCGAGGACTCTCGGCTATGGGTAGCTCCGCTCCGCCGAGTTCCTGCAGTCTCGGCGCCGTATTTGAATTTCCACATGGCTGTGTATGTCGGCGGCGATCGCGGCAATTGCCGCGATCGCTCCGATCACACACAATTGGGGGGGGATCGGCCTATAACACGCACCCACGATTTTCCCCTGATTTTCAGGGGAAAAAAGTGCGTGTTATATGCCGATAAATACGGTAGGTAAAAATACCAAAAATGCTAAAAAAATGGTGTGGATGTCCCCCCCCCAAAATCCATACCAGGCCCTTCAGGTATGGTATGGATATTAAGGGGAACCCTGCACCCAATTTTTTTAAAAAATGGCATGGGGGTCCCCCAGGCCCCAAGGCACTATATATTCTGAACAGCAGTATATATACTATACGGCCTGCCCTATATACTCTGCAGAAAATTGGGCTTTAGGTGTTGGTGGTACCAGAACACTGTAAGCCCTCACAGTTACTCTTGTTGGGCGTAGGAACAGGCCCTGCTGTGAAATATTATATCAAGAATTGTAATTACATGCCCCTGTTAAACAGAGGCAGAAAAATTGGGCCTTGGGTGGTGGTGGTGGTGGTGGCACAACACTGTAACCCCTCACAGATACTCGTGTTGGGTGCTGGAATGGTTCCTGCTGTGAAATTTTATATCAAAAGATGTAATTACATGCCCCTGTTAAACAGGGGCAGAAAAATTGGGCCTTGGGTGGTGGTGGTGCCACAACACTGTAACCCCTCACAGATACTCTTGTTGGACGCAGTAATGGGCCCTTCTGTGAAACATGACTGCTAGTTTCTTGTCCTTCTGTGGCACCCCCCCTCTCTAGTCCCACATTACTCCCTTCCTCAACCTGGGAACCAACATCGGAGCCTTCAAATCGATGCGCATCCTCCAGCAGCATATAACCGACACTGTGGTCGAATAATTCTGGGGACTCCTCCATGCATGATGGTGGGGCTACGGAAGGAGTGACTGTGCACAAGGACCCGGTGGAATAGGCTGCTTTGGCAGCTGCGTTGGAAGGCAAACTATTCTGAGCCTGGGTGACAGAGGATGAGAAAGACGAGGACAGCTTCGTTACCCACACCACCAACTCTTCTGCATGTTGTGGCTCAATAACACAGCCAGCAGCAGCAAAAAAGGACAAGCGTGCCCCACGGCCACCTGCAGAGGATGCACCATGTCCACGACCACCACTGTTGACTGTAGACACAGAGGCTGCTTGCCCTCTTTTAATGGCCTGTGAGCGCCTGCCTCTCCTTGGTGGCCTTCCGGACATGATGTATTTTTTTGTTTTGCAACACTACACTGTATTAGAAACTATGTACGCCGCCTAAAGTGTATTAGAACGTGTACAACGGCTGCACTATATTGTATACTTTGTACACCACCAGAAGTGTAGTAGAAACTGTACACACTGTATTAGATACTGTGTAAACTGCCTGAAGTGTATTAGAAACAGTACACCATGGAATGCACTGTAGATATAGGCTACACTGAATGCAGAGTATATACAGTATCTCACACAAGTGAGTACACCCCTCACATTTTTGTAAATATTTTATTATATCTTTTCATATGACAACACTGAAGAAATGACACTTTGCTACAATGTAAAGTAGTGAGTGTACAGCTTGTATAACAGTGTAAATTTGCTGACCCCTCAAAATAACTTAACACACAGCCAATAATGACTAAACTGCTGGCAACATATATATATATCTATATATATATATATATATCTATACATATATATATATATATATATATATATATATATATATATATATATATATAAATATATATATATATATATATATATATATATATATATATATATATATCTATATATATATATAGATATATATATATATCTATATATATATATATATCTATATATCTATATATATATATATATATATATATATATCAAATACACTTTCTCTGTCCACGCCAACAACACTACACACAGCCGCTCTGTAAGCAGCCTTATGTAGTGTGGGGCCTGGACTGTGGACTTAGTCCCCCAGAGCCATGATTGGCCAAAGGCACAGAAGAACACAGCTTAAAGACACAGATAAATGATAATAAATCACATAGTGTAAAACAACAGAATTGATCACAATGAACAATGACCATTTTAAAGCCAGGAGCAAAGTCTTTCTGTTTTTATGAAGGTATTTTTTGAAAAGCTCTAAAAGTACTGTTATGCTGCTTTTAGTTTCTTCCAGTGCACCTAGAGGATGTACACAATAAGGAGTATTACTAAGATTAGGTTCACACCTCTGTGTTTTGTGCAGGTGTATTTGCATGGGCACAGAAGCCCATTCTTTTAAATGGGCGGCTGTAACTGAAGAAAATGTGGCAAAAAGTCCGGACCCCTTTCCCAAAAAGTACCTGCAGGGCAGCCATGCAGAACCACATGGTATTGCTGCACTACGGGGTTTCCCACACCCAAAAACATGCTGTGTTTTCTGATGTGTGGGGGTGCCATGAGGAATCAATCAAATCCCACATGTCTGCTAAAGAGTAGCGCATTTTGTCTGTGGGTTGGGAACTGGTCAGATTTTGCACTAGTTCCTGACCCGCATATGTGTGAACCTAGTTGTAAAGTGTTAGTAAACCCACAACAGTAAAATCAGTCTGTATATGTAGTAAAGTATGCTTGTTATACTCACTCTGGAACCTAAGGGGTTAATCCTCTGCATTGTGTAAAAAGGCTGTTGGATCCTGTCCTCTGACCCTCCCCCTTTATCCACAATCTCCTGATATTACAGAGTCTTGGGGGCACTCTGCACGTGCTCCGTTTGGTGTGTATTGCTAGAGGGTTTTTTTTGTGATCAGCACAGTGTCAACCAGCACTGTCAAGACAGAGAGTCAGGGGTCATGCGGCCTCATAGGACAGTCAGAGGAGAATGAAAACTCCTCCTACAAGCTTTAACCAGTGCTCAGCCGGATACTGATAGAAGTCACAAGACTGCTATATACTGGTGATGAGAAAAGATATTTAGCAGTTTATATGTATTAAATAAGTGAATGTCCATGTACTGTGGAAGACCAGATATAGCGAATGCAGGCTCCTGGGTTTAGTAACACTTTAAGTAACATGTGATTCATTTTCTTTACATTTTTCTCATGCCATAAGTAGGACATTTGGGGGACACGTTATGGAACAACATTGCCTAATGTAACCCTATAACCTCTATCCTGATAGAAATGACTGATGCTAGTTCAGGCTTGGCAGCCTAGAGGAATTAACAATAGTTGACAGTTGGCAGTTTTCCGATTGTAAACTCGGGTCTGTGAGAGCCAGTGAAAAGATGCACATGACCCCAACACAAATTTTCATTACAGTTCATAAGATGCTGCCCAAATCTCATGGGATACAATGTTATAGATATTTTAAACTTTGTAGTGACATATCCTTTTAGTTAAAAAAAAAAATAACAAACCAGTCAGTTTCAAATTTCATATGTTGATAATAAAAAAAATACTTGATTTCAAGTACACTGCATATAATTTATACTTATACTGTTATCTAAGCTTCATTATTGAAGTATAATAAACTTTATTTTTTCATTATACATAATTTTCTGTTTCCTAATCTCATAAATTTTATTTTGTTGGCCTTAAAGAAAGCTGTTTTAGGAAAGAAATGTAAAAGATTCCCAAGACAATATCTAACAATTAGCATGTCCTTAAAACAGAGAACACTCTTGGGAGTCAACTGTTAATTTATTCTAAATTAAGCTTGCTCTAATTATACTTTATGGTAAACTCCATAATGCATGTTCCATAATTTAGAACTCTGAGTGAACATGAAAAAAGGACATAAATGGCTAAAATCAGAAACAGCACATTTTTCAAGTAAACACATTTAGAGATGGTCTAAATGGACACAAAGCTGAGCTTAATAGGGCGTACACACGGTCGGACTTTGTTCGGACATTCCGACAACAAAATCCTAGGATTTTTTACGACGGATGTTGGCTCAAACTTGTTTTGCCTACACACGGTCGCACAAAGTTGTCAGAATTTCCGATCGGCAACCACGCGGTCACGTGCACCACGTACAAAGAGACTAGAAAAGGCCGGTTCAGAACCAAGCGCGGCACCCTTTGGGCTCCTTTTGCTAATCTTGTGTTAGTAAAAGTTTGGAGAGAGACGATTCACGCTTTTTCAGACTCGTGGCTTTCAGATCGTTTTCTGCCGTTCAGTTTGTGCTTGTGGGTTTGTATCTGCTCTTCAGTGCGTGCAGTCAGTTCGTATCAGAGTTTTCTGTGTTATCTTGCCTGCTCGTTGCTGTTTTTCAGGTCGCTCTTCACAGGCCTTGCTGTTCTTCAGTGCGTTCTGTTACTTCGTTCTGAGCAGCCGACCGTTTTCTAGCCATGTTTCGTATGCATACTCCTCGTAGAGTTCGTGCTGTGCGGGAGCTTGGTGTTGGGGTCCTGACCTTGACACAAGTCCAGTCCATGAACAGGGTGGGGAGGAGTTCATGGACCAAGAATTGGTTGCTTTAGCGTGACTAGTTCTCTCATATGCCTTTGCTCCGTGAGATCCGTGAGAATAATCCTGATGATTTCAGGAACTTTCTCAGGATGACGGACCCCGTGTTTCACCGTTTGTTGGCTTCGCTGACCCCCTATATCAGCAGGCAGGATACCTGCATGAGGCAAGCCATCACTCCGGAGCAGAGGTTGGTCGCTACCTTGCGGTATTTGGCGACAGGGAGAAGCCTGCAGGACCTCAAGTTCTCGACAGGCATCTCCCCCCAGGCTCTTCTTTGTGGACATTTACTGCTTGTGTTTGTTTGAGCTGACCCTGACAGAAATGTGTGGAGTCCAGAAAATGGCGTGATTGTGTAACCTTACAAAGCACTGTTGGCTGTTATTTATTAAATGCAAAGACACTTTTCACTACAAGTGCACTTGCAACTGCACTGAAACAGCACTTGTAGTGCAAAGTGGATTTGCGCTTAGGAAATAACCCCCATTTTCTCATAAAACAACAATTACATCACCCCAAAAGTGCTGTAGTGTTGAGACAATAATCCACACATTCTTGATGAACAATCTTTTTAATACCTGTACAATCACATGTGCATTTACCAAAGGTTTTTCTGACAAACCAACATGTTTGTTGTATAACAATTTTTTTGGTGTCATTATCCAAAATCAAAATGTGCATTTTATAGAAAACAGGCCTGTGTAAAACCAACAAGAAAGACACAAATCTTGATCTTACAAAGTTTACATTTGGTAGAACTGGAAGGCAATATCAGACATGAGTATTTAGGAACTGTGTTTGATATAGCGTTCAGATGGGGTGAAATCACCCCTGGAAAAGCCAAATTTGAAAGATGCACACAAATTTCACAATGTCAACATGTGCTAGCTGCCATCACAGGGGATCAAGGGACGTGTTTTGGGGGAGAAAGCCCTTCCTCACCGCTACTTTATTATTGAGGAAGGGGTTGCACCCCCAAAACGCGTCCATTGATCTCCCGTGATGGCAGATAGCACATGTTGGCACACTGTGTGCATCCTCCAAATTTGGCTTTGGGAAAAATCACAAAAACATTTCGCACATTGTAGCACACAAAAGAAGAAAGTGATTTGGAGGGGTTTTAAACTTGCCCCAAAACATCAATGATGTTTTTATATTTTGGAATAACATCATTGATGTTTTGCTTGATGTTTTCCAATTGTAAATTACACCCCATGATCTCCCTGATCAGGATCTGGGCACTTTCGGATGTGAAAGGATCTTCATCCACAACCTCACGATCACCGAAAAAGAGAGGAAACCCAAAATAAATTAGGTTTCAAAAAAATGCCGCCATCCATCTCTTATCTGAGCTTGTGGTCGCAGACACTCACCTGTTGTGGTGACTAGTTCCACCACGTCTTCATCCTCCTGCTCATCTTGTGTTGGTGTTAGTTCACCTTCTTCCAGAGGTGGGGGGTCTGTGGTCTCCTCGGATGAGGGGTGTCCTCCGAGTCTTTTCTCCCCTATGTAAAACAAAAATGGTATAATTAGCACACAGATATTTAATGTCAGATCTATAAAGATGAAACATTGTTTGGAAGTGGGGTACAATGATCTATTTTAGCAGAGTTCCAAGATGTAGCTTTTTTAGTGTCCTTTGTCAATCTGCGATACTTTACCTGTTTAGTACAAGCTTCACACATGGAGACCCCCCCTATAGTATACACTGGAGCACCTGTGTGGCCCCCTAATAAAAATGGTGTTCTTTTGTCCCACACTAGTGCTGCAGTGTCCAGATGTGAAAACAGCTGCTCAGTGTCCTCTCCTTACACAGAATCTAGTTTGCATTTCATTCTAGTAACAAAGCCATCTACACAACCCAATTCTTTTAAGACAAGTATAGGGCGTCAAAATGGTGGCCAAATGCATATGGCCTAAACAATGGTATTTTATAGTCCGAAATAAAAATGTGTGATCCTAACAAATAATGTGCCCATGAACATGAAAGTTGCCATTTTAAACTGTACAACAGTTCCTAAAAGAACATGGAGCAGCACGAACGTAATAAAGACAAAAAGAATAGGAACACAGCACAACTACTTACTTTTTTGCAGCACTCTCCGGATCTTTCTGTACGGCTCATGTTCTCGTAATTTCAGGTCCGACCACCGCTTCCTGAGCTGATCTTTCGATCGTCGTACCCCGAATTTCCGGTGCAGACTTCTGACCACTTTCGCCATGATCTTGGCCTTTCGGACATTGGGGTTGGGGTAAGGCCCATACTTTCCATCATGGTCGGCCCTCTTCAGGAGGTCCACCATCTCCAACATTTCCCCAAAGGACATATTTGAGTCCTTTAATCTCCTTCTGGATCGGGACGTTTCAGGCTCCGGCCTTTCCTCCTCCTCCTCCTCCTCCTCGTACAATTAGCACGATCCTGCTGTCTATCCACCATGTGCTCTTCCCCCACTGCGCCGAACGAAAAGGGGTGGGAAATAGACTAGAAAGAACGTCAGGGGTGGGCGGGGTTATACGCATGCGCAGTGTGTATAAATCGTAACACGCGCGCGTCTTACGTACGATCTGTGAGCGGAGGAAGGAGCATCGGAGACGCCGATCGTGCTAACGAAGGTAGGATCTAAACTTGGGCCTATACTGCTTCGAAATGGAAGCCTATATTGTAACAAGATTAGGGGAGTTTGGCCTGACATTAGGGTTTGTCTTGTGTTGTGTCTTGCAGAGAAAATGGATGGGTTCAACGACCACAATTTCCTGCCCCTGTTTATTGACAAATACAGGGAGCTGCCCTGTCTGTGGCAGGTGAGACACCCCCACTATAATCACAAACAGAAGAGGCAGGCAGCGCTGGAGAAACTGCTGGAGTTGGTGAAGCCGGTGGTCCCTACAGCAACCATCCCTTATTTAAAAGCCAAAATTGGTGGCCTGAGGAGCACTTATCTTAGGGAGCGCAAGAAGGTCACAGATTCCCAGAGGTCCGGAGCTGCAGCAGATGACGTTTATGTCCCCAGGCTGTGGTACTATGAGAGACTGCGATTTCTGTCAGACCACACTGAAGTCAGGGAATCCCTCTCTACTCTTCCTTCCACACTTCCTTCCATACCAGCTGAGGCTTCCGATGTCCAACCTGGGCCTTCCAGCCAGGAAGAAGTGGAGGAGCCCAGCTGGAGTCAGGTATAGCATTCTTCTACAGATTTCTGGGCAATAAATAAATGATGTTTACTAGATGTTATTATTGATCATTAATTGCTGATTAAAAAAAGTGTTTTACATATCAATAGACAGTAGTGGGCACCCAAAATTGGGACAAGAATGCAAAATGCTGGGCTCAGAAGGATAGTCTGTTATATTTGTTAACATTCAATTTGCAACAGTCAGGAGGTGAAAATTGTGTGTGATTGATGTAAAAAATACTAAAACTATGTCCCTTTTTCATACACAGGAAGACCTCAGCCAGGAGGAGGTTGTGGAATGTGGCAGTCAGGAGGAGGCGGGGATTAGTGGCAGTCAGGAGGAGGCGGGGATTAGTGTCAGCCAGGAGGAGGCGGGGCTAAGTGTCAGCCAAGAGAAGCCTGGGACCAGTCGCAGCCTGACTGAGTCTCAGGTTCCTCCCCTCCGCCTGCCATACAAAAGGGCCAGGAAGGCCACTCCCAGTCCTGTGCAGGATTCAGCATACAGGCTGATCCAGGAGGCTTCTGCGTCCCTCAGAGCCTTCCCCAGTCCTGAAGAGGCCTTTGCCTGCATGGCTACCACCAAATTGCAGGGCATGCAGGAGGGCCAACGCAGGCTCTCTGAGGACCTGATTTATAAAGTCCTACGTAAGGGGGTGAGTGGGGAACTAACACCCAAGACGGATGTCATTGAGATGGATAATTCTCCTCCTCCTCCTCCTGCTGCCACAACTCCACCACCACAGCCAAAGCCTGTAAGGAAGCGTGGAAGGAAGACCAAAGAGTGATTGCCCTGGGTTCAGTCTGGTCTGACAGAAGATGCAGTCTCTCGTATGACCACAGCCTGGGGACACAGATGTCATCTGCTGCTTTCCGGATCTCTGGGACTTCTGGACCAGACTGCACTCCCTTAGAAATGGACTCCTCAGGCCACCAATTTTGCTTTTAAATAATTGATGTCTGCCCTGGGGGTCCAAGGCTTCACCAATTTCTGCAGTTTCTCCAGTGTTGCCTCCCTTTTTGTTTTTTTATAGTTGTGACCCCTTAATAAAATTTTTTTAGGTAAATTCTACTCTCCTGTGTGTGTTTTCATCCAAAAAGGACAGTTTGTTGGTGATGATTCAGGTACATTTCTAAAGTACAATGTGAAATTAAAAGGGACAACAACACCAAACAATCTCCTACAGATTAAATAGAACAACATATCAATGGTGTTGTGGGAACTTGTCACAAAAACACACAAACATTTTCGGGAGTACAAATCAAAATCACCAAAAAAAAAAAAAAAGAGAAACACAAAAAAAGATTCTACATTAAAGCCAAAAAAAAAAAAATACAAAAATATGTTGTCAGATGTGAGAAATCAAAATATATTGAGGGAATCCCGATAAATAGTAACGAAAGAAGTTTGTGAGAAGTGTGTGTGAATATGAGCAGCAAAACTATTTCATTCTTGTCACATTATAAAGAAGAAGAGAGTGCGCTGTATTAAACCATTTTGAACATTGCAGCGTGACGAAAGTGCTGTATCCATTGCGAACGCTAAGTTTACCAGAACGAGCTGGCCCGTGTCGGAATTTCTTCTGAGCATGCGTGGCACTTTGTGCGTCGGAACAGGCCACACACGGTCGGAATTGACGCGATCGGATTTTGTTGTCGGAAAATTTTATCTCCTGCTGTCCAACTTTGTGTGTCAGAAAATCCGATGGAAAATGTCCGATGGCGCCCACACACGGTCAGAATTTCCGACAACACGCTCCGATCGGACATTGTCCATCGGAAAATCCGACCGTGTGTACGGGGCATAACAGATTTTAAGTGTATGTAAAGGCAATTTTTCTTTTTTCGTATGGAAAGGTTACACCCTTTGTCAAGTTTTTTTTCTTGCCTGTGTCCCCATCGAGAAGATTCCGATTTCTATCAGTGCTAATGTGATACCTGTTCCAATGAGAACTGTGTTCCAATCTTTGGGAAATTTCCTCTCACGCACTGTTGTGTCTCCAGGGCAGGGAGTGAAGGGAAATCCTTTCAACATGATACAGATAGCAAAAAAAAAAATGCAGACGAGTTTTAACCACTTCAGCACCGAAAGGATTTACCCCGTCGCTTTAACTGACAATTGCGCGGTCGCGCGTTGTTTTACCCAAACAAAATTGATGTCCTTTTTCCCACAAATAGAGCTTTCTTTTGATGGTATTTGATCACCTCTGCAGTTTTTATTTTTTGCACTATAAACAAAAAAAGAGCGACAATTAAAAAAAAAAAAGCAATATTTTTTTACTTTTTGCTATAATAAATATCCCCCAAAAATATATGAAAAAACAAATTTCTTCCTCAGTTTAGGCCGATATGTATTCTTCTACATATTTTTGGTAGTAAAAATCGCAATACACGTATACTGATTGGTTTGCGCAAAAGTTATAGCGTCTACAAAATAGGGGATAGATTTGCGGCATTATTATTATCATTTCTTTTACTAGTAATGGCAGTGATCTGCGATTATTATCAGGACTGCGACATTGCGGCAGACAGATTGGACACTTTTGACACTATTTTGGGACCATTGACATTTATACAGGGATCAGTGCTATAAATAGCCATTGATTAATGTATAAATGTCATTGGCAGGGAAGGGGTTAACACTAGGGGGTGATCAAGGGGTTAAGTGTGTCCTAGTCAGTGATTCTAACTGTGGGGGGGTGGGAATGCCTGGGGGAGGAGACTGATTGTTGTTCCTAAGCATTAGGAGCAACAGATCGCTCTCCTCACCCCTGACAGAATGGAGATCTGTCTGTTTACATTGACAGATCTCAATTCTGTCCTTCTCTGGAGCAATCGCGGGTAGCCACGTGCATTGGCTCCTACGTCACATGGCTGGAGTGAGCATGCCCCCTATACTTAAATCACCCACTGTACAGCTACGGTGATTCCCACAGGAGTGCCATTGTGCCGACGACGGCAAGCGGTTAATACTCAATCTATCTATATACTTTAAATATTTATACCATGCAAAAAGATGAATAATCTACTAAAAGTATATACTTCCATTGACGTTCTAAGTAGTAATTAAGTACTAAGTGTACTAAGTAGTAGTACACTAAGGAGTGTAAATACTTTGTTAGGGCTCGTTTACACATGTGACTGGGGGGCAGTAAAATTAGGTGGTTCAGATTTACCTGTTAAAAAAAACCTAACAGAGCAACCAGAGGGGGTTATACACATGCTGTGGCAATAATGCTTTGGTTCCTAGCCATGACAAAAATTACACATGTCACATTCAGTGTGTAGTACAGCCACTATTCAAAACCCATTAAAGCATTGCGAAATCCCTGCAAGCACATGCAATGCACGTGGTAATGGTTATGAAGGCTTTTCAGAGTTAAAACAAGTGGGGAGGAGACAACACATTGCCTCCAAGCCGCCTGTCATCCGTGGCAAGGGCTGCTACCAATTAAAACCTAAATCTAAATTTTTCAGCAAAGTGATATGACTATTTAGTTAATCAACTTTTAAAATATTACCTTTAGTGATAGCAGAAATCAGTGGAGAGGGAGACTTTATATAGCAAAGACTACAAATGATTGACCAGTAAAAAAAGCAGTTGTAGTACTCAGAATTACAGCACATAAGTCAAAACATACCTGTGTATTCCATAAAACTTAAATATTTACCTAATAATGAATGATTTCAAACAATGATTGTCAAAAAAGCCCCAAAAGTCTTAATTACTTCAATAAATAATTATAAATTACAAGAGATACCCAGAGACCTTAGATACTTATTGCTCAACTGCAATTCCTTTAGGTTATACCAACAAACACGTGTTCCTTCTAAAAAGGAATTACAGGGATGGCATTTATGGAACCTTTATATAATTTACCAAAGTATGAACCATAATGCAACTGCACATGCAATGCAGTACTATTGCTAATATGTCACCAGAGGCAGTGACAACCTAGTGGTGATGCCCTGAAAACAAGGGAAGAAAGGTCTCCCTTACTGCCGGTTCACACAGGGGCGGCACGACTTGCAGGTCGACTCACCGAGGCGACCTGCACACGACTTCAGCGGTGACTTGCAAAACGACTTCTGTATAGAAGTCAATGCAAGTCGCCTGAAGTCGCCCCAAAAATTCTACAGGAACCTTTTTCTAAGTCGGAGCGACCTGCGTCGCTCCTATTAGAACGGTTCCATAGCACAGAACGGGACGCGACTTGTCAGGCGGCTAAGTCGCCTGACAAGTCGCCCCTGTGTGAACCGGGGCTTAGGGTCATTGCACACTGGTTAACAACAATATTTACAGGCACATTTTCCTGGCATTTGCCAGTTGTTTGTGCTGTGCACTGTGCCAGGAAAACGTTGCATGTACATTTTTTTGTCTATTCTGATGCATTGACAACCCTTTAAAATGCAATGCACCATAACAACAAAGTGTTGATGGACCCTCAAGTATTTACATATTGTTCAAGTGCATGTAAACCTAATCACTAAAAATGTATAAATGCTTTACATGTTAATGTAATTTCAAAATACATTTTCCTTATTTTAAAACAACATTTAATAAAATCATACTTGTTAAACCTGTTATGAAGGTCCTTGCTCAAGCATTTCCTGTTATAGGGTGACAATGCTCTGTCCCTGTCTCCCAATTGTGCTCCTGCATTGTCATACCATCACATGACATCTGATGGAGACTGCAAGTGACCATTTCAAAACATATGGTGCAAGCATGTTGCACCATTGTCATCATAAGGAAAGCCAAGATCAAAGGATTAATAAAGGTGAAAAGAAATACTTTCTATAAAGAGGTGACAGTTCTTGCAGACACTGTGAAGTCAGGTAAGGTCTCTGATCCCCCCTCTTTTCCTGCGTACCTGCTCTGTGTTTACATTTAAGATTAGCAGTCTGGCAGGCTACCAACTCACTGCTGGAATGGAGCAACATAATAAGCTGACATTCAAAAAGTATAAGCAATTCATTACTCCACAGTGCCTATAGGTAGAGAGGTCTGTGTGGGCTTGTTTTAAAATGAATTCACTTCTTGTTTAGAATATTTAAATAATCAAATGTCTATAACTTGGCCACAGTAGCACTTTAACCAGTTTAGGACCTCCCACTGCACTCATACTGCCGCAGGACAGCCTACATATAAGTGATTTAAGCATTTGGTAATTTGCTACAGCACAAGCCAATCAGTAGGTCATTGGCTGGGACCTGCTGATCAGGCTGGGGAAGTGACAGAAGAGAGCCCTGTGTAGGTAAACAACATAGGGCTCTCTACAGAGAGCAGCAACGTGTTAGTTTTTTCCCCCGGCATAAACAGGCATATCGCTCAGTAAAAGCAGCACATACTACACACAGTAAATATTGTTAGGCCTGCAGAAAATCCTTTGATTGCCCTCAAATGTTTACCCTTTAACCAGCCAGTGTCATTAGTACAGTGACAGTGTATATTATTAGTGTCAGATTGTCACTATCACAGTCCCACTATAGGTCACTGATCACCGCCATTACTGGTATAAAAAAATTAACTAAATAAAAATTCCAGTATATATATACCATAGTTTGTAGACACTATACCTTTCATGCCAGTTTATGTACACTTAATGGGATTTTTTTTTTTTTTTTTACCAAAAACATGTAGAAAAATATATTTTGGCCTAAATTTTTGAAGATATTAGATTTTTAAAACATTTTATTGGATATGTTTTATAACAAAAAGTAAAAAAAAATGTTGGTCTTTTTTTTGTTTATATAATAAAAAATAAAAACCCAGTGGTGATCAAATACCACCAAAAGAAAGCTCTGTTTGTGTGAAAAAAATGATATAAATTAAATTTGGATACAGCGCTGCATGACTACACAATTACCAGTTAAAGTAGCACAGTGCTGGCGTGGCCGGATGTGATCGCGGCGGGACGTGTTTCCTTGGAGCTCCTGCTATCCTCCGGTAAACCATCCTGATTACAGCCGATCGAAAGGCTCTTTTGGCCCCTATTTGTGGCGTACTGCTGGCGGAGGTACCCGGGCGCCGTGGAATGCCTTCTTTGTCTTTTAAAAAGCAGCAACCAAGCCGTTCTCAGCCGCCGCTGGAACAGAGAGCTCTCCGCTCTCAGGGAAGCATGGCTGCTAGCTCCGCCCACTCCAGCTCCATTCCTGTCGCCTCATCCCAGCGCGCCAAACACTTGGCGGTGAAGATGGCGCAGCAGAGCAGTCCTGCATCAGGGAGCCTGGAGGATTCCTCTCATCCTTCACAGGTGATAGAGGTGGACACCACAGCCATCACAGGCCCCATCCTGGAAGCTATAGCGGCATCTAAATCTGAACTAATGGGACGCATAGACCTCCTGGCATCCGAATGTAATCTCATCCGACCTTGATAAGATCAGGGGCAGATTAAACACAGCGGAAGATGGAATATCAGAGGTTGAGGATGTTTCACATGCTCATGGATCGCAGCTTGAAGAACTTAAAGGTATGGGGAGAGCTTTACAACATAGAGCAGATGACGCGGAAGACCGCCAACGAAGAAATAATGTGCGGGTGGTTGGGCTGCCTGAGGGGGCTGAGGGGACCGCTGCCACAACCTTTGCAGAACAATTTTTCAAATCCTTGTTGGCGCTAGGGAATCTCCCTCCTACATATGTCGCTGAAAGAGCCCACAGAGTTCCTACTGGCTCTAGACCCCCGGGGGCACCAACCAGACCCTTCTTGGTTAGATTCCTTAATTACAGGGATCGTGACATGCTGTTGGTGGAAGCACGGAAACATAAGGAGCTTGAATTTGAGAATGCACGTATCATGCTGTTCCCTGATTTCTCGGCTGAGACGCAAAGAAGACGCCGGTCCTTCATGGATGTGAAGAAAAGGCTGAGGGACAGAGAGCTGAAATACAGTATGCTGTACCCTAGCCGACTACGCGTGCAGTTTAAGGGTACCGTGAAGTTCTTTGACAACCAGCAAGATGCCTGCGATTGGTTGGATCAGAATCCACAATAGCTGTTGTCCTCTTATGGAACGGGAAACGTTCTTTTGATTCTTGCATCTCTTGTTCTCCCTTGTGCCTTGATTTAAGCTGCCACATGTACGCACATCACTGTCTCCCCTCGTGCCATTGCAGTTCTCTGACTATTACTTATGCATATGGTGGGGGGTCGCTCACAATGGAATACATGCTATGACTAACTGAGTGTTATTTTTTTGATGTGGCTCTTTTTCTTTTTTTTTCTTTTTCTCAAGTGGCACCTTTCCTGAACTACCCCTTTCAGTTATATGGCCGATCGGCTGTATTTTCCCGCTGTTGGACTAAGCCTGGAGGTCCAACAGGGAACACCAGAAAGAAACTGGTTGTTTTTTTATTTTTTTCATCACCCAATGCCGGACTATCGACGCGTCAGGTTGAACTCTTTAGGGTTTTTTTGTTTCAGTTTCTAAAGCTGCATGCCGGACTGGTTTTGTTTTTTGTTTTTTCAAAGTTTCTGGTATAACAGCAGGGGAGGAAGGGATTGACCAGGACCATAGGTTATACCATAATAGTGTGCCTATGTCGCATAGAAGGTACATGTTCAGATATCAGTGGTATTTCTTTAATTATTATGATGGCTAGTAAGTTACAAATAGTCTCTTGGAATGTGAGGGGACTAAATAATAAATTTAAGAGAGCAGAAGTTTTTCAAAATCTGAAACAAGTAAAGCCGGATATCGTCCTCCTTCAGGAGACCCACCTGGAAGGTAGCAAAATTCTATCTTTATATAAGCCTTGGATTCAGAAGGCATTTCACTCCACATACCCTGCATACGCCAGGGGAGTTTCTATTTTGATTAGTAAAGCCATTGCGTGTACAGTACAACAGGTGGTTACTGATCGGGGGGGACAATATGTGGCTATTGTCTTAGAAGTTTATAGTCAGACAATTTTATTGGTAAGCATATATTTACCCCCTCCTTTTCAGGTTCAATTGTTATATGACCTATTGGTGACACTGGCGCCTTACTTGCATCTTCCGGTGCTTTTTATCTGTGATTATAATGCCATTATAGAACCTGGGTTAGACTCTACTAATGTGTCTAGGGCTGCTTCAGTTGAATTATCCACTTGGGCTAATGTGACGGGTTTGACTGAGTTGTGGAGATGGGGGCACCCAGACGCTACTTCATATTCCCATCTTTCTCTAACTCATAAATCTTTGGCTAGAATTGACTTGGCGTTTGGGAATCCCTCCATGTTAAAATACCTTCACGGTTCAGAGTATTTAGCCGGGGGGGCCTTTCCGATCACAACCCACTCTTGGTCACCCTCGCCTTCCCCTTCGGGGGGGAGGGGGGATGGAGGCTGGCTCTGGGTTGTTTGCAGGAGGAACAGGTGGCAACCCATCTTCAAACAGCAATAGATACTTTTTGGGTTGCCAATGTGGACTCGGCTGATCCGGCTTTGGTATGGGACGCCTTTAAGGCGGTTTTAGGGGTGAGTGCATATCTGCCATAAAGGCAGCTAGAAGGGATCATAATGAGGAAGTTGAGCTTCTTTTGGCCAAAGAACGGGAGAGTGCTAAAGTACATGCAGACTCTCCTTCAGAGGCCTCCTATGTGTCCCTACTGAAACACAGGCGACTGGTGGCACTACACTTCTCGGATCTAGCACACGCAGAGGCAAAACACAGGTTGGAAAAAATTTTTGCCGAAGTGGATAAAAACGGTAAACTTTTGGCCAATTTAGCGGCAGATCAACAGGTCCCAGTTAGTATTCCAGTAATAAGGGCAGGGGATGGAAGGTTAGTGTCTGACCCTGCAATGGTACTGCAGGAATTTGTAAAATTTTATAAATCCCTATACTCTTCTATCCCCACATATGATGTCAAGGAGTTGGATGACTTGTTACAGAGTCTCTCATTGCCTAGACTGTCAGAAACTGATGCTGCTCTTTTGGATGATGATATTTCTGTCCTAGAAATTGAATCAGCTATGCTTGCTTTCCCTCCGCACAAAAACCCGGGTCCGGATGGATTCCCCGCTGATTTTTACAAGCTTTACATGTCACAAATGCCCCCCAGGTTGAATGTGCTTCTCAAACATTGTATGGAGCTGGGGGCCTTGCCAGCCTCCATGATGGAGGCTTATATGGTCCTCCTCCTGAAGCCTGGCAAGGACCCCCTTGAGTGCTCATCGTATCGCCCGATAGCGTTACTAAATATGGATTTGAAGATTCTTGCTAAGGTTAGCCAGGGTTATTGATACCCTGGTGGACATTGATCAGACAGGTTTTATTCCTGGCAAATCAACGGACAAGAATTTACAGAGATTATTCACACACTTACAATTAGACACGACAGAGTCCCCGGCCAAGGTTGTAGTCTCTATTGACATCGAAAAGGCCTTCGACTCTGTGGACTGACAGTACATGCACACAGTGTTGGAGGCCATGGGGGTGGGTCCTGGATTCCGTCGATGGGTAAAACTACTATATAGCACACCCAAAACAGCAATTCGATTGGGAATTAACATTTCTGAGTACTTCCCAATAGGAAGGGGATACTAGGAAAGGGTGTCCGCTTTCTCCCTTCCTGTTTGCCCTGATGATGGAGCCCATAGCAAGGGCACTTAGGAAATCTGAGCTGGTGGGTGCAATTCGGGTGGGCAACATTCATGAGTGTGTAGCATTGTACGCAGATGATTTGCTCTTGTTCCTCTGGGACCCAGGTCCATCCTTGAAGGCAGCCCTGTCAATCTTGGACAGGTTTGCCGCCTTTTCGGGCATGCGAGTAAACTGGAGCAAGTCATCAATTCTCCCATTAGGCCCGGAGGCTAATACGTTCAAAGATGACGCGCCACTGTTACAATGGGTCTCCTCTGTTACTTATTTAGGAGTTAAGATTACAGCCTGTATTCAAAATGATATGTCTTTGAATCTCCTCCCCCTGGTTAACAGACTTAAACTAAAAACCCAAGCTTGGCTAAAATTGCCTCTCTCCCTGATTGGGAGGGTTAGCCTTATAAAAATAAAGTTTCTTTCTGTAATACTATATTTTATACGTCACTCTCCCAAGTGGATCCCAAGGTCCTTTTTCAAAGCATTAGATAGCATAATCAGCTCCTTTATCTGGTCCCCTCAAGTGCCTCGTATCAGCATTAAAGTACTGCAGGAACCATGGGGTCAGGGGGGTTTGGCTCTAACAGACTGGCATAAATACTATGTGGCTGGCCAGATGGTGGTTGCTAGGGGATGGCTGATGGCGGATGGCGGGGACTCTGCCACAGTCCTGGAAGCAGCACACTTGGGATCCTTTGAGAGTTTAAAATTTGCCCTTTATAGAGGCCTAAATCTTGCCTGCCATTAACTACTTCGATGAAAGTGACCACCAGGGCAGGGGAAACTACTACAATTTTGATGTCCCCTAGCTATTTAGGAGTTACGCCATCAGCCCCACTGTGGATGAATCCAGCCCTTCCCCATTTTTATTCCCTCCCAGATCCTATGGTGTGGGTGTGTGGGGGGGTTAAGGTGTTGGGAGACATCACCATAGAGGGGGAGCTGTGTACCTTTGATCAGCTAAAAGCCAGACATACTTTACCAAATTCCTTCTTTTTCCGTTATTTACAGCTGCGCCATGCGTTTCAGGCGCAGTTTGATGGAAAATGAATAGAATTACTGCCATCTTCACTGGAGACCCTTCTGACTGAAGAGGAGTTACTCAAACCATTATCTACAGAATACAAATCTCTCTTTACAAAGACGCCACCAGGGATATCAAAATGCAGGGAACCGTGGGAGAAAGAAATTACCAGTATACAGGGGGAGGATTGGGACAATGTGTGGGATCATCCTTTTCAATACTTGGTATCTGCAAGGGACCGTCTAATCCATTTTAAGTTGGCTTGACTCTTCGAATACAGTAGGCTAATGTACTAAAAACTAATTGTAAATGTGAAAATTTTATTTGCATTGGAGATATAAGATAATGTAACAGTCTGGGCGAATCCTTAATCCTTAACGGATGAGACTATTTTCATGAGACATAGATAAAATGTCCTCTCACTGGATTGAACTGTTAATTATTCAAAGAACTGTACAATGGATTATGAAACAGTATTAAGGTGCATAATACCAACTATCTGCGTATATTACCTATGGTCACTGGTCGGTTCGGAGGGGGGGAGGGGGGAATTGGGAAAGGGATAGTTGAACTATGTTAGTTCTGGTTGATGGCTATGTGTGGCCAACCCAAGAGGCATGTTGCCTACCGGGTCTGTTTTTATTTTATGTTTTATGTTTTTTTGTGAAAAAACCTCAATAAAAAAGAATTAAAAAAAAAAAAAGTAGCACAGTGCTAAATTTAAAAAAACGGCCTGGTCATGAAAGGGGTAAAATTTTTCAGAGCTTAAGTGGTTAAGTAAAAATGGACTTGTGGGAACAGTCATGGCACAGAGCATAATAATTAAGGACCCTTTTACACACTTGTAGTTTTCATTGCCCTACTCACTTGTGTTTATTCATGCTAATAATGTGTTATAGAAGGCAAGAGTGATAAGAACAGGCTCAACAGTCAGGAACAGTTCAAGCAGGATTGTGGACCTTGGAATGGAGGCTTTTACCACCCAAAGCTCTACAGAGCCTCCAGGGCTCAGGACAGGACTTGCTAAGATTCTGAGAAAACAAAAAGTTATTTTTTTTGCGCATTTACTGTTAATTTCAATGGACTTGTACACTGTCTATTAACAAAAATACAGTGGGGTTGATTTACTAAGACTGAAGAGTGCAAAATTTGGTGCAGCTGTGCATGGTAGCCAATCAGCTTCAAACTTCAGTTTGTTCAATTAAGCTTTGACAAAAAACCTAGAAGCTGATTGGTTTCTATGCAGAGCTGCACCAGATTTTGCACTCTCCAGTTTTAGTAACTCAACCCCTAAGTGTCGTATTAGTCCTATCTGTTATTTTTGAAGAATCCTTTGTTATTAAGACTAGGTTCAGTCTGAAACCAGGTTTGTAAAGAATTTGGGCATTCCTCTAAATGATTGTCCCCTACTACCCCTACTATATATGAGAGCTTTTACTTCCCTATCATTAGTTGTTAGGAACCAACAGGTACCAACATCTGCCGCGTCCTTAGCATTCAGTGACATCACCCGATTCCATTAATTTGCTGACTGGGAATCCATGGCCATGTAAGCAAAGGGGTGTGGATAATGGCTGACATCATTGCCCAAATGTGGCCACATGGCTTTATTTAGTAAATTATGTCAGCCACTATCTCCACCCCTTTGCTATCATTCCAGATGACAGCTTAAGGGAGCTGTCATTAGTGTGTGGCAGTTGGAGGGTGCATACTTGTCAGTGGGTCAACGTGTTTTTTGCTTAAGTGGTCCAACAAGATCAGTTCTTTCTGTTTGACAAGAATTCAGTTTCAATAGTTTGTTCAAATAAATTGGAAACTAGCCACCAAGGCCATATTTATTAGATATATATTAGAAATTTCTTAGGGCTCCTCCTATGTTTATACATCAATTCCTCTCATCTTAGATTAGGGTTAACCACCCCAATCCATTGATCTATTGTTGGCGGATATTTTGATAATAGTTTACCAGCCATATACATAGTTCTTAGACACATCACTTA
This sequence comes from Lithobates clamitans, assembly GCA_037952925.1. Lineage (NCBI taxonomy): Eukaryota > Metazoa > Chordata > Amphibia > Anura > Ranidae > Lithobates > Lithobates clamitans. The sequence goes on from JBBGZY010001190.1 coordinate 2,652,865, forward strand.
CATCCCAACTGGGGGGGCATCTTCTGGTATAATCCTGAGCAATGCTATTTTTGGATCAGAGTGAACCTGTGTGGAACTTAAGGAGTTTAAAGTATCAAATACACGCTCCCAGTAGCGATGCAGTTTGGGACATCACCTTAACATATGTATAAGTGTACCTGTATCAGTAGTGCACCTTGGACAATTTGGTGTAACTGCTTTACCCCAAGAGTATAGTTTTAAAGGGGTACAGTGGGCTCTATGGATAATAAATAGCTGAGTTAGACACTGTGAAGAGGATAAGGATACCTCAAATAGAATCTTCAGAGCTTGTTCCCGCTCCTCGTCTTTAAGTGTTTCTAAGTCCCTACACCACTGCCCAAAGCTACCCACTTGTAGATTGATTCTAGCTGTTGTTTGAATAGAAGTCCCTGTTTAGAGTGTTTTGCAGTTACTGCCAAAGTCAAGATTATTGGATTATATTTTAATAAGAAAGTCCTTGCTTGACTGCAAGGCATGCCATAGTTGTAGATATTGAAAGAATAATTCATTATGCAAATTATATCCTCTGCCAGTTTATCAAATGTCTGCAAAACCTCATTGTCAAAAAGTTGACAAAGAAGCACAATTCCAGGCTTCTTCCATATATCTAAATTTTCAAGCTTCGCAAACTCAGGCAGTTGCATATTATTCCATATAGGCATATATTGAGTATATCCCTGATATTCAGTATCTAGTTGAATAGTAGTCCAAATCTTATGTATTAAAGTAAATGTAGGATAAATGTGTTTACTATAAAAATGGTAAGCTACTATTAACTGTACTGGTGGATCTATTGGCAGCTGAGAGAATATAATTTGCTGTATGCGGTCCTCATAATCTATAACATCCCATCCATTTAAGTGCTGAAATTGGGATGACAAATAATACAATCTGGCATTTGGAACAGCCAACCCTCCCTCATCTTTGAGCAACTTTTCCAATCGAATCCGGGGGTGTTTATATCTCCAAATAAGTTCTCTTAACAGGATATCTATTTGTTTAAAAAATTTCCAAGGAAGCTGTACAGGACAGTTATGTAAAAAATATAACAATTGTGGCATCCATATCATCTTTATCAAATTGGTGCTGCCTATTATAGTTAAAGGGAGTTTATTCCAAATTTTCCCCACTTGCGATCTACTTGTACACCTAGATATTTAAATGTAGAAACTACAGTTATTTGAAAGGCTAAGTTTGACAGACTGGTCACCAGGGGGTCCACTGGTAAAAAAACTGATTTATCCCAATTAATTGCAAACAAGTAAAGTTATTCCTGCGCTACCATATGTGGAGGGAAAAATAAATAAAAAATAAATATAAAAAAATAAAAAACTGGGAAAAGCTGCCTACACCGGATAGGGTACACCCTGCCCTTATTAGTTAATAGCAAATAAATGAAAGTATGGTGCTGCGCTAATCCATTCGGAAAATAATACATAAAAATGTGAAAATGTAAAACCAAAGTGGCAGTGCTAGTATCTATGAATCAAAATATCCTAAATACCTATAAAGTGACTGTAAATTAAAGTTTGTGTAAAGAGCACAAACTCTTGATAAATCCACATGTGACCAGTAACATGTGTAGGGTAGTGAAAGTGAATGCAATTGCAATAAACAACCCCAACTTTTAAATATAATAAAAATCATACAAATAATGTGCAGAACAGGCACACAGCAAACAAACAGAAAAATGAAGTGACTGGTGCAAGCGAGCAAAACATAAGTGACAACTGACTAAGAATGTCCAAAGATAAAAGTGCACATATAGTGGTCCTCTTTAGAGGAGTGGGGTGACTGGAACAAATATAGTACAGTGATGTTTTCCTCTTCGTGCAACACAACACACGTTAGTAAGTAGTGGCCCCTTACCTGCAGGTAATGGGGTAACAGCATAGACCAATTTTAGGCATGGCGACCCTTACTCATGGTGCAGGGGTAAAGTCCTTCCAGATGGCGGGGGACCAGCGTAAGACCAGTAATGGGGGCGACAACCTTTAGTCCTATCCTCGCTAGCCTCATACGGGAACTCCGTCCCTCCACGGGTATAGAGGGGGTCACCAATGGGAAAGAGCAAAGGAAGGTCCCACAATAGTGTAATAAAGTTTGGCAACAAGCTGGGTTTATTAATATATAAAGGTACTCACATTAAAAACAGATACGCAATTCATTAATCCGACAAGCGGCAAGCTTGTATCTCCAATCAACATAGAGTGCCCCCGTCCCTACACGTGACGTCACGACCCACGTGACTTCATCCCCTGATTAATACATTTTTGGATATTTGTACAGTATCACACTATGGAGTCTCTTTCCTCTCTGCATGTGGGCAACATCTAAGAGGTTAACAGTGAGGAGACCACTTACATCGCAGACAAGGAGGTACTTGGAGAACATAGGACAGGAAGTTTCCTCCCACTCCACAGGCTACACAGTGGCTCATACTGTGAAGGTGAAATACCTCCTTGTGGGGTGAATAATAGCAGTGAGTGCGTTTCTTATGGGGCACTGTTTTCCAAGAAGCACAGAACAATTTGAAGGAGCACATTGTCACTTTATTGTACTTTTTTTATACACCAGGGTTTAAGGACAGTATATGCATATTTCTGAACCCAGTTTGACAGCAACAATATACACCAGTCATATGTTGGATTTTTTTACACAGAAATGTCACTTTGAATTGCAGGTTTTGCACAGGATTGTGTTTATTTTATTTTATTTTTGTTTGAACATAACAATATATATTATATATAAGCGGTTAGGAAGTTTACACAGTAGGATTTTTTTGTGGATTTTTGTGAATATACAAATATTTATTTTCTGCACTTTTATTGTTACTTTTTGCACTAAATGCACCCTTGACACACACCCCTCAAGTATTTAGAGGTTGTAGGTCACCTCTTAATAAGAGCAGCGCCGTACCTATCCCCTCTTTTTCACATGTGTCCCCAATGCAGCCTACCTGTGCAGGGGAAGAGAGAGGAGAGCCGCCGCCTGGATGATCAGAGTGCGGGGAACTTAACAGATTTAATTTTAATAGCTGTGTGTTCCCCTCAAATGTGCCATCAAATACAGACCCTCCCCTTTGTCCGGGGAACTTTGATAGATAGATCACCCATCCAAAGAGGAGGGGCTATATGTGATGGCCTGCGGCGGGGAACACACAGCTATTAATATGAAAGTTGTTATGTTCCCAGCGCTCTGATCATCTAGGCGGCGCCCCTCCTCTCTCTTCCCCTCCGATCACTGGAGAAAGGCTCCCATACAACCTGCCTGCCAGCAGTGCTCGCCCCCCCCCCCCACCTCTCTCCCAGGCAGCCATAGCTCGCCAGCCCTCAAAATCCACTCGCAAAATGCGAGCAGGCGAGTGGAATTTTTGAGGGCTGCCATAGATAATCCCATTCTATACTATCAAAAGCTTTTGCCGCATCAAGCTACAATATAGCTCTATTGCTCATATTTTCAGACGAGACTTGTAGGTTAAGAAAAAGACGCCTTATATTCACTGCAACAGATCTTTTTGGAATGAAACCAGATTGATCTGTATGCACTTTTTAGATATTACTTTTGCCAATCTAATGGCTAACACTTTTGCCAATAGCTTCACATCCATCGTAAGTAAAGAGATTGGATGATATGATTCAGGAATATTGGGAGTTTTATCTGGTTTTAACAAAACTATAATAATTGCTTCATTCATAGAGGGTAGAAGATCACCACATTTTAATGCTGCATTAAATACCTCTAAAAGGTTTAGGTAGCAAACCAGTGCCATAGACCTTGTAGACTTCCCCCGGTAACCCATCAACCCCTGGAACTTTATTGTTAGACAGACTAGCAGAGGCAGATTGAAGTTCCTCTAATGTCAAGGGCTGATCCAACATCTCCCTATCAGCTACTGGTAATTCTGTTAACGTAATAGAGTTAAGAAAAAGTTGCAGTTCAGTCTCCTTATAGGATACTTTACTACTATACAAGTTTTTATAAAAATCAACAAACGCTGATGAAATCTCTGAAGTAGTTTGTACAGTTTCAAATGGAGAGACTTGTAGTTCTACTACTTGTGCCATAGGTTTCTTAGCTTTTACTATGGATGCTAAGAGATGACCCGTATTTTCCCTATCCTCAAAATAAGGTTGCTGGAGAAAAAGACATTTCTGTTCTGCTTTTTGTACGTGAGATATCAGCATATATCTGTTGTTTTTGTACCCATTTCTGTTGTGTTTCTGTGGTAGGATTTGCAATATATATCTGCCTTTAAAACCTCTTCAGTCACTAGACATTCCCATACTCTAGATTTTTTTTTGATCCTTGAAATTTGAAAGAAAAATAGGCCTCCCATATAAGCTTTCAACGAATCCCAATAAATCTGTGAAAATACAGAGGGCTTGTTAACAGTAATATAGGCCATAATGTCAGATATTATTTTCTGTTTTGAAGGAAAAAAGTCAAACCAATAAGGGTAAATTTTCCAAAAAGTACAAATCTTAATTGAATTTAAAGCTAACTTAAGAACCAACGGGGAGTGATCTGACAATTCTCTAGCTGCATAGGTCACCTCAGATATCACAGGTATCATTGTAGAGGTAACTAATGCTAAATCAATTCTAGATAAGGTCCCGTGGGTACTAGAGAAGCATGAGAACACTCTTTCATCGGAGTGTAACATTCTCCAGACTCCAATCTCTTGATTTCAATCAGCAAAAGGGGTATATACTGGATTTGCCGGGCCAGCAACCAGACCAAATCTATTTAATGAAGGGTCGAGATAGTTATTAAAGTCTCCTACTATTAACCAAGGGACATCAGTTTTATCAGAAGTAAAATTCAACAGTTCTTTAAGTATCTCTGTGGAATATGGGGTGGTACATATATATATATATATATATATATATTTATATATATATATATATATATATATATATATATATATATATATATATATATATATATATATATATACACACACACACATATATATATATATATATATATATATATATATATATATATATATATATATATATATATATATATATATATATATTAGCTAGCACATATGTTTTCTATACATTGTGCAATATAAAAAATATAACAACCTATAATGTCTGCTTTTGCCTGACTGCAGGATAAATCAACATAATTTGCTATCAATATAGACACACCTCTAGAGTATTTAGTATAAGTAGAGTGATATTGCCTATTATATTGTGTGTGCATCAAAAAATGTAATTTATGTATATTTAGATGAGTCTCCTGCAGGCAGATAATGGACGGAGAAAATTGTTTTAATGTAGTAAACATTGCTTGTATGTTTACTGGGTCACTAATCCCCCTAGTATTTCAAGATACTAAAACTTGCAACATGGCTTTAAGTCATGCAGTCCTTTCTAATAATGGAAAAAGAGTCCCTTCTTTGTGCGTAGAAATTTTTTTAGCTGTCTGGTGCTTACAAAAAATCTATGTAAAAATAAAAAAAGATAAAACATCAATACCAGCAAAAAAAAAAGAAAAGAAAAAGAAAAAAAATAGAAAAAATAATAATAATAAAAAACAAATCTCCCCCATCTCCCTCAATAACCATTACCTGATGGGTCTTGTATATAAAAAATCATCACAATATACACATAGTGTATTTTTTCAAGCAACTCTTGACAATTATTCAAAAAGAAAAAAAAAGAAAAATCTCTGAAAATTGACACATACCTATGTGTACTCCTACAAAAAAACAAAACAAAATTCAACAACCAAACATTTCCCACAGGAACAAAATATAGAGAGTCCATACAGGACATTTTCTCCTGGCTCTATATAAAAAATGAAAAAAAAAACAAGAACATAACTTTAGTTCCATTAAAAAAAAACTTCCTTCAATGATCTAACTCTTCTACGGATAAAGTCTCTATCCTGTTGATTAAGTAATTGTATTAAAAATGGCCACTGTGGAGTTCCTGCTGGTAAGAGCCTACTAGGTACTCAATGAGCTCTTTCAACTGAAAAGGATATAGTAAAATGCTCTTTCACAATCATCTCCCATAGCCACATTTCTGCACATTCTGTAGGGTTTGCTCCCTCAGAGTGCTCTGGAAGACCCACCAGCCTAATATTATTGCGTCAAAATCGATTTTCAAGGTATTCCAGTTTACGAGCGTTAATATCAGATTTATTGGTTACAATATCAGATTTTTTTGCTACTTCTTCCATATCTTTGCCCAATGGCTGTGAAGTATCCTCTAATTCTTTAATGCGTCTTTCCAAAGCTGACGTTCTTTTCCTTTTTTTTCTGTACATCCTGACAGAGAAAAATGAATTCTACTTTAAGGCCCTGCACTTGCCCTGTTAAATTACATATAGAGTTTTGATATTGTCGCACCGCTTTTAGCACATCTAATAGTGTGGGTTCTGGTGGCTTTAGTGGTGTTATTAGTGCATGCTGGTCATTTAACTGTTTATCAATATGCTGTCTCTCACTTTTATCCCTTTCTTCCACCTTACATATTGATTGATCCGTATATTTATATAGATTAGTTGTATTTATTCCAATGCACAGGTCCTCCAACTCTACACTTGTATCATATTGTATAGCTTTATTTTCGTTGTCACCATCTTTTGATGTCAATGCAAATTTTGCAAGTTTGGCAGCAGCAGCTCCTTTAGCCGTCGTTTTTGCTGATTTACTACTTTGTGCTTGCTGTGGAAATCTGCCGTCATCTTGCATAAGGATTGTAGCATTTAGGCTGGGTTCATGTTGGGAGCTCATGCCGCATGATGTGTGTCAGGCCGGGTTCATGCTGGTGCGACAAACGCTCCAACATTGGGAGCTTATGTCCCATGACATGTGAAAAATCAATGTTTCCCTATGGGAGCCGTCTTAACTGGTCCGACACAAGTCGGTCCGACTTTGAAAATGCTCCCTTTACTACTTTGGTCCGACTTTGATCCTACTTCAGCCCATTGACTATCATTGAAGTCGGATCAAAGTCGGATCACTGTCTTGCATGATCTGACTTTGACATCACTCGGTGACCACGCCCCATGCCTATATAAGTCGTTGCGCACCGTGGAAGAAGACCGGAGGGAAGAAGACGACGGAAAAGACCGGGCCAATGCTAGCAAATGAACGGGCAAAAGAGCAGAAGATAGCGGAGGAGCCCGGCAGAAGACACCGGAGAGCGGGAGAAGAACCGGAGACCGGGAGAAGAGAACGGAGAAATCGGAAAAGACCCCCAGAGCTGCCTAATAAATTACTTTAAAAACCTGTCTAGTGTGTTTTTTTATTGACACTTTTTTCCCCCAGGTGAATGGGTAGGGGTACGATGTACCCCATACTTATTCACATAGGGCAGGGGCCTGGGATCTGGGGCCCCCTTATTAAAGGGGGCTCCCGGATTCTGATAAGCCCCCCGCCCACAGACCCAAACAACCAACTGCCAGGGTTGTCAGGAAAGGGCCCTTGTCCTCATCAACATGGGGACAAGGTGCTTTGGGGTGGTGGACGCAGGCCCCCCTCCCCCAAAGTACCCACCCCCCATGTTTAGGGCATGCGGCCTGGTACGGTTCAGGAGGGGGCGCTCGCTCGTCCCCACACTGACCGGCCGGGCTGCTTGCTCGGATAAGGGTCTGGTATGGATTTTGGGGGGACCCCCATGCCGTTTTTTCAGCATAGGGGGTTCCCCTTAAAATCCATACCAGATCGAAGGGCCTGGTATGCTCTTGGAGGGGTAACCTATGCCTTTTTTTATTTAAAATTTGCCATGGAGTTACCCCTCGAGATTCATACCAAACACAGTGCCTGGTATTGACGGGGATCCAAGTCGGATCCCTGTTCATTGAAAGTCGGACGTATGTCGGCTTCAAGTCGCAGGGCAAAGTCCAAAGCAACAATGGAAGAGATACATATTATAAACAATCAAATTTATTAAAGTTAACAATTACATAGAAAAATCAAATTGGATAAAAGTATGAAAAATATGCATATATGCTTAAGTGCAGTGAGCCCTTATATGTCTACATGTTTCGTCGCTAGGCTTCTTCAGGACACAGCGAAGGTTCAAAGACGAAGCAGATAAGAGAATATGTTTCTCTATCTGAAAAGAGATACAGTTTCATTAAAAACATAACTGATACACATACACAACTGTTTAAAATAAAAATCATGTGCTGAGCACCTGTAAATACAAGGGTCAGAGACAAACACCAAACAGGTACCTTGGTTTAGGGTATAAAGTCATTTATAGCCATAAGATGAGCGATATGTTTAGAAGCTACAAACTTAAAAGAAAAACAGATACAACCAGTCTCAGTGAATTAGTAGTGTATTGCAGCAAGATTTTATTTATTCCTCTTTATTTATTTATTTTCTTTCCCCTTCCTTTATCTTGCTGCTTTGCAGCTCAGCTTTTCCAAGGTTCTTAATTTTCAAGAAGAGAAAAAAGAAAAAGGTTACCTTCCCCTTTAATCGAATTTCCTAATTTTCCTTGTATTTTCGTGCTTTCACAATCTCCACCAATTTATGCCAATTTTTGCAGATTTTTTCCACTTCCTGGCTGGCCGAAGCTCCGGGCACTGCTCTCGTCTTGGTAAATCTTCAGGGTAATCTCTAACCCGAGCCTCGCTGATATCTCCCGAGGCCCGCTGAAGCCCCAATCCCTCACTACCGACGTCAGCCGACAACGGCCGAAAATTGCCAGATCCGAAGGGCACCGAAGGAAGAGGCAGAGAAGGAAAAAGGTGATATGGGACTAGGGCACAGGCGAAGACTAAGCACAGCACGGAACAGAACCTCCAAATGAGGGGGACCCAAGTGAGAGGGGAGGAGGGAGGAGACCCGGCAGACCACCACTCGTAGGCCCTCGGAGACGGACTCGCCAGCTAACAGCACTCAACGTGCTCCACAACGAACAAACGCCCCAATCCAGGTAGATGAATTTTAAGCAGGGGGGAATGTAAGGTAAAGGGAAGGGAGCTGCCAAGCTGCCAGGCATTAGCTGATAACTTAGCTGATATCTTTAGCTGACAGCTTTAAAATGTCCACACATCCACGCTGGCTCACCGTAGGCTTTACTCTAAATAAGGATGGATTTAAAATCCATTAAAACAGCCCTAGTCCATACGCTTTAGGCATAAAGGCTCTAGGCATAGATTTGTAGGAGATTATTCAGAATGGGCTGCAGGATGGAAGTGCCAGAGCACGCCCTACACACATCCGCTCACATCACTGACTACTCAGACTATAAATTTATTTTTAACTATGATTGCTTGTCTTTCAAAGTCATGAGGGTTGGTACAATTATGACGTAACCTTAAAAACTGGCTGCTCGGAACAGAACGCAACCAATTCAGATGGTGACAGCTGTCGACAGGAATGTATGAGTTCCTGTCTGTAGGTTTGAAGTATGTACTAGTGACCAATTTGTCATGTTCTACCTTGATATTCAGATCTAGAAAGGGAATCTCTGAAAGACTGGTCTCAAAGGACAACATGATGCCTCTGTCGTTGTCATTGAGAGCAGTCATGTACAAATAGAGAGAGTCAAGACTACCGTTCCATAGGAGGAGGATATCGTCTATATAACAAGCCCAAAGGACCACCTCAGGTCTCCTGTGGGCATAGACGACATCCTCCTTCCACTTGGCCATAAATAGATTTGCCATGCTGGGGGCAAATTTAGCCCCCATAGCCACGCCTTTTTCTTGTAAATAAAAATGACCATTAAACCAAAAATAATTGTGACTGGTAGCAAAAGTTAGAAGGTTCATAATAAATTATTTTTGTTTGTAAAGTACTCATGAATCTTGAGCAAGATAATATTGAATTGCATCGAAAACCTAGTTTATGGGAAATGCAGGTGTAAAGGGAAGCCACGTCAGCGGTGACCAATAGGCAACCCTCGTGTACCACAATGTTATCTAGACATTGGATAGTATCCTTGGTATCCTTTAAGTAGGAAGGCATTGATTTAACCAACGGTTGTAAGTAAAAATCGCCATGGGACGTCCGGGGGGTTTGTTAAGCTCTTGTGAATCTTAAGAAGGTAGTAGATTGTAGGAATCCGAGGTACTAATGGGACTATAGTCTCTTTCTTGTCTAAAATAGAGTCTTGGAAGCCTTGTTTGACAATGCCCTCCAATTCTCTTGTAAATCCAATAGTTGGTTCACAACTATAAGTTTCATGGTCATTTAAAATTTTTAGCATTTCGCTTTCATAGTCACATTTATCTAAAATGACAATACCGCTGCCTTTGTCGGCTGGGAGGACCACCAAATTCTTTCTTTCACATAATTCTTTCAACCCAATTTTGACAGATTGGTTATTATGGGGTCTTTTTAGTGTCAACTCATCAAGATCCTTAAAAACAAGATCTTTAAAAACATTAATAGACTGGTACAGGGGGGTTAAACAGGGAAGGATTGGAGAGTCCAGAATAAATATATCCGGATGAATCCACACTAGCACAGTCCGTCATTGGATTTGTAAGTAAATATCTTTGAATATTCATTTTACGGATATACTTATGAATATCAATAAAGGTATTGAATTTGTCAAGTCTTTTTGGGGGAACATATTTCAGACCCTTATCTAGAGTAATAGTTTCTTCCTTGGTAAGTGTGGTTTTACTGAGATTAAAAATCCCAAAGCCAACTACGTTCTCTTCCTTTTTCCTTTTGATACGCCTCTCTACTCTGGTACCTCTCCTGAATAATTTTATATGCTATTTACCATTTACATTTTTAATTTCCATTTATTTTAAATATAGATTAGATCAGGGTGTCCCCGCTCTTTGAATTAAGAAAGGTCACTAGGAAGTGTATGGCGCTCTGTTGTTGTGCCGACCATCTCTCTGTTCAGATTAAGGCTTGGACCGCACTGCACCATTCACGTCCTCTCTTCGATATATTTCACTTCCTTTTGGTGCTGATGAGTATCTACCCATGTTGAGGCTTGGACTGTGGCACATTGGAATCCCTGTGGATGCCTCTAGTCCCAGAATGAGACTTGGTTTCTAGCGTGTCATATCCTTCTTCTTATGTGGATGTGTCTCGGTTCATAACGAGGTTTGGACTGAATTAGGTCATATCTTCTCTCTCTTATCCATTCCTTGTGAAGATTGAGAGTGAGGCTTGGGCCGCATTATGTCATATCCTTTCTCTCATCCATTCCTTGTGATGTTTGAGAGTGAGGCGTGGAACACACGCCAGCGCCATCTTGAAATAATTTTGATTGATGTTCAGGTGTTCCCATTGTCAGATTTTTAGAAGAAATTTTATTGGCTGACATAGTTTTATATACTGCAACAATGACACATGAGCCTCATACCCCAGATGATGTCCAATAGGATAATACGCATCAGATGATGCTCTTGGAATCGTTGCCTATACTCCATTTTAATTACAAGCTTGTTTTATCGGATTTGCTGTAAGTGTAAACCCCCTTTTTTTTACCATCAAATGTGTAGCCTGTGTGCCCATCATATGCAGCCTCTATGCCCATCATATGCAGCCTCTGTGACCCCCCCGCTCACCGTCTGACCGGCACACACTTACCCCATCCTGGTGGCAGGTGACGGCAGCGAGCTGTGGGACAAGCTTCTGTGTCCTTCATGGCTCTCTGTCCTCCCGTTCCATTAGGCGTCCAATCAGGGCGCCTGGGCCTTCAGCCAATCAGGTGATGGGTATTAGATTCGCACCTCCTGATTGGCTGAGAGGCGGTTCAGTGTTAGCAAAGCAAATATTCATTTGCTTTGATAACCCACCTGGGTGAACTGCGAGCGCAATACTCTGTGCTTGCAGTTTACCTTTTTTGAAGCCTAATAGAGCCTATGGCTCTAATCAGGTGCTTAAAAATACCCCCCTGCCGCTGGAATTCAGGCACCCGGCATCCAAAAAGGCAGAATAGGGGGTGGCTACAGCGGGCATGGATAGATTTGTGCAATGCATGAAACTATCCATTTTACACAGAGGGGGGTGGCTGGAGAGAAGAGGCGCACTTAATGGAAGCAGCGTCACTGAGTGGGTGAGGGGGTTTGGAGAGAGGGTATGGGGAGTGTGGTGGGGAGGTGTGTTGTTGTTGCTTACCTCAGTGTGATGATGAGCCTTTCCACCGGTGGAATATTGTTCCAAAAATAGGTGTGAGATGTGCAGATATGCAGAGAGTAACCTAAGCAACTCACCAAAACTGTAGGATAGAAGATTAGTTAGTAGGTAAATAATCTAGCACACATTGTTGAGATTGTACAAACTTTTCGTGGTTGAGGAGATCAACCTACCTTTTAACAGACATCCGTGTGTACTCAAAGAATTTATCTTTATGCACTCACTGTGCATTGCCCAGAACTGGCCACGTTGTTCTCTATTGGCAATAACAGGATGGTCCCAGTATCTGCACTTGTTTTTTTGCTCTTCTTCCTCCAGAATCAGTAGTGCAGCTGCTGCACATGCGGGGAAACTGTTCTTAGCAGACATCTTCCAAAAACTGGAGAGTACACAAGGAGCACACAGAAACTTGACCTTCACAAACCACACCAACACCACCCACAAAACCAGGAAGAGGAGGACCACTTTATGCAGATGTCAGATGTAAAATGCCTGCCTCAAAATGCCTGAAAAAATGCTATAAAGAAACTGTAAAAACGCTGTAAAAATGGCAGAAAACACCAGAATAAACACACTAAAAACACCTGAAAACAAAACACTCAGATGTGAATGCAGCCTTCAGTGATTGAAAAGGTATAAAAAAAAGACGTTTTTTTTTTGCAAAGATGTCCTACTTACCGGCTCTGTGCAATAGTTTTGCAGAAAGCGGCTGAAAACCTCCCCTTCTGGTGTCCCCTGCTGGCGCTCTTGACTCCTCCTCCCTTGTGAGTGCTCCCCTTGCTAGCAGCTTGCTATAGGGGCACTCATGCAAGCACGATCGATGCAACCCAAGTTGGGCTGTGTTCATCTATTGACACACATAGCACCAGTTCGACCCAGCACCCCCCCACTGCCTCCTCACTGGGGTCTGATTGACAGCAACAGGAGCCATTAAATCCTGCTTCTCCCTCCATGTCCTGTGAGGAAGGAGAGAGAGCAGGGCAGGACTGAGATCGGACTCTGGTAAGTATTTAGGGGAGCTGGGGGAAGCTGACCATGGAAGGTTTTTTTACCTTAATGCTGAGAATGCATTAAGGTAAAATAACATAAATGCAGAGCTCCCCCCTCCGCTGCCACATTTGGCACCTTTCAGGGGGGGGCAGGTACCTGGTTTTCGCGGGTACCCACTCCCACTTCCGGCTGACTTTGCCACGGTGAACTCATCCTGAAGTTTGACCCCCTCCTCCTTCCCCCCTTCTCCAGGCCATTTCACGAAGTGCAGTGCACTTTGCGCATGTGCAGTAAGAAATCGGCTGTGAAGCCACAAGGCTTCACTGCCGGTTTCCCATACCCAAGATGGTGGTGGCAGCACCCGAGAGCCAATTGAAAAATCAGCTCTGGAGAAGACACGGCTGGATTCGTGGACAGGTGAGTATCTTAATATTAAAAGCCACCAGCTACAGTATTTGTAGCTGCTGACTGTTATTTTTTTCTAAAGGAGTCAGGAGCTCCGCTTTAAGCCTTTTCAACCACTTTATTCTCTTTTTATGAATGTAATGTTATTGCAACAAGAATCATAGAATATCAATTGATTTGGTTCAAAAATGTTGAATCCAGTGCCTTGGCTTACAGTATTACTCCTGTACATCAATTCTATAATGCCGCGTACACACAATCACACATTCCGACAAAAAAATCCATGTTTTTTTTCAGACGGATGTTGGCTCAAACTTGTATTGCATACACACGGTCACACAAATCTTGTTGGAAATTCCGAACGTCAAGAACTCGGTGACGTACAACACGTACGACGAGCCGAGAAAAATGAAATTCAATAGCCAGTGCGGCTCTTCTGCTTGATTCCGAGCATGCGTGGAACTTTGTGCGTCAGAATTGTGTACACACGATCGGAATTTACGACAACGGATTTGATCCAGATCTCAAATTTTGTTTGTCGGAAATTCCGACGGAAAATGACCGATGAAGCCTACACACGGTCGGAATTTCCAATAACAAGCTCCCATCGAACATTTACTGTCGGAAAATCCGGCGGTGTGTACGCGGCATTAGAGTTTATGGGAAGCTGCCAACACCCACCTGCGATAGCCAGAGTATGCTTCGTGAATACCCTAGTGTGAGCTGCCCCCTATAAAGGTATTTCTCACCAGTGTAATCACCACAAAAAAAAAAAATATATATATATATATATACATATATATATATTAGTGGTATATATATATATATATATATATATATATATATATATGTATATATATATATATATATATATATATATATATATATATATATACCACTAAAACAATCTCCCAACCTGATGTGTATATATACTCTCAAATTTGTTGTCAGAGTTAATTCCTCACCATGTGATTGAAATGCAACAAATTTAAATCATAAAGTGAATAATTTGTCCATCAAACAATAAACAGTACCCACGTGTATTTTCAAAACTTGATCCACATCCTGTTTCCCATATCCGATATCTCCAGTGATATTATCAATTAACTGATACACCTCGTGCTCCTTATTCCACCACCAATTACTAGGCACTCACAATCATTTGACCCCAAACATGTGATTATTATCCCTTATGCCCCGTACACACGGTCGGATTTTCCTATGGAGCGTGTCGTCGGAATTTCCGACCGTGTGTGGGCTCCATCGGACATTTTCCATCGGATTTTCCGACACACAAAGTTGGAGAGCAGGAGATAAAATTTTCCGACAACAAAATTCGTTGTCGGAAATTCCGATCGTGTGTACACAAATCCGACGGACAAAGTGCCACGCATGCTCAGAATAAATAAAGAGATGAAAGCTATTGGCCACTGCCCCGTTTATAGTCCCGACGTACGTGTTTTACGTCACCGCGTTTAGAATGATCGGATTTTCCGACAACTTTGTTTGACCGTGTGTATGCAAGACAAGTTTGAGCCAACATTCGTCGGAAAAAATCCTAGGATTTTGTTGTCGGAATGTCCGAACAAAGTCCAACCGTGTGTACGCCCTATTAGGCAGCTCTCTCAGCCTCCAAACCTTTCGGCCCTATATAGATAGATAGATAGATAGATAGATAGATAGATAGATAGATAGATAGATAGATAGATAGATAGATAGATAGATAGATAGATAGATAGATAGATTTTTTTTCTATTTATTTATTTATTTTTTTGCGGTGATTACACTGGTGAGAAATACCTTTATAGGGGGTAGTGCAGCACAATTTATATATATATATTTCATTAATGTATTTGGGATCTGTAGTTAAAAACAAAACAGACCTAGAATTTGTATTTCTTCAAACCATTCAGAGAAATCCAAAAATTCTTAAGAAAAACTGTAAAACACAAAGTTTATTGAGGTACATGTCCATATTGTAAATGATGGGAATGGGAATAAAGCTGAAAAGCATTATTGAAACTTTTAAAGTACCATTTAACACCAGTTTGTAATGGGAGTGTTGACTGTCTCTTTAAACAAGCTGCTAGCAGGCTTCAGAACTTCTTGAAGCTTGTTGAAAGCTTGCTGAAGTCTGCTAGTAGCTTGCTTAAAGTGCTTGCCTAACACTCCTATTAGGGTCTGTGTTCAACATTTACAACTAGAGTCGAATGGAACTTTAAAAGCTTTGACAAAGCTTGCTGAAAGCTCTTCAAGTGCTTTGTCAGGGCTTGCTGTTCACACTGCTCTTAACTGCTCTTATACAAGCTGAAGTCTGTGTGAAACAGACCATTATATTGTTCATGATAAATTTGTTACTAATGGAGTGATTGTCCAAGTATCAAGGAACCTCCACCTCACCAAGCTTTCCTCTCTAGAGAACAAGTACATTGATCTAGGGCCAATTTAGACAGGATCCAATTAACCTACCAGCATATTTGATTATATATTTTAAATGGAGTTTTTTTATGTACTATTCTGGCAATAGAAGTTTGATTTATTCATGCATTCTATATACTTGTGAGATTGTTTTATTTTATGGTATTAATGCGAGCATTGATTCAAATATTTATTTAGGTAATTTGTATATGTTTTTATTAACTTGTCAGGCTGTAATAAAAAAAACAAAAAAAACATAAGGGTATTTATTAAAAGGTGTAGCAAATAATATATGTTTTTAAAAACAATGTAAAATTCACTGTGCGAATGCCTCAGTATCTACACAATCAAAAAAATATGTCTAATATGGTAATATGGGTATTTCCTATGAACATCAGATCCATCTCTTGGCTATTTTTTCTTTTTTTTTCTGAAATACCACAATCAGGAAAATATCACATTATGGTCACTAGAGCTGATGACAATTATGGTAATTAATAAAGATGGCATTCGCACAGCAATTTTTTTCTAAATAGACCCTACAGTAATTGTCACCACTAAATTGCTATTTTATAAACAATAATTTTTGTATATGCTTTTGTTCCATAATAACATTAATCTAGCGTTTATTGTTAGCTATAATTTTTTTTAGTATAGTCTTACAGAAATATTAGACATTATTAGGCTGACAAATCCCTGACATTTTCCTAAGCCTATGACTGAGTAAGGTATGTAAAAAATGTAAAAACGTGTTTTCTTCTGAAAATAATATATAAATGACTGTGTGGTTTTTTTTTCAAAACTTAAACGAAAAAGGGGAATATACTAATAAATTATTCCTGCTTTCTATTTTAGTAGGGAACTATAAAACTAATTTTATATCTGTATAAAACATTTAATTACAGACAAGAGATAAATTCTTTGTTTGCCTTTGTCATTGTAGTACTGAAAAAGGAACTTGATAACATGTATTAGTCTCATTTTCCATAGTCTAATCAAAGCTAATATCAAGCTAGTTGTTATGGGTTACTTTATCAGGAAATAATATTAAAAGTGAATTTGTGCCATTATGTTCAGCAGCTCCAATCTTAGATAAGAACTTCTTCATATAATTTATGAAAGGAACAATGAACTTGCAAATCATGACAAGCAGTTACTAAAATAGGAGAGGGTTATTTTCTTGTGTAAATGGGAGCTGGTAATTCCAACAACACTTGGCGGATTTAATTGGAAGGAATTTTAATCTGAGAACTACTTCAGACATAAATGACTTTAGTGTTGCCATCCCAGTCATTTGCTTTTTCGTTTCAGTTATTTTTACTGATGTTTCATTATAGCAATGAGAAAGACAAACTGCCCATAATCACATGTAAGCTTACTATATGTTAGGTAAAGTTTAAAGTGATTGTAAAGGCAGAAGGTAGTTTATATGTATGCATTATATGCATTAAGATAAAAGCCTTCTGTGCCAGCAGCTGCCCTCAGCCCCCTAATACTTACCTGAGCCCATCTCTATCCAGCGATGTTGCAGGAGAGACTCGGCTGCCCAGGAGTCTCCTCTTCATTGGCTGAGACAGCAGCAAATTGCCATTGGCTCCCACTACTGTTAATCAAAGTCAGTGAACCAATGAGGAGAGATGGGGTGGAGGCCTATCGGGGGCTCCATATCTGAATGGACACACAGAGCTGTGACTCGGCTCGGGTGCCCCCATAGCAAGCTGCTTGCTGTGGGGGCACTTGTCAGGAGGGAGGGGCCAGGTGCACCGAAGCGGGACACGAGAAGAGGAGGATCCGTACTGCTCTGTGCAAAACCATTACATAGGGCAGGTACTGTAAGTATGACATGTTTGTTATTTTTAGGCAAAAAAACAGAGACTTTACAATCACCTCAACTCCTATCTAAATACACAAATAAAATGCATGTAGAGAGTTTTTTACTCGCCAAAAGATTAGTATTTTTGTCCATCCATTTTTGAGATTTATACAGCTGGATATGAGAGGATTTTTCTCTGCAGTTCTTGATTTACTAAAGGCAAATACGCTGTGCACTTTGCAAAGGGCAGTTGTACTCTGCAAGAGCAGTTGCTCCAGAGCTTAGTAAATGAGCAAAGGCTCTGCTGACTTCCATCATCCAATCACGTGCAAGCAAAAATGACGTTTTTTTTTTTTTTTTCCTTGCATGTGATTGGGTACTTTTGCAAAGTGAAGCTTTACCTCATTTACTAATCTCTGGAGCAACTGCACTTTGCAAAGTGCACAGTCTATTTGCCTTTAATAAATAAACCTCTTAGGCTCCATTCAGATCTTTGCAACCTGTTTTCCGCATGTAGGCAGCCCATTAATTTCAATGGGCTGTCCTAACCACAAAAAAGGGGAAAATAGTCCCGGACCGTTTTTTAAAATCACACAACTCGGAACCACATTAAGAATGAATGGCACCCCAGCGCATCTGCTAAAGAGTAGCACGTTTCTCTCATGTGTCGGGAATGCATGTGCAATCGCAATAATGGGAACCCAACTTTACAGGTCTTCTACCCACCCTCACCCTGCAACAGTGAAGGAGAAGCAGCAGACTAATGAGTACTTTCTCAGTCACTCTTCTCTCTCTGCCTATCAGTTTCCTCCTCGTTCAACAGCACAATTGGTTGGTTCTTCATGCTCCTTGTATTCTGCTGTGCAGAGACTGCAAGAGGCTGAAAAGTCAAATCCAGGTATTTACACTGCCTGCATGCAAAAACTATACTGAATAATGTATTAAGGAATACAGAGCTGCAATAGCATGTGCTTGCCTGGATTTCAGCTTTTAATACTCTATACAGTTTATACATACTGGAAGGAAAATAGTTTATACAGTGGAAATAAACAATCATAAATACAGTCACCACCACTTTATTAGGTACACCTGTTCAATTGCTTGGTAACACAAGTAGCCAATCAGCCAATCACATGGCAGCAACTCAATGCATTTAGGTATCTATACGTGGTGAAGACGACTTGAAAATGCTCCAGCTGAGCATCAGAATGGGTAAGAAAGGGGATTTAAGTGACTTTGAACGTGGCATGGTTGTTGGTGCCAGACGGACTGGGCTGAGCGTAAAAAAAACTGCTGATCTACTGGGATTTTCACACACAACTATCTCTAGGGTTTACAGAGAATGTTCCGAAAAAATAAAATATCCAGTGATCAGCAGTTGTGTGGATGAAAATGCCTTGTTGATGTCAGAGGAGAATGGCCCGACTTTTTTGAGATGACAGAAAGGCAACAGTAACTCAAATACTCACTCGTTACAACCAAGGTATGCAAAATACCATCTCCGGATGCACAACGCATTCAACCTTGAAATAGATGGGCTACAGCAGCAGAAGACCACATCGGGTGCCACTCCTGTCAGCTAAGAACAGGAAACTGAAAATTAGACAATAGATGATTGGAAAGTCGTTGCCTGGTCTGATGAGTCTTAATTTTAGCTGTAACATTCAGATGGTAGGGAGAGAATTTGCTCTAAACAACATGAAACCATTGATCCATCCTGCCTTGTGGTTCAGGCTGGTGATGGTGGTGTAATGGTGTGGGGGATATTTTCTTGCCACACTTTGGGTCCTTAGTACCAATTTAGCATCGTTTAAATGCCACGGCCTACCTGATTATTGTTGCTGACCATGTTCAACCCTTTATGACTACAGTGTACCTATCTTTAGATGGCTACTTCAAGTAGGATAATGTCACAAAGCTCAAATCATATCAAACTGGTTTCTTGAACATGACAATGAGGTCACTGTACTCCAATGACCTCCACAGTCACTAGATATCAATCCAATAGCGCATCTTTGGAATGTGGTGGAACGGGAGATTCACATCAATTGTGTGATGCTATCATGTCAATATGGATCAAAATTCCTGAGGAATGTTTCCAACACCTTGTTGAATCTATGCCACAAAGGATTAAGGCAGTTCTGAAGGCAAAAGAGGGTCCAACCCAGTACTAGCAAGGTTTACCTAATACATTGACCAGTGAGTGTATATTAATGAAGGGAATATGTAATTTGTATCCTAAAAGTTAGTTTTAGACGTATTGCTATTTTTTTTTTTTTCGTGAATTACTAAAGGGGTCTTTTGAACTCTTCACGAGAACTCCCACGAGGTCCACATTTTGATCCCCAATGGGACCTACTTCCTTTTGAGATTAAGAATATCAATAAGGGACAAGCAACCTCATCCCATAAAACCCAACATTACCTGACATATACAAAGCAGTGTGCACTTAATTCCTACTACTGTGGCTAAAATATGTGCACAGAGCTACATTTGCTGCCTGCATAACATGTTTATAATTTTTTTCACACAAATACAGCTTTCTTTTGGTGGTATTTAATCACCACTGGGTTTTTTTTATTTTTTGCTAAACAAACAAACAAAAAAAAATTTTGAGAAAAAAAAACTGTTTTAATAGTTTGTTATGAAATTTTGCAAACAGGTAATTTATCAGTTACGGAGAAAAATCACCCATTTGCAAAATGTTATAACAAACTATGAAAACTGACTGCGCTGATGAGGCTGCACTGATGGGCACTGATAGGCTGCACTGATAGGCACTGAAGGGCATTGCTAAAGGCAGCACTGATGGGCACTGATACTTGGCACTGATGGGCAGCACTGATGACACTGATCAGGAGGCACTGATGAGGCTGCCATGATAGGTGGCACTGATGGGCACTGATAGCTGGCACTGAAGGGCATTGATAGGTGGCACTGTAATGGTTGGCACTGATAGGAGACACTGATAGGTGGCACTGATGTTGAGGCACTGATGGGCACTGATTGGCAGCACTGATGGGCACTGCTAGGTGGCACTGGTGGGCACTGCTAGGTGGCACTGGTGGGCACTGGCAGGTGGCATTGGTGGGCACTGGTTAGCAGTACTGATGGGCACTGGTAGGTGGCACTGATTAGGAGTACTGGTAGGCACTGGTTAGCAGCACTGGTGGTCACTGTGTGGGACCGATTGCCCTTTTACAGAAGCTAGTAATCTGCTTTAACTTTTCTCCTCACGCTGAGGCATCATTCCCACAAGGCGGATCCACCGGCTCGGTCCGCCGGCTCAGCGGGAGATCTCTCCGTTGATCTCCACTGAGCCGGCGGATGACAGGACCCTCTCTGCTCACTAAGCAGGGAGGGGCTTGTCCAGCGCAGCTGCTGCCTATGGAGAGATCGGACGAAAATGGACAGCATGTCCATTTTATCAGATCTCACCCGATCCGCCAGCGACGGATGTGAACGTAGGGGCATCTGTGTGCTTTTAGCGGATCGGACTGGGTGGGATGTCAGCGGACATGTCCCCGCTGACATCTGTTGCTCCATAGACTAGCATGGAGAGCCGTTTAGGTCCGCTGTCAAAACTGACAGGCGGACCTGAACGTTCCGACAGTGTGAAAGGGGCCTAACAGCAAAAAAAAAAAAAAAAAGCAGATTACTGGTTTCTGTTTACATCATGTGATCAGCTATCATTGGCTGACAGCTGATCAGGTGGTAAGGGGTCGTGATTGGCTCTTTATTTTCGATCTGTGATCAGCCGAGTTCCAAGAACTCGGCAATCACAGAGCGAGCCGCCCATGCGCCACAGGGAGCATGTTGGCAGTACGAGCAGAGGAGGACGTCCATGTATGCCATTTCGGGATTTTAAGCCCACGCTGTAGTCATCTTTTGGCTATAGCGCAGGCACCAAGTGGTTAAAAAAGATTTACATTTTGATGTTTCAATAATGAGAATAATAATAATTTAATATGTATGTAAAAAATCGTTGATTCACTTTATACTCTGCTTTTATATGTATTTTTTGGTATTATAAACAGATCTTTTATTTTTGTAATTTTACTACTGAGAGCTGATTATAATGCAACTAAAGCAAAAAGGTGCTTCCACACTTTTCTATAATACTGGCAGATTTGTATGAAATTTGTAAAAGGTGAATTTTTATTTAAAAAATTGTCACTTTGACCAAAGGTTTAGACACTGTTAATTTAGCAAGTCAATGTTTACTGGACATAATAAATAAGGTAGAGATGAGTTCATTTTGACTAGCAAATCATGTGAAAGGGAAATTTAAAAAGATGATTTATTATTGCACATGATTGGATGATTAAAATGAACACCTTATTTACCAAGCTCAGTGAACATTCACTTGCACACGTCAACAATCTCCACTACTTTAGTGAATCAAACATGGTGTGCTTGATAAATCTTGTTATTCTCTTTTGATTGTGCACCTATAAAATAAAGTTCATGCTAAATGATTCTTATATTTACAGTGTGTAATTTGTGCTTTTTATGATGCTCTCGTCCAAAGCAGTGCAGATTAAATTGTTTCCTGGTTTGAGCTTAGAAATCAATTTGTCAGAAAATAAATCTGAACTTAGAAACCTGATCAATACAAGTTAAAACCCATTGATCATGTTTTATATACCCCTGGCAGTATGCTGGTTGTTCTATTAATGCTTTGGTTTTCAAAAGTGAGAGGAATTGTTCAACTGCAGTCCAAATCTAGTACTAATCTTTGATTCATGTCCCCTGCTGTAAAGCTAAAGAGTATTGTAATTTCTTCAAATACCAAACAAAACAACAGCATATTATGTAGCCTCTGCATATTTATTGGTATTTCTGCAACAAAAAGACATGTATCCATATTTATTGAGTTGTTATAAACATTATAAGCCTCATCTGATCAATGCCAATTATGCAACATAATGGCAATAAACCATTTTCATCCCAGATTTCCAGCAGTTACAGCAGAGATGGAGAAAGTGCTCACTTAAGACAGGACGTGATTGCATTTAAATAAATGAAATCTCGTTTATCTGAAGTAGTTTTTGCCTAGTAACCAGATTCAAACAGTGATGAAAGGTTTTTGGAAAATAATGCTATTGTCCATAGAAATCAATTAGATTTCTGAAATAGAACATACAGTAAAATCTTGGATTGCGAGCATAATTCGTTCTGGAAACGTGCTTGTAATTACACAGCACTTGTATATCAAAGTGAATTTCCCCATAAGAAGTAATGGAAACTCAAATGATTCGTTCCACAACCATTTATTCATAAGTCCTTCAGTTTATAGTTCATATAAAAAGATTATAGCAATCTGATAGGTTGTGTAACCATAAAATGTCCATCCACAAATGGAAGCCTCCACAAGGGGATTAGAAGCAAAACCTATCAGGAGCTACAGAGTATAAAAGAGAAGAGGCACCTCTAAGTGTAGCAATATGGTTACATTTAATGAAGGTACAACATTTAGCAACTCACATGGTTGATGACTAAAAGAGGCACATCTAAGTATGCAGGCATCCGGGGTAAAGCTGTCCACATAGACCTTCCCCTGCACCGCCGGCTCTTACTGCTGTCAGTCTGCAATCGTGACCGGGAAGACTACCCTGCAGTAGAGCGATCTGAAAGCAAGGCTTGAAGCACTCATGGAGAGCAGCATGAAAGGGACGACATCACTGGCGGTGAGGGGGATGGTCTATGTGGACAGCTTTACCCCGGATGCCTGCATACTTGGAGGTGCCTGTTTTAATCCTCAAACATGTGAGTTTCTAAATGTTGTACCTTCATTAAATGTAACCATATTGCTACACTTAGAGGTGCATATCTTCTCTTTTATAATCAGTTGTGACATGACGCTACTTGTATATCAAGACAAATTTTGCTTGTCTTCCAAAACGCTCTCAAACCAAGTTACTCTCAAACCAATGTTTTACTGTATAATGATTTAGTAAATTTTTATTTTTTTCTGTGTTTCCAGTCCTAAGAGTTACACAGAACAGCCCTGTCAAGCTTTATCTGCTGCAGTTTCACTGTCACTTACAGGCCCCCCACCCCATCCCATTACTGAACAGTAAAATGGGAAGCAGGACACGGATGAGGTAATCTCTCCTCGTACTGCTTCATCTTTGTTAGAAATTCTGTATATAGCCCTACATTACAGACAGTGCACAGTCCACATGGGCTTTTCTGCTTAACTGCAGACAGGAAACAGGAACTTTACTCAAAAAGAAGACATAAAGTATAGTCAAAGATGCAGCTAAAAACATACAAACACTGACATTTACTGGTTAAAGAAAATATCTCTACTAAATACTGATATTGTTGCATAAAATACAAATGAACATTCTATTCCAACACTCTTCCTCCTCCATTAATATTTAGTACATACAGTATATACAGCAGCAGTAAAATCCATTCAACCAGATACTGTATATCTTTTATTACTCAAATTCATTCACGTGCCTGTGTATATAGCAGTTGAAGCTATTGAACTTTGTAAACAACAGGAATTTTACAACAGAGAAGAACAGGAGAGCCCGGAATACATGTGGAAAGAAGAAAATATTTATAGAACCACTATAAAATTATTTTTATATTCACTATATTATTAAAAATAATATAACACCCACAATAAAAGACCAAAATGGAGATTCTTCTTTCATCATCTTCTTCAACTTCTTTCATCTGAATCACTGACTAATGGTAATATATATTAACCTGGGTGTTACTTCCTGCAGCCAGCGTTCTTTTTCATCCAGGTTATGTTTAACATCAGTTTTAATTATCCAAGAGCAGCAAATTATTGAAAATGTTTTCCTTTAAATCCAAAAGACACTTTCTTTTAAAAGGGGTAAACGCTAATTCTTTAATCTATGTACTATACAATTTGTGCATCTATGTTATTTCCCATGGGAGATTTAGAGCGGGCCACAAGTAGAAATGAAAACATTGCAGTAAACAGTCTGCATTAATGGGTAGTGCATCATGCATGTGCATCACAACGACAGTGCTATCATTGGAGAATTGATTGCTGCTAAAGATATGAGTAAAGGTGATGGGACTTGAAATGCACAACCTGTGAGTAATAGCTTATTTGAATATAAATAACTCACTGCTTATGTTGGTTACATGTTTAATTCAAGGAGAATGGGCATCCAGCAGACTATAATCTGAACTGTCTTTCTGAGTAGGATTTCTTTCCGTGACCCCAGGGAAATTGAAAAATCCTGCTGATGCTTTGAGAATTTATAAGCAAACCCAATTGAAGTGCATGGCTTCAAGCTATTTATTCCTATAGATTGCATTTTACAATCTTGCAGTTACCATTTTGTGACATGTTTACAACAATTTTTAAAAACTTTGCCATAACCAAAATAACCAACACTGTACACCTGACACATTTAAAATCTAAATATAATTTATTTTGAAAATCTAATGCAAAATGTGTTTCATTCCATTAGCTTCTTTTTATGATCAATGCCATTTAATATGTTTGTGTTCCTTATCTATTTATTCACGTGATTAGATTTTTTTTTCTTTTCCTCGCCACACACTTTTCTACATTTATGACAACACTGAGCTTCAGGGCAACATCTGTTTTCAGCAGATACAAACTATAGATAATCCTGTTTGGCAGGAAAATATACACTAGTATCCGTTGTAATTTGACAAGACCCCACAACCCGTTTTAAATCTAATTGTATGTATATTTAAGGTACATTTATAAGAATAATATATAAAACAAATATACCAAATATAGTTAATTGTGGTGGCTACCAAGGAACCTGAAAATGAAATATATAAATAGAACCTGATTTAAAAGGCCACACCATATACTATATAGAAATAACTTTTTTTTATTCAAACCTCATATATTAAAAACATAAATTGTAAAAATGAATCCTAGCATGAACCTGTGTTCAAATATTGTCAACGTTTTATCAATTACCAGCTCTGGTGTCCAACCAGCAGACCAAGGGTCACATGCGTGACCCTTTGGAGCTTGTTGTGGGCTCCAGCAGAGAGTGCATACAGAGAAAATTAAACCAGAGAGGTTTAATAAGCGGCTCCAGCAGAACAGAATAGTTGACATTGATTTGTAAATGGGCTATAATAATAGTCCAACACTAGCAGTCTCATGTGATGTGTCTCCAGTCTCCAACCACACCAGTTGCATATCTACAGTCTCTATCAACATCCTGTAATATGTCTGCTGTTCTTTTAAGTATTCTGCCCCATAAAATGAATTACATAAAATGAATATTTTGTGTGGCCCTTTGGTGATTTAAGATGCCACATTTGAGGTCTTCTACACTTGGTAAGTTGACCACCATTGGTATAAAGCAATAGCAGCACATCTTCATAGTAAACTAATTTATAGAGAAAGAAACATGTTTCCAGGATGCCAGCCAACTGAGAAATAAGTGTTGCTCAGGAAAAAAAAAGATTGATATAAAGGGACATCACATGCCAAACTAGAACAAAGCTTCTCAACCTATAGGAAGAGGGAAGCTGTATGTAAAAGCTACCATCGAACCAGAGGCATAAATAAGTGGGGTTTAGACCCCCAAATGCAACAGTTGGATACATTCATATTGCTCAACTCTGGTGGTTCTCGACTCTCTGCCAAGCTGTCAAATTTACTGTCTGCTGCCCCCACTCCCTCTCCACTCATATTACTTCTGAGCCCTTCATACAGTTGTCTAGCATAAAATTTACTAAAGACAAAGAGCACAGATTGGTGCTTTACTACAAAAATTAAGATCAGGGGAGAATTTTGTGTCCACCACTAGATAGGGTTCGCTTTTCTTTTGCCTGTTCCCAGTTCACCCCTATGGCAAACTTATGGTTCCCCAGCACCAAAAGCGAATCCCCCACAGTTCACTGCATGAACTGTGAACTGTGATCAGCTAGCGGGGTATGGCTAATAATGGCTCTTTAAAAATGTGGTCTTTCACACTTGATATGGTCTTGCCTCTAGATACTAGTTTTTTTGGAAATAAGCAGTCATTTGTATGATTTTGATTTGGAGGAAAACTAGAACCTTTCATCAGGCATTCTGTCTATTCCATGACCTCGTCCCAGAGAATAAGATAAATATATCTTCCCATCCCAATGGGAACACTTTTGCCTACTAGCAATAGAAAATGCAATTTTGACTAGCTAGCCGCTCACGCGGCCTCCTGAGATAGCTGATTTAAAATCCATATTATCTAAGCTTATGTTGCTGGATAAGCTAGACAAAAATACAATTTGCTACACACAAAAATAATTTCAACACTTGGTCTAGTTACCTTATTCATGAAATGACTATGGCACAGCTGTGGGAGGTAATGGCTATATTTCAATACACATGGTACATCATGGTACAATATGGCCAAACTCCAAGGTACCCTGGTTAACCACTTCAGCCCCGGAAGGATTTACCCACTTCCTGACTAAGCCATTTTTTGCGGTACGGCACTGAGTTACTTTAACTGACAATTTGCGAGGTCATGTAACGCTATACCCAAATAAAATGTATGTATTTTTTTCCCACATATAGAGCTTTCTTTTGGTGGTATTTGATCACCTCTGCGGTTTTTATTTTTTTCACTACAAACAAAAAAATACCAACAATTTTGCAAAAAAAACCAAAAAACAATTTCTACTTTCTGCTATAAAACATACCGAATAAAAAGAATTAAAAAATAAAATGTCTTCATAAATTTAGGCCAATATGTATTCTGCTACATATTTTTGGTAAAAAAAAAACAATAAGCGTATATTGATTGGTTTGCACAAAAGTTATAGCAATATAGGGGAAAGATTTATGGCATTTTTATTTTATTTTTATTTTTTTACTAGTAATGGTCGTAATCAGTGATTTTTAGCGGGACTGCGACATTGCGGCGGACAGATCGGACACCTAGGTGAAATTTTTGACACTTTCTTGACATTATTTTTTTTTTATATCAAAGAAAGTTTTATTGAATAATCGGTGCATACATAAAATGTTTACGTTTACGTTATCATATTAATGCTGTAACAGTATTACAATTGTTATCATTTGAATAAAAAATAAATAATGTTAAGTACAAACATATCTGACATGTAACAGCATCTCAGGTATATATATTTGGTTTTTATAGACTGAACTTTTTTTTTAGCGGGACTGCGACATTGCGGCGGACAGATCGGACACCTAGGTGAAATTTTTGACACTTTCTTGACATTATTTTTTTTTTATATCAAAGAAAGTTTTATTGAATAATCGGTGCATACATAAAATGTTTACGTTTACGTTATCATATTAATGCTGTAACAGTATTACAATTGTTATCATTTGAATAAAAAATAAATAACGTTAAGTACAAACATATCTGACATGTAACAGCATCTCAGGTATATATATTTGGTTTTTATAGACTGAACTTTTTTTTTCATTTGCAACACGTCACTGTTCAAAGAGGCAACTAGAATCATAAGCCACGATGAGGTGGGGATCAGTGATATGATCCATTATGTGTTCCTGTTGGAGAAAACTATGCATGGTGTAATAGACTGGGCACTAGAGGCAAAACAGGAAGCTGAGGACTTTCTGCTGTTTCAGCGCCCACTTTATCCTGATTCCATCCCTGAGGAGGAGGGTTGGATTGCCAGCAGTGAGGAGGAGGAAAAGGTGGGTCAAGCTTTTAGGGGCATGCTTCAATCCTCTTGGGAGTGGTATGTGCATGGGTTCAGATGGTTAAGTGATTTCAATATTACCATCACACAGTTTTCTAGAAAAGGCTTAGGAGGGCTGAAGCAACAACCAACTGGAACTAGAAACATCACAGATCAAATGAATATATTTACCAGCACACCACGGATCATTGAATAATGTCCAAAATCTTAATTGAAGACAGATCACATCACAGAGGACACTATGCAATGTTTTGAAGACACGCAGGACCCCTTCATCAGGCATGAGGTTACTGCCTAAACAAGGCTTTCAAGTCCATCTTCCCTATGCATCACTCAGCTCTGTCTGCTTAAAGCAGTCACAAGCTATGCTTAACCCATTTAATCAATGATTATATGGGGTCAAGTGCGGGAAATCATACAACGGATGACCGACTTGACTACTGGGGATGTACCTTTGACCCGAGCTTGCCCAGTATGCAACTGAACTTCTGGGTTTCCCTGTGGCCAGTGTGCATGCAGAAAGGGCATTTGAGGTTGCAGATTGCTTTGTGACTGAAAAAGAAATCTTCCTGTTCCAATATACAGTTGACTGATACACCTTTAAAAAAATTAACCAGCTCTGAATCAGCAATGGGTACCAAACCTCTGATGCTAATAATATTTTTTTTATTTGAACTCAGCCCCAAAAACATTATTATGCTACACATTATTACCATCTCCCACCACTACTACTGGCCTGCCACCATTACCATCTCCTTCCACTGCTGCTGGCATGCCATCCATTACAGTCTCTTGCCACTGCTGCAAACTGGCCAGCATTATCATCTTGTACTGCTTCTACAGCTTTAGTCCAGTTCTCCATGACTGTGAAGGCGTCACACTAAATTTTTATGAAGTTTCTCCTAAGCTGCCAAATGTGGGATTTTTTTTTCTGCAGGGTTATTCCTCTGTTGCACCTTAATGTTTGTGGTGTATTATGCTGATCTGATACAGATGTCATGCAATAAGTTTATGCAGCTGCTACCCATTGCAAAATGTATAGTATTTGCTACAGGATAAATCAGGCTTTTTGAAGTGAAATATTTAGCAGTGGTATCACTTCCTGCTCAGGACTCTTAGTTGTTAGGGAGATGGCGGGCTTCTATCAAATAATGTCATCCCCACTTGGCCCATTCATCTAAGGATTTCTGCATGGCAGGTGAATGTAAACAATGGGGTCAGGATTGTGTAAAAAAGGTGACATTGGGACAAACACATGCCTGCCCTCTCATACCAGGCCACGTGTAACTTGTCCCCATGTTGATGAAGACAAGGGCCTTGAGGGTTCATGTGCAGAGCCGTCTGTGCCGGTCATGTCCGACTGATGGCTCCACATCACGGAGACTCACACCACTGCTGACAGCCTTACCGGGTCACGCACTGCACACCCACCGGTTCTGCAAGAGCCGGGGAACAATCCGGAGCAGCTGCCATGGTTCTGGGTGGCCCTCACCAGAAGCTGAAGGCAAAAACGACCTGGGAGGTCGTGGCCAGGGCCTCCACCAAAATGGTGCCGATGCCGCCACTTCACAGCACTCTCCTAGGATGAAGCCACTGCCACATGGAGACAAGGGTGAGTCTGATACAGAGCTGTTTGCCTCCCCCACTGCCCTACCAGTCTTCCACGGCACAACCTGACCTGCTACAACAGTTTAAACGTTTCCTGCAGAAAGCGCTTAAATACACATCTGACCAGATCACAAATCGCCTCGCTAAAGAGATCAGGGAGCTGGGCCAGCGCACATCAAAACTGGAGCAGAGGGTGGATGACTTAGAAGCTATCCTAAGCAACCATTCTGATGAGCTGGAAGCCCTCAGAGAGGACAATGTAACCCTACAGACCCACTTAGAGGACTATGTGTATCCCACTTTACACCCTAAAGGGTATCCTCTTTTCCCACTGACTTGGCCCATTGACACCCCTCCTCCTTTTTCTGATGACAATGTCCTCCCTCTCTGATGGCGGACCCTCTTTTATTCCTACTGCCCCCCACAAACGCATTTGGGTGCAGTACAAGGTCGCTACGAGAAGAGGAGGGTATCCAATGTAGCCAATTACTGTTTCGTTACATTTTAGCTTCTATCTCACGCATATCTTCTGTTGTCACCATGGTCTCCTGGAGAACGTTAATCTCTTCTTCTGTACAAGCTCTTTGACCACCTCATCTGGGAATGAGTCATATTTGCATTACTGTTTTAAGTAGAGCCATCAGTACCCCGTGGACAATACTGGTATTGGTTCAGTTCTCTACCCAAGCCACGTGATGCTTCAGGGGCATCTCAAGGTCATCGGCTGTAGACCGTTGCATTTACCAATCACTAATCCCAGTGATCACCCTCAGCCCAAGGCCCATTTTCCTACTTCAAGGAGCCACCAAAACCTGGTTCTGTTAAATTACTTGTAACATCCCAGCTCCTCACCACGGCATATCCCCTATGTTTGCTCTATATTCTGACCCTATATAGACTTCACCACTTGCCTACAATTTGCAGCTGGTGTGACCTTCGTTGACCGTCACTGCAGCCCCCACCTTTGCCCTCAGAGGTGTCATGTAGATCCTTTTTGGACACCTCTTCATGACCTTAATGACACCTCTGCTTGACCTACTCAGACAATCTATTCATTTTCAACTTTTTCCCTTCCCCCTGACTCTCCAATGGCATTCTATGCCACATTTCGAACTCTATCTCCAACTTTAATTTTCTCTCTTCATCCGTCCCCTCTTCCTCCTTTTCCCGGGGGGTGGTCCCCCTCATGGCTAAATATATATAAACAGCCTTATTTCTGCTTCCTGTTATGGCCCTGTTAAACATTATTACCCTTAACGTCCAAAGTTTGAACAACACGCATAAATGAGTCAAGGCCTTCCGATCCTTTGCCTCAGCCAAGGCTCACATAGTTTTTTTACAAGAGACGCATTTTTCTTAAGAAGCACACTCCCAAATCATTTTGCCCGGCCTACCCTCAGGTAATTACTGCTTCCGCAGACACCAAACAAAGAGGGGTCTTAATAACCTTTCACTGTACATCTCCCTTTACGCTCCGGGCAGAGTCCAAAGATCCTGAAGACAGATACATTTTTCTATCAGGGCAACGTCTTGACGAAGAAGTAACAGTAGTTTACTACTACGCCCCTAACTTGCAACCCCACTTCATTTCTCTCCCACTTGGTGCAAGTAATCAACAAACATAAACAGGGCACTCTATTGATTGGTTGAGACTCCAACCAGGTGATTTACTCCTTTTTGGATAAATCACTTTTTCCACCCTCATCTAGCCCCAAGAAACACACCTTTTAACAACTGCTACAACAATACTCCCTTCTTGACTCCTGGCGAGAAGCTAACCCTTCAAGACGGCAATTTACTTACTATTCCCACCCTCACAAAACTTTCTTCTGTATAGATCACATACTAATATTCATTGGGATCTCTCCAGCTCTCCTTTCATTCACTATCCTACCATATACATGGATGGATCACAACGCCGTCCTGACATCACTTGAATCCCTAGTACCACGACAAATCGAACATTCATGGTGCCTTAAAGGCTACGTTCACTTTTTTTTTTTTCTAAATTCCAGCTCCCTTATGTACCAATATAGCATTCATGTACTTTTTTTTGCAAAAATATCAAAGCTTTCCATAAAATCTACAGACACGTACCTTACTGTCCTCCATTCATGATTCCAAATATATCTATTGCTTCTGTCTTCATCCTTACAGGCTGAAACAGGAAGGAGTTCACCAGCTGACCTCATTAGCACACACCCTGCATCATCCACCCTTCCATTCCCAGGTGCACGTTTTTTAAATGAAATGCAATCAATCAGTGATCACCCTTCTCACTAAATACACAATATACAATCAGATTGCATAGTGTATGGTCATCTTTATACAAGTACATAGAAGGGAGTGGACAGAAACACTCAGCTGCCAAGCCCCATTCACATCTCTGCATAGCGGGAACTCGCATTCCCACATGCGTTTTTCTTTAGCGAGGGGGGAGGCGTTTTGGAGCATTTTTCACTCATCACACATAGGTCAGCCCATCCACCTGCAGCAATCACCCCAAAGAAGCTTCAGAACTTTTTTTAGAGCGGCGCTTGGTTTTTAGCGTTTTTTACTACAATTTTTGGTACAGCGCATTTCTGAAATGCAAGGAAACACAAATGTAAATGGAGCCTCATTGTTCTCGTGTTATCGCACCAATTTCACTTTCAGGCACCATTCACATCTAGCATAGTGGGAGTGAACATTTTGTGGCTTGATTTTCCGGTGACACGCATAGGGCAGCCTGCTGAACAGATATTGTTCTGGCTATCAAAGATTACCTATCTCATAACTTCACAGATGGCATTATACCTCTAACACTATGGAAAGCCTATAAACCCGTACCCTGGGGAGTTTGTATAAGTAAAGCCTCATTCCATAAGAGAGAACGCCAAGCTCTGCACCATCAGCTAGAATCCGCTTTCTAACAATCACACGCGACATTCAAGGATGACCCCTCCCCCCAGCATGGACAGGCCCTAGACAAAGCCAGACTGGAGCTAGACCTCTTCCTAACGGAATCTGCCAAAAAAAAAATGTCAGTCTAGGCATAAACTATTCATGAAAGGCAATAAACCAGACACCTTCCTCGCCCTGACCCTTAGCAGATTTGACCGCATACACAAACCCTGAAACTAGTGAATGATGCCTATTCCAGTAAACCCCTAAAAATCCTAGCCCTGTTTTGTAAACACCTATCAGACTTATACTCCGCAAAAAACACTTTCAACGGAACCCACGCAACAGCCCTGTTCTCCAATGTCAACCTCCCCACTCTATCATCAGTGCAGTGCACATCCCTTGAGCAACCCATCTCTGATCTAGAAGTCCACGCTGTGAATAAAACCTTGAAAGCCAACAAGCGTCCAGGCCCAGACAACTTTATGGCCGCCTACTATAAATATTTTGCAGACATTCTTACTCTTCTACTAGTCGGAGCCTTCAATTCAATCCTGAAAGGCCACTCTTTTCGGCCCGACTCCCTCGTGGACATGATCTCTATGCTGCCTAATCGGATGATTCATCCTGGAATAACTATCGCCCAATCTCATTATTAAATATAGACATAAAATTGATGGCCAAAGTTATAAAGTATCCTTGCGCCTGAATCTGATCATTGGGTCTCTCATCTACAAAGACCAGGTAGGGTTTATGCCTCTAAGGCTCTAAGGCAGTGGTTCTCAACCTGGGGGTTGGGACCCCCTTGGGGGTCAAATGATGATTTGCCAGAGGTCACTAAATCCTGGGCTGTTCCTGAAGCCCACACCACTCTCTTTTTGGGGCTGCCCAGCAGGCCTGTGACCACCCAGCTGGGCTGTTCCTTAAGCCCGTGGCTGCCCACTCAGCCTCTTTGCAGCCGTCCACTCAGTTCACGGCATGGTTGGGGGCAAAGACTAGAGGTGAGCTGACTGGTGAGGAATGTGAAGTGGGAGAGGCTGGAGGAGACCCTATCTCCTGATTTTGGCATAGGTGTCACTGCTACAAGACGCCACAAAGTCAGACACAGTGAATCTGGAGACACGGTGAATAACACTACCTGTGATTAGTTGCCATTAAAAGGCCCCACTACAGTTCTCAGATCAGCAGATGACCTTGATCAAGAGCACTTAAGTTGGCTGATCAGAACTCCCCGCCAGCACTGCCACTCATCCCAACTCCCCGCCAGCACTGCCACTCATCCCAACTCCCCACCAGCACTGCCACTCCTCCCAACTCCCCGCCAGCACTGCTACTTCTCCCAACTCCCCGCCAGCACTGCCACACATCCCAACTCCCCGCCAGCACTGCCACTCCTCCCAACTCCCCGCTAGCCCTGCCACTCATCCCAACTCCCCGCCAGCACTGCTACTCCTCCCAACTCCCCGCCAGCACTGCTATTCCCCCCAACTCCCCGCCAGCACTGCCACTCCTCCCAACTCCCCGCCAGCACTGCCATTCATCCCAACTCCCCGCCAGCACTGCTACTCCTCCCAACTCCCCGCCAGCACTGCTACTCCTCCCAACTCTCCGCCAGCACTGCCACTCATCTCATACCCTCTACCCCCCAACCAAGGAGTAAGGTAAGGAATAAAAATAGAGAATACATGGAAAGGAGAGGAAAAGAGGGGAAGGAACAAAGAAAAAGAGAGAAAGATTAAGAGAAAGAACAAGAAAAATCGCTAATGAGAGGGATGGGGAAAAAAACAAACAAGAAATTAGGATAGAGAGAGATAAAAGGGGAAGAAAGGGGAACAAAGAGAAAGAGTAATACATCCTAAAATGTACCATAAGGGGTTGTAATACTGTATGAGTGGAAGGGACTCAGGGAGCGCTAAATGTCCATGGGTTAGGGGTGCAAATTACTTTGGGTGCCTGCAACCCAGGCTACAAAAATAATTTTACTGTTAGGGGTCCCCACAATTTGGGAAATTTTATCAAGGGGTCACGGCACTAGAAAGGTTTAGAACCACTGCTCTAAGGCAAGCTAAAGATAATATCCACTGGGCAGTCCTCATAGCCCATGCAGCCCACGAACGCTGCATACTGGCCTGCTTCATGTCATTGGACATTAAAAAAGCATTTGACACCCTCTCCTGGCCTTACCTATAGTTTGTGCTCTGATGTTGGGGTTTTGGTCCGCACTTCTTAACCTGGATATCCTCTTTACACACCTCCCCTACAGCCCATCTTAAGTATGCAGGATATAAGTCTGACCCTTTTCCCATACAACATGGGACAAGACATGGGTGCCCCCTATCCCCACTTCTTTTCGCCCTAGCCATGAAACCCTTAGCCCAACTAATCCATTTCAATCCTGATATCAAATGGGTGGAGTTAGGAGGCCACCAACATAAACCTCTTTTCCTAATCTCCTTAAAATCTTAGACCAACTTGCATTAATATCCGGCTTAGTAGTGGACCCACAGAAATCTAAAGCCCTCAATATATCCATATCCCTCTCACAAATACCACAACTTCAGCAAGCGCTACCATTTTTTTGGTCCCCTCAATACTTTTCCTACCTGGGAATCAATTTGACTGCAGACCCCAACATACTATATTCCACCAACTACCCAGCAATGTTGACCCATTTAACTAATCTCATGTCCTCGTAGTCCGTGCTCCCCTCGGCGTAGATGGGCCTCATCACTGTTACCAAAATGGAAATCTTGCCGAAAACACTTTACCTTTTCTGAACCTTGCCGATCCAAATCCCATCACACTTTTTAAGAATCCTGCAGTGTTGTGTGTTCAGCTACATTTGGGGCAGTACAAGACCTTGTGGCGTAAGGCACATCCTATACCTTTCTAAACCTAAAGGAGGCCTAGGTCTCCCTAACATCACCAAATATTATCAAGCTGCGCACCTGGCTCAACTCCCCAAGTATCACGCAACACAGGAAATTCCCTTGTGGGTGGCACTGGAGTCAGAAGAATGAAACCCCCCTATCCGTAGCCAATCTATTGTGGCTCCACCCAAGAGACCGCAGATCACTAAGCAACCCAATAACCTGTCACTCCTTAGCAATTTGGGACAGACTCAGAAATAAGTCTGGCTACTCATAATCCGCTCCTGTCATTCCTCTGCAACACAGCCTTCTATCCTGCCTGAACCTCCCCCTCATCATTCCACAGATGGTCCTCTGCTAACCTTATTCGGGCCCATAAGTTTACAACTCTGATGTGTTTAAGTTGTTCCCAACCCTCTGCGAATCTCATGGCATTCCCAACTAGGAAGTTTTCCGATATCTCCAAATTAGGCATTTTCTTGCCTCCGAAGAAACACGTCCCTACCTGCCATGTCAAGATTTGAGCCCACATGCAAAATGGACCCCATGTTCGCGGTTTAATTTCTACCATATATGCTCAACTTTGGACCCACCATCTCATACCCCTATACCCTATGCAGCTAAGTGTGAGAGATCTGGGTCTCCATCTGGACACCAAAGACTGGACGGAGATCTGGGAAGCTACCAAAACAGCGTTGCAGCGTTCCGTTGCAGCATTCCGTGGAAGCAATTACCTTAGACAACGTAAAAAAATATAATCGCCTATGGAAACCATGGGTAGATCATTATCTCCCCTCTGACTTCGACCAAACACTACTGTCCTCATAACCCCCCTTACTTATATCGCCAGAGACCGTTGAATAAAAAATCCTAATCCTCTCTCATACTTCACTCCCCAGGACACACCCTCGCTTTCTTTGTCCCCCCTACCCTCTTAGATCCCCCACCCCCTACTTCCTCCTATTACCCCTTACCCTCCTGCCCCTCTTCCCTACCTCCCCTCTAGATTTTCTCGCTCTCTTTTCTTTTCTTTTTACCCTCCTCCTTCTTCTTCAGATTTACGCAGCCTCAGCCTAACCTGGACTACCCCAAACAGGGACAGCCCATCCATATGATAACACCCTTAAAATGATAGCAGCACCTAGCATCACGCAAACTTTACTCACGCAAACTTTACATTCTTTCTAAAAAACAACTCATGTGGATCCCACAAACTGCCTAGCCCATTACCACGATCTACATACTCCAAATGTTATATGTTGTTTTTTGACAGTTAGATTGCAAAGCAATTCAAGTAGGTTTAGTCATCCTGAGGGAACATCCTTCTACCCCTGCCCCCCATGTTTGACCTAGCTGAGCAGTTTGGGTTAACCATACCCCCAAGCATAGAGTAACGCAATAGCTATCGCATGTTAACTATCTGTTATGAATGCTTTTCTCACCAAACTAACATGGGCTGCGTCCCCATACATCAGGCGTGATATTATTCACTTTGTAACCTACGACTGTTACTGCACTTGTTTGTTATCTTTTCTTCCTGTACCAATAAAATTATTTGAACAAGAAGACAAGGTCCTTTTCCCCACACCCCTGGCCTCTTCTTTTAAGGATGGGGGGTTTATCAGAATCCAATTTTTTTTTGCTTTGGTATACTTTCCCCAGGGCAGAACCCAGACCCCCATTTCACTTATTTAAATAAAGCCTGAGAGCCTATTAGCCTAAAAACTGGCCATTACTATTTTTTAGGTTTCTCCTTCCATTGAGTTTACAAGGGGATAAATTCATCACCCTCACTTCAGTGATGTTCAGCAATCCCGCCCTAAACTGAGTTGGCCAGGGCCCAGCTCCCCATGGTTTTTGTGTGACAATCCCTTGCCTATTAGCCTAGAAAACGGCCATTACTGTTTTTTTAACATTCAGCTCCCACTGACTTCAATGAGGTTCAATTTCGCACCCTAACTTCAGTAGTGTTCAGGAAACCCATCCTGAACCAAACCCAGGCATGTAAAGCTCATCAGTATTCTCAACAATAAACTGTGGGCTTAGGTATTGTGCACAGAGTCTATAAATGGTTTTCGTAACCTGTTTTTGGTCAATTAATGCAATCTACTGTATGTGAATGTTTTTTTAATAGCAAGCTGTCTGATATCTCTCATGCTCAAGATTGTGTTAAAGATTTTATCATCCAATCATGTGCAAGCCAAAATGCTGTTTTTTATTTTCCTTGCATGTCCCCCACTTTAATGACATTGGCTGCATGTTTGAGTCCGTTGTCCTCCTGAAATTCGTGGCAAATTGTGCAAACCTCTCATGGTATGGCATGATGGATAATTATCTGCCTGTATTTCTTGGCATTGAGGACACCATTGATCCTGACCAAATCACCAATTCTATGTGCAGAAATGTAGCCCTAAACTTGCACAAACCTCTACCATGCTTCTCTGCTGCCTGCAAGCACTCATTATTGTATTATTTCCCAGCCCTTCCGTGAACAAACTGCCTCCTGCTACAGCCGAACATTTCAAATTTTGACTCATCAGTCCAGAGCACACGCTGACATTTTTCTGCATTCAAGCTCCTGTGTTTTCATGCATGAAACAAGGCATGGAAACAAGGCTAATAACTATGGAGTTATTGCATTATTTCTTCCTTTTTTATTGTTAAATATATACACTGAAAAGTGGAATTTTGGGCTGCAAAACTGCATGTGGTCTGTCATTTCTCAAATGTATTAAATAATAACTGTACATTATTTTTGTCTCTTGTCTCAGACATAATGCATACTAATTTTAATTTCATCCTCAAATTTTTTATTTTTTTTTTATTTCTGACACTTTTGCTGTAAAAAACAGAAGGATGAGGTTCTTACCAAAATCAGACTCTTCAAATCTGGTACTGGTTTTAAAGGTAAACCCCATGCAAAAAAAATTCCATGACCCCTTCCCCCTAACCCCAACAAAATCCATACCAGACCCTAATCGGATCATGCAGTTGGCCAGAAAATGAATGGAATGGGTGATGTCCCTGGTTACTAAGGACATGGTGGGTGTGTGTGTAGTAATGTGTAGTACACTTTGCTTGCTTAATTTTCCTGGAGAAGTTAGAACTCTATGACTGGAGGGGAGAGCAGTATCATATGTATTCCGCAAATGAATGGGTTGGGTGACGTCACTGATTGCTAAGGATGCAGTTTGTGCCAATACCCCCCACTTCCTTCACAATCATTGACAGGAAAGAAGCCCTTCTATATAGTAGCAATAGAAATACTGCCTCTATATATGGCGTTTGGCTTGGCCGAACAGATAAAAGTTTGGGTGTTCAGACGAATACGAGCTCATCCCTAGTAAAGAGTGTTTAGTGACTATGGAAAAAAATATCTTGACACCAAAAACCTTGCAATCCCCTTGATTCTAGAACCAGCCTATGCCTGGATAATTATTTAGTGTGAATAGTTTTTTCATTAGAATATTTTTTTCTAGGATTATTATATACCACATAGAAACCAGTTCTCAGAGCTATTTTTTTTATAGCATGCAGAGTTTCCATAGAAACAGAAGGTTGTGCAATAATTGCCAGTTTTCTTCTCGGTTGGATTTAAAAATCTATTACAGATTATAGGAAATTAAAATAAAGAAATATATAAATAAAAATTGTTAATAGATAGCTGTCCTAAATTGATATATTACGTTTGTTTCTCTTTTTTGAAAGTATTGCTTTAGATGAAAAAACGCTATCATCAAACCAGAATGTTTTGCTTTTAACTGACTCATTTAGACACAGTTTATCTGCATTCTCATCTTTTTAATTATCCTGCATCCTGGCTTTAAAAACTGCAGGCCTGTATGATCTTCCAGAAATATTCTCTCTTTGAGCAAACTGGAACTTGTTAAGTACATAAGGCAGCATCTGAGGCATGTGATCTAGCAAATAACGATGTGATAGAAGACTACAGCAGTACTCATAGGTTTTGTAAAAAGGAAACTACCAAACCTGGGGCCATGAGACTACAGAAGGAAAGATTTTAAAGTAAATTGATTAGATTGACAACTTTAGTACAGCTATCATAGTTCCCAGACAGCATTTGCAGTCCAATTGATAGATTTTAATTGTAATTTGCAACTGGTCCTTAATTTCTTCAATGAAAGCACTTGTACTACAGTGCCATGAAAAAGTATTCACACCCCTTGAAATTTTCCATATTTTGTCATGTTACAACCAAAAATGTAAATGTTATTTATTGGGATTCTATGTGATTGACCGACACAAAGTGGCACATAATTGTGAAGTGGGAGGAAACCTATAAATGTTTTTCAAAAATAAAATAAAATAAATATATGAAAAGTGTGGCGTGAATTTGTATTCCGCCCCCTTTACTCTGATACCCCTACCTAAAATATAGTGGAACCAATTGCCTTCAGACGTCACCTAATTAGTAAGTAGACCCTACCTGTGTGTACTTTAATCTCAGTATAAATACAGCTATTCTGTGAAGGCCTCAGCGGAGAACCTTAGTGAACAAACAGCATCACAAAGACCAAGGAACACACCAGACTGGTCAGGGATAAAGTTGTGGAAAAGTTTAAAGGTTAGGTTATAAAAAATATCCCAAGCTTTGAACATCTCATGAAGCACTGTTCAATCCATGATCTTAAAATGGAAAGAATATGGCACAACTGCAAACCTACCAAGATATGGCCATTCACCTAAACTGACAGGCCGGGCAAGGAGGGCATTAATAAAAGAAGCAGCCAAGAGGCCCATGGTAACTCTGGAAGAGCTGCAGAGATTCACAGCTCGGGTGGGAGAATTGGTCCACAGGACAACTATTAGTCATGCATTCCACAAATCTGGCCTTTATGGAAGAGTGGCAAGAAGAAAATCATTGTTGTAAGAAAGCCACAAGAAGTCCAAGTTTCAGTTAGTGAAAAGCCATGTGGGAGACACAGCAAACATGTGGAAGAAGGTACTTTGGTCAGATGATACCAAAATGGAACTTTTTGGTCTAAAATCAAAACGCTATGTGTGGCGGAAAACTAGCACACCATCCCCACCGTAAAATATGGTGGTGGCAGCATCATGTTGTGGGGATGCTTTTCTTCAGCAGGGACAGGGAAGCTGGTCAGAGTTGATGAGAAGATGTATGGAGCCAAATACAGGGCAATCTTAGAAGAAAATCTGCAAAAGACTTGAGACTGGGGTGGAGGTTCACCCTCCAGCTGGACAACGACCCTAAACATACAGCCAGAGCTACAATGGAATGGTTTAGATCAAAGCATATCCCTGTGTTAGAATGGCCCAGTCAATGTCCAGACCTAAATCCAATTGAGAATCTGTGGTAGTACATGAAAATTCCTGTTCACTCTCTCCATCCAATCTGACAGAGCTTGAGCTATTTTGCAAAGAAGAATGGGCAAAAATGTCACTCTCTGGATGTGCAAAGCTGGTAGAGACATCCCCAAAAGGACTTGCAGCTGTAATTGAAACGAAAAGTGGTTCTACAAAGTATTGACTCAGGGGGGCTGAATACAAATGCATGTGCCACTTTGTGATGATCTATCACATAAAATCCCAATAAAATACATTTACGTTTTTGGTTGTAACATGACAAAATGTGGAAATTTTCAAGGGGTATGAATATTTTTTCCAGGCACTGTATATATACATATAAGCTACCCACAATCTATGCTGAACATATTATTCTCATAGTCAGAGCCGGTGCTAGACTATTTTGCACCCTAGACAAGACCAGCTACTTCCAACCTCCTCCCAATGATGATACTATTATATTAAAATAGCATATGATTTGCAGTCCAAGTCCAACTTATGATACATTTCTTAACATTTTCAAATGCAGCTTGTGCAGGGATGTTTTCTCATGTCCTTGCCAACTTTAGTTCGGTGTGAGGACTGACTGGGGAGCTGGGAGAAAGTGATGTTGCATGCAGCATGGCTTGCATGGCACCTCATTGGCTGGATATCTCTTCTTCATGATGTAGCACCGTCTAGTGTGTGCTACTAGTGTAAGAGTAGGAAAAAGCATATTTTGGCCAAGAATAACCTGAGTCACTGAATTGGGTCAGGATTACTAGAGGCCAGGGCTTGATGACTCAACCTGGCAGCTCTCTGGTGCCTCCCCCTGGTCTTTGGAAGATTGGAGAACCTTCTAGAACTAGAGGGCGGGGTTAGGAGGAGCTGTAATGAATATTTATGGGGCCTCAGCCAATCCCTAGAAGTGGGCTGGCAGGGGGCAGAGACAACCCCATAGATAGACATGGACTATTCCAGCAGGGGAGTCGGGTTGAAGATGAAGTTGGCATGCTGAGGAGAGGCTGTCCGTGGCCCTTGAGGGAACCCCCTGCCGGGGAGGGGTAATATCTGAGGCTGTAGGCTCAGGTTAGATGGCCTAGAAGGATCCCACCACAGGAGGCGGTTGGAGGAGAACCATCAGGAGAGGCAGCAGGACAGAGCAATATAAACACAGTGAGTAGAGATTGGCACTGAGCAGGGACAACACAAGGGGAGAGACTGAAAAAGTGTCTGAAGACAACAGTGGGTTTAGTCTTCATCCTTGCCCTGGGGAATCTCCATGAAAGTATGCCAGTCTGGCAGGATTGGGGCAGAAAGTCAGTTAGGAGGACTATGAGGAAGATCAGCCAGGTGTGGCTGGTGGGAGCCAGGTGGGCTAGCAATTTCCTGCAAACAAGTGGAGCTGGGATCAGTGACCACAAGGGAAGCAGAAGGAGTAATGTCATGTTGTTTTCTCTTTACACAATTTTGTCAAGGGACTGAAAGTTTCTGCCTGTAATGGGCCTTTGCTGAGCTAACAACAAAACTGTTAGTTCCCTCAGGAGAGAGCAGCAGGTGCTTTGCTGATAAAACCAAGTTGGTGCAGGAGGAAGGAAAAGTGGGCTTTTTGTAAATAGGGAGAAATTTTCCCTTTGTGCATAGTCCATCAAAATGCTGTGTGCCTGGCCATGTAGCAGTGGGGAATCCTGAAGTTTGCCGAAGACAGCTTTATCTCAAGCTAACATCATCCAATCCTGCAGCGGTATGCAGAACGTTTTTTCTGAAAGCAGTGGGTCTGTGTGCAAAATATAACGTCTCCTGACTTTGAAAAAGAAAGTGTGGTGAACAAATATTGGGTGTGGTTCTCATTGTACTGAATATTGGCCGTAGCTTAAAGGGACACAGAGTTCAGGAGACAGAAGTAAGAGATGCAGATTTTAGGGGTCAGTAGTAAGTGTGGGGGGGGGGGCATTTTTGAGAATAGTTATGGTCAGGAATACCACTTTAATAACGAATAAAGGAAGATACCAAATAGGAAGTGCATTGTTTCATGGGTCATGGGTCAACAGACTAATACACTTCCAGTAGGACAAGCAGGGCAAAATGAGGCATGCATAAGGTGCTTTGAATGGGGAGGAAAGTTTAGGTGGGTAGGAGATAGATGGAATGAGAGGGAGGTGGGTGGGAGTTTCTGTAACTTGAGGGAGTTAGGTGGGTGACAGGTGACAATGTTTAGGAAGGGGTGAAGGGAGGTGCTATACCTGGAAGAGAGAAGGTGTGGTGGTATTAGGGGTAGGTGAGATGGTATGGGGGATAGGTGAGGTGGTATGGGGGGGTAGGTGAGGTGGTATAGTAAAGTAGTTGAAGTGAAATGGTAGAGTGGGAGAGGCGGTATGGGGGATAGGTGAGGCGGTATAGTAAAGTAGGTGAAGTGGTGTGGTAGAGTAGGTGAGGCGATATGGGGGGTAGGTAAGGCAGTATGGGGGTGTGGGTGAGACAGTATGGGGGGTAGATGAAGCAGTATGGGGAGGCAGGTGAGGCAGTATGGGGGGTAGGTGAGGCATTATGGGGGGGTGAGGTGGTATTAGAGGTAGGTGAGGCGGTATGAGGGGTTGGTGAGGCAGTTCGAGGGGTTGGTGAGGCAGTATGTATTGTTTCCAAAATTGCTGTGGAATATTTAACATTTTCAAGCTTTCTACTTTACCCACAGAGTTATCCAAACCTTTCCAAATATTCAGCAAGAAAAACATAGGTCCCATTTATAAAACAGTGGTTTCGCCTTAATGATGGCTTAATGCTGCTTTATAAAAACATATTGGCATACTTACAAAATGCAGTGCTATGCTTTAAAAATGTGCGTCATGCTCTGCTTGCTTCTTTAATCTGGAAGAGATAGAATTCTATGATTGGAGGGGAGGTTAGTATCATGAGTACTCACTGTAGTACTATGCAGAGAGGGCTCCATTAAACACCCCACATCACAGCCTGTATTTTATGAATAAAAATAGAAAGTAGGCACCATGTGGAGAAAACTATAGAGTGTTCAGAAGAGAGATTTTTTACAATATTTACTCTCCACTATACATAGCCCACTAAAGAATTACGTTTTCTGCAGGATTCATGTTCAGTATAACATCCCATTCAAGAGACCCCATCCCTTTGCTAAAATCTTTTTTTGCAGGCAACTTGGACTTCTCACAGCATATATAAAGGGGGATAGGATGAGAGCAGGGAGAGGGTCATGGGATGAGAGCAGGGAGGGGGTCCTGGGATGAGAGCAGGGAAGGGGCCCTGGGGTGAGAGCAGAGGGGGCCCTGGGCTGAGAGCAGGGAGGGGGCCCTGGGATGAGAGCAGAGAGGGGGACCTGAAATGAGAGCAGGGACGGGGCCCTGGGATGAGAGCAGGAAAAGGGGGCTTGGGATGAGAACAGAGAGGGGGCTTGGGATGACAGCAGAGAGGGGGCTTGAGATGAGAAGAAAAAGGGGGTCCTGGGATGAGAGAAGAGAGGGGGGCTTGGGATGAGATCAGAGAGGGGGGGATTGGGATGAGGGCAGAGAGGGGGCCCTGGGATGAGAGCAGAGAGGTGGCCCTGGGATGAGATCAGAGAGGGGAGCTTGAAATGAGTGCAGAGAGAGGGACTTGGAATGAGAGCAGAGAGGGGGACTTTGGATGAGAGCAGAGAGGGGGGCTTCGGATGAGAGCAGAGAGGGGGACTTGGGATGAGAGCAGAGAGGGGGGCTTGGGATGAGAGCAGAGAGGGGGGCTTGGGATGAAAGCAGAGAGGGGAGCTGGAGATAAGAGCAGAGAGGGGGCCCTAGGATGAGAGCAGAGAGGGGGGCTTGGGATGAGAG
This sequence comes from Lithobates clamitans, assembly GCA_037952925.1. Taxonomy (NCBI): domain Eukaryota; kingdom Metazoa; phylum Chordata; class Amphibia; order Anura; family Ranidae; genus Lithobates; species Lithobates clamitans. Next base: position 2,697,775 of record JBBGZY010001190.1, read on the forward strand.
CAGAGAGGGGGGCCTGGGATGAGAGCAGAGAGGGGGCCCTGGGATGAGAGCAGAGAAGGGGGCTTGGGATGAGAGCAGAGAGGGGGGCCTGGGATGAGAGCAGAGAGGGGGGCTTGGGATGAGAGCAGAGAGGGGGGCCTGGGATGAGAGCAGAGAGGGGTCCCTGGGATGAGGGCAGAGAGGGGGCCCTGGGATGAGAGCAGAGAGGGGGCCCTGGGATGAGAGCAGAAAGGGGGGCTTGAGATGAGAGCAGAGAGGGGGGCTTGGGACGAGAGCAGAGAGAAGGGCTTGAGATGAGAGCAAAGGGGGTCTTGGGATGAGAGCACAGAGGGGGGCTTGAGATGAGATCAGAGAGAGAGGTTTGGAATGAGAGCAGAGAGTGGGGCTTGGGATGAGAGCAGAAAGAGGGGCTTGGGATGAGAACAGGGAGAGGGGCATGGAATGAGAGCAGGGAGGGGGCTTGGGATGAGAGCAGGGAGGGGGGCTTTGGATGAGAGCAGGGAGGGGGGCTTGGGATGAGAGCAGGGTGAGGGGCGGCTTGAGGTAAGGGCAGAGAGGGGGATTGGGATGAAAGCAGGGTGAGGGGCTTGGGATGGGAACAGGGACGGGGGCTTGGTTTGAGAGCAGAGAGGGGGGCTTGAGATGAAAGCAGGGAGGGGGGCTTGGGATGAGAAGAGGAAGGGGGCTTTGGATGATAGCAGGAATGGGGGCTTGAGATGAGAGCAGAGAGGGGGGCTTGGGATGAGAGCAGAAAGGGGGCCCTGGAATAAGCCCAGAGAGTGGCAGGTGGCATCTCTTTGATTTGAGGGGGGGCAAGAGGCTATGTGCTGGGGGTGATTTTGGAGGGGGAGAGGACTTTTGCTGGTAGGGGTCGATTTTAAATCCCCCCCATACCCCCCCCCACTAGCACAATTCCTCTCCCCTCCAAAAGCAACCCCCAGCACATATCGACTTCTCCATGTGTGTATCTTTGTTACCTGCCCCCCTTTCCCGGTTACTGTGTCCCACTCCTCTATCCATAAACTATGCACAGACCTCAGATATTCAGCACGGCTCTTGCAGTGTAAGATCTCTCCTTCCCAGCTCCTCCTCCTCCAGTCTGTGTACATCGGAGCCCAGGAGGAGGATCCTCAGTGAGCTCTGTGTGGTGCGCAGGCTCCTGGGGGAGAGATGCCAATGATGGCTGCTACAGAGGGCGACTGCTGCATGAGGGAGCCCGGGCACCCCGCAGGAGATGTGGGGAAGGTGTCCTGAGTGCTAGACACTAGCATGCTCCCCAGTTACCATAGCTAATTGCTGGAAGTGCCCGAGTGCCCTAATAGTCCATCCCTGCCCACAGCACACCTGCAAATCTCTCACAACACACTACTGTACTGTGGCACACAGTTTGTGAGTCACTGGTATAAAATAAGGTGGTGTGGAATAGGCCAGTGGTTCTCAACCTCAGTCCTCAAGTACCCCCAACAGGTCATGTTTGCAGGTTTTCTTTTATCTTGCACATTTGCTTTAAATCAGAGTTAATGGCTTGGTATTTTGGATAGCTATTTTATCTAAGAGAAATTCTCAAAACGTAGCCTGTTGGGGGTACTTGAGGACTGAGGTTGAGAACCACTGGAATAGGCAATGTATAGTACAGCATACGCAATGAGGAATGTTGATTAGGTAATACACAGGACAGGGTCTGACAGATTATTTATGGGGTCGGACATAATTTTCTGTATTTCTGACTGAAGATTTAGTAGTACTAGTCTTTGGACTAAATGTTGCAAGAGTATATTCTAGTTATTACAACAAAAGTCACTATGTCAATCTAAGGAAACCATCTTCAAAATGTACTGGGTTTAGAAGAGATCCAGGACATTCTAAATAAATTGAGCTGTGCATGGAGTTTGCTGAAGAAGTGAAGTAACTTACCGCTGTTGCAAACTGAACTAAAAAAACCCTCTACTGCACTAAAGTCTTGTGTTACACACAGCTCTTGTCATAGGTATTCTATATATGTAGGTATTAGTATAAGGCGTCTCCTAACTTTCTACTCTTGTAAAAGTCATACATTTCTGGATCCAACTTATCAAAAGCCAACATATCAAAAAGTATATTTTCTCTTTCCATACACTGCAATAAAATGAAAGAACTGAATAGCATTAAATCAAATCTTTAATGACAGGCAGTGCTCAGGTGCTGTATTCAGCCTATTTATGCATAACTAATACTGTGTAGTACATACCGTCATTTTACTGGGTTTATTCTAATCACATTATTTTATTAGTCTTGGAAAACTCAGTCTATTGAAAACTCATTACAGTGGAAGGGAATAACAAAATATTTTAACAAAAATCAAACATAAAACAACCTACAATTAAAATATGGTAATATAGGTTTGCATACACAGAGACTGCAACCAAGAGAAATTAGCAAAAATCGATGAAGGAGTATATTATCATTTACTAGCATGTGCCAATTTTAAGGTACATCTAAATTGCAAAGTGGATTCTAAACTATAATATAGCTTGCAGAAACCTATAAAATATATATAACTGATATGCCTAAATGAGTCATGTTAAACTGAACCTGTCATGAGGGAGAAATCTGTGCTACCATTTATGCCTCTCATCTAAAAACACTTGCTTTTTGGCTGTTAAACATGCCATTTGGCTTCCATGCCTAATTAACCACTAACCCAGAGCAAGTATGCACATCAGAAATTCTAGGTTCACTGCACGCATAGTTATTGTGGGTTAGTAGCTAACAAAGAAGTGGAAAAGCAACATGACAGCCAGGCAACTAGCATTGTCATAAGAGAGTTGGAAATGGCATCTTGGGACTCCAAAGACAGATTCTCTTCATAGAGCAATGACATAGGTAATATACATAGTTACATAGTAGGTAAGGTCGAAAAAAAGACACAAGTCCATCAAGTCCAACCTATGTGTGTGATTATATGTCAATATTACATTATATATCCCTGTTTGTTGCGGTGGTTCAGGTGCTTATCTAATAGTTTCTTGAAACTATCAATGCCCCCCGCTGAGACCACCGCCTGTGGAAGGAAGTTCTACATCCTTGCCGCTCTTACAGTAAAGAACCCTCTATGTAGTTTAAGGTTAAAGCTCTTTTCTTCTAATTTTAATGAGTGGCCACGAGTCTTGTTAAACTCCCTTCTGCGAAAAAGTTTTATCCCTACTGTGGGGTCACCAGTATGGTATTTGTATATTGAAATGATATCCCCTCTCAAGGGTCTCTTCTCCAGAGAGAATAAGTTCAGTGCTCGCAACCTTTCCTCATAACTAATATCCTCCAGACCCTTTATTAGCTTTGTTGCTCTTCTTTGTACTCGCTCCATTTCCAGTACATCCTTCCTGGGCCCAGAACTGGACAGCATACTCCAGGTGCGGCCAGACCAGAGTTTTCTAGAGCGGGAGAATTATTGTTTTATCTCTGGAATTAATCCCCCTTTTAATGCATGCCAATATTCTGTTTGCTTTGTTAGCAGCAGCTTGGCATTGCATACCATTGCTGAGCCTATCATCTACTAGGACCCACAGGTCCTTTTCCATCCTAGATTCCCCCAGAGGTTCTCCCCCCAGTGTATAGATTGCATTCATATTTTTGCCACCCAAATGCATTATTTTACATTTTTCTGCATTAAACCGCATTTGCCATGTAGTTGCCCACCCCGTTAATTTGTTCAGATCTTTTTGCAAGGTTTCCACATCTTGCAGAGAAGTTATTGCCCTGCTTAGCTTAGTATATTCCGCAAACACAGAGATTGAAGTGTTTACCCCATCCTCCAGGTCGTTTATGAACAAATTAAACAGGATTGGTCCCAGCACCGAACCCTGGGGGACCCCACTACCAAGTCCTAGAGCGAGTACACAAAGAGAGAACATGAAGGGCAGACTGTATGCGGACACAGAGCAAATTATTGTCATGGTGCAGGACCACCCAGAATTATACAATCCCGAAGATGCAGGTTACAAAGATAATGTTCGGAATGCAATGACCTGGAGGCTATTGGCCCAACAGTTGTTCCCATGGTTCACTCTTCAGGAAAGGTAAACAGAGAGACCTTGGTAAGGAACTAACTGTTCTAAATATTGCATATTTGATTGTCCCCTTGTTCCTCAACCCCACCTCAAATATTTTTGAGCTGTGTGCAGAATGGAGAACTTTTACAACAACTCAGAGATGTTTGCTATCTCTTCCTCTGCTATGCTGTTTGCTAAAATTTCCTCCATCTTCTAATGTTATCCTCTAAAGTGAAAGTAAATTTCATATGCATGGATATGGATTAGTAGTAATGTGGTTATATAGCGAAGGACAAACCCCTAGTAGCTCCACATAAAATAAAATATAGTACACTCATATGATACAGGCAACAACTTACGTTGTTAAATAGGGTTTTTATTGAGCTAACATTACATGTGAGCGATTGAAACAAGTCCAAAAATCTAGAACAACTGACCAAAACATTAATAATTGCATGCTTTCACAAATACGGTATTGGAAGAGCAGAAAATGGTCCCTAGATCATACCTTCCTGCCATTCAAGAGCACCTGCTGGTGATATCAAGTACTCTGCTAACGTATGTCTGTTATCAAGGGCATTTAAATAACATTGCTCCATTCAGCATGGTCAAGGGCATTGTGTAAGGAATCTTCATATTTGTATCCGTCCCTGTCTATAACATAATTATACAGCAAACAGGTTGCCTTAACAACATTTATGGCATTATCAGGGGTCAGCTGCATTGTTGTGTGCAATATACTCCATTTATTGGCTAGGATACGAACGTGCATTCCATCATTCGACATGCATGTGTCAGCCTATAATTAAATATGCGTTCAATGTGGCTTAAGCCATGTTGTGAATATGGCCGCATTATATTCTCACTCAAGCTAAATGCTTCGTTAGCCACAAACATGTACAGGTAGGATCATTCAGTGGTTCCAGGCCATGGTTGGTCATTAAGAATATTTACTTGTTTATTCCTCTATTTTTGGCCCAGTGAGAAATGCCTAAATATAGCTGTTTCATTACTACTGCCACATGAGCCAACGTCAATGTAGGTGAATTTCTAATCAGCATAAGCCCCTGCCTACGGTACTTTTGAAAAGCACTTTTTATAATTATAATATTAGTTTCCGTTCATTGGTGGCATACGTATTCTGATATGCTTCCCATCTAGTGCACCCAAGCAGTTAGGAAAATTACATCTGGACCAAAATAGCTCTGCAGTTTCCCTCCACCATTCCACAGTAGGAGCTGGCATCACTACAGTACTTTCTGTAGATTGTGCCATATTGCCTTGTAAGTCCCATGAACAATGTAGATAGTTGATTTCCCCATGCAAAACTGGAAATGCATAGCTGCATATAAATGAACAGTAGCCGGAAACCTGTGAAAAAATAAAATACTCATAAATAAAATTATGTTTTGTTTTTTTTCAGTTGATTGCATCAAGACTAAATGAAGAAGAAAGAAGGAATGTTACATTAAAGAATTGCACAAGCGGAAGGATAAGGAAGGAAGTGGTTCGGAACGCAGGAAGAGACAGTCACACATTTACTTCAACCACTTCAGCCCTAGAAGGTTTCACCCACTTCCTGACTAGGCCATTTTATGCGATACGGCACTGCATCGCTTTAACTGACAATTGCACAATCGTGCAACGCTGTACCCAAATAAAATGGATGTCCTTTTTTTCTCCACAAATAGAGCTTTCTTTTCATGGTATTTGATCACCTCTGCGGTTTTTATTTTTTGTGCTATAAACAAAAAAAGACTGACAATTTTGAAAACAAAAACAATATTTTTTACTTTATGCTATAATACATATCCAAAAAAAAATGTAAAAAATCAGTTTAGGCCAATATGCATTCTGCCACATTTTTTTGGTAAAAACAATCCCAATAAGCGTATATTGATTGGTTTGCGCAAAAGTTATAGCGTCTACAAACTTTTATTTATTTATTTTTTTTTACTAGTAATGACGGCAATCTGCAATTTTTAGCGGGACAGCGACATTGCGGTGGACAAATCTGACCCTAAGTGACACTGTTTGATGACCAGTGACACCAATACAGTGATCAGTGCTATAAAAATGCACTAATGATTGTATAAATGGCACTGGCAGGGAAGGAGTTAACACTAGGGGGCGATCAAGGGATTAACTAAATTCCCTGGGAGGTGTTTCTAACTGTAGGGGGAAGTGTTACACTGGAGGAAAGGAGAGATCGTGATGCAGCTTAGCTTAGCTTTAGCAGTGTGCTTTGAATACTTTAGCACACCGCTGATCCGTCTCTCCTGTGAACGATCAGTGGGTCACGGCGACCATTGCGGCTACCGTACCCGTTGATTGGCTCCCACTGTGTCCAATCACACGCGCCCCCTGAACTTCATGCACAAAATCACTTACAGGTACGTGATTTTGCGCACCCGGGCCATCCAGTAAATGTACGTGGGGCAGTCTGGAATCGGTTAAAAACTTTAATTTTTAGGGGACATTGTGGAACTTCGCAAGTAAGTAAAACTTTTTTTTTTTTAAACTTTGTTAAGCTAACAGCAATCATTACATATATTTTTGTATGACTCAACAGAACAGAAAGCAACTTTGATGAGGTCCTAGCAGAGAGTGATAATCCACGTGAAGAGCCTTCACCAGCATCAGAATCTGTGAATCAATCTCCAAGTGTTGCAACACCTTCACCCTCAGAATAGGCTGCTTCTGAGCAAAATGAAGACCTTCAAGATCCTTCATGCAGCTTTTAAAGTGAGCCACCCACGAAAAGTACACCAAGGACAGAAGAAGTAAAGGTCCGCATAGGGGTGTGGGCCGGTGAGGGGTAGTGGAAACTAGTAATAAAATGGTTCAAGCCCTGCAGGGCTTTATTTCAGACATTCAAAATAGAAGGAGGCCACACACTTACCTTCTGTTGAGTTTACAACCAGCTGTAGAGAATATGAGCGCAGACAGAATGGGGTCCTTATATAATTATATGTTTAGTTTAATTAAGGATTACCAAAATTAGTCCCTACCAAGACCTTACGTTCCCAATTCCCACAACTGCCAGTTGCTTCTGCCTGCCAGACATGACAGCAGACTGAAATCCAAGCACTACAGTACCAAAATATCTCTGGAGCCCCTGCAACCCAGACAATGGGGCAGGCTGCACCAAGTGCACCGCAGTACGGATACAGGTCAGGTGACCCTGCAACCCAGACATCCAAACAGCTTGCACCTCAGTACCACCCCTTGTCGGGTGCTCCTGCAGCCCACGCAATATATATTTGTTATTAGGTGGAGAAATAGTTGGTGTTCAGTCTCAGAAAAGTGCACTATTTTGTGTTGTCACATGAAGGAATTATGCCCCATTTTTTGTGTCACTGGAAGTGTTCAAGCACCATTTTTGTTGTTAGTGGCAGGAATATTTGCCTCAAGGGCTGGATCAGGGAAGAAAAGGGACATATCTGGCCCCAGGGCCAAAGTTTGGAGAACATTAGTATACAGAAAAGGACAAGTGTAAACAACATGTATTTACTTACCACAGAGTGACTATGAGATGTTCTGTAGGTGTCAAGGTGTTGTGATAGGCAGTATTCTGATGCCCCAGATCCAGTGTTAGGTGATCCAAAAGATGGTCAAAGCTATAAAAAAAGTTACAAAAAATTAAGAAAATATAGAAACATTGCAATATCGCAATATTAGAGAGATATATAGCAGGCTCAATGCCGATGTCTTAGGTACAAACTGTGGTTAAGCTTCCTCCATGTTAAAGGTTTCGGACTAGCCACAGGGATTCAGTAACCAGCATCTCAATTTGCTAAATCGCTCCATGCTTGCTGACGCAAAGCCACTCTCCGCACTCTACCTCACTGACAAGAGTACTGTTCCCTTCCTACTACCTTCCAAGACTCCCCTAGCTGAGGCTTAACCTCTTCAGGACCAGATTACTCATAGTAAAGGTTTGCAGGTTCTTCACAACAAAAAATCTAACCTACCTTTCGATCGACATCTGCGTAAACTTGAAAATCTCCTCTGGCTGTTGACAAAGGTCCGAATAAAGTGTCCAAAATTTAGTAGATGGACCCAATAATGTCTCCTTCTCTTGCAGGCAGGCAGTCTCAGCAGTGCAATGGCCATCACTATGAATAACCCTGCCAGGGCAGACATTATATCCACGCAGTTGCATGCAATAAAGGAGACGTCTAAAGGACAGGAAGTGAACAGGAAGTGAACTCACAGCTAAAGGACCTGGAAGCATTGTCTTTGTGAAAATAAAGCTTTTTTGAGTGAAATGACCTAAAAAAAAGAAGAAAACGTGTCAAAAACACACCAAAAACTATTATATATATTTGTTTTTGTATATATTCTAGAGTAGGAACAATACAAATGTTTCTAAAATGTACTTATATTGATAAAAATACTTTTTCTTTAATTATGTGGATGCATATACTGTATATATCTTTTGGAGTTGTACTTGTACAGCCAACAGTCTACTGACATTTTTGTACTTATTTTTGTACTTTATGGTTTTCTGGTCTCTCTATATTTGATGTATGATATACTTCTTGAGTAGCAGTGTATGGTGTTTGTTGGTTCCCATATTCTACTTTGATTCTCCTTTCTGGATGCCTCCCGGGTTAAGCCTGCCATTTGGACTGGCAATTTTCTCTTTTAGCCACTTGGGGGAGTACGTAGGGTGCAGTCATGTAATAGCATCACACACTCATTTGTGTCATGGCGGTTTTATATGTTGTTGCTGTCTTTGCGTCATGACATTTATGGTATGCAAATGCGATGATGACATGCTGCCGGTGGGAGGGACTGGGTGAGACAGTGGAATACCCCATTCTGCAAGGAAAGGGGTCTGGAACCACATTTGGTATTTCCCACCCCTATGGGCACCATCTTTACTACTTGGCTTGATATTACTACTTTGTGCTGGGCAGTCTATGAGTAAGTTGGGATACCAACAAAACCAGTCAGACAACAGTCTTTCTCCCATTTCATCCTGTAGTGGTGCTCCCTATAGGGTTAATTTACTAAAACTGGAGAGTGCAAAATCTGGTGCAGCTCTGATCTGCATAGAAACCAATCAGATTCCAGATTTTTTGTCGAAGCCTAATTGTCTAAACTGAAGTTAGAAGCTGATTTGCTACCATGCACAGCTGAACCAGATTTTGCACCTCCAGTTTTAGTAAATTAACCCAATATCTCTGTCTGATGGATGGACCTTTGCTTTTATACTTGGAATGAAGTCTTTACAACTTGAAGCTTTAGAAAAAGGGGGGATAATAACTAGTAACCAAAAAAATCGGACTTTATAGGCATGGAAACAATGGGGAAATTAACACAACTTATATTGAATCAAAATATTTATTGAAAAAAGTACATCAATTCATAGATAGTGTTCAAAATAAAAAATAAAAACATGAATCAAATGATACAATTTGTACATTATGCCCTTATACGTTATGTGTCTACGCGTTTCGCCTTGAAGAAGCTGAGAAGGACACAAACGAGGTTCAAAATTGTAACAGAAAAGGGACAATAGCGAATCTCACTAGCTTTAAGAGAGTGAGCCTCATGTACAAATTCATAGCAGCCGGAAATTTTCCAAAAGTGTGGAATACTTATAACAAATGTTTCATTTTATATAAATAGCTCTAGCAGGGGCAGGTGTACATCCAATATCCAAAAGTAGGAATAACCAGGTAAATGGATATAAAGAGGTCCAAAATGCATAAAGGGAGAGACCTTGATAATGTTCAAAGATAACAGCAGTAACATGTAGTAGAACAGGCATATACTACTTTAACTTAGCAATAGATCGATGTGCCCCTGGGAGACAGCAGGGTGCTGTACAGTTAGTGTACAGCACCCTGCTGTCTCCCAGGGGCACATCAATCTACACCTGCCCCTGCTAGAGCTAGACGTTATGCATCTACGCGTTTCACCGTGCGGCTTCTTCAGGACACAAACGAGGTTCAAAATTGTAACAGAGAAGGGACAATAGCGAATCTCACTATCTTCAAGAAAGTGAGCCTCATGTACAAATTCATAGCAGCCGGAAATTTTCCAAAAGTGTGGAATACTTATAACAAATGTTTAATTTTATATAAATACCTCTAGCAGGGGCAGGTGTACATCCAATATCCGAAAGTAGGAATAACCAGGTAAATGGGTATAAAGAGGTCCAAAATCCAAAAAGGGAGAGACCTTGATAATGTTCAAAGATAGCAGCAGTAACATGTAGTAGAACAGGCATATACTACTTTAACTTAGAAATAGATCGATGTGCCCCTGGGAGACAGCCAGGTGCTGTACAGTGAGTGTACAGCACCCGGCTGTCTCCCAGGGGCACATCGATCTACACCTGCCCCTGCTAGATGAAACATTTGTTATAAGTATTCCACACTTTTGGAAAATTTCTGGCTGCTATGAATTTGTACATGAGTCTCACTCTCTTGAAGATAGTGAGATTCACTATTGTCCCTTCTCTGTTACAATTTTGAACCTCGTTTTTGTCCTGAAGAAGCCTCATGGTGAAACGCGTAGATGCATAACGTATAAGGGCTTAATCTACAAATTGTATAATTTGATTCATGTTTTTATTTTTTATTTTGAACACTATCTGTGAATTGACGTACTTTTTTCCCCATTGTTTCCATGCCTATAAAGTCCGATTTTTTAGCTACTAGTTAGTATCCCCCCTTTTTCTCATGTTTACGGATGTGGCAATCTGAGTGGTTCTCCCCTTTTTTTCATTAACTTGAAGCTTTATTAGAGTGAGCGGACATTAAGATGTTTCTCATTTCTATTGTCTCTGCTTAATGGGCTCCTAGCAATATGGGTGTCATCCAAACCATGCATGGTCTCGGTGGTCCCTGTAGAAATCTGTGTGAACAATCGTGTACCATTTATTATAGAGTAAATTCACGTGGAGACCCGAGGATACTTTGTAAATCATGTATATGCTGTCACGGTGGTCCCTGTAGAGGTCTATATGTGGACATTCCTTTCATAGATTACAGGTTTAATTCACTTTTAGACTTCCTTCATATTTGAGTGGTTATTTTCCACATACTGTAGCTGCTGACTTTTAACATTAGAACACTCTTCTGTCCTGGAGTCCAGCGATGTTGGCACCGCAGCCGATGTTCACATTGGCTGGTTGGGTGCTGCTGCTGCCATTACTGGTAAGGGAACTCAGCATTGTAGCCTTTCGGCTTCACGGCCTGGTCCCTACTGCGCATGCGCGAAGCGAGCTGCGCTCTCTCACTGGCTCGACAGAAAGGGAGGGAAGAGGAGGGGGCCCAGTTGCTGATGTACTACGCCATGGCCCGGTCTCCTGGAAGTGGGAAAGGGGACCTGTCAAAAACACTTCCCTGTTCCCCCCTCCCCCATGAATTACATTACATACTCTTGAGCCCTGTAGTCTTTGTGTTGTGCACCTTTGAGCACTGCATTATTTGCGTTACACACACCTTACCCCTGCACTCTTTGTATTATACACATTCTGTGGCCTGTGCTATATGCACTCCTGAACTATGCATTATCTGTGTTACACACTTCTGACCCCTGCAATCTCTGTATTACACACTTCTGACCCTTAAACTTTCTGTGTTGCACACTTCTGAGCCCTTCACTTTGTGGATTATGCATTTCTGATCCCTGCACTCTCTTCATTAAGCATTCTTGACCCTTGTATTATCTGTATTGTGGACTCCTGACCGCTGAACTCTGTGTGATATGCATCCCGATCCCTGCACAATGTGCAGCAGACACTCCTGGCCGCTGCTCTCTCTGCATTACACACTTCTAACCTCTTCACATTGTGCACATTATGTACAGTGGCCTGTGCTATATGCACTCCTGAGCATTGCCCTCTGTGTTATACACTTCTGACCCCTGCACTCTCTGTGTTACACACTTATGACCCTTAAACTTTCTGTGTTGCACACTTCTGAGCCCTTCACTTTGTGCATTATGCATTTCTGATCCCTGCACTCTCTTCATTAAGCATTCTTGACCCTTGTATTCTCTGTATTGTGGACTCCTGACCGCTGAACTCTGTGTGATATGCATCCCGATCCCTGCACAATGTGCAGCAGACACTCCTGGCCGCTGCTCTCTCTGCATTACACACTTCTAACCTCTTCACATTGTGGACATTATGTACAGTGGCCTGTGCTATATGCACTCCTGAGCATTGCCCTCTGTGTTATACACTTCCGACCTCTGCACACTCTGTGTTGCACACTCATGAGAACACTTTGTGTATTATGCATCATATCATTATGCAAATGTCTTGGAAGGCCTTGTAGTGTTGAGGGAGCTTTGGAGAAGCGATCCAGGACATTCTGAATAAATTGAGCTGTGCATAGAGCAATGACATAGGTAATATACATAGTTACATAGTACGTAAGGTTGAAAAAAGACACAAGTCCATCAAGTCCAACCTATGTGTGTGATTATATGTCAATATTACATTATATATCCCTGTTTGTTGCGGTGGTTCAGGTGCTTATCTAATAGTTTCTTGAAACTATCAATGCCCCCCGCTGAGACCACCGCCTGTGGAAGGAAATTCCACATCCTTGCCGCTCTTACAGTAAAGAACCCTCTATGTAGTTTAAGGTTAAAGCTCTTTTCTTCTAATTTTAATGAGTGGCCACGAGTCTTGTTAAACTCCCTTCTGCGAAAAAGTTTTATCCCTACTGTGGGGTCACCAGTATGGTATTTGTATATTGAAATCATATCCCCTCTCAAGGGTCTCTTCTCCAGAGAGAATAAGTTCAGTGCTCACAACCTTTCCTCATAACTAATATCCTCCAGACCCTTTATTAGCTTTGTTGCCCTTCTTTGTACTCGCTCCATTTCCAGTACATCCTTCCTGAGGACTGGTGCCCAGAACTGGACAGCATACTCCAGGTGCAGCCAGACCAGAGTTTTCTAGAGCGGGAGAATTATTGTTTTATCTCTGGAATTAATCCCCTTTTTAATGCACGCCAATATTCTGTTTGCTTTGTTAGCAGCAGCTTGGCATTGCATACCATTGCTGAGCCTATCATCTACTAGGACCCACAGGTCCTTTTCCATCCTAGATTCCCCCAGAGGTTCTCCCCCCAGTCTATAGATTGCATTCATATTTTTGCCACCCAAATGCATTATTTTACATTTTTCTACATTAAACCGCATTTGCCATGTAGTTGCCCACCCCGTTAATTTGTTCAGATCTTTTTGCAAGGTTTCCACATCTTGCAGAGAAGTTATTGCCCTGCTTAGCTTAGTATATTCCGCAAATACAGAGATTGAAGTGTTTACCCCATCCTCCAGGTCGTTTATGAACAAATTAAACAGGATTGGTCCCAGCACCGAACCCTGGGGGACCCCACTACCAAGTCCTAGAGCGAGTACACAAAGAGAGAACATGAAGGGCAGACTGTATGCGGACACAGAGCAAATTATTATCATGGTGCAGGACCACCCAGAATTATACAATCCCGAGGATGCAGGTTACAAAGATAATGCTCGAAATGCAATGACCTGGAGGCAATTGGCCCAACAGTTGTTCCCATGGTTCACTCTTCAGGAAAGATAAACAGAGAGACCTTGGTAAGGAACTAACTGTTCTAAATATTGCATATTTGATTGTCCCCTTGTTCCTCAACCCCACCTCAAATATTTTTGAGCTGTGTGCAGAATGGAGAACTTTTACAACAACTCAGAGATGTTTGCTATCTCTTCCTCTGCTATGCTGTTTGCTAAAATTTCCTCCATCTTCTAATGTTATCCTCTAAAGTGAAAGTAAATTTCATATGCATGGATATGGATTAGTAGTAATGTGGTTATATAGCAAAGGACAAACCCCTAGTAGCTCCACATAAAATAAAATATAGTAAGTACACTCATATGATACAGGCAACAACTTACGTTGTTAAATAGGGTTTTTATTGAGCTAACATTACATGTGAGCAATTGAAACAAGTCCAAAAATCTAGCACAACTGACCAAAACATTAATAATTGCATGCTTTAACAAATACGGTATTGCAAGAGCAGAAAATGGTCCCTAGATCATACCTTCCTGCCATTCAAGAGCACCTGCTGGTGATATGAAGTACTCTGCTAACGTATGTCTGTTATCAAGGGCATTTAAATAACATTACTCCATTCAGCATGGTCAAGGGCATTGTGTAAGGAATCTTCATATTTGTATCCGTCCCTGTCTATAACATAATTATAAAGCAAACAGGTTGCCTTAACAACATTTATGGCATTATCAGGGGTCAGCTGCATTGTTGTGTGCAATATACTCCATTTATTGGCTAGGATACGAACGTGCATTCCATCATTCGACATGCATGTGTCAGCCTATAATTAAATATGCGTTCAATGTGGCTTAAGCCATGTTGTGAATATGGCCACATTATATTCTCACTCAAGCCAAATGCTTCGTTAGCCACAAACATTTACAGGTAGGATCATTCAGTGGTTCCAGGCCATGGTTGGTCATTAGGAATATTTACTTGTTTATTCCTCAATTTTTGGCCCAGTGAGAAATGCCTAAATATATCTGTTTCATTACTACTGCCACATGAGCCAACATCAATGTAGGTGAACTTCTAATCAGCATAAGCCCCTGCCTACAGTACTTTTGAAAAGCACTTTTTATAATTATAATATTAGTTTCCGTTCATTGGTGGCATACGTATTCTGATATGCTTCCCATCTAGTGCACCCAAGCAGTTAGGAAAATTACATCTGGACCAAATTAGCTCTGCAGTTTCCCCTCCATCATTCCACAGTAGGAGCTGGCATCACTACAGTACTTTCTGTAGATTGTGCCATATTGCCTTGTAAGTTCCATGAACAATGTAGATAGTTGATTTCCTCATGCAAAACTGGAAATGCATAGCTGCATATAAATGAACAGTAGCCAGAAACCTGTGAAAAAATAAAATACTCATAAATAAAATTATGTTTTGTTTTTTTTCAGTTGATTGCATCAAGACTAAATGAAGAAGAAAGAAGGAATGTTACATCAAAGAATTGCACAAGCGGAAGGACAAGGAAGGAAGTGGTTTAGAACTCAGGAAGAGACAGTCACACATTTACTTCAACCACTTCAGCCCTAGAAGGTTTCACCCACTTCCTGACTAGGCCATTTTATGCGATACGGCACTGCATCGCTTTAACTGACAATTGCACAATTGTGCGACGCTGTACCCAAATAAAATGGATGTCCTTTTTTTCTCCACAAATAGAGCTTTCTTTTCGTGGTATTTGATCACCTCTGCGGTTTTTATTTTTTGTGCTATAAACAAAAAAAGACTGACAATTTTGAAAACAAAAACAATATTTTTTACTTTATGCTATAATTTATATCCAAAAAAAAATGTAAAAAATCTAATTTCTTCATCAGTTTAGGCCAATATGCATTCTGCTACATTTTTTTGGTAAAAACAATCCCAATAAGCGTATATTGATTGGTTTGCGCAAAAGTTATAGCGTCTACAAACTTTTATTTGTTTATTTTTTTACTAGTAATGACAGCAATCTGCAATTTTTAGCGGGACAGCGACATTGCGGTGGACAAATCTGACCCTAAGTGACACTGTTTGATGACCAGTGACACCAATACAGTGATCAGTGCTATAAAAATGCACTAATGATTGTATAAATGGCACTGGCAGGGAAGGAGTTAACACTAGGGGGCGATCAAGGGATTAACTAAATTCCCTGGGAGGTGTTTCTAACTGTAGGGGGAAGTGTTACACTGGAGGAAAGGAGAGATCGTGATGCAGCTTAGCTTAGCTTTAGCAGTGTGCTTTGAATACTTTAGCACACCGCTGATCCGTCTCTCCTGTGAACGATCAGTGGGTCACGGCGACCATTGCGGCTACCGTACCCGTTGATTGGCTCCCACTGTGTCCAATCACACGCGCCCCCTGAACTTCATGCACAAAATCACTTACAGGTACGTGATTTTGCGCACCCGGGCCATCCAGTAAATGTACGTGGGGCAGTCTGGAATCGGTTAAAAACTTTAATTTTTAGGGGACATTGTGGAACTTCGCAAGTAAGTAAAACTTTTTTTTTTTTAAACTTTGTTAAGCTAACAGCAATCATTACATATATTTTTGTATGACTCAACAGAACAGAAAGCAACTTTGATGAGGTCCTAGCAGAGAGTGATAATCCACGTGAAGAGCCTTCACCAGCATCAGAATCTGTGAATCAATCTCCAAGTGTTGCAACACCTTCACCCTCAGAATAGGCTGCTTCTGAGCAAAATGAAGACCTTCAAGATCCTTCATGCAGCTTTTAAAGTGAGCCACCCACGAAAAGTACACCAAGGACAGAAGAAGTAAAGGTCCGCATAGGGGTGTGGGCCGGTGAGGGGTAGTGGAAACTAGTAATAAAATGGTTCAAGCCCTGCAGGGCTTTATTTCAGACATTCAAAATAGAAGGAGGCCACACACTTACCTTCTGTTGAGTTTACAACCAGCTGTAGAGAATATGAGCGCAGACAGAATGGGGTCCTTATATAATTATATGTTTAGTTTAATTAAGGATTACCAAAATTAGTCCCTACCAAGACCTTACGTTCCCAATTCCCACAACTGCCAGTTGCTTCTGCCTGCCAGACATGACAGCAGACTGAAATCCAAGCACTACAGTACCAAAATATCTCTGGAGCCCCTGCAACCCAGACAATGGGGCAGGCTGCACCAAGTGCACCGCAGTACGGATACAGGTCAGGTGACCCTGCAACCCAGACATCCAAACAGCTTGCACCTCAGTACCACCCCTTGTCGGGTGCTCCTGCAGCCCACGCAATATATATTTGTTATTAGGTGGAGAAATAGTTGGTGTTCAGTCTCAGAAAAGTGCACTATTTTGTGTTGTCACATGAAGGAATTATGCCCCATTTTTTGTGTCACTGGAAGTGTTCAAGCACCATTTTTGTTGTTAGTGGCAGGAATATTTGCCTCAAGGGCTGGATCAGGGAAGAAAAGGGACATATCTGGCCCCAGGGCCAAAGTTTGGAGAACATTAGTATACAGAAAAGGACAAGTGTAAACAACATGTATTTACTTACCACAGAGTGACTATGAGATGTTCTGTAGGTGTCAAGGTGTTGTGATAGGCAGTATTCTGATGCCCCAGATCCAGTGTTAGGTGATCCAAAAGATGGTCAAAGCTATAAAAAAAGTTACAAAAAATTAAGAAAATATAGAAACATTGCAATATCGCAATATTAGAGAGATATATAGCAGGCTCAATGCCGATGTCTTAGGTACAAACTGTGGTTAAGCTTCCTCCATGTTAAAGGTTTCGGACTAGCCACAGGGATTCAGTAACCAGCATCTCAATTTGCTAAATCGCTCCATGCTTGCTGACGCAAAGCCACTCTCCGCACTCTACCTCACTGACAAGAGTACTGTTCCCTTCCTACTACCTTCCAAGACTCCCCTAGCTGAGGCTTAACCTCTTCAGGACCAGATTACTCATAGTAAAGGTTTGCAGGTTCTTCACAACAAAAAATCTAACCTACCTTTCGATCGACATCTGCGTAAACTTGAAAATCTCCTCTGGCTGTTGACAAAGGTCCGAATAAAGTGTCCAAAATTTAGTAGATGGACCCAATAATGTCTCCTTCTCTTGCAGGCAGGCAGTCTCAGCAGTGCAATGGCCATCACTATGAATAACCCTGCCAGGGCAGACATTATATCCACGCAGTTGCATGCAATAAAGGAGACGTCTAAAGGACAGGAAGTGAACAGGAAGTGAACTCACAGCTAAAGGACCTGGAAGCATTGTCTTTGTGAAAATAAAGCTTTTTTGAGTGAAATGACCTAAAAAAAAGAAGAAAACGTGTCAAAAACACACCAAAAACTATTATATATATTTGTTTTTGTATATATTCTAGAGTAGGAACAATACAAATGTTTCTAAAATGTACTTATATTGATAAAAATACTTTTTCTTTAATTATGTGGATGCATATACTGTATATATCTTTTGGAGTTGTACTTGTACAGCCAACAGTCTACTGACATTTTTGTACTTATTTTTGTACTTTATGGTTTTCTGGTCTCTCTATATTTGATGTATGATATACTTCTTGAGTAGCAGTGTATGGTGTTTGTTGGTTCCCATATTCTACTTTGATTCTCCTTTCTGGATGCCTCCCGGGTTAAGCCTGCCATTTGGACTGGCAATTTTCTCTTTTAGCCACTTGGGGGAGTACGTAGGGTGCAGTCATGTAATAGCATCACACACTCATTTGTGTCATGGCGGTTTTATATGTTGTTGCTGTCTTTGCGTCATGACATTTATGGTATGCAAATGCGATGATGACATGCTGCCGGTGGGAGGGACTGGGTGAGACAGTGGAATACCCCATTCTGCAAGGAAAGGGGTCTGGAACCACATTTGGTATTTCCCACCCCTATGGGCACCATCTTTACTACTTGGCTTGATATTACTACTTTGTGCTGGGCAGTCTATGAGTAAGTTGGGATACCAACAAAACCAGTCAGACAACAGTCTTTCTCCCATTTCATCCTGTAGTGGTGCTCCCTATAGGGTTAATTTACTAAAACTGGAGAGTGCAAAATCTGGTGCAGCTCTGATCTGCATAGAAACCAATCAGCTTCCAGATTTTTTGTCGAAGCCTAATTGTCTAAACTGAAGTTAGAAGCTGATTTGCTACCATGCACAGCTGAACCAGATTTTGCACCTCCAGTTTTAGTAAATTAACCCAATATCTCTGTCTGATGGATGGACCTTTGCTTTTATACTTGGAATGAAGTCTTTACAACTTGAAGCTTTAGAAAAAGGGGGGATAATAACTAGTAACCAAAAAAATCGGACTTTATAGGCATGGAAACAATGGGGAAATTAACACAACTTATATTGAATCAAAATATTTATTGAAAAAAGTACATCAATTCATAGATAGTGTTCAAAATAAAAAATAAAAACATGAATCAAATGATACAATTTGTACATTATGCCCTTATACGTTATGTGTCTACGCGTTTCGCCTTGAAGAAGCTGAGAAGGACACAAACGAGGTTCAAAATTGTAACAGAAAAGGGACAATAGCGAATCTCACTAGCTTTAAGAGAGTGAGCCTCATGTACAAATTCATAGCAGCCGGAAATTTTCCAAAAGTGTGGAATACTTATAACAAATGTTTCATTTTATATAAATAGCTCTAGCAGGGGCAGGTGTACATCCAATATCCAAAAGTAGGAATAACCAGGTAAATGGATATAAAGAGGTCCAAAATGCATAAAGGGAGAGACCTTGATAATGTTCAAAGATAACAGCAGTAACATGTAGTAGAACAGGCATATACTACTTTAACTTAGCAATAGATCGATGTGCCCCTGGGAGACAGCAGGGTGCTGTACAGTTAGTGTACAGCACCCTGCTGTCTCCCAGGGGCACATCAATCTACACCTGCCCCTGCTAGAGCTAGACGTTATGCATCTACGCGTTTCACCGTGCGGCTTCTTCAGGACACAAACGAGGTTCAAAATTGTAACAGAGAAGGGACAATAGCGAATCTCACTATCTTCAAGAAAGTGAGCCTCATGTACAAATTCATAGCAGCCGGAAATTTTCCAAAAGTGTGGAATACTTATAACAAATGTTTAATTTTATATAAATACCTCTAGCAGGGGCAGGTGTACATCCAATATCCGAAAGTAGGAATAACCAGGTAAATGGTCCAAAATCCAAAAAGGGAGAGACCTTGATAATGTTCAAAGATAGCAGCAGTAACATGTAGTAGAACAGGCATATACTACTTTAACTTAGAAATAGATCGATGTGCCCCTGGGAGACAGCCAGGTGCTGTACAGTGAGTGTACAGCACCCGGCTGTCTCCCAGGGGCACATCGATCTACACCTGCCCCTGCTAGATGAAACATTTGTTATAAGTATTCCACACTTTTGGAAAATTTCTGGCTGCTATGAATTTGTACATGAGTCTCACTCTCTTGAAGATAGTGAGATTCACTATTGTCCCTTCTCTGTTACAATTTTGAACCTCGTTTTTGTCCTGAAGAAGCCTCATGGTGAAACGCGTAGATGCATAACGTATAAGGGCTTAATCTACAAATTGTATAATTTGATTCATGTTTTTATTTTTTATTTTGAACACTATCTGTGAATTGACGTACTTTTTTTCCCATTGTTTCCATGCCTATAAAGTCCGATTTTTTAGCTACTAGTTAGTATCCCCCCTTTTTCTCATGTTTACGGATGTGGCAATCTGAGTGGTTCTCCCCTTTTTTTCATTAACTTGAAGCTTTATTAGAGTGAGCGGACATTAAGATGTTTCTCATTTCTATTGTCTCTGCTTAATGGGCTCCTAGCAATATGGGTGTCATCCAAACCATGCATGGTCTCGGTGGTCCCTGTAGAAATCTGTGTGAACAATCGTGTACCATTTATTATAGAGTAAATTCACGTGGAGACCCGAGGATACTTTGTAAATCATGTATATGCTGTCACGGTGGTCCCTGTAGAGGTCTATATGTGGACATTCCTTTCATAGATTACAGGTTTAATTCACTTTTAGACTTCCTTCATATTTGAGTGGTTATTTTCCACATACTGTAGCTGCTGACTTTTAACATTAGGACACTCTTCTGTCCTGGAGTCCAGCGATGTTGGCACCGCAGCCGATGTTCACATTGGCTGGTTGGGTGCTGCTGCTGCCATTACTGGTAAGGGAACTCAGCATTGTAGCCTTTCGGCTTCACGGCCTGGTCCCTACTGCGCATGCGCGAAGCGAGCTGCGCTCTCTCACTGGCTCGACAGAAAGGGAGGGAAGAGGAGGGGGCCCAGTTGCTGATGTACTACGCCATGGCCCGGTCTCCTGGAAGTGGGAAAGGGGACCTGTCAAAAACACTTCCCTGTTCCCCCCTCCCCCATGAATTACATTACATACTCTTGAGCCCTGTAGTCTTTGTGTTGTGCACCTTTGAGCACTGCATTATTTGCGTTACACACACCTTACCCCTGCACTCTTTGTATTATACACATTCTGTGGCCTGTGCTATATGCACTCCTGAACTATGCATTATCTGTGTTACACACTTCTGACCCCTGCAATCTCTGTATTACACACTTCTGACCCTTAAACTTTCTGTGTTGCACACTTCTGAGCCCTTCACTTTGTGGATTATGCATTTCTGATCCCTGCACTCTCTTCATTAAGCATTCTTGACCCTTGTATTATCTGTATTGTGGACTCCTGACCGCTGAACTCTGTGTGATATGCATCCCGATCCCTGCACAATGTGCAGCAGACACTCCTGGCCGCTGCTCTCTCTGCATTACACACTTCTAACCTCTTCACATTGTGCACATTATGTACAGTGGCCTGTGCTATATGCACTCCTGAGCATTGCCCTCTGTGTTATACACTTCTGACCCCTGCACTCTCTGTGTTACACACTTATGACCCTTAAACTTTCTGTGTTGCACACTTCTGAGCCCTTCACTTTGTGCATTATGCATTTCTGATCCCTGCACTCTCTTCATTAAGCATTCTTGACCCTTGTATTCTCTGTATTGTGGACTCCTGACCGCTGAACTCTGTGTGATATGCATCCCGATCCCTGCACAATGTGCAGCAGACACTCCTGGCCGCTGCTCTCTCTGCATTACACACTTCTAACCTCTTCACATTGTGGACATTATGTACAGTGGCCTGTGCTATATGCACTCCTGAGCATTGCCCTCTGTGTTATACACTTCCGACCTCTGCACACTCTGTGTTGCACACTCATGAGAACACTTTGTGTATTATGCATCATATCATTATGCAAATGTCTTGGAAGGCCTTGTAGTGTTGAGGGAGCTTTGGAGAGGTGGTGACCTCAGCCATAATGGGAGCCCCTTAGGGAGACAAGTCTGATGGCATTGCAACTCCTATGACAACACCTGACTAGAGTTCCAAACTAGAGAGGGCAAATGTTTTTGCAACCACAGAAATCCAAGAATGATGGGACTAGAAGACTTAGGAAGGATCAAGAACGAGATTTCCTCAAGAGATTTCCTCAAGAACCCCAACATGCATAGTTATGGGGGTGGGTTGTCCAGGAGCTTTACGGAAAACAGGTGCTAAATGACCCACTGGGGGGACCAGCCCTCTCCGTATCTGGTTCCTGGTAGCAGACATACATTTGGATGCTAAGGATGATCAAGTCGTTCAGGGTGGAGGGTATGGTTCTGCCAGATAGGTCATCCCTAATAGGATCCACTAATCCCTGCCAAAAAGTTGCAGTAAGGGCTTCAAAACTGAATTGCATATTGACCAACACTCATGCTTCCTTCCTCCAGCAGCACATGAGGACCTGCCTGGCACATTGCAGGTCTTACTGAAAGCTTGCTGGAAGGCAGAAAGGCTGGAAATTGTAAGATCCTGATGCTCCCACAGTGGTGATGCCCAAGCCAGAGCATCACCGGAAAGGAATGATATCATGTACGCCACCTTGGAACAATCAGTAGGGAAATGGTGGGCCACTAGCTCAAAATGAATTGAGCACTGATTGATGAAACCCTGACAAGCTTTTGGATCACCAGAAAAGCAAAGCGGTGGAGGCCGTCTGACACAGGAGGAACAACTTGAGCTGGAGCAGCAGCAACTAGAGCAAGAGTAGGAATGGAAGGAAAAGAAGTGAAAGAAGTGGACACAACTTGCAGCTGGTCCAAACGGGAGAGAGGTTCCTATAGACACAGCATAATCCACTCTTGATAGGAACACTGGATATCAACTCTCTGCACCAAACTTTGAAGTTGTTCCAGAAGAGGCTGCGGTGTATTTGAGGAGCTCATGGCCTGAGCAAACTGTCAGGTGTCTTTGATAGTGAGGCCTTGTAGATTGCCAACCCGGGGTTCCCCAGGGCAAGCCTCAGCCTTCTTTTTCAGCAAGGCCCCTGATGGTGGGGATTGACTTGCAGCAAGCTGTAACCAAGTCATGGTTCCAGGTACGCCCAGCTGAGGATGTGGAGACCAGTCACGTGTGCAGACTACAACAATAGGAGACAGAAGGAAATCCAGGAACAAGCCAAGGTCAGGGCAGACAGCAGGCAGACACAGATGGTAGACTAAGCTGGGGTTGGTACATAGGAAGTCAGACACAGAATACACATAATAGAAGGCAAACGGGAGCTCAGAGAACTGGGAAGTTGCTCAGGCAACGCAGGCTGCACTGAGCATGTATATTGGGAAGCAACTTGGGAGGCAGGCCATAAGTGGTGGAAGGGAAAAGAAAATATAAACCCACAAAACAGCAGGTGATGCCCATAGGTGAACAGCGAAGCCAAGCAACACATCAGAGGATCAGAGGACTAGGGGAATCAGAGGACTAGGAGAATCACTGTAGTAAGGAGGTAAGAATTACACAGGCAGGAAAACTGCAGGCCAAATTGTGACAGTTTGCTGCATTCCTGACTGCAGATTAACCACTTAAGGACCGGAAGGATTTACCCCTTCAATGACCAAGCCATTATTTGCGATACGGCTCTGCGTCACTTTAACTGACAATTGCGCAGTCGTGCAACGTTGTACCCAAACAAAATTTATGTTCTTTTTTTCCCACAAATAGAGCTTTCTTTTGGTGGTATCTGATTACCTCTGTGGTTTTTATTTTTTGCGCTATAAACAAAAAAAGAGCGACAATTTTGAAAAAAAAAAACCCAATATTTTCTTCTTTTTGCTATAATAAATATCCCCCCAAAAATTATAAAAAAAACTAATTTCGTCATCAGTTTAGGCCAATATGTATTCCTCTACATATGTTTGGTTAAAAAAATTGCAATAAGCGTATATTGATTGGTTTGCGCAAAAGTTATAGCATCTACTAAATAGGAGATAGATTTATGGCATTTGTATTATTAATGTTTTTTTTTTTTACTAGTAATGCCTGTTATCAGCAATTTTTAGTGGGACTGCAACATTGCAGCAGACAGATTGGACACTTTTGACACTTTTTTTTTTTTTTTTGACCAGTAAAACTTATACAGCAATCAGTGCTATAAAAATACACTGATTACTATATAAATGACACTGGCAGGGAAGGGGTTAACACTAGTGGTGATCAAGGGGTTAAGTGTGTTCCCTGGGAGGTGTTTCTAACTGTGGGGGGGGATGTACTGACTGGAGGAGGAGAGAGATTGCTGCTCCTAAACACTAGGAACATTCAATCTCTCTCTACTCCCCTGTCAGAATGGAATCTGTTTGTTTACATTGACAGATGCCCGTTCTGGCCCTCTGTGGAGCAATCGCAGTTGGCCGGTAGACATTGCGGTCGCCGGTCATGAGCAATTGCTCTGGCACCGTGACGGGCGCACGCTCACTGTATCTATTGCACAAACCGACATACAGCTACGGCGATTCGCGCAATAGAGCCAACCTCCCACAGTATAATGAAGGTGGCTGGTCGGCAAGTGGTTAAAGAAAGGGGCATGAAGGAAACTCATTTGTATGAGCCCATTTCCTCAAAATCAGGCCTCTAACCAAAAGAAGATTCTAACACTAACTATATCATGCTAGTATATTTCCTCTGTTAGCTGCAATAAAGTACAAACAGCGCACACTACAAATCTCTTTGGTCTTCTTTACACACAATAATACTTTTTATGATATATTGACAGTGCTTGTGTACAGAAAATGTATTAAAAAAAATATTATATGTATTCTTAAATCTAGATATACATAATAATTCCTTATCAATTGTGTATGACTAATGACATGACAACATGACTCCTATATAATTGTTTTTCAGTTGAATTGGGATTAATTCACGAAGCTTGAAAAAAGGCTCATCTTTTTTTAGAAACAAAATGTGACAGTAAAAATGTGACTGAAAATAACTTTTTTATTTTGAAAACTTTTTGTTTGAGCATGTGCTGTGCAGACTGATTCTGAATGGGAGGGTCTGGTTTTTTGAACTTGAGCTGGTGAACTTTCAGTGTTTTGATGGGAAAAGTTGCAGTGTCTGCATCCCTTTACAAGTAATTAAACCTTAGGGAGTATCTCAACAAATATGACATTTCTTTTGCAGAGGATGCCTAAAATCTTACATGTATCCTAGTGTAGAATCCTGAGAAAATTAGTGAGCCAATCACACACACAGGAATTTACTTTTTGGAGCCAATGTGTGTGTATGACAGTGCTGGACCAATGTGCAGTTTGGTAACCCTGGTGGTAAACGCGGTATGTTGTCCTTAATGCAGGTAAGAAGCGGGTAAACCTTGCTGAGGTCTAGGCTGCTGCCTCTCTGGCAACAACAGAAAGACACTTTACAAGATTAATACTGGATAGGTGCAGAGGCATGCTGGGTTTGGAAGGTGGTCGCACTTAAAGTTGTTTCTTTTAAAAAAATATATTAATGGAAATTCACAGTTCACAGGTAAGAGTGGAGCCAATGCGTTTCAGAGAGAAGTGCCTCCCCCTTCGTCAAGGCTTTGATGCTGGGTGTGATTAAGATTATCCTGGAACTGCAGGTCTAAACATGACAGGAGCCCTGTGCCAACACTTGTCAGCATCTAAAGAGCCCCCGGCATGATTTGACCTCCAGTTCCAATATAATCCTAACCACATCCACTATTAAAGCCCTGATAAAGGGGGAGGTACTCCCCTCCAAAATGCATTGACTTCCCTCTTACTTGTGAACTGTGAATGTCAATAAACTTTTCTTTTAAAGAAACAACTTCAAGTGTGATCACCTTCATACCAAGCACGCCTCTACACCTATCCAATATTAATCTTGCGGTGCGTCTTCCTAACGCTATCAAAGAGGCAGCAATCAAGTGTGTGGATGGGGGAATCCTTCGCACTGAGCTATTGTATTCTGACAGCGGGCAGGCTTCCCTTCCGTCAGAATACACTTATCAGGACTGTTGACTATAGCCAGTGATGCTGATAGAATGAGGAAAATCACACGGGGCAGTTGTACAAAAGTTGATTGATAGATCGACTTCTGTACAACCTCCCTGCTTATACATGGAACAAACTTCAGTTGTTCCCTGCTGAACCAGCTAAATTTCAATCCATGTATGGTCAGCTTAACAAGGACATTTTTCTAGGCCCTTTACTAAAATTGCATTGTCCATGTTACTTAGTAGGAATAAAGAAATCTCCGCTCTAGGTGAATAGGTCTCTGCCTGATGAATTTCAGTAAAGTGCTAGCCCCAGCCCGCCTCTGTGGGTATATGAGTAGAAGAAGAAATGGTTGCAAATCGATGGAAATCCAAATGCCGTTTATTGATCACCAAGATGACATCAAAGGACACCAACACACAAGTCTTGTAGAGGCGTTTCACACAGTACAATTGTGCTTAATCATTACCGACCTCCGATTTAGACTATATCAACTTGTGATGATGGATGCAATGGGGGGAATTTACCAAAACTAAAGCAGATGGAAGGTGGAGCAGCTGTACATAGTAGCCAATCAGATTATGCAGCTTGTTCATTTAGGCTTTCAAAATGAAAGTCGGAAGCTGATTGGTTGCCATAAACAGCTGCTCCAGATTCTGTCTGCTCCAGTCTTAGTAAATTCTCCTCAGTGCTGTTATTTCCTCAGAAGAGGGGCAACAGACAGTGGAAGAATGTATAGCACAGTTTCAGGGCCATTTTTAATATTGATTGGACCCTGGGCAAACATTTTCTTGGCCTCCCTCACACCTCCTCCATGCGATTTCACTCTCCACCTGCTCATACACTGACAACCAACGCACGAACACCGTTAAAGTCTATGGGACACGAACATGAAAAATCAAAAGTGCTAATTTTAAAGGTTAATATGCAAGTTATTGTCATAAAAAGTGTTTGGGGACCTGGGTCCTGCCCCAGGGGACATGTATCAATGCAAAAAAAGTTTTAAAAACGGCCGTTTTTTCGGGAGCAGTGATTTTAATAATGCTTAAAGTGAAACAATAAAAGTGAAATAATCTTTTAAATTTCGTACCTGGGGGGTGTCTATAGTATGCCTGTAAAGTAGTGCATGTTTCCTGTGTTTATAACAGTCTGAGAGCAAAATGACATTTCTAAAGGAAAAAAAAAGTAATTTAAAGGTGCTAGCGCTAGACAAATGGGATTAGGAATAGACAAGTATTCTTTCAAAGGTATGGAACTTGAGCTGTTAGAAGATAGGTTTCATCAATTAGAAGTTTGGCAGATGGATACCAGAGTGACAATTTCAAGAATATCAGAGAAAGATGAAAAACAGACCTGTCCAAAGATTTACTGTAGCAATGATTTTGCCAAATATCACAGCAAAAATTACTTTAAAGTGTAACTAAAGACAAAATGTTCTTTTTCATTTTGGATAGAGTAATGGAGGGTTACGACCCTTGGCAGGGGTTTTGCCATCGGTGTCCATTGGGGAGATTTCCCTATGTAGCAGGTGCTCTGCATATCACGCGGCCAGGCCAAGCTGGCCAAGGTCTTCTGTGAGGGAGAAAGTGCCTTCCAGCAGCTGCGGTGGAATTTCCCTCCTCCTTTTTCTCCTCACTATCTGACACAGACACACAGAGCTGCTCACTCTGCATCCTCCCCTGTGTCCCTATTGGCAGTAAGAGGAGAGCCAATGACAGGAGCAATTACAGGAGCAAATCAAAAGGACTTTAACAATCGGCAGCTGCAAAGGATTCTGGGATATGTAGTCCCCATCTGAAACGGCCCCATAGCATACTATGGAGACAGAACTACAATAGCCAGCCTTCTCTGGGGGCAAAGGAACTAGAGACTCCATCTTGCTGATACTAAGAGTATTTCTCACACTCCACGAGGCACGGGAAGAGATTAGACCTAGGGGAGAGGTACTGCCTCCCAGGTTAGCCCACCGCGTGATTTCAGGCATCCACAGCCAGTCGGGACATGCAGCCTGAGAGAGGGGGATCCCAAGTGCATATCCAGATGCACCTGCACCGACAGTGTGAGGTGACCAGTCAGGTCACTAGAAGAGCCTGCCTGTTCCAGGACATTCGTTTGAGCCTTAACCGCAAGATTGGGTGAGAGGGCTTTTGCCCATTTGCAGGAAACAAGGACACTGCATACAGATAGAGTTGTATAGACACTGTATACAGACATCATCATTCCTAGTCACCTTGCTGACACCTGTAGTGCCACAGGACACAAGGCCATTCAGTTTCAGAGACACTGTATACAGACACCATTGTCCTTTCACCTTGCTGAGGAAGATTCTGCATTCTTTACTTGATAATCCGGGCCAGTTGTATTTTTTGACCCTCCTATTCAGGAGTTTAAGTGCACCAATGAGAGTGGCTAGCTGAAGATACAAAGCCTCACCTTTCTTCAAAGGGACTGAAGTTAGTAGTGCCATACAGGCCCGCGCACACTTACTCAGGGCTTTGTTTATTCAGTGGGTGTGCGGGACAGTTATCTATGAAGCTAAGCCATTAAATATTGATTTGAATACAGCGTTTGTAGTTGGGCCTGTGGTATCTGGGGACAAAAGAGAGAGTTCTGACATAAAGTGGATCAGTCTTCTGCTCTCCTCCTGCCTGGACTCATAGAGACAAATTTGAGTAGAGGTAACCAATCCTATATAAAGTGTCATATTGTGATTTGTTTGCCATGTACGTGTGCCTCTGCTCTTGGGGACATTCTCAGGTTTGGAATCCCCTGAAAGCAGCCTATACATAGTATTGAGCTACAATGCTCTTAATCTAAGGTATTGCTCTCTAAATGATTACTTGGATATATATATATACTATTACTGTCTGTTACTTTTCCACAGAAATATTGCAGTAAAGACAATATCTGTGTTTTATGATAACGTGTGTGTTTCTCATTGGTCATTACACTATTACCAGGTGTGCTAAGAGGAGCAGAGACTGTTATTGGGGTTGAGAGGCAGAGTATGCAACAAATATACTTAAAGTGGGGTTCCACCCAGGGGGTCCATTAAAAAAAAAAAAAATTAAAAGTCAGCAGCTACAAATACTGCAGCTGCTGACTTTTAATTGGACACTTACCTGTCCCTGGGTCCAGCGATGCGGGGGATCGAAGCCCTGCTCGTCCCCCCCCCTCTGCTCGTCGGCGCCGGCATTTCAACTGTGGGCGCCGGGCTGTGGCTTCACAGCCTGGCACCCACTGCGCATGCGCGAGTGGCGCCGCGTGCCGTGATTGGTCGCTCAATCACCTGGGACCTGTAATGGGTCCCAGATGATTGACAGGAGGGAGGGAACAGAGCGGAGCCCTTCCTGTGCCGAGGCGGAAGTGATGTCACCAGCCCAGGCAAAGGAAGAGGCAGACTACGAGGGACCACCTAGCAACAGGCATTTAGAGGTAAGTAAAAAAAAAATAATATCCAACTGTTTTTTTGTTTTTGTTTTTTGAATTTTTCAGGTATGTTTGTTTTTTTGGGTGGAACCCCACTTTAAAGCGGTTGAATACCCGCAAGCTAAAAATAAAAAAAAAACCTGTAAGGCAAAGACATAATAAACTAGTATGCACCGCATACTAGCTCATTATGAAATACTTACCTTAGAACGAAGCCCCCGCATCGCATCCGGTCAACGCCGAGGGAGCTGACATTTTCCGTCAGCGGTTTTGTCCGGGTTCGCATCTCCGGTGCATGTGCGTGGGAGTTCACTGCACATGTGTCGCTGACGTCAGCGGCTGCATGCAGGGT
The DNA here is from genome assembly GCA_037952925.1 of Lithobates clamitans. Taxonomy (NCBI): domain Eukaryota; kingdom Metazoa; phylum Chordata; class Amphibia; order Anura; family Ranidae; genus Lithobates; species Lithobates clamitans. The sequence goes on from JBBGZY010001190.1 coordinate 2,727,477, forward strand.
GAATATCTCCTAAACTGTGTAGGTTTAGGAGATATTCATTTTACCTACAGAAAGCCTTATTATAGGCTTACCTGTAGGTAAAAATTTTAAAAAGGGGTATACAAATGCTTTAAGCTGCTCCTGCGGGTGTAGTGCTACACCCACTATTAGTGTTCTGATGTCAACTCAAAATGTGTGAATTTCTTTTCCTTTCACTTTCAGTGATAAGGAGAGAGTGGAGTTTATTTACTAAAGCTCGGAAAATGCAAATTCAGGCTCACTTCTGCATAGAAACCAATCAGCTTCTAACCTCAGCTTGCAGAAGTGAGCCTGATTTTGCACTCTCGAGCTTTAATAAATAAATCTCACAGTAACAATAGAGACAGTGAATCACCCTAATGGGGGCACAGACAGCAATAAAAACTGACAGGTGTTCTAAGCCCTCTCACTGTATCTATCTCACTGGGTAATACTTCATGAGATAAACTACCAAATGGTTTCATGAGATAAATAAAGAAATTGTAGGCGTCAACATGTTTCCACACCCATCACACCCATTTGGGGGCACCAATGCTGCCGTCTTCACCCTTGGGCTATGTTTAACATCCCGAACAATGGGGGATACCGTGCATCTGCGGCCCCAGCGGCAACAAGTGTCTTCAGCGCTCATACGCCGCCCTGTTCGCACATGACGTTGGGGGCGTCCCCCCCCCCCTCGAGGGTATAATTGGAGCCTGACATGGCAGCTTTCCTCACATCATCAGTGTACACACACCAGCTGCACTTCCACGAGGGGATGGTCTCACATTACACCAAGTAATTTGTTTTGCTTTTTAGCTTAGTTGACATTTTACCACATTTGTTTGCTTTTTCCTTCAACCCCCACTCCATTCCACCCAATGTGCACTTGCACACCTACTGGCCCAACATTTTCTTACTCTATACCATCCTTTATTTATGCCCTTTTAGTCTTCTAACATATAACAGCACTTACTTTATGCTGGTCCCTATACATTTATATGGATATGAAACATTGCAGGAAGCTCACCTGCATCTTCAGGGTCATTTTGATACTTACATACAGGCATACCCCACTTTTAAGTACACAATGGGTTTATTTTCTAAAGCTGGAAAGTGCAAAATCAGGCTCACTTCCGCATAGAAATCAATGAGCTTCCAAGTTTTATTACCAAAGGTCATTGGTTTCTATGCAGAAGTGAGCCTTATTTTTGCACTTTCCAGCTTTAGTAAATAAACCCCATTGCGTACTTAAAAGTGAGGTATGCCTGTATATATACTCTTTTACTATTTTTGCAATATGCATACCCAACACTGCAGGAAGTTCACCTATATCTGCAGGGTCTTTCTGATATATACATATACTTTTTTTTACCATCTTTACAGTTCATGATCATGGACAAGGGGAGACCTCTAGGGACACTTGCACTTGTATCTACCAAAGCCGTGTCGGTGCTCCGGTTATTCCCCTATTGGGGTTACCTTTTGCTCCACCTCCTCCGCTCCCGTGCTGGATGTTTGTTACTGCCGCTGCTGGTGGAATCAGCGACTGATGGCCTGGCCCAGCCCATTGGTGAGTATGGGGTCCCACAGCCTGACCTCGATGATTACTCACCCTCCTGCCTATTTGATGCAACATACACTCATTCATTTGATTTACTACCTGTATTACAGATTTAGCAAAGCATTTACCCCTGAAGAGCGAGGTCTCGTGAAATGTCGTCCGGTACTACTCGTGCTTGCACATTTCTCTCATGTTTGTACATTGGTATACACTGTTTTACCATGTATGTGGATTGTCTCATGTACTTTTTACTTCCATGACATGCTTTTTGACCAACCATATTTACCTCACTCAAAGTCCCAGGGCGAACCCCATGTATATAGGCGTAAACAGGTTAGAACACCCTATATCAGAAACAATAGCTCATATAGGTTCATAAAGAGTCCATAGAAAGTCAAATTTATTAGTCCAGGGGGTTTTGAACCAGGGCAGCTCTTCAAATAAAAATGCCAATGGGTAACACACATAGCAAGGTAAAAAGCAGGCTCATCGAATATAAGTTAGTCCAGGACATGGAGTTATAAAGAATGCCAGGGGGCCACCACGGTCTGCTATCTTGTCACGAAATGAACAAGGAAGCAGACAAGACACATCCAAAATGGCACTGGAAGACACACATGACCCACAGTGCTGGCGGGATGACGTTACCAGAGTCTGGAATGTGAGGCGTTTAAGAGCATGCGCAGTATAGGCAAGGGGCATGCGCACTCTTTCTTCAGGCTGAAGATGCAAGGTTACAGAGCCTCTATTTATCACGGCTAGCCCTTGGAGGACTATTTGGCTCAGCATGATCAATTAACATTGTACAAAAGTAAAAAACAATTAAAAACAATACATTTAAATAAACAAAGGACATAAATACCTATAATCAGTTATAATATGATAGCAAATAATGATTTTGATCTCTATACTATAGTAAGTTAGATAATACGTTGGTTTGTAATTGATTGATATAGGACAAGACAAAAAAACAATGCAATTGACTAATGGAAATAGTTTTTACCTCTATTTGAGATCATAAAAATTTGAAATTTTTGGACTTGGAAGTGGGCCATGAGAACAATAAGATCTATGCTAGAAATTACACTAAATCCACAGCTGGGAATTCATTTCTACATGTTAACAGTTGCCACTTGCCACTATGGATCAGGAATATACCCAAAGGCCAGTTCTATTGTCTGAGACAGAACTTTACCCGAGACCCCAACTATGTTTCCAAAAGTATCTCCTTGAAAAATGAATTTCTGGATAAAGGTTATCCAGAACCCCTGGCCGATCAAGCATTCAAATTCTATTTAAACACAAAAAAAGAGAACGGTCAATTAGTCAGACTTACTACCCGTTATCATGATCAACTCTGCAAGATGGAATGCATCCGAACCAAACTAGTGTCAGAAGGATAAAATAAAACCTACCGTTGGTGTCAGTGGGATATAATAACCCTCATCATTGGACTTAGTGAGATATAGTAAAATCCATCTTTAGTGACAGTAGGATAAAACAGTCTTATCACTGGTGGCAGTGGGAATAAATAGGAACCTTTGATGGTGTTAGCGGGAAAAAATACTGGGATGAAAAAAACTCAATATAAAGACAGTATACAGTACAGCCAGTTTTTTTTTAAGTGCATGAGAACTGGAGTGATCCCAAATCCTAGGGTGATGGCTAAAATATCTCATGTTAATCACTTTTTTTTTACTTTTCTTTTTGTTGTTTTAGGAATCTGGTTTCTTTCTCTATGGTTCCTGTTTGGTCCAATTGTTTTTTGTATTTTTGATTTACCTCACTTTTTCTGTCTAATTCCCTTTATATTCAGACCTGATTGTTAAGTGTCCTGCTTTATTTTTCACTCTACACATATACATGTTTTTATCTTTAGTTAATGGAAGGATTAATCCCCGTATTTCTAGTATAATGGGTACCTTCCATTCCCCTTTACCCCACTTCCCCCCCCCCTCCTTCTTTTGTCTTTTATTAGATGGTGATCATTTGGTGGCGACTCCTCTTTTGGTTTTAATGAGCATGAACGTATTGGTGTACACAAATCTCCTATGTGACTGTGGCCATATAGAGAATGATGAATTGGTCACATTTTATAATGTCCTCCATATTGTTTCAGTTTTTTTTTTTTTTCCTTCCCCTCCCCCCTTTTTTTCCTGTTAGACATGGTTGTTTTCAGCTATACTATAACAGCATAAATTATTTAATCTATTTTGTTATGTACTGTATGGGTTTATGTTTTATGTATTTTGTTTGAATAATGTATTGCTTGTGTTCATTAGTATTTAGATTTATTAATATTGAATTGTGGATCCTAAAGGAGCACCTCATTTGGGTGGAACACGTCGATCCAGACATGTCCAATCCATATGTATCGAAACCACGCTTTGACTGCACGAAGTGGTCATAAAACACGTTGATTGTGCTTTCCAATATGTTCTGATATATAAGTTTTAATGATTTTTGTATAAATAAAACTTGTTGTTTTTAGAACAGATTGTATTTGTGTGGTACTCCTTGTGGCACTTGAAAATACCCTTTTCACATCCCCTCCTCTTAGTGAGGAGATATATGGACTTACTCTTTACAGCCTTGAGCTCCTTAATGCACACAACCTTGAGCTTCTTGGATGCACACAGCATTGAACTCCCTAACACACACATCATCCATCTTCACACAGATATTCTCTCAGTGTCAGTCACTGCTCCAACTCCCCTCCATTCCACCTGCAACTCTCAGCAGACCGACATTATAAGGGCTGTGTGTACCTGGGCCCATACCCTGCTGGTTGTCCACAAAACCCAGACACTGGGTTGGAGATTTCTTTCCTGCCAAGGTGCTTTGAAATTTTCAAACTACAGAGCCCCATCCAGAAATATCAAAATCCAGAGAAATCTGCAAAAGACTTTGCTTCTACTAAATAGCAGTTCATGTGTGAATTATACAGCATCTTTTCTTACCAATGCTGTGTTACCTTTAAGCATCTATAGACTTTGAGTTACTTTTAATAAAAGATAACAACTCATGCAAGTGCAATGCAAATTAGCTAACATGAATTCTATAACACCATTGGATAACTTCACGCCTTTTGCAAAACTATTAGGATGCAGAAGTGTCAGTAATATGTAAATAATACGCATTGCCAATGTTATACTTTAAAGAAGACCAAATCTATCCATCCATCCATTAAAATTCAGTTGACCTTCATGCTTGCACTCAAAATGAATGCTTTGTAGTTCTGTACTCAGCAAATGAGCAGACCATGTGTCCTTTCTGCGATGACAGAGTCTCACTTACCCCTGACCTCTGTTCTTTTTGTGTTACTTACACCCAGTGGCGGGGAAAGGCAAGTAATTTGCGCCCCCTAACCTGTGGACTTTTAGCACCTAAGAATGGGGGCTCAGGGACTGCTCTGCTGCTGCTCATGTGCTGTGGCTGTCGAAACGCAAAGGGTTTCCCCACCTCACAGCCTGAGCCTCTGATTGGCTGCCTAATAATAACCCTGATTTTAGGGTTGTGCATAATATTTAGTGCTAGACATAATACAGGAGGTGGTCAGAGACTGAAGACATGATGCAGGAAATGGTCAGAGACTGCAGACATGGTACAGGAGATGGTCAGAGACTGCAGACATGATACAGGAGATGGTCAGAGACTGCAGACATGATACAGGAAATGGTCAGAGACCGCAGACATGGTACAGGAGATGGTCAGAGACTGCAGACATGATACAGGAGATGGTCAGAGACTGCAGACATGGTACAGAAGATGGTCAGAGACTGCAGACATGATACAGGAAATGGTCAGAGACTGCAGACATGGTACAGGAAATGGTGAGAGACTGCAGACATGGTACAGGAGATGGTGAGAGACTGCAGACATGATACAGGAGATGGTGAGAGACTGCAGACATGATACAGGAGATGGTGAGAGACTGCAGACATGATACAAGAGATGGTCAGAGACTGCAGACATGATACAAGAGATGGTCAGAGACTGCAGATAAGTGGGGGGAGGGGAGGGACATTTTGGATAAGTGGAGGGGAAAGGAGGGACATTTGGGGGGAAAGGAGGGACATTTGGGATAAGTGGGGGGAGAGGAAAGACATTTGGGATAAGTGGGGGGAGAGGAAAGACATTTGGGATAAGTGGGGGGAGAGGAAAGACATTTGGGATAAGTGGGGGGAGAGGAGGGACCTTGGGGATGAGTGGGGGGAGAGGAGGGACATTGGAGATAATTGGAGGGAGAGGATGGACATTGGGGATAAGTGGGGGGAGAGGACGGACATTGGGGATAAGTGGGGGGAGAGGAGGGACATTGGGTATAAGTGGGGGGAGAGGAGGGGCATTGGGGATAAGTGGGGGGAGAGGAGGGACATTTGGGATAAGTGGGGGGAGAGGAGGGACATTGGGGATAAGTGGGGGGAGAGGAGGGACATTGGGAATAAGTGGGAGGAGAGGAGGGACATTGGGGATAAGTGGGAGGAGAGGAGGGACATTGGGGATAAGTGGGGGGAGAGGAGGGACATTTGGGATAAGTGGGGGGAGAGGAGAGACATTGGGGATAAGTGGGGGGAGAGGAGGGACATTGGGGATAAGTGGGAGGAGAGGAGGGACATTGGGGATAAGTGGGGGGAGAGGAGGGACATTGGGGATAAGTGGGGGGAGAGGAGGGACATTGGGGACAAGTGGGGGGAGAGGAGGGACATTGGGGATAAGTGGGGGGAGAGGAGGGACATTGGGGATAAGTGGGGGGAGAGGAGGGACATTGAGGATAAGTGGGGGGAGAGGAGGGACATTGGGGATAAGTGGGGGGAAAGGAGGGACATTGGGGATAAGTGGGGGGAGAGGAGGGACATTTGGGATAAGTGGGAGGAGAGGAGGGACATTTGGGATAAGTGGGGGGAGAGGAGGGACATTGGGGATAAGTGGGGGGAGAGGAGGGACATTGGGGATAAGTGGGGGGGGAGAAGAGGGACATTTGGTATAAGTGGGGGGAGAGGAGGGACATTGGGGATAAGTGGGGGGAGAGGAGGAACATTGGGGATAAGTGGGGGGGGAGAGGAGGGACATTGGGGATAAGTGGGGGGAGAGGAGGGACATTTGGGGGGAGAGGAGGGACATTGGGGATAAGTGGGGGGAGAAGAGGGACATTTGGGATAAGTGGGGGGAGAGGGTGATGCTCTGTGTATGTGTGTAGTGTAGACTGTGAGTGTAGTTTGTCCTATGTGACTGTGTTATACATGCTGAGTGTCACATACTACAGTGAGTGACCCAGAGAAGTCCATGTCATTACATGTTGGGTACAGCAGCACACATGTCCATGGAACAGCAGAGGAGCTCTGAGCAGTATGCTGCATGGACTCATTGGACTGGAAGCATCTCAGTGTCCCTAATCTCACAGCCAATAGGAAGCCAGGAAAGTATGCATGCACTTCTTGTGAGGAGAGAGGCAGAACACAGTGCTGGCTTTGCCTTGGAGAGGATGATTAGTTGCAGTAACGGCTGCTCCCTCGTTTCACCTGCTTTTTTTTGCTCACCATCGATCTGACCTCTGTCTGCCACAACCAATGGGGAATCATGCAAGTCCCAGATGCTGCGGTCAGGAGGAGAGGAGGAGGAGAAGAAGATAGCAGAGGCAGGAATCCAGGAGCATTAAGGACAGGTCAGCCCCACACCTCACATGACCCCATTCACCCAATCACAGGGCACCGGGCGCCCAGCTGACATTAAACATGGAGGCCGGATCGCAGGGGACACAATAGAATAGAATAGAAATAGAAATTAGGATGACGGAGCCAGAGTGACACACACTGACATGGGATTGCGCCCCCCCAAATGTTGCGCCCGGGGCCTTCGCACCCCCAACGCTATGCCACTGCTTACACCTGACCTCTGCTCTCTGTTCCCTACTTACATCTGATCTCTACTACCTGGGTATTACTTAAAGCGGACCTTCACGTAAAAGTGAAAACAACGCTAATCTGCGGTGGGCGACATGATTGACGATGGATTTACATTGGGGGACACTGTTTTTTATTTTTTAATAAAGGAATGGTGATGACAGTGGTCCCTATGGACACTGCAGGTGCAGCTGTGGCTTCCCTAGGAAATATGATTTTTGGCTCCTGCTAAACTCCCGCACTCAAAAACATACCACCCAGCTATCCTCAATGAAAAGGGGCCCCAAGCATAAAGGCCAACTGGATTTTAAAGGGTGGATTTGGTCTTCTTTAACGTATAACATTGGCAATGCGTATTAGTTACATATTACTGACACTTCTGCAATCCTAATAGTTTTGCAAAAAGGTGTGAAGTTATCCAATGGACATTGGGGATAAGTGGGGGGAGAGGAGGGACATTTGGGGGGAGAGGAGGGACATTGGGGATAAGTGGGAGGAGAGGAGGGACATTTGGGATAAATGGGGGGAGAGGAAAGACATTTGGGATAAGTGGGGGGAGAAGACGGACATTGGTGATAAGTGGGGGGGGGGGGACGGACATTTGGGATAAGTGGGGGAGAGGAGGGACATTTGGGATAAGTGGGGGGAGAGGAGGGACATTGGGGATAGGTGGGGGGGGAGAGACATTTGGGATAAGTGGGGGGAGGGGAGGGACATTTTGGATAAGTGGGGGGAAAGGAGGGACATTTGGGATAAGTGGGGGGAGAGGAAAGACATTTGGGATAAGTGGGGGGAGAGGAAAGACATTTGGGATAAGTGGGGGGAGGGGAAAGACATTTGGGATAAGTGGGGGGAGAGGAAAGACATTTGGGATAAGTGGGGGGAGAGGAGGGACCTTGGGGATAAGTGGGGGGAGAGGAGGGACATTGGAGATAATTGGGGGGAGAGGATGGACATTGGGGATAAGTGGGGGGAGAGGACGGACATTGGGGATAAGTGGGGGGAGAGGAGGGGCATTGGGGATAAGTGGGGGGAGAGGAGGGACATTTGGGATAAGTGGGGGGAGAGGAGGGACATTGGGGATAAGTGGGGGGAGAGGAGGGACATTGGGGATAAGTGGGAGGAGAGGAGGGACATTGGGGATAAGTGGGAGGAGAGGAGGGACATTGGGGATAAGTGGTGGGAGAGGAGGGACATTTGGGATAAGTGGGGGGAGAGGAGGGACATTGGGGATAAGTGGGGGGAGAAGAGGGACATTGGGGATAAGTAGGAGGAGAGGAGGGACATTGGGGGGAGAGGAGGGACATTGGGGATAAGTGGGGGGAGAGGAGGGACATTGGGGATAAGTGGGGGGAGAGGAGGGACATTGGGGACAAGTGGGGGGAGAGGAGGGACATTGGGGATAAGTGGGGGGAGAGGAGGGACATTGAGGATAAGTGGGGGGAGAGGAGGGACATTGGGGATAAGTGGGGGGAAAGGAGGGACATTGGGGATAAGTGGGGAAAGAGGAGGGACATTTGGGATAAGTGGGAGGAGAGGAGGGACATTTGGGATAAGTGGGGGGAGAGGAGGGACATTGGGGATAAGTGGGGGGAGAGGAGGGACATTTGGGGGGAGAGGAGGGACATTGGGGATAAGTGGGGGGGGGGAGAAGAGGGACATTTGGGATAAGTGGGGGGAGAGGAGGGACATTGGGGATAAGTGGGGGGAGAGGAGGGACATTGGGGATAAGTGGGGGGGGGGAGAGGAGGGACATTGGGGATAAGTGGGGGGGGGAGAGGAGGGACATTGGGGATAAGTGGGGGGAGAGGGTGATGCTCTGTGTATGTGTGTAGTGTAGACTGTGAGTGTAGTTTGTCCTATGTGACTGTGTTATACATGCTGAGTGTCACATACTACAGTGAGTGACCCAGAGAAGTCCATGTCATTACATGTTGGGTACAGCAGCACACATGTCCATGGAACAGCAGAGGAGCTCTGAGCAGTATGCTGCATGGACTCATTGGACTGGAAGCATCTCAGTGTCCCGAGTCTCACAGCCAATAGGAAGCCAGGAAAGTATGCATGCACTTCTTGTGAGGAGAGAGGCAGAACACAGTGCTGGCTTTGCCTTGGGGAGGATGATTAGTTGCAGTAACGGCTGCTCCCTCGTCTCACCTGCTTTTTTTTGCTCACCATCGATCTGACCTCTGTCTGCCACAACCAACGGGGAATCATGCAAGTCCCAGATGCTGCGGTCAGGAGGAGAGGAGGAGGAGAAGAAGATAGCAGAGGCGGGACTCCAGGAGCATTAAGGACAGGTCAGCCCCACACCTCACATGACCCCATTCACCCAATCACAGGGCACCGGGCGCCCAGCTGATATTAAACATGGAGGCCGGATCGCAGGGGACACAATAGAATAGAATAGAAATAGAAATTAGGATGACGGAGCCAGAGTGACACACACTGACATTTGGGATTGCGCCCCCCCAAATGTTGCGCCCGGGGCCTTCGCATCCCCCACGCTACGCCACTGCTTACACCTGACCTCTGCTCTCTGTTCCCTACTTACATCTGATCTCTACTACCTGGGTATTACTTAAAGCGGACCTTCACGTAAAAGTGAAAACAACGCTAATCTGCGGTGGGCGACATGATTGACGATGGATTTACATTGGGGGACACTGTTTTTTATTTTTTAAAAAAGGAATGGTGATGACAGTGGTCCCTATGGACACTGCAGGTGCAGCTGTGGCTTCCCTAGGAAATAGGATTTTTGGCTCCTGCTAAACTCCCCCACTCAAAAACATACCACCCAGCTATCCTCAATGAAAAGGGGCTGCAAGCATAAAGGCCAACTGGATTTTAAAGGGTGGATTTGGTCTTCTTTAACGTATAACATTGGCAATGCGTATTAGTTACAGATTACTGACACTTCTGCAATCCTAATAGTTTTGCAAAAAGGTGTGAAGTTATCCAATGGTGTTATATAATTCTTGTTAGCTAACTTGCATTGCACTTATATGAGTTGTCATCTTTTATTAAAAGTAACTCAAAGTCTATAGATACTTAAAGGTAACACGTCATTGGTAAGAAAAGATGCTGTATATTTCACACATGAACTGCTATTTAGTAGAAGCAAAGTCTATTTCACACTTAATTCTCTGCTTTTTCCCAATTCTTCACACCGGTAAGAGTTCTAACTAAACACATTGACCTAGAGGGGTGGGGGATTGTGAAATGAAGCACATACATTTTTGTTCCTTTCTCCCCTGGCAAAACATGAATTATACATGGTTGCCTAGGAGATGAGACAGCTTTTCACAAAGTCTGATTCTTAAAAACTCAGGACAGCAGCAGAATACTTAAATGAACTGCTTTATATACTTTTTTTTTTTTAAAGCTTTTCAATGACTGTGAATGCGACACTGAGAAGAGGGTTATATTGCTTGAAATTCTGCCTTGTACACACTGGTATTGATGGAAACCAATAAAAGTGTTATAATTTGTTGTCATAATATTTAATTACTATATAATAAAGTTAAATATGCATTTCTGACAGTATTATCTTTTTTCCCTTATTTTACCCACTTTCTCTTTATGTAAATACTGTACATATGTAAAGATGTGGAGTGATGTATAGTTATGTGATACGGCCCCATAACAAATTCATCAAAGGACCACTGTCTCTCTTACATAATAAAGACCGATTCACTACTGAGACCCTTGTCTGTCTAAAACAGAAACCAAGGTCAAAGCATATTGTTTGTGTTTATTGCAACAAACTTAATGTGGAACTGAGCACAAAAAATGAAAAATTGCAAACAGGCAGGCTCTTTATTGCAGAAGAGACATGCAGTGCTTCTTCTGCAATATAATAAGCTTAACTGCCTGTTAATAATTCCCCCACCCCCCCGAATATAAATGTTGCTGAGCATGTGCAACTCTGTTTACATTTCTGGCACACTGGCAGTGTGCTGGGATACATGACATCTTGCACCGACCAATCAAGTCAGCCAAAGGCCAGCACACAAAAGAAGGCGGGACAGGATGCCAGCACTGGCAATGAGCCTCACAGGCATCGGACTGTTGTAGCATAGGTGAGTATTTGTGCCTTTAGTTCCACTTTAAAATTTTTCACAAATTCAAGTTCTACTTTTGGACAGTCCATATCACTCATGTACAAAAGCTTGATGACAACATTTTTGAAGAAAAAGGAATTGTGTACATCTCCTAATACTTTTTAAATATGGCTGTCTAAATAATGGATGTTATATATCAGGGGTATTGAATTAAAATTCATGGAGGTCTGATTAGTAACATTTTCTTCCAGCAGAGGTCTGAATCGCATTTTTTGTGCACTGACTCAGATCCTTTACATGACAGCCCAAGTGTGCAGGTACGACAGCCCATTCAATTGAATGGGCTTCTGTGCCTGCATTTTCTGCTGGGAAAAGGTCCTGGTACCCTTTTAAAAATGCAGCCGCATGGAAACCGCATGGTGCGTTTTCTGTGCAGCACCACATTTTATGTGCCGCTGCATGTCCCATTTCACATCTCCCCCACCACAGCACTACTTCCCTTCACATATCATCCCCACAGCACGGCCCCTTTCACCCCCACAGCACTCTCCCCCTTCACATATCACCCCCACAGCACTGCCCCTTTCACACACCCCCCCACAGCACTGTCTCCCTGTACATGACCCCCACACACAGCACTGCCCCCTGTATATGATCCCCCTGCACACAGCACTTCCCCCCTGTATATGATCCCCCTGCACACAGCACTTCCCCCCTGTATATGATCCCCCTGCACACAGCACTTACCCTCTGTACATGACCCCCCCACACACACACACAGCACTGCCCTCTTCTACATGGCCCCCAACACACACAGCCCTGCTCCCCTTTATATGACCCCCAACACACACAGCACTATCCCCTGTACATGACCTCCACCACACACAACACATCCCTTTTGTACATGACCCCCCCAACACACACACAGCACTGCTTTCCTTTAAAAGACCCCCCAACACACACAGCAGCACTGCCAACCTGTACATGATCCCCAACACACACAGCTTTGGCCCCCTGTATATGATACCCCTGCACACAGCACTTCCCCTCTGTACATGACCCTCACCCCCCCCACAGACACAGCACTGCCATCTTCTACATGGCCCCCAACACACACAGCCTTGCTCCCCTTTATATGACCCCCAACACACACAGCACTATCCCCTGTACATGACCTCCCCCACACACAACACTGCCCTTTTGTACATGATCCCCAACACACACAGCGCTGTCCCTGTACATGATCCCTAACACACACAGCACTGCCCCCTGTACATGATCCCCAACACACAGCGTTGGCCCCCCTGTACATGATCCCCAACACAAAGCACTGCCCCACCTGTACATGATCCCAACCCACAAAGCATTGCCCCCCTGTACATGATCCCCAACACACACAGCACTGTCCCTGTACATGATCCCCAACACACACAGCACTGCCCCCTGTACGTGATCCCCAAGACACTTAGCACACCCCCTTTATATCACCCCCCCATCCTTCACAAGATTACAGCCATGTCCTTTACTCCCTTCTCTCTCCTACATTACACGCAGCAGAGAGCAGGAGGTGGGACAATCCTGGACTAAAGGCAAAGGCACAGCAGTACTGGATGGATGACGAGCGCTGCCGGGTTAACGTTTCATGTTAACAAGCTGGTGGTTGGTTTCTAGGACTGCCTCCTATATCCTAGCAGCAAATTACCTCCTGGTTAATGTGAAATGCTCATTTAGGCAGCCGCTCTCCATGCAGTCCTGAATTGTCCCACCTCCCGCCCGCTCTGCTCTGCTAATGACAGCGGCGGAGGCTGAGGACAAAAGCGGCAGCTAAATGGCGCGATTGCGGTGGTCCAGATAGAGCAGTGGCTCAGGCCGGATTTATATAATTATATTATATAAGTTTAAATGCATGGGCTTTTGTTGTTTTTCTTTCTTTGATCAAATATTATCTGGCCATAAGTCTGCTTAAAACAAATACTTTAGTTACGGGTTATTATCATACATTGCCTTCTTTTATCTGTCCAGTTCTCCAGCAAGTAGATTTTTTTCTCCAGAATTCTTGAACCTGTTCACAACAGTCTTAAAGTCCTAAATTAAAAAAAAATGCTGTACGTCTCTGCAATACATTTGTCAGTCAGAGTATCACTCCAAAAGCACTAAAAAATGAAAAATGGCCTGGTAATGAAGAGAGTAAAACATGCACTGAGGTGGTTACAGACACTGCACGTACAGAAAAATACTTGTGAAATGCACAACTGCGCACACATTTTTTTCATGGACTGAGTGTTGTGAGCACAGGCAAGTATATTGGTAAGCTATAATCTTGTTTTTTTAGTTTAAAAATAACAAACATGTCATGCTTACCCGCTCTGTGCAGTGGATTTGCACAGAGCAGCCCAAATCCTCCTCCTCTCGGGTCCCTCACTGGCGCTCCATGCCCCTCCCTCCTGACAACTGCCCCCACAGCAAGCAGCTTGCTATGGGGGCACCCAAGCCGCTCCTCTGTGTGTCCATTAAAAGGCGGAGCCATGGATTGGCTCCACCCTCTCTTCTCCTCATTGGCTCACTGACTTTGATTGACAGCAGTGGGAGCCTATGGCGCATGATGCTGTTTCTCAGTCAATCAGGAGGGAGAGTTCTCGTGCAACATAGCTGGATCGAGATGGGGCTCAGATAAGTATTAGGGAAGCTGAGGGGGCTGCTGCACATAAAATGCATTAAGACAAAAAACCTTCTGCCTTTAGAACCACTTTAACCACTCCCATTCTAAGATCAACACAACATAAGAGCCCATGTCTAAGAGAAGAACTAGGACAGCTCTGAAAAAAACACGTATACACACCCACGTACACCAACGATAATTAGACTAGGAGAATTGGTGCAATAAGGAAAGACGTGGTCTATAGAATTGGCTTATGCCCTGTACACACAACGGACATTGATCGGACATTCTGACAACACAATCCATGGATTTTTTCCGACAGATGTTGGCTCAAACTTGTCTTGCATACACACGGTCGCACAAAGTTGTCGGAAAATCCGATCGTTCCGAACGCGGTGATGTAAAACACGTACGTCGGGACTATAAACGGGGCAGTAGCCAATAGCTTTCGTCTCTTAATTTATTCTGAGCATGCGTGGCACTTTGTGCGTCGGATTTGTGTACACACGATCAGAATTTCCGACAACGGATTTTGTTGTCGGAAAATTTTATAGCAAGCTCTCAAACTTTGTGTGTCGGAAATTCCTATGGAAAATGTGTGATGGAGCCTACACACGGTCGGAATTTCCGACAACAAGGTCCTATCACACATTTTCCATCGGAAAATCCTATTGCGTGTACAGGGCATTACACGTTTAAATGTGTTTGTGATTAACTCCCGCACTACCAATCTAAATCTATAAAACAAACAATAATTATAAGGTCGCTGCATGCAGAGAATTGTATGGACACAATTTATAAAAAATTATAAGATAAGCAAGTGCTGCACTACCAATCTCTGCAAATATGTGAGTAAAATATCAATACTAGTAATGTAATGCTCAAATACCAATGTGCCAGAAGTAAATAAAATAATGAATATAGACATGAACTACTGTCCTTGATTTTCACCAAATATTCAACTGTGTCAGTTCCAGTAATATAACAATAAAGTGACAGTTTAAGAAATAAATGTCATGTGAGATTCTTGTTAAAGAACCTTCATGTGCTTCTAAAGAACCTCTTCCCATGCACTACTGTGCTCTCACATTAGTGACATGATATACAGCACATGTATAATCATATCCAGCTGATATTCAGTGGAGGAATCCTCTGTATGCTTGTAGTATGGCCTCCCACTCACTAGGGTACTTGTACCCTGATGGATATTCCTCTTGGGGGGTGTTGGGTGCTGGTCCCTTTAAGAGCTTACCCACACAATGTCAAATTATCCCCATGACTAGAATAAGAAAGCCATCCAGTTGGCCTACATTGTGATCCTGGGGAGGAGGAGTATGCCTTCTGGAATTGAAACACCAGCGCAGGATCCTACATGAAACCTTAACAAGAATTTCACACACCATTTATTTGATAAACTGACACTTTAATATTATATGAACTGGCAGAGTTGAATATTTGGACAACATCAAGGATGATAACTCATAACTGTCAATTTACACAGCGCTTTACATATACATTGTACATTCACATCAGTCCCTACCCTCAAGGAGCTTACAAACAAAGGTCCCTAACTCACATTCATATATTAGGGCCAATTTAGACACAAGCCAATTAACCTATCAGTATGTCTTTGGAGGAAACCCACGCAGGCACAGGGAGAACATGCAAACTCCAGGCAGGTAGTGTCGTGGTTGGGATTCGAACCAGCAACCCTTTTTTACTGCTAGGCGAGAGTGCGACCCACTACACCAGTGTGACACCCACATTATTTTATTTCCTTCTTGTACATTGGTATTGAAGCATCACATTACTAGTATTGATATTTTTCTAACATATTTAAAGAGACTGGTAGCGCAGGGCTTACACATATGTTTGCAAATGTTTATAACCAAACCACTTGTTTTAACGTTACTGTTAAACAGGGTCAATTTGGTGTTGTTGTAGGCTAGCTGGTAAGTCAACTGGGAATTTTTGTTTGTTTTTGATGTCTGTTGCCCTTCCATGTGCTCCTTGCTGCAAATGCTAGTTAAGGTTCAGGTGGTTGTAATTTGTTTGTACAGATTGTAAATTGGTGTGGGGATGCACTGGATGCCTTCAGCTGCCATTGTGTCCTTGCTGGGTCTCCCATGCATCCCTGTACCCATAAGGAGGGGTAGGCTCCCTCAAGGCAAACCTTCCCCTAATCTTTCCACTGAAATATATGCTCTCAAAATTATAGATTTAGGACCGTAGTAAACTGGAATGCCTTGATGTGGCCATTACGGCTTACACACAGTTGCAAATGTGTCGAGTAAACATTTGTTTTAACGTTACTGTTAGACAGGGTCAGTTTAGTGTTGTTGCAGGCTGGCTGGTAAGTAAACTGGGGATTTTGGTTTGTTTTTGATGTGTGTTGCCCTTCCGTGTGCACTTTGCTACAAAGGCTAGTTATAGGTTGGGGTGGTTGACATTATAGGTTGGGGTTTTTGTACAGTTATGGAATGGGAGAGCTTTATTGCTTTAGTTCTTAAAGGAAACTTAAAAAATATGCAGAAAATTTTTAAACTAAAAATGCTAATTCTAAACACTTGCTGATAGCTTTAGAGGCTCCATTGTCAGTTTTGGCTACCTCACTTAACACAAATCCTCTGGAGGTTTGCAATAAATGGCAAACACTTATACTACCCTGATGAAGTCACAAGACCATGACGACATGCGTAGGGACGTAGAGGCACTGGAAGTGATGCAGGCGAGCTCGGCGCTCGTGGTTTTGATACCTGTTTTTTACTTTGCGAATGTGAGTACCTTGTCATCTATCATTTTTATTAAATAAATCAAGCCATTTCAAAACTTACTACACTATTTTGGAATCCCTCTCTTCTTCCCCTTGCCATCTTACACTCACCTGAATTGAGTGAGTCACACATGTAAGGTGATAAGATAAGTGGCACTAGATTGAAAAGGAGCAGACTACAATCCTTGAAATATACAAACATAGAAGGTTTTGATGACTGCCAAGAACCATCTGTGATTAACATACACATGCTGTTATCTAACAGCCTTGAGGTAAGAGGCCATCCATCACTATAGTGCACAGCACGGAAGGGTGTCACCAGTAAAGAAAAACACATTGCACTTTATATTGGCTTTTGCACAGAAGAAACAAAGTCACTTTATTCCTGTTTTCTGCATGGAGCACTTTATCAATTATCACCTTTGGAGGATTGTGAATCACTTTTTGGAGGACTGTGAATCGCTCTTCAGAGAACGCCATCAATTTTTTTATTATATATATGTTTTTCTTGATTTTTTCATTTGTTATGAGTATTGATTACCAGTATTTATCTTTCACCAGTTATCTATGTTACATGTTTAGTATACATCGATATCTGTTTCACTATTAGCCATTGTTCATTGTCTATGTAGACTCATCAGGTATTTTCACCACATGTTTCTCTAGTCACAGTACAGTATCATTTTAACAGCGCAGCACTATTTTTCTTTGGTAAACACTTATACTTGATCTGTGGGATGAGGACTGGGAGGAAGCATGTACCTCCCATTTAACTGTCCCACCGGCTATTAATAACAAGCTTATTCAACTATATATGGTAAATCAGTCTTACCTGACCCCGGTAAGGCTGCATGCGTTGCAACGTATCCCAACACCGGCGTGTACTAGACCAACTGTACCAGCCAGCATGCAGACTATATTTACGTTATGTGGTTATGCCCTGGTATTGATGTATACTGGAAACGGTAATAGATGTATTGTCTAAAATCCTCTCAGTCCCTGTGCCATGTGAGCCACGCATCTCTCTATTGGGTATATTAGATGAGGAACAAGGGCCAAAATTTACTAGAATAATGCTGAGAGAAACACTATTTTTAGCTCATAAGGCTATCACACTTAAGTGGAATCAATCTGCTCCCCCATCTACTCGTCAATGGATCCAGATTGTGAATAAGATACTGCCTTATGAAAAAAATTATTTTTGAGCATAAGGGTTGTCCCAGCAAATATGACAAGGTGTGGAACACTTGGTGCTCCTCCACTCTCACTATTTCTAATTTGTAAGTAATCTATATTCTATACTTACAATGTATGAGAATTGGAGGACAAAATTTTGTATTGGGAATAATGTTATAGTGAATCCAGCTTACTCTGTACTTATATGTCACTGTTCTTTATTGAGACTGGACACTCAAGTATATATAATTACAAATGTGTACTTCCCCTGTATCTGTGTACCAAACCTTATGACTCTTTACGCTCATGTTGAGTGTGTTGGTTGCTGTACCAATATGTTTTTTTATATATCTGTCAATAAAAAGAATTTAAAAAAATGCTAATTCTATTTGACACAAAAGATAATGGTCTAAATGTGGACCTCGGTTTTCTAAATCACTATCCAACAGTTTTATGACCACTCTTACCTCTGTGACTCTTTTTCCCCTCTCAGTCCATAGCCCTCTCCTTTATCTACTAATTATCCAAGTCTACTTACCATTGCTGTATATGTTTGTATGTTTTTTTACCTCAGAGATTTTCTTACTTAACATTTTGCTAAAACTTTGTGTATTAGTAATTACAAATTACAGTAATATACAGTTCAACATTGTTTGTGTGCTTTGGAGTGCATTGCCATTAGCATTTTCAATGGCACCCCAACACATATCTACAGTATGCTGGATACCATCTGAGCTAGAACACTCCCTAATGCTCTGTGTAGTGGTTTGCAGCGCAGCAGATTTTGAAAACGAGTGTAGGAGCTATTTTTTGATGTGTTGAGGTGCATTGAAAGACCATACAAAATGGATTGGCTGTTTAACCGAATGCACCTCAGTGCAAAAAAAAATTAATAAAATACGTGCTGTGATTGGGCTCATATAGTTGTTTTTTTTTTTTTAAATCAAAAAGGTTTTTATTGCTCAAGAAGCATATAACATCACCATACATGTAAGGCATTGCATTTTGTAACGTCAATTATGCGCTAATTTTACATCCATTAGTCACATCTCACTGTACTCATGTAAATGTATATATACAGTTTGTAATAAACAATGATGGCGTTAATAAATCTCTTTTAACCAGTGTGTCCATTCAATTTCTAGTCAACTATTCAACAATCCCAACAACTCCAGCTCTGCTCCAGGGTTAGTATTTTTGTCTGTTCACGTGTATCTCCAGGTAACTGTATATACTTCTAAGCAACCTCATCTGTACCAATTCTCCAGGACTTATACCCGGCGTATCAAGTCATGCATCCCATAATTTTTCACATTTTCCAGGGTTCCCCCTATGCTGATATATATACTTTTCCATGACAAGAGTTTTACCCATCTGTTGAATCCATGTTTTAACCATCGGTGGTATGGCCGATTTCCAGCTCATAAGTATTGTTTTCCTTGCCTGAAACAATGCTCTGGCAAAGGCCATCCTTGTCATCTCCTCCGGGATTGTCACCTCCAGTACCCCTAAAAGGCACCCTAGTGGATCAAGAGGAACATTAGTTTGAAAAACTCGGTTAAGTAGGGCCAAAACGCCTGTCCAATACCTATGGAGCTTGGGGCATCGCCAGAGGAGATGTATCAAGTCACCCGGCACAGTTCTGCATCTGCCACACAGTGGATCCTGCATTTCCCCCATCTTATGGAGTTTTACTGGAGTGTAATGCATTCTTAATAGAATATATAATTGGGAGACTTTTTGTGATACATTTAGTGAACAGGTGTTTACAGCCTGAAGGGCCTCTTCCCACTGTTCCCCTGTGATGGGACCCAAGTCTGCCTCCCATTGTGATGCTGCCCTCATGGGATGCCCTTCCAGGAATGAAGAGAGAAGCATAAGGTAACATTGGGATATTATATCCTTTGTGTCTGTTGCATTTTACAACATATGAAAGATAGGGGTGGGCGACTGCACCCATTCCACTGCATCACCCTGCACACGCACTGCGTGTTTTAATTGTAGGTAGTAAAAAGGCATATTAGAAGGTAGTGCATATTTAGATTGTAAATCCGCAAAGGAAAGCAGTTTCCCATTATGAAAAATATGTCTGAGGTGAGTAATTCCCAGGAAACACCACCTGGGACTCTGTTGAAGCTTGGCCAGTTTCTCATAAGAATTGTTCCCCCAGATTGGGCTGTAGGCTGTATATCCCGTGACATGTTGCAGTTGTTTAACCTTGTTCCACACTTTTTGGAGACATGTGTAGGTAGGCATTTGTTTGTTAGGTCGCTGAAACTTCTGAGCTTCCAGACCCTTTGGTATCGACTCCGCTCCTGCGCCAATCAGCAGAAGTTTAGCTGACGAGTCTGCAGGAGATGTAGCCATGGCTCCTATTAAGCGTTGTAATTGTGCAGCCAGATAATATATCTAAGGGTTGGGGAGTGCAAGACCACCCCCCTCCTTTGGGTATTGTAGCTGCTCCAGTTTGATCCTAGGGGGATTTGTGTGCCACAGTAGTGTCCTGAATAGAGAATTGATCACTCTAAATATTTTCAGCGGGATGACTACCGGTGTGTTATGTAGATGGTATAGGAGTTGGGGCATCAGAATCATCTTAACAAGATTCGTCTTCCCCTGACTCGAAGGAAGAAATGAATACCTCCAGTAGTTTAGGCAAAATTACCTCACCATACTGAGTGTATACCTCCATTGGTAGCCCGTCATCTCCCGGCGCCTTGCAGGTAGGGAAGGAGGCAGCCGCCTCCTTCAATTCATCTAGCGTAAACGGGCCTCAAGCTCCATATGCACCTGACGTGTCAAAGCTGGTAGGAAGATTGTATCTAGGTAACCCTGCAATGCCTCAGCCGAGTAGTTCTCACACGGCTTGTATAAGTCTGCATAAAAGGAAGCTAATTAATTAATTATTAGCTCAGGGTCATTCACCATTCTCCCGGTGAAACACTGAATGGCTCCTATGGCTGGGGAGGATTGTTGAGACTTGGCAATTCTAGCCAGCAACCAGCCAGTCTTCTCCCCCTCTTCGTAAAAGGCTTGCTAAGTAAAGAACCATTTTCTCTCTGCGGCGGAGGATCTCAACTGGTCCAGGGAATCCTGGCCCGATATCCATGCCTCCCTTGCAGAATCTGATGGGTCTGTGACATAAGATAGCTCAAGCCATCGTACCTGGTCTTCAACCTGTTTCAAAAGGGCCGATGAGTTATATTTAATGGCTGCTATTTCAGTTATAAATGTGCCTCTAAGGCATGCTTTAAAGGCGTCCCATTTTATTGTAACGTCTGGGTGAAATCGGTTTTCGTAAAAATATTGTTCAATTTGTTTCACTAACCGTTCTTGGGATGTAAAACGTTTTAGCCAAAAGGCATTGAGCTTCCAAGGGGCTCTGGGTAAGGAGACTATTGGTCGGGTTACTAAATGTGCCACCAGTGGGGAGTGATCTGACACCCCTCTGGGGAAGTATTCCACTTTGGTGACCAAGTTTATAACATGGGAGGACCCAACACATAGATCAATGCGTGAAAGTGAGCCATGTGTTTTATAGAAACAGGAGAACTGTTTGGATACCGGATACTTTGCTCGCCAGACATCTGTCCAGCCCACCTCCTGCAGCAGGCGGCTCAAAATGGTGCCCCCACCCCCTAGTGGAGCCTGGACTGGAGGATGCCTGTCAATTTTTGGATCTAGGTAACCATTAAAATCACCCATAATCATCATGGGTACATCGGGCTTGTCGACCAGGTACGACAGAAGGAGTTGCAGTACCTCTCTAGAGAATGGTGGAGGGATATACACAAAAGCAATAATCACAGTCAGCGTGAACAGTTTGCAATATAGAAACACATATCTACCCAAGGGGTCAACGATAGAATCCAATTCCTGTTAGGCCAGAGACTTATGGATCAACACACTTACCCCACGAGAGTACGCAGAGTGTGTGGAATGATAAGCCCTGCCCACCCAGGAATATTGCAGGAGTCCCACCGTATCCCCAGTGAGGTGAGTCTCCTGCAGACCCACAATAGTAGGATGAAATTTCTTTAAGCATGTATTTATCATAGTGCGTTTCAGCGGATCATGTAACCTCGGACATTCCAAGACACTATTAAAGTAGTAGCCATGCTGGGTATATTAAGTTTGCATCGATTCGGCGCAAAGGCCCATCATTCTCGCGTCTGTGTAGTAGAGTGTTACTGGTCATTTGACATGCATTCAGTTCCTGTAGGTGGCATCTAGTTATAAACTGACCTGGAATCAAGTGCAGCCATACAAAGCAAGTGAACATTGGTTTCCGAGCAAAGCGCAACTGCGCAACAAAAGGAAGTCAGAAAGAAAATTAAAAAGTGTTCCGTTGAGCATCCTTTGCCCATTTATGTGGGGTGGGAGCAAACCCCTCCCCATCTCTCTCAGAGCCATAACAGTTAATCAAACATGTGCCAACTGGGCAACAGCTAACTTGTCCCTGGTACACATTGTAGTGTAGAACGCAACTTGATGTGGTGTCCGAGCCCATTCAAAATGCCGGTAGGAACAAAATGTAAAGTGTCCCGCTATATAGGTACTGTAAACATCTGACGATAGCTTACCGACCTTGTCAGATTCGTTCTCCGGCTATCAGTCACCCCTTTCGGCGTCTCTGCATCTCCGGAGGTCCTGTTCTTTATGATCCAGCCATGTAGCCGCTTCTGCAGCGGATTCAAAGAAAGTAGACTATCCCCTGGCTGTGATGCGTAGTTTGGCTGGAAACAACATTGCATATGTTACTTGTAGTTTTTGTAAGCGCTTTTTCACCTCTGCGAATTTAGCCCTTTTTCTTTGCAAATCTGCAGAGAAATCTGGGTAGAATGAGATTTTCGCCCCATTGAAGTGAACGAATCCCCTCTCTCTCGCTAATCTGAGTACGATCTCACAGCCCTTGTAGTTTAGGAGGCGCACCAGCATGGATCTTGGCGGGGTGCCTGGGGGGAGGGGCCGAGGCGGCGTACGATGTGCCCGCTCCACCGCAAACAATGATGTAAAGGCCTCCTTGCCAAAGATATCTTACAGCCATTGTTCTGTGAATGCCGTCGGGTCTCTGCCCTCTACCTTCTCAGGAAGTCCCACAATTCGGACATTGTTCCCTCTGAGACGGTTCTCAATATCATCTGTTTTGGCATTAGCTTGCGCAGCTTGTTGCAATGCTGTTCTGGCGTCTCTTGTGAGTGTAGGCATCTGGTCCTCTACTTCACTAATTCTGCCCTCCACAGCCGTGGTTCTCTCCCTGATTTTCTGGAGGTCCTGTCTCAGAAGGGAAACTGTTTCAGTGAGACCTCCAAACTACTCTTTTAGCCCATCCACTGAGGCAGTGCAGCGATGTACAGCACGCAATATATCGTTCAATGTGGGTTGCTGTGTGTCCTCCTGCAACATGTCAAACAAGTCAGGGGTAGGGATCTGTGAGGGATCCAGCGGCAGTGTGTCGTCAAGTGCTGGAGGACTGTGTCCTCTGTCAGAGTCCTGTGCAAGGGCTTGTGTTGCTGGGGGGTATGAACAGCCTGCTCCTTGCAGTTTTTGCGTATAATATAACATGTCCCTAGGCTGCTCTTTCCCCTGCTGTTTTAGGGCAGTGTGAGACTTACCGCCCCTTCCTGCATTTTAGTTGAACCATGCGCCGTTCTCTGTGACTGAGGAGGGTCGGCGCCATCTTGGATCTCCATGGCCGCTAAGGCCGCGGCTTCTTTGTCCACTTTTCGGGGCATCATGGGGTCTGTGCAGCTCACGGCGAATACCGTGGGTGCTGCAGGTGTGTCAGTCGGCAGATGCGGTAGTTGAACATCCGGATCGACATCGGGATGAGGATCGAAGGAGGCTTAACAGCGGGAGTTCCGTGTAGTGCGACCGCTCACATGCCCTGCCCGGCCCTTTTAGTTGTTGCCTAATCAATGTTTTAAAGCTAATTTTGGTAAAACCATTTATAACAATATATTTATCAGGAAATTATATTAACAGAGCAACCATAACACATGTACCACAATGTGTCATTGTTCAAATCACAAAGAAGAGCAGATTCCAGTAAGAAAGCAGTGTTACTGAGGACCTCTAAGATCGTTTTTTGTTGTTAATGATTGTAGCAAGCTTTATTTAAAAGAGAAGCATGGGATTTGTTTTTTTTTGTTTTTAATCATAATTACTTAGCTGGATGCTGCATCTGTCCCCCACTGGCTCCAACACTGAGAACCGAGCGATCGAACACCGGTAATCACTTGATTCTCACAGCTCTGTGAGCAGAGAGCTGGTGAATGTCAGTCACTAGCCCTCTGCTCTGCCCCCCTGCGCTTACCGGAGCGCTGGGCTGTGGAGGGGGTGGAGGCATCCAGCTTAGGCTCTCAGCTTCTTGCTGAGAGGCTTAGCCAGGTGATGGTCCAGGCATGTGGGTGGATCACAACCATATGGTCACGATCTTTCCTGAGCCTGGACCGGCTCTGCGATGTCAGCGGACAGCAGGCTTCAGAAATGCAGAAAAGGGCGCTCTGGTGGAGGTGGATGGCTGGTCCGGGGAATTAATGGTTGGATGGAACTTCAGGCAGCACTTTGGGTGAGGAGAAGCAACTCTGGAGACATATAAAAGAAAGAAAGGTGCCTCTAAGTGCAATATTAAAAGATTTAATCAAGTGCACAAGGGGTTAAACGCACTTACAGGATTGTAGATAGTTAAAAGCATGTAACATGGAGTCCTCCCCTGGTAAGTGGATCCATCCTGTCCGCGAATGGAGAGCTAAGTAACGCATTACAGCAGCTGTCAGATTACTTCCATGGTCTGATGAAGGAGCCGCGCATGCTCCGTAATGCGTTACTGCCCACCAACTCTCACTGACACCATTGACCTTGTGCGTTCCAGCGTGGAACCCGGAACACAGGCTGCCTCTATTTTAATCAGCCTCCTCCCTCCCGCACGTATGGAAGTAATCTGAGGGCTGCTGGATGGCGTTACTTGGCTCTCCATTCAAGGGCTCCATGTTACATGCTTTTAACTATCTACGATCCTGTAAGTGCTTTTAAACCCTTGTGCACTTGATTAAATTTTTTAATATTGCACTTAGAGGTGCCTTTCTTTCTTTTTTTATTTAGACAGCAGGCTCCTTGAACTGCACTCTTGTGATCTACAGGAGAAGTACAGCCAAACGATCCTTTAACACATGGGTGCTCAACCTGTGGCCCTCCAGCTGTTGCAGAACTACAAATCCCATGAGGCGTTGCAAGGCTGACCGTTACAAGCATGACTTCCTAAGGCAGAGGCATGATGGAATTTGTAGTTCTGCAACAGCTGGAAGACCACAGGTTGAGCAACCATGTTTTAATCAGATGTTTGCTCTTTTCCATTCTTTGCATTTTACTTAACACTGTTCTAATTGACATCTTTTTTATTTTGCCTCAGCTTTTCGCATTGCTAGCCATTACATAAATATATTTGCATAAACAAATCAATCCAGATGCCGTGTACTAAATAATAAAAATGAAATAATTGTGACTGTGTAATTGATGCAATTAATAACTTCAAAAATATATTCTTTATTATAACATGGTAACTATACAATGTGTTTTTAAAAATAGAAATAAATCTATTGAGCCCATTCCATAAAGGGCACATTCGTTTTCATTTTTTGAACATGCTATTGGACACGTTTAATTAACCTTAGTTTTATGAACTGGGGGAGAAGAGGAAAGTAGCAGGTAAATGTCCCTGTGTGTATTGTAAGCTTCCAAAATCTAGTTATTTTCACCAAATGAAACATCAACAGTATTGCTTACAAGCTTATCATATGCTAATTGACTATTTTTAGCAATATTGCTTTTCACAACAGAACCTAATTCTGTTTTGTTCCAATCTGTTGCCCTTAGAAGCCAATTACATTTAGGAAGGCTTTTTAATAACCACATAATTGGGTTTATTCTCAGCTCAGTCATTACATGTGTATGCAGAACATAAATTCTAAAAAGGTGCTGAAACTGCAGCTACCATGCATTGTTCTATAATATTTCGGGAAGGGAGCGGGGGGGGGGTTGATGGGAAGAATGCTGTTATAAGAAACATGTAAATTTTTTGCTTCACTTTGTTTTCTCTAATGTTAACAGCAAATGTCTACACTTACCCTTTTTTATCTTCTAGAGCTTCCAGGGAGCCTGAGAGACCTAGCATACTCAGTATGTAATTGTAGCTCTAGTAACTGCATTCCAGTCCACCAACTACAATGTCTTTTAATATAATATATAGCTCTGTATGACCAAAGCAGAGGCATATATTGATGTGAGTGGCCCATTCTCCAGCCTTCTGACATTAAAAGTCTTTATTTGCACATGCAGTGTTCCAGGATTGTGAGACCTGGCGATACTCTACATCAGCCTTTCTCAACCTTATTACCCCCTTAAATCATTTTTTGCTCCACAGTTCATGGAATGTTAGGGCTTATTTAAATATGTGGTCGTAGGGGGGATGGTCAGCAACAACATGAAGTTGAGCCCTGTTTTTACTGCAACCCCTTAAGCTGCAAAGACAGTGGACGGGAGTGTTGACAAGCTGTGGCTGTGATGCTTTGCTTTGCACCAATGGCAAAAAATATCCCTGCTATACTGTATGTAGTAGCAGGGAAGTTGTGGCATGCCCCAACTCACTTAATTGGGTCATGTATCATCCCCAAACAGGACCGACTCAAGCAAATGAGGATGTGCCGCAAAAGCCCTGCAACCGCATGTATGCACACAGTTGTGGCTTATTAGTGTAGTATTTTCAGGGTTAAAATAGGCAGTAAGGAGGAATCATGTTGCCTCCTCAGAGGAGCAGCAATTTTGTCCGCATGTCTGAACCTTTCCTTAGGGTAATAGGTGAGTTGTAGCTATAACAACAAATAAGTGTAAATGTAACAATAACATAAATAATAAATATTAAAAATGACCTCTTTAATGTGAACTTGGCTTTTATTTTCTGCAGAGATGCTCAATCCTAAACTGAACTTGAAGCAAGCATACAGGGATTCCATCTTTATCTGAGATAAGATGATTGTTTGATTTTAGGTCTACTTTAAGGTAACAGTAGATTTTAGGTCATGCTATTTGATTTGGAGAAATTCACCTGTAAAATGACAGTGCTACTGACAACTTTTGCCCACACTCTCAGGCTATCAAGAAGTAAATTATGCATAATTTTACAGTTTCCTATATAGGTGTGACATGAGTCATTACTTATTAACACACATGATTATACAGGCCTGGTATAAATAAGTGACTCTATTTTAATCAGCTTTATATGTGTGATGTTTTCTGAGAAGCTCTGTCCAGTAAAGTTCTTACTCTGGTTTGAGATGGTCATATAAAAAGAAATTCCTGTGCAATAATGCGTGTTATTTACTTAGCATGCATACACTTTCAAGAACTCACGCTCAGCCACTTTTCGGAGCGAGGCTGCTGCACTATACAAACACTATTGGATGCTCCTTCAATCCCAAAGGATGC
This sequence comes from Lithobates clamitans, assembly GCA_037952925.1. Taxonomy (NCBI): domain Eukaryota; kingdom Metazoa; phylum Chordata; class Amphibia; order Anura; family Ranidae; genus Lithobates; species Lithobates clamitans. The sequence goes on from JBBGZY010001190.1 coordinate 2,755,096, forward strand.
TTGTATGAGGAAATGCATTGGGTGGAGCTAGTCGTGTGACGTCAGCATGCATGGACCGGATGAGAGCCATCGTGACCGGGTATACCAGAGTTGTTTGTTTGCTCAAACATCTTCCATACTTTGCAAGTGTGATACTTTTTAATTCAATAAATTATTTAGCTACAGTGTAGCTATGAGTTCTCTTCCTTGTTTTTACTACATGTGCCTGCCAGAGTGTGCTGGTGGAGCCTAGACTGCTCATCCCCCTCTCGTGGTGGGGATACCACGGCAAGCAGTGATTTATGTGACTGCTGAGATAAAGCAGTGAGATTGTCGGTTCCCCAAGGTGGAATATACCAAAACACTGATGATCTCCCTGCGTGAGATCATATCGGGCTAGTAAGTAGCCCTTATTGTCCTAAGGAGCACACTGAAGCACTTTTTTTCATTTTTGAGCACAGTGCACTTTTTGTCTAATCACTTGGATGGACTTTATTGAGAAATCTTTTTTACGAAAATATGAATTCATTTTAGTCACTTATTTATGAACTTCCTTTGCACACTTTTTTTTCATATTTGATACTTAAGCACTTGGGTATATGAATTGTTAATTAACATTTTGCACATGATGCTTTTTGACATTTTGATATTGTGTATCTTTTTAATACATAAAGAGACAGTGCAGTTTTCAAGTTTAATGCATACACTTTACAGGAATAAATGTACCTGAAACTAGATTATTTTGCACAGCAATGATTTCAATGGTAAACATTTAAATGTAAACCAGTGTTGCCAACCTACCAGAGTGAAATTTTTCCGACACAATATCCAAAATTTACTGGCACAGTCACATTTTTACTGGCATTTCCAAAAGTTTCAAATTTCAGTATTTAACCACTTGCTGCCCGCCCACCATCAAATGACGGTGGGGCAGGGTGTGGCTCTCGTTCTGGATGGATGTCATATGACGGCTTCCCAGAACTGCCGCTCTCGCACGGCCATGGGGGTGCGCAGCATGCTGATTGCTGGCCACACAGTGTTGCTAGGACACAACGCGACCCCCGATCTCTGTAAAGAGCCGCGGCCCTTTAATCATGTGATTGACTGTGTCCAATCACAGTCAGTCACATGTAAACACCGAGATGCCGGTATTCAGTGTTCCTCGCTTCACACTGACAGAGTGTGAGGAGAGGAGAGCCGATTAGCAGCATCTCCTCGCAGAGGACATCTAGGAATGTAATCAGGGCACTGATCATCAGTGCCCTGATTACAATAAAGCACCCACAATGACAGCAATAAGAGCCCATAGGTGCCAGCAATGAGTGCCCACTACTGCCAGCAATCAGTTCCCACCAGTGCCCACCAGTGCTAGCAATCAGTGCCCACAAGTGACAGCAATCAGTGGCCATTAGTGATGCCAGTCAGTGCTGGCTATTAGTGCTGCTCATCAATGTCCATCACTGCTGTCCATCAATGCCACCCATCAATGCCCATCAGTGCCGTCTATCTGTGCCACCTATCTGTGCCCACCACTGCTGCCTATCTGTGCCCACCAGTGCCACCCATCAGTGCCCAGCAGTACTACCCATCAGTTCCGCCTATCAGTGCTCATCAGTGCCACATATTAGTGCCACCTATCAGTGCCCATAAGTGCGGCATATTCGTGCCTCCTCATCAGTGCCACCTAATCAGTGCCCATAAGTGCCACCTCATCAGTGCCCATAAGTGCCACCTCATCAGTGCAGCCTATCAGTGCCAATTAGTGCTGCCTCATCAGCGCCCATCAGTGAAGCAGAAAAATTACTTATTTACAAAATTTACTGACAGAAACAGAAATTTTTTTTTTTTTTTTTCAAATTTTTCGGTCTTTGTTTTTTTTTTAGGAAAAAATAAAAAACCCAGAAATGACTAAATAACACCAAAAGAAAGCTCTATTTGTGTGAAGAATTATTTTTTGTGTGCAATTTTCATTCAAAGTGTGACAGCGCTGAAAGCTGAAAAATGGCCTGGGCAGAAAGGGGGTGTAAGTGTTCTGTATTGAGATGGTTAAGCTAGAAACAAGTACAATATGTAATTAGCGATGTGATTTAAGGTAGATATTAAGGCAAAAAAACATATTTCTTATTTTATTTTCAATCTAGTTAGTAAGTAGCTCAGGGACAGGACCCAGGAGGACAATTAGAATGGGCAGGTGCACAGACATGAAATGTCCCATCCCACAGACCCACACATGAGATGCTGGCCGCTCGGCTCGGCTCCCCTAAACCATGACATTACACCACATGCTCAGGCACCGCCTCTGCCAGACCTGCCCCCCACTGGCACTGTAGAAGGCATTTTGATGGTCTTGGCCCGTGCAGTTCTGTGCCGAGCGTCACGACCATATTTTTTACTGGCAACCTTTTCCTGTCAGTGGCATTTACTGGCAAGAGAAAAGTGCCTGTTTTTTACTGGCTGTCAGTAAAAATACTGACGGTTGCCAAGACTGATGTTAACCAATACAATGAACTTCTCAGGTTTGCTACCTTTTAGTCTCTTATAAATACTATTGAAAGATTTTTGTTACAGCTGTTCAATAATTGCAAAAAAATATCTGCTATCCTGCCAGAAGCTGCTAACATCCTGTGTTCTATGCCTGGGCTGCACTCCCATCAGTTAGCATTTTTACCTACTATCTCTGTGGACAACAAAATACCTGTCTTGTTTATAGAGAAGATGAGGGGATGAGGTATTTTGTAGTCTTGTTCTAGGATGACCCACTAGTAAGCTGCAATATATTACATTTTTGTTCTTGGGTTTAGATTCACTTAAGCGTGTCACTCAATTCACAGAGCTGCTATTTCTCCTGGAAAACCTGCAACTTTGCTTAAATTAGCACATTCACTCCATTTACCTTAAAGTGTATTATAACGCCCAATGAAGAAACACACGTATTTGCTCTATTTGATCTGCTAAATATACCTTAAAAAGTGTTTTGTTCAATCTGTTTGATAAGTATAAAAAAACCTGTTGATGTTGCCAGAAATTTCTCTGAGCTGATAACTTTCTATGCTCTCTTCTTGTGAACATGGAAGAGTTATGGAAAAATGAAGCAGGCAGGGCTGACACCACATGGTTAAGAATTCAGAGTCATGTTAAAGTGGAACTTCACTCACAATTCCTCCAAGCCTCCTTCTAATCCTCTCCCCTACCTTTTACACATTTGGAAAGGGGGCTAGCGAGTACCTTTTTCAGCAGGTACATGCTCTCACTTCTCACTTGGCCTTTCCCTTCTTCCTGCCCACAGCCTCCTGGGATAAAGTCACACATCTCAGGACAGGAACAGTCAACCCCAGTTTGGCCAATCTCACCTATGTGTAGTGGGAAGGCAACTGTGAATCATCAGGAAGTGACAGAAAGCTCCCAAATCTAAGAGGACAGCATAGGAACCCAATGGACAGTGAAGACTTTGAGTGCTAGTAAGACAGTGCTAGACCTAATGGACTGGTAAGTATATCTTTCCTACTAGTCATCAGCTACAGTATTTGTATTTTTTTGCAAAAGTTATTTTTTGCAGAATCAGTAGAGGTCACATCAGTCTCAGCTAATGTGTCTCTGGGGATGCTTTCTTCAACAGTTTCTATACTAATGTGCTTTGGGTATTGTACACATGCTTTGTGTCACTCCACAATTGCATGTCCTGTATAAATTTCAATATTTTATAGCTCCTGATTTTTAATGCTATATATTTAATTTTATTTTTCGATTTTTCTTTCACTTAAGCACACTAAACTTTTAATTATAGAAATGTAAATTATTTCTAAGCTTCAGCAGAAGTAGAGAGTACACAGATATGATTTATGTTTTAACTAAAAGCCATGTAATGCTGTAATATTTGATTCCTCTTTTATACAAAATGTTAATACCGGTTATCATATATATTTTTAGAGATAAAGTTAGATAACACTGTTTATTCCTGACATTTATTATTGTTGTTTCTATGGCAACCTATTTGTAGATGTCTAATCCAGTTGTCTATTTCTGTCTGCAATTTGCCATTCACTTCAGTAAATACTCTCTATGTGCATGATAGAAGGTTAATTGAAGCCTGAAATGGTATGTTGTCTGAGCCCATCTAATAAATCAGGAAGTTACAATTTTATCATGGCTATTTTTGCATACTTTTGGTGTAGTATTAATGGGAGCAGAAATATTTCTCTCTTCTTTTCACCCATCAGACATACACATCTACTGGAGGAGATTTTTTTAATTAAAGGAGCTAGAATTATTTTTTTTTTAGAAGTATGCCTTTAACTCGAATTTGATAACATCATAATTCAGTGTGTGATACATAAAATGAGCCTGCATACACACTCTTTCTTAAAGGTAACATGAATCTCGCTGACAAGTGGAATCATTTTAAGGCTCTGAAACACAACATTATACTAACTCACAGTATGGAAGGCCTCATACTAACTGTATATCACTGCAGGAGATGCCTAGTGGGCTGGGCAGCAATGCCACTAACCAGGCTCAGGTTTATTTCAAGGTCATATTTGCCTTGGTTTAGGAAGCAAAGCTTCAGTACAGCTGCAAGAAAATAGACTGCTTCACATAAAAATCCACTTGATAGTGGTCACAAATACAAAATTATTGGATTGAAAGTCACTGTGAAGAAGTTATAGCTTGCAAAAAAAAAATGTTGATCACCACCATCTCAACCCTGAATACTAACATATTCTTAAAATTTTCTTTAAGGGAATAAAGGTGAAAGGTGGGGCAGAATGTCCCCATCCCAACACCTATGGGATCATGTCAGACAATTAAAAGTAAATACATATTGTTAATTAAAGTTATTTAAAATAAAAAATATTAATTATACACATAGGTTAAATAAAATACTTACCTGATTGGCAGTTGTTAGTTCGTCCAATCAAATGCTGTCTGGCAGGAGCACAGTAAGCTATATAAAAGACAGAAGATGCGTCACTAATGGGCAGAGGAGAGAAGAAGTCGGTAATATAACTTGCCCCGCCCTAACCCCTCCCAATTTTCATTGTCGTGGCTCTATTATAAGGTGTTTAATCCCTCTCTTTGAGAGGGGATGTTTTGTTTTCTTCTTGAATTTTGTATTAAGGGATGTTGTTTAGTACGTAATGTAATAGCTCGAGCTCATATATAGCTGAGTTATATATATTTATTAATACATATATGATACATATTTTGCAGTTGTTATTAATAAAATGTATTAAATTGATTTATTTATATAAATGATAATATTAAATAATTGTATATACCTATAATAAAGGGCCACGGCCTATTACACCACAGGTGCTGCAGTAGTGAGTTTTTTGTGATGTATTAATTGTTCTGTCTATGATCCCATGTGATTTTATTTTAAAAATATAGAATGAATAACTGGCTCACTAGAAGAATGACATCCAGGCAGAAAACAGCTACATTTGAGGAAGCTCTGTGAAGCTTGCAAGACACCGCTCTTTCTTAGATAGTTAGTCAGATTGAAAAAAGACACTAGTCCATCTAGTTCAACCAATTAAAAAAAAAACAACACAAATAGAAAACCTCCATATACATTGTTCTATACCCATAGTTGATCCAGAGGAAGGCAACAAAAAAAAACGGTAAAGCAAGGTTCTATTCACTCCAGTGGGGGAAAATAGCCTTCCTGATCACCCAGGAGGCATCTACTGAGCTGATCAGAACTAATTCTTGAGGAAGTCTATTCCACATTTTCACAGCTCTTACTATGCAGAAGCCTTCCTGTGTGTGAAGTTAAATCTTTTTTCTGTAAGAGTGCCCCCTTGTCTTCTGTCTTCTTGCCTACCTTTAAACCCCTATTCCCCCTTCAGTCTATGAAGAATGCTGCTGCTAGAATAATACACCTTACTAACCGATTCATGACTGCTGCCCCTCTCTGCCAATCTCTTCACTGGCTTCCCCTACCCCATCATATAAATTTTAAAATACTAATCACAACATACAAGGCCATCCACAACATCGCCCCCAGCTACATCACCAACCTCATCTGCAGATATTGCTCAAATCGTCCTCTCAGCTTCTCCCAGGTCCTCCTACTCTCTAGCTCCCTTGTTACCTCCTCCCACACTCGCCTCCAGGACTTCTCCAGAGCCTCTCCCATCCTCTGGAACTCCATGCCCCAGTATTTCCGGTCAGCTCCTACCCTGTCTGCCTTTAGACGATCCTTGAAAACTCACTTATTCAGGGAAGCCTACCACACCTCCACCTAAGAACTGCACTTGAGTCACCTCCATTAGATCATCGCCTGCAGCTATTACCTTTTGTACCACCTCCCCCTCGCTTTAGATTGTAAGTTCCATGAGCATGGCCCTTCTGTATTGCACTGTATTGTAATTGTACTGCCCCCCTTTTTGTAAAGTACTGCATAAACTGTTGGTGCTATATAAATCCTGTATAATAATAATGAACCACTTATGTATTTATATGTTTATCATATTCCCCCTTAATCGCCTCTTCTCAAGAGAGAATACATTCTGTTCAGCTTATCTTTGCTAATGGCTAAGTGCTCATTGCATTTTATCAGTTTGGTTGCCCTTCTTAGCACCTTTTCCAGTTTTCTAATATCTTTTTTTGTGAACCTGTGCCCAAAACTAAACTGCATATTCCAGATTCTTTCATACCTAAGCACATATGTATAAACGTTTGCTTTATCTAACCTCCAATGTGTCTAAATTAGCTCAATGTTTATTTTATATATATATATATATATATATATATATATATATATATATATATATATATATAGTCGTTTATTCAAAGTAAAATAAAAGAATTACCTAATCCAAAATACAGTAACACTATCGCTAATAGTATTGTTCCTATTTTTTTGCACCTTATCTTGAATGATCAACACAAGGCATTAATCAGTTTTACTGGAATCACAAAGGTTGGAACATACATCCCATCATACCTAGTATGTAATAATGTGAATACAGCCTAGATGTCACCACCTTCTGGGAAGACCTGCTAATTGTTTTACACAGGTGATGTATTTTTAGAAGGGCAATACAGCTTTTAGAACATATATACTATATACCTTATTTTAACAAGAATGCCTAATTAAAAATGGTGTATTCATTTACATGAATTACTCAGAATTAAAAATGAGCACAGTCCGAGCATTAGAAGAGCAGCAGATGTGAGAACCTGGAGCCCTTCACTGACTACCAGGCTTGTTCAATAAAATAGTGGAAATAGCAATAACAATGCACACAGCAATGCCCCTGATTGTCACAGCCTCTAGTCAGGTTCAGAGACAAGTGGCTGTAGCAGTAAAGAAGTTCACAGGTAGGCAGCTGGAAACGTACAAGCAGATCCCCCTAGCGGATTTATTCAGGCTTACCTGAGGCGCAGGGTCTAATCACTAACCAGTATTCATCAGAGCTCCTGATGGTGGAGCTGGGGTTTTGTGCAATTTAGTACCAGGTCGTTTTCCTCAGGATTGCCCCACCAGGAGATGAGAAAGCATGGGTCCGGTAGCAGATATAGCAGGCAGAGATTAAGTAGAATAGTAGTCAGTAAATAAGCCAAAGGTCAGTAACAGATAGTAGCTGGATGGGATCAGACAGAAGTATAGTCGATGAACAAGCCAAGGGTCAGTAGTGAAGATAAGGACAGCAGCGGGTATGCCAGGAGCAAGATATCAGCTGGTGAGAGCACAATAATCTGGCAATCAGGAAATGCAGAAGCATGGCTTAAATCAGAACTTCATGGGAGGTGCAAGGAGTGCAAGGTTCAAGAGAAACAAGACACAAGCTAAGGTTGTCCAAGGAAGCAGACAGGGAGCTGTCCAGCACACCAGGTGGCTCAGCCATAGCCCTCCACTACCTCTCAGGATTTGACTAACAGCAACAGCAGCAGGAGCCTATGGTTCCCACTGCTACCTGTGTGCACTGTGAGGAGAGAACAGTGGGGCTGCAGACGGGCACAGTACTGTATCAAGAGAGGACTCGGGTAAGTGTTTAGGGTGGGAGTCGGTATTGGAAGGTTTTTTATTACCTTAATGCAGAAAATGCATTAGGGTAAAGAAACTTTTGCCTGTAGAACCACTTTAAGTTTTTTCTAAAGAACATAGGCTACTTTAACCACTTCAATACCAAGGACTTAGACACCTTCCTGCTCAAGCCAATTTTCAGCTTTCAGCGCTGTCGCAATTTGAATGACAATTTCGCGGTCATACAACACTGTACCCAAACAAATTTGTTCCCACAAATAGAGCTTTCTTTTGGTGGTATTTGATCACCTCTGTGGTTTTTATTTTTTGCGCAACAAATAAAAAAAGACAGAGAATTTTGAAAAAAAACAAGTTTTTCTTTGTTTCTGTTAAAAATTTTTGTAAATAAGTACGTTTTCTTCTTCAATGACGGGCACTGATATGGCTGCACTGACGGGCACTGATAAGGCGGCACTAATGGGCACCAATGATGTGGCACCAATGAGGTGGCACTGATGAGGTGACACTGACGGGCACTGATTATGGGCACTGATAGGTGGCACCGATAGGTGGCACTGATGGGCACTGATAGGGGGCACTGGTATTCGGCACTGATGGGCACTGATAGGTGGCACTGGTATGTGGCACTGATAGGCACTCATAGGTGGCACTGATGGGCAATAATAGGCAGCACTGATGGGCACTCGTAGGTGGCACTGATGGGTACTTATGGTTGGCACTGATGGGTACTTATGGGTGGCACTGATAGGTGGGCACTGATGGGCATTGATAGGCACTGATAGGTGACACTAATGGACACTGATGGGTGGCACTGATGACACTGATTGGTGGCACTGATGACACTGATGGGTGGCATTGTTGGGCATCACTGATGTTACATGTTATATAATGGTGCCAGTCAGTGCCTATTTGTGGGCACTGATTGGCACATATTGGGCATAATTTGCACATGTGGATGGCAATGGGGTACATACCTGGCCATCCACATGTTGCCCCATTCCCTGGTGGTCCTGGCGTCTTGACTGGTGGTCTAGTGCAGGCATCCGAGGGGGGGCTGCGCTGATAAACAATCAGCACAGACCCCCCTGTCAGGAGAGCCACCAATCGGCTCTCCTCTACTCGCATCTGTCAGACGAGAGTTTGGAAAATACGATCAATGGCTTTTCCTGTTGACATCGTGATCAGCCGTGATTGGACACGGCTAATCACGTGGTAAAGAGCCTCCGTCGGAGGCTCTTTACCAAGATCGGTGTAGTGGTGTGTCAGACTGACACACCGCACCACCGATCACCGCGATGAGCGCCCCCAGGGGCACGCGGCGGCTGTTATCCTGAAGGATGTCATATGACGCCCAGTAGGATAACTGAACCACCGCCCGGCCGTCACTTTGCTATAGGCCGGGCAGGAAGTGGTTAAAAAATATTTGTGTTAAGTTGGAAGTCCGCGCTTAGGAGAGTTGTAAAGGCTGCAGCCTCCCCCTAGTTAATTCCCAATGGGAGTTAATTTACCATTAATGACAAAGAAATTGGGGAAATTGGCGCTGCCCTGTTTGAATGGTGTTTACTGGATAAGCAGAGTCTGCCACATCCACAAGATTTAGTTAATTACCATAAATTACAATAATTAGATTAAAAATCCTCTGTATTGTATAAAGATATGTTCCGTGTGAACAACACGTGAATTTTAAGTGAACATTTCCCTACATGCAAGAAAAATTGAGTGCCAGTATAACATCCCCTAAGTGGGGCTAATATCAACAATAGTGAAGGATGATAAAAATAAATATGTGAATTAAATGCCAATTAAATAAAACTCTTTGAAAACGTCCTATGACGAAACGCGTAAGGCGGAGTCACGCTCACACGTCATACCCGGAAGTTAAGGCTGGAACGCAAGGTGAGACGCACGCTCGGACTTTCATTTCCTGGTTTCATCCTTGCTTGCAGCCGTGTCTGTATGGGGTATTAAATTTTAAAAAACCATATGTAATTATGCAATTCCAATAAACTGGATGTACTTCAGCACGAAAGCCCCCTGTTTATTATTTCTTCACACGGAGGATTAAGCAGACCGGAGGTGGAGAGCTGTGGAGGAGCGCAGTCCTGGATTAACAGGTGAAACCCTGAGCTGAATCACTGGACGTACCCCACGGAGGAACGAAGAAAAACCACAGTGACAGCCAACCCAAGATACCCACTCCTCTGCCTAGTACCCCTGTAGGGGTGTCTGAGTCTGGTGAGTGGGGGAGCACGGGGGGGAGCATCTGAAACCACCACCGTTAATGAGCACAAAAGTCACCATCTGTTATCTGTTTGTGGCTCCTATGGAACTGTTTTTTCCACTGAAAAACTGAAATTGCCTTTTCCCTCACAGAGACTATATGCATTATGCTATGCAGACATAGGAGCTTATCTAATTACCATCTAAATTATACATACATTTGCTTGTAATTCTTTGCTTATGTATGAACCATTTATGTATTTGTTAGTATGAAATCTGTTTATCATCTATATCCCTTTGGGGTCTGATACATGATAAACATAGGGTCCCAGGTTTTTCTGGATCACTGTAATTAGCACGTGTGCACGTTAATACATTATTTGCTGGCAAGGTTTAACAAGTCTCTAATTATTTTTTTATATCTTATTACTGACGTTATTAGCCCCACATAGGGGGTGCTTCACTGTACCAATAATTTTTTCACTATAGTATTTCCTGCATATGGGTAACTGATCACTTAATATTTCACTTGCCACCCACACGGGATCTACCCTTTACACACCACAGAGGATTTATAAGTTTTATTTAATTGGCATTTAATTCACATATTTATTTTTATCATCCTTCACTATTGTTGATATTAGCCCCACTTAGGGGATGTTATACTGGCACTCAATTTTTCTTGCATGTAGGGAAATGTTTACCTAAAATTCACGTGTTGTTCACACGGAACATATCTTTATACAATACAGAGGATTTTCAATCTAATTATTGTAATTTATGGTAATTAACTAAATTTTGTGGATGTGGCAGACTCTGCCTATCTAGTAAACACCATTCAAACAGGGCAGCGCCAATTTTCCCAATTTCTTTGTCATTAAAAAATATTTGTACCTATTTGAGATATATGTCTAGATGGAGCTGATTGAATCAGCTTCAAGCATCACATGGTAGCCACAGTTTTCCAACCCTTGAGCTGTATACAAAATTCTTAGCAGTGATGCTAAACATAATTGAGTGATGGCTTCCAAGGATTGGCAGAGTCCATTTTTTCCTACAGACAGTTTTCTTTGGAAAGTAGCCACAGTAGAGAGTTAAAAAAATCCAATCCTATGCCACCATGCTACACAGAATGACCCTTGCAATGATCTCTATGCAGGGGTCCAACGTACTCCTTGTTGAGTTAGAGGTAGAGTTTCCCAGCCAGCAGGAAGTGTGAGCTTTTCTAATTGTAGAGCTGGTAGAGAGGTGTGCGTACCTCTGCAGAGAGGTTCTACGCAGGGATTATGGGTCATGTTCTACAGCATGTTGGCAGGGGACAGCCTTTTTAAATTTTTGCAAAAAAAAAAACAACAGTAATGGTGCGTACACACGATCGGAATTTCCGTCAGAAAAACCTTGGATAGTTTTTCTGACGGAATTCCGCTCAAGCTTGCATTGCATACACACGGTCACACAAAAGTTCTCTGAACTTTCGACCGTCAAGAACGTGGAGACGTACAACACTACGACGAGCCGAGGAAATTAAGTTCAATGCTTCCGTGAATGCTTCTAATTGTTTCCGAGCATGCGTAGGAATTTGTGTCGAAATTGCTACAGACGATCAGAATTTCCGATAGGAACTTTTTCTGTCTGAAAAATAGAGAACCTTCTCTCAATCTTTTGCTGGCGGAAATTCTGCCAGCAAAAGTCCGATGGAGCATACACACAAATGGAATTTCCGATTAAAAGCTCACATCGGACTTTAAACACAAAAAAAGTTCAGTTGCGCTTTACATTATATTCATCTGCTCACTATGAGTTGTAGAAACCTGAATTATGACTCTACTGTGGATAATGCACATGTTGTTTTTATTAACAAAATCAACATTTGTCCACACTGCAATTGCAATACTGTAAATGCAATTGGTCATTTACAAGCCATATCACATCCTGTATGTATTATATAAAAAAGGAAATACCATATGCTGTAGCTGACAATTCTCTTTTTTCATAACGGTAAGTAAAATTAAGAGGACGTGAACTATCTGCAAAAGAGCTGATTAATGACTAGTACATTGTCAATATTTGACATAGACTGGAAGAAGTAACTGAAGTAGTTGTCAGCATGCATAAAACAGGCTTATCAGTCTTCTTAGCATCAAGTACCTCTTTGTTAGATCATTACATCTAATATCATTTACTACATTATTTATTTGTATGGATTCACTGTGCACAATCATTTGAATACATTTTGTAGATGATAACTCATAGGGCTTGTATGAAATGGTTTGTCACTTTCAGCAGAGAAGGCAACCTCAATCATTGTGGGTAAAAACTGAAAACCTGCCAACATCTCAGGAGTTTGCTTTCGCTAATGATGAATGAGGCTGTCTAAGGCATGCTGTGACAGTTTGGAAACTTACTGTGACCAATCACAAAATCTAATTTTGCTAGGATGGTGGCAGTAGAAAATCATATTAAATAATTCTCAATGGGGGTTCTGCAACTAACTGTTTAAGGGGTCACTGTATTCATAATTTGACACGGTAATGTAGATATTACTCAACAAATATAAGATATTCGAAAAATAAATAAATAAAAACAGAAGGAATCATAGACAGAAATTCATGAAGAGTGACACTTTTAGGAATTCTGCTGCCTGTGTAAAAAATGCATGTACACAACATTAACGTGTTCATGAAGTTGTCACTGCTCTGACAAGACTGTTGCAATCATCACCATTTTACACCATGTGACATTGACAGGATTGTGCCACTCATGAAGGTGTATACCATCCTAGCAACTAACAATAAGAAGGAGGTGGCAAAAATTAGTGGCGGGGAGGCCACAGAAATGGACATAGCAACTCCAAAATGGAATTGGTCTTGTTTAGCTTCACTTTCCTTCTTTACAGTGTGACAGTATTCAATTTTGAATTTGTCACACGCATAGCTCCATAAAATTAAAATTTCAAAAAAAGAACTTAAAGTGTATTTTCACCCTCCCATTTTTTTAACCCCCCCCCCCCCTACTTGCCTGGTGGTGAGTTCTGCACATTTCAGATGCTCACTCACTCAGTGAATCCAGCGTTGTGTAGCTGAGACCCACTTCTCTTCTGGCAGTGCTCGGTCCCGCCGAGGCACCATGTTTTGGTGTGACATCATCGAGAGGCTGCTGGCTGTTCAGGGTCCCGCCGGCGCGCCTCCCAATGACACGCTGATCGGCCTGCCCCTGCTCATTTACTGAATAAAAGGTTGTGATGTGTATATACCAGGAGGCAAAGGCAGGGCAGGCATGTCATTTTGTGCTGTATTTTTTCTTATTATACATGTCCAATACATATTTTTTGGTAGCCTTTGTAGGTGCTACATCCTTTGTGGTGTGTTGTTGCAGTACATGTCATTTGCCTAGGTGAATGATGTGTGGGGGAGGATTTAGTAAAAAAGGTTACATAAAGAAAAAAAAAAAGAGCGCTACACAGAAGACTGGTGGAAGGGAGGAGTAATAATTTATCTGAGGATGAAGATCTGCTTGAATTCCTTTGTTAATTTGTCGCAAGTGCTGTAACTGTCTATGAAACTCTTGCAAATTTTGCATGAATTTTGTGCATCACTTACAATGGAGGCCGTACTGTCAGAAAAGTGTCCAAACTACTTTTTTTTTAATCATTTATTTTTTATGGAAGTAAACAGCATAACACACACACATATTCATGCTTTGAGCGTTAGGTAGCCCATTCATTTTAAATAATCTGCCAACACAGCTCAATGGACAAAATAATAGGTCCTGCCTAATTTTTTCAGTGCAGTGGAGCGCATTGCCCAAAGCATATCCATCTTTTTTTTGCCGTGTGCTATAACACAAGCGTGTTACAACATGCTGTAGATGTGCGTTGGAGTGCAAATAACTTATAATGGCAATGCACATATACAGTGCAATATTGTGCATTGCAGTAATGTTTGTTATGGTGTGCACAAGCCTTTAAAGCAGGGGTCTCAAACTGGTGGCCCTCCAGCTGTTGCAAAACTACAAGTCCCATGAGGCATTTCAAGGCTGACAGTTACAGGCCTGAATCCCATAAGCAGAGGCATGATGGGACTTGTAGTTTTGCAACAGCTGGAGGGCCGCCAGTTTGAGACCCCTGCTTTAAAGTGTCAGTAAACCCACATCATAAAAAACTATTAATAAATGGTGTAATACCTGCTGTTCATACTCACCCAGTCACTATGAGATTCGTTTTGTGTATTCTGCAAAAAAAATTGGTTGATCCTGCTGTTCTCTATCTCTACATTCTGTCCATGTCCCCAATTCAGATAGGAAGTTTGCAGAGCAGTGTTTGCTGCTCTGCACATACTCAGTTTTCAGTGAGTTTCTATACTGAGCATTTCCTCCCTAACACATCTGAGCAGCCCATATGACTATAGAAACACACACACGTTGGCGTATATACAGTGGTAAATGATAGCCCACTCCCTCTCTTCCTCCCTCTTTCATGCTCACTAACCAGCTAAACACAATAGGGCAGAATATTACATGTAGACTGATGGAGGATTTACTTCCTTTTATTCTAAGACACAGGTTGGAGGGGAGTGACACAGGCTGTGACTGGCACTGGCACAACATGTTATTGCCAAAGACGAATAAAGATTTGAGCTCAAATATATATTTTTATGACAATTTAAAACAGTTTATTGATATTATTTTTTTTTTACTATGTATTTTACTTTGTACACTGTTTTTTTTTTTTTTTTTAATTTTGAACATGTGAATAGCAGAGGACCAGAAGCTAATTTGGAACAAAGTCCCTTTGTCTCTCCTTCCTCCTCATTTGTTAAAAAAGGTATAGACTTCAGGGAGAGAAATACATAATTTTACCCATGTATAAAGCATTAGTAAAATCTCAACTAGAACATGCAGTCCAGTTTTGGGCCCCAGTTCACTAAAAACATAGCTCCCAACTGATCCTGAATTGGAACAAAGTCTCTCTGTCCCTCCTTCCTCCTCATTTGTCCCTCATTTTGGTCTAATCTATATAGTGGTATATTAAATGCACTATTTATCTATCAAAAAATGTATTACAGTGCTAAACCTTTCATCCAATTTAAAAATTTCTGCATATGTACATTTCAAAAGCCAATATAAGGAAATAGTAGTGGTTAAAAAAAACATATTTTTTGTATGATTCTCCTTTAAGTGGGCATGACGGGGGAGCGTGTCCTATGCTTACATACATTTGCTACTAGGTGTTCCTCATTCCCATCTCAGAAAGTTGGGAGGTATGCAAAAATAAAAAAGCAGATTACCGGCTTCTGTCAGAGGGACATCGGTCCTGCACACGGACACCCACTGCTGCTAAGCAGTGCCCACCGGTGCCACCTGCCATGCCCACTAGTTCCACCTACCAGTGCATATCAGTAGTGCCTATCAGTGCCTACCAGTGCCACCTACCAGTGCCACCTTTCAATGCCCACCAGTGCTACCTATCAATGCCCACCAGTGCTGCCAATCAGTGCCCATCAGTGCCACCTATCAGTGTCACCTATCAGTGCCCATCAGTGCCACCCATCAATGCCCATCAGTGCCACCTATCAGTGTCGCCTATCAGTGCCACCTATCAGTGCCCTTCAGTGCCGCCCATTAGTGCCACCCATCAATGACACCCATCAGTGTCACCTCTCAGTGCCACCTATATGTGCCCATCAGTGCCACCTATCAGTGCCCACCAGTGCCGCCTCATCAGTGCCCATCAGTGCCCACCAGTGCCACCTTATTAATGTCTATCAGTTCAGCCTATCAGTGCAGCCTCATCAGTGCACATCAATGAAGAAGAAAAATTACCTGTTTGCAAAATTTTATAGCAAACTATGAAAGTTTTGTTTTTTTTCAAAATTTTCGGTCTTTTTTCACTTTTTTTTCAAAAAATAAAAAACCCAGAGGTATACCACCAAGAGAAAGCTCTGTTTGTGTGAAAAATATAATAAAATTTCATTTGGGTATAGTGTTGCATGACCACACAATTGTCATTCAAAGAGTGACAGCGCTGAAAGCTGAAAATTGGCCTGGGCAGGAAGGGGATTTAAGAGCCCAGTAAGCAAGTGGTTAACCTCCATAATCAGAAAGGCTTCTTCGCAGGTAGAGATGTGTAAATGGGGAAGGGGACTGACCTATGGGATAAGGAAGGAATATTTTAGGCGTTTTGCCTTCCTCTTGATCAAGTGTTGCTATAGAGTTCTGTATAAAGAGGTTTTTAATGTTTTATTGAATTTTGTATTGTTTGAATTACTTGTGTCTTTTTTTCAACCAGGATAACTGTGTAACTATGTATCTGCTACTATAATTACATTTATCTCCACAATTTTTCACAGGGAAAGTAACCCAAGAAAACTAGTGTTTGACAATGGGTCACAATTTGTTTCATCTGAATTTGAATCCTTACTAGAGAGAAACATATTGTGCATAGGAAATCCTCAGTTCATTACCCCCCATTCAAATTGAGAGATTGAGAGATTCAAGAGAAGCCTTTAACAAGCTTTTCAAATTCTAAACCCTACAGGGAAACCTTGAGGAGTTTTTGCTACAAAGCGACTAGACATGCAACTACAGAAGCATTAACTGCTAAACTACTACATGGCAAATGTGCCCTAAGCTAACTGCTGCAGATGTATAACTCCCATAAAGTCCTCTGAATTTATTGGTTGCTAAGAGCAGTGCCGGCACAAGCTCATCCAGTGCCCAGGGCAAAGATGCCAAATTGCACCCTTCCTCAGAGAAGTCGGGGGGTGAATTGCAGGGGTGGGAGTGAAGGAGTCGTGTTTGAGATGGAAGGTAGATGCTGTGACCTGAGAGGTGCATGGCCCATAATGAAAAAAGGTGGCAGGGAGATGGGTAGGGAGAAGTTCTGAAGGGGTAAAAGGTTGGAGAATGGAGGTATGGTGGTAGTATGAGAAAGAAGAGCTTGATTTCAAGTGCTGTGATCTGAAAGGGATAGGGGGGGCTTTGACGCTTGTTTAGACTGACCAGAAGCACACACATGCAAACACTGCACCCTGGGCACATGCCTCTCCTGCTCCCCACTTCTTGTCCCAGCCCTGGCTAAGGGTGTTAGAGATCAACAAGATAAAATGAAAGCAAATACAGATCGAAACTGTCGTGCAGGAGAAGTAAACTTTTAGTTTAAATCTCTAGTTGCGGTTAACAAACCTGACTTATTGAAACAGAGACAATTTAAATTTTCCAATCTGCCTAAAGTAACATTCATACACATGGCATGCTGGTTGTCCCTTTTCTGTTCAGTTGGATTTTTTAGAAGTTTAATTTGAGGGAATTTTCCAATGCATACTGATAGCAACCAAACTGGAGAACAAGAACCCAAACTGCCTAGACATATTTAAGCGCCAGAAGGCCTCCTGTGTGGACCAATGATTTTGCAATGTAATTAAAATGCATAGCCTGTATTTTTCAGTATTGAGGGAAAAAAACACTTTAGTACTATGAGGGAATATGTGGTATTTTTACATCTGGTCTGTGGACATCGCTGATTACAATTGTTATATGTATAAAACAGTACATTTTAAATCATGTACAAGTTAGTTCCAGTGTCTGTTCCTGTTATGATATGCTCAGAAGCCTGCACATGTATCATGGCTGCCAGAACCTGTTAATAAAGCACTCTAAAATGACTCTGATTCCCAGTCTACAGAACTTGATATATATCCCTTATATGTTTTTTGTTTGTTTCAGACACTTTGGCATGATATTAAAAAAAACTTTCCTAATTTAATGGAAAGACAAAATATGTGTTGGAAGCATGTATAATCAGATGAGAATGGCAGTCGTGATAATGGAATAAAAATGAAAGAAGCTGGGAAATGTGTCTCTGAAGAAATATAGTTAAACTAAAGCTGATACAGTACCATCCTTCATACCAGCATGCTGGCAAAAGAACGCCAAGGAAGAAAATAAGCCAGACTGTCTCCAAGGCCCAGAGCTCTGCAAGAAGACCTAATTAGAGTCAAGGTGACAGAAGTAAAAGACGAACAACACATTTACTGGGAGAAGCAAACCCAGAGAATATTAATACAATTTTATCATTGAGATCAATGTTTTTTAATTATATTAAATAGGTATTTCAGATAAACATTTGTAGGTTTAGAGCTGTAAAGATTATTATAGAATGATTCTTTTCTCCAGCAAGATACCTGATTCCTGACCCATGGAAACAGTGTCCATGATTACAGTCTGCCAGTGGAACAGCGGTTAAGTTCTTGGTGATAAATGCTTACAGGAATACTGAGACATAGTTACATAGTTACATAGTTAGTCAGGTTGAAAAAAGACTAAAAAATATTGTACAATCCAATATACCCAATTTTATACCCAATAATTGGCCAGTTAAAGAGACTCTGATTTGGGTGGAAGAGGGTTAAACTGTTGCAGGTATAATCTGTAGGCACCCAGAGATACCTGCACATACCTGCAATAGCTACCCAATCCTTCCTGTAAAAACAGATCTCAAGCCATTCTGAAAGCAACGCCTTTAGCATCTTCTGATAGTGACAAAGCTTGCCAACCCTTTCTGCCTCCGTTGCATTTCTGTTGGCTAGTGATGCTGCCCATCATAGTGATAAATCAATAGAGGCATGCAAGGCAGGACTTAGAAACAAGCATTCCCCCGAAAAGGCCAGAATTCAGCTGTTTTGGAAAGGCTTTTGCAGGTATATGCAGGCATCTTAAAGCTAGCTGGCTAAAGCTGACTATACACTGATCAAAATTCGACCAGTTCAGCAGGGACCCGCCAAATTCCAGTCAGTGTGTGGCCATCCCCACTCAACAGTGAGTGTGGGTCAGTCATTTGCTTGACTAATGTTGAAGGGGCATGCAAGAAAACATTTGTTGATCAGTGGCTGAAACCACTGATCGGTGTATTCTGACAACAGTGGGTCCTGCTGTCATAATACAATGTCTCGGCAAAGGGATTTCTCCATTCACCTCATTTGAGTGGATGGAGGAATCTTACATAGTTACACAAAAAAAGCACACACAAGTCAAAAACCTCCATGTACACAATCCTATACTTGCACATGATCCAGAAGAAGGCAAAAAAATTTAAAAAATAAAGCATGATCCAATTTGCTCAAGTGGGCAAAAAAGAATCATTCCTGCACCCCTAAGAGGCAATCGTATATTCACTGGATCAATTTTACGTATAAAAATTGCATATGTATATGTGCATAGGAAATAATCTTGGTCTTTTTTTTAAAACAATCTACTGAGCTGGCCAAAACAAGCTCTTGAGGGAATCTATTCCACATTTTCAAAGCTCCTACTGCCTTTCCGTATGTGAAGGTTAAATCTCTTTTCCTCTAGAAGTAAAGCGTGCCCTCTTGTTCTTTGTAGTGACCTCAAAGTGAATAACTGAACACCATGTGCATTAGTCAAAAGACCACTTTTGTATTTATACTCGTTGATCATATGCCCCCTTAATTTCCTCTTATAAAGAGAGAATAAATTCAGTTTCTCTAATTTTTCCTCATAGTTGAGCTCCTCCATGCCTCTTACCAGTTTGGTTGCCCTTCTCTCCACTTTCTCCAGTTCCACAATATCCTTTTTGAGCACTGGTGCCAAAACTGAACTGCATATTCTAGATGAGGTATTACTAATGATTTGTACAGGGGCAAAATTGTATCTCTCTCTATGGAGTCCAAACCTCTTTTAATACAAGAACTTCGGTCACTTTTGAAACCGCAGCTTGGCATTTTATGCTATTATTACATTTATTAAGTTTATGATCTACCAGAACACCCAGATCCTTCTCCACCATTGATTCCCCCAGTTATACTCCCCCTAGTATGTGTGATGCATGCTTATTCTTAGCCCCCAAATACATAACTTTACATTTATCAACAATAAACCTCATTTGCCACATAGTCGCCCAACTAAACAGTGCATTGAGGTTGGCTTAAAAGTTGGTGACATCCTGTAAGGACATTATTCCACCACATAGCTTGGTGTCATCTGCAAAGAATATATTGGAACCTTTAATCCCAGACTTTATATCATTTATAAATATATTAAAAAGTAGGGGTCCAAACACTGAACCTTGGGGTACACCGCAAATAATCTTACACCATGTGTATGAATCATTAACTACTAATCTCTGAATATGGTCTTTTAGCCAGGTTTACAAACTGATTTTTCCAAGCCTATAGACATTACCTTACACTTTAGCTGTGTGTGGAGTGTCAAACACTTTTGCAAAATCCAATTTTACCACGTCCACAGCCACTCCTTTGACTGAGGTTTTACATACATCCTCATAAAAAGAAATCAGATTTGTTTGGCAACTTCTGTCTTTCATGAATCTATGCTGTCTATTGCTTAAGAGTTTTTTTCTAGCAAAAACTCATCTGTGTCTTTTATTCAAGCAAAACTACACTGCATCTGATCACCACAAACCAAAAACACTATTTAAATCATTTGCAATATTCAAAGCAAAGGCATCTATCCATCCATGTCTGCATGCTTTATTTTGTTGAGAAATCACTTTGAAAAAACACCCCAAGCACAGTGATGGCAAACCTTGGCATCCCAGATGTTTCTGAACTACATTTCCCATGATGCTCATGCACTCGGCAGTGTAGTTGAACATCATGGGAAATGTAGTTCCAAAACATCTGGGGTGCCAAGGTTCGCCATCACTGCCCTAGCATTTCTGGCTGTGGCCATCTTGAATAAGGGCAGATAACTGAAGTTGCATTTACTTCCTGGAATCCATCTGCCCATAGCTCAGGCATGCAAGTAGGAGGGTGTGCTTAGCTGAGAAAACCCCTTCTCCTCTCCTGAAGACTCCTGGGATTTATGGCATCATTTGCCTAGTCCTGAAAACCAGGGTGTAACTTAGGAAATGCAAAAAAATAAAAACAAAAGTAAATATGATATACTTTCCTATCTATTTACTAATGCTAGCAGCATAAGGATTCAAAATAGTCAATGTTGATTAAGAGAGTGCAGTTCTGCTTTAAACTCTGCAGTATCTTCTCAACTATAGAAGTTAAACTAAAATGTTTCTAGTTACTTGGTAAAGACATTGATCCGTTTTTAAATATAAGCCCCACGTTTGCCTTAATCTATTTCAGTGTTACTATCCAGGCATTAAAGAGTCCCTAAAAAATAGAAACAATGATTTTGAAATGGCAGAGATCAATTCTTTTAGGACACATGGATGTATGCCATCTGGTCCAAGTGCTTTATTTACCTTTATTCTGTTTAAATATTTCTGGACCATATCATTTTTGAGCCATAGTAGTTCATTAGGGACTGTGTCAATACCATCCCATTAGGGACTTGGGCTCCCCCATGCTCCTTTGTATATACAGAGCTGAAGAAGGTTTTTAATAAATTTGCCTTCTCTTTGTCCTTAGTCACCCACTTGGGACGAAGGGTTTACATGCTCAGACCTGACCTTCTTACTATTATTATTTGAAGAAATGTTTACTCTCTTTTGCAATCTGTAATTTGTTTTGAATTTTTGCAGCCTTAATTTCCTTTTTACATATTCAGTTATATTCTTTTAATGTTTAAAAATGAAGTGTTCCTTCATTTTTATATTTTTAAAAGTTATTTTCTTATTATTTATAGCTCTTTTAACTTTGGCTCTGAGCCACATAGGTTTTATTTTTAGCCTTTTAGATTTATTGCTGAAGACAATATTCCCTCCCAGTTTAAGTCTTAGAGAGCAGCCCTCAGCTGTGGTAAATTTCCTCTCTTAGGCTGGGTTCATATATATATACAGGGCTGGTTTCCATTTAGCGGTTCAGGTGCAAATTTGACACTTAAATCACTCCTGAACCGGACTTAAAAACGCACAGGACCCTTTTTTTATTTGCACCGCAGCCAGCCTGCATATATGTGAACCAGCTCTTGAAGTTAAGTGTTTTTATCTTTACAGTATGTGCTTGTTGTTTATTTGTTTGTTTGTTTTTATTAACCCAAATAACGAACCATCTATAGCCAGGTTTAGGTTTTATATCTGCAGAAAGTAGCCCCTTCCCCTTTCCCCCGTGACAGAAAATGAAAATGCTATTTAATTCATTTTGATTTTTTCAAAGCAAACACACCCATCCATCCATGTCTCCATGCTGTATTTTGTTAAGAAATCACTTTGAAAAACACCCCCCACCATTTTTGTCTGTGGCCGTCTTGAATAAGGGAATCCATCTCCCCTTAGCTAAGGCATGCAGGCAGGTGGGTGTGCTTAGCTTAGAAAGCCCTCATCTTCTGTCCATGAAGACTCCTGGGATGTATGCCATAATTTTGGCCTAGGCCAGAAACCAAGAAGCAACTAAAGAAATGTATAAAAAAAACAAGTAAATATAATATACCTTCCAATCTATTTACTAATGCTAGCTGCATGCATATTCAAATAGTTAATGTTGATTGAGAGAGTTTAGTTGTGCTTGAAAGTAGAACCCTAGTCATGCAAATGTTTTATAGCCATCAGCTTGAACACTCTTGTGTCACAGATATCGAAGGTAATAATTTGGGTCTTCAACTGTAGGCAGAGTATATACAGTAAAGATATATCACATGCAGAAATAAATTCAAGGTCCTTTTTTTCTCGAAATGTCATTTTAAGTATAAGTTACAAGTTTACAAGGCTCGAGATTAAAGTTAAGCAGTAGTAGTTTTTGCGTATTATTAGCTGAAGGTGATGACACCAGTAGTAGAGGATTTACTTCTCGGATATTCATTTTCATTTTTAACCTGAAAAACATATATCTTTTGCAATACTATGTCACAGCTATAGCTAGAAATGCAGTGGTGGAGAAATCTGGGATTATCCTGTGCCCTTAAATAAATTATAGCTGAAGCTTATTTTTTCAAGCTTTCTCTGTTGCTGTTCCTTTTCTTCTTTAAAGCCAAACTGCAGGCAGATATAAAAGACACAAATTAAGGTAGCTCTGTGTTTATTAATATGTGATTAAATCCATTTTTTTTATAAATGCAGGCAGTGTAAGTAGCAGAATTTGACTTGCTATTAGATTGGGAGAGAGAGAAGCAGCACAAGAGACCAATCAGTTGTGATACAGGGCTCATGTGGTAACAAGGAATATGCTAACAGGAGGAGAGAGAAGATGCGCTCATCAGTAGGCTGCTTTTTTCACTGTCCAGACACAGAGTGCAGGGACAAGACCTGTAAGTGTTGTTTAATTGCAGCAACAAAAAAATCAGGTCTTCTGTCCCAGACAGGGATGTGCTGTTAAGCTGGGTTGTGCAAATCCCTGAATTGGATAAACAGAAATACAAAACGTTTCACAAGTAAAACAGCTCCTATATATGTATGTCATATGTGTGTTCAATCTTTGCCCCTAAACAGGGCCATATCTAGCCTATCTGATCTGGGGTACAGGAAAAAAGTCAGGGGGGCTGTAAACACTGTGTTTAATTCACTGATAGTCTATCACAGAATCAGGGAACCAGTATTCCCTTGTTCACTCAGTGGCCTTCTGTAACAATGGTCATGACCCAGAAGTAATGTCTGCTGGTAGTGCAGAGGTAATGCAGGAGTGAACAATGAGCATTCGTGCATGTTATGCTGTCTTTAGAATATGATTAATTAAAAAGAACTCATGCTCCCTTATATAAGGTGTCCCTCTCAGAAACCCCTTTTACATCAGGGTCCCCATCAGAGTACCTCTTAAAATCATGGTACCCATCAGAGTGCCCCCCTACATCAGTTGTTCTCATCAGAGGGCCCCCTACATCAATTGGCCCCCTCAGAGTGCCTCCCTACATCAGCTGCCACCCTCAGAGTGACTCCTTAAATAACTGACCGCATCAGAGTGCCCCTTACATAAACTGTCCTCAACAGAATGCCCCTTTACATAAAGTGTCCTCAACAGAATGCCCCTTTACACCAACTGTCCCCATCAGAGTGCCCCCTTACATCAACTGTCCCCATCAGAGCACCCTCTTACATCAACTGTCCTCAACAGAATGTCCCTTTACACCAACTGTCCCCATTAGCGTGCCCCCTTACATCATCTGTCCCCATCAGTGTGCCCCCCTTACATCAACTGTCCCCATCATAGTGCCCTCTCACATCAACTATCCTCATCAAAGTGCCCCCTTACATCCACTGTTCCCAACAGAGCTCCCCCTTACACCAACTGCCCCTAGCAGAGTGCCCCCTTGCATCAACTGTCCTCAGCAGAGTGCTCCCTTACATCAACTCTACCCATCAGTGTGCCCCCCTATCTCAACTAGGGATGAGCTTTATGTTCGGGTCGAACATGATTTTGACTCGAACATCGGGTGCTCACCCGTTCGTCGAAAAAAACCCATTATGGGGCGTTTGCGGCAAATTAGAGCTCTGTGTAACGCCCCATAATCCACTGCGAGATCGCAGTGCATTGCTGTATGATGGTTGGCCAAAGCATGCACCATGACCTGCATGCTTTGGCCAATCCCAGTGCCCTCAGCTAAGAGAGCCATAATTGGACAAAGGCAGGGTGCCTGTGGCCAATAATGCTCAGGAGGACTAAGTCCACGCCCCACACTATATAAGGCTGCCTGCATGTCGGCCCTATGTAGTGTGTTGTTGGTGCCGTGGCAGGAGAGCGAGTGTGATTTAGATTGAGCAGGCAGGTTATTCAGTTAGCTGCAGTGTATTTAATATATATATATATATATATATATATATACACACACACTGCATCCAGTGTAGCTATATCTAACTGCAGGCCATTCCTGGTGTACTTTTTATAATATACTTCAGGCAGGCAGGTTATTCAGTTAGCTGCAGTGTATTTAATATATATATATACAGTCAGTCTCGTATATATATATATATATATATATATATATATATATATATATATATATATATACTGCATTCAGTGTAGCCTATATCTGACTGCAGGCCATTCCTGGTGTACTTTTTATAATAAAAAAAACAAAAAAAAACACTAAAACAAATAAACTGGCGCTCAGAGGCTATAAGGCAAATGACTATAAAAGTTAAGGAAATTATAAGGGAAGGGAACAGTCAGTGATTCCCCGGGGATGCCTCCAAACACGACGTAGTCTGGCGGGGAGGTCAGGACGGTACACAGCCTGTCTCTGCGGGAGGACGGAGCGGCAGCCCAGGAAGCCGCTGGCAATGTTGTCAATGAGGAGAAAAAACACAACGCGTTTCTGAGCAAGTGCAGGGTCTGTACAGCACATGCGCGCTCCTTTATCAAGTGTAGAGTAAAGGAGCGCGCATGTGCCGTACAGACCCTGCGCATGCTCAGAAACGCATTATGTTTTTTCTCCTCATTGACAACATTGCCAGCGGCTTCCTGGGCTGCCGCTCCGTCCTCCCGCAGAGACAGGCTGTGTACCGTCCTGACCTCCCTGCCAGACTGTGTCGTGTTTGGAGGCATCCCCGGGGAATCACTGACTGTTCCCTTCCCCCTCTTCTATCAGAAATCACATCTGTCTGTTCTATATACTGCTCCTAAATGTAAGTTGATACGTTGTTTTTATATTGGTGAATAAATGATTTTACTTAGTGGCGCTCCTCTCTCTCTTTTTTACTTTATATAATATACTTCAGGCGTTGTGTACACAGTACACAGTACCGTGCACCCATAGTGCAGTTGCTACTACTTTTCTGGTGGTGTACACAGTACACAATACAGTGCACCCATATTTGTTATTACACTTCTGTTGGTGTACACAGTACTGTGCACCCATAGTGCAGTTGCTACTACTTTTCTGGTGGTGTACACAGTACACAATACAGTGCACCCATAGTTGCTATTAGACTTCTGGTGATGTACACAGTACTGTGCACCCATAGTGCAGTTGCTACTACTTTTCTGGTGGTGTACACAGTACACAATACAGTGCACCCACTTCTGTTAGTGTACACAGTACCGTGCACCCATAGTGCAGTTGCTACTACTTTTCTGGTGGTGTACACAGTACACAATACAGTGTAGTGTGGTTTTGGTAAACAAAATTTACAGCATGTCCGGAAGGCCACCAAGGAGAGGCAGACGCACACAGGCCACTAAAAGAGGGTAAGCAGGCTCTGTGTCTACAGTCAACAGTGCTGGTCATGGACACGGTGCATCCTCAGCGCATGGCCATGGGGCACGCTTGTCCTTTTTTCTGCAGCTGGCCGTGTTATTGAGCCACAACATGCAGAAGAGTTGGTGGAATGGAGAACAAAGCCGTCCTCATCCTCCTCATCCTCCAACTACTCAGAGTAGTTGGCCTACCAATGCAGCTGCCAAAGTGGCCTATTCCATCAGCTCCAAGTCAATAGTCACTCCTTCCCTAGCCCCACCATCATGCACGGAGGAGTCCCCCGCACTATTCGACCACAGTCGAATAGGACCCCACTGCTGCCATTTTACCTTACAGCGCTGTTTTTTATCGATTTACATGTGAGTGTATTTCCTATTTTTTTCAATAAATTTGGTACATATTTTTATGGATTTACACTATGTGGCCTTTCTTTTTTCCTTTTCACCCATTGTAACTACCATTCACTTTGGGCATCACCCCGAGGGACACACCGGTCCACAGTTCATCCCAGGACCTTCATTTTCCACCTCTCCCGGATATCTATGAGCTGTTCACCACCTAAGCCTGTTTGACCCAACCAAGCGTATGTTTCTTTGGGTCCAATTGTTCCGGTAAGCCTCCCTATTGTCGGTGGTGGTGTTCCCTTCACTCCAGATGTCACGTGCACATTGATATGCTTCACATATGAAGTCACACACCTACTAATGTACTATTATTTTTCATATTTTTTATGAGTTATATATTCATGGAGGACTTTTTCCTATTCTATTTTTAGAGGTTTATAGACTCAATTGTCTTTATGCTAGACATTTTATGGTCATTTATATTAGCGCTACACTTATTTTGTTTCTCGATTTATGCACATATCCTACTGGCCGTGTTAGCTGCTTATTCTTCCTTTTTTAGGGCAGCGCAGAATTACCTGTTACATTTTCCTCTCCTCATGATTAGTATCAGTTGGGTGGAGGAAACTTTAAATAATAACTCTTCATAGGATGCACAACCCTAGATCTTATCCTATGAAGGTGCTACTGTTGCTTGATATGACATTTATAGTATTTTTTTCTTGGTAATACTAAGTTTTTTCATTTTTTTTCCCTCAATAGACTATATGGAACTCATATCACTATAGCTGATGAATCTTTCTGGTCACCTCTCAGGTTACTTTCATGGTTACTGGGATAAAGCTCATTGAAGTTTGGGGCAATGAGCAGGGAGGGGGATGGGGAAGTTTGTATTTACTTATTTTTCCCTTTTTTTTGTTGTTGTTTTCTGTTTTTTTCTTCACACTGCACAGATATGTTTCAAAATGCCACTAATAATGAGTTGCTGCTACCATGGTCAACTTATAGAAATGGTAACCTATGCCATAGTAGACACAGATACGCCAGGGACATCTAGACAGTCCCGAGAGGGTAATATAATATTTTCTGAGTTATTGTCCTTTCTCCTCAGAAATGAGTCTTAAATGTCTTACTTGAAACGTGAGAGGCCTAAACTCAAGGATCAAATGATCTTTGGTTTTTGACTACCTCAAACGCACAAGATCGCATATCATACAGACTCATCTGGTGGGGTCTAGGGTCATGGCCTTGAAAAAACCCCACATTGCCCATGTCTTTCACGCAACATATTCCACTTACTCTAGGGGAGTATCCATACTGATTCTTAAATCTCTACCGATTCAGGTGGTGGAGGTTAAGACTGACCCATAAGGGTGTTATGTGGCTCTGGTGTTTAAGTATATGCAGGTACTGTATACCATAGTAAATATGTATATCCCGCCACCTTTTGAATTACAAAGACTAGAGGATTGTATGTCTGCAGTTCTTCCTATGATGCAGGATCACCTCATTATAGGGGGCGACTTTAATAGGGTCATGGATACGGAGATAGACAGACTCCGATGTGCTAGACCACAGTCCCATGCCTTGAGAGAATGGGCAGCTGCCTATGATTTAACTGAAATTTGGCATTGGAAACATCCAGATAAGAGGGAGTTCTCCTGCTCATCGGAGTCCTATAAAACTCTGCCCCGACTAGATATGTTTTTTCTATCTCTAGATACTTTACAGAAAGTGGAGGAAGTGTCTTATCTACCGAGGGCACTCTCCGATCATTCTCCCTTGGAGATTACCGTGCGAGAGTCTAGACCCTCAGGTCAGGTCTCAGGTTTGGCACATGACTCCATATTGGCTGATGGAGCCGATGGTGCTATACTCTTGTAGGGACGCTATAACCAAATTTTAGCAGGAGAATGCACGGGAAGTGTCAGAACTGATTACCTGGGATGCCTTCAAGGCAGTAGAGGAACTTATATGACAGGAGTTTCAAACCTTAAAAAAGCTAATGAGGAACAGGTACTTACTTTGGCTTCCAAATTGAAAGAGGCGGAGGACATTTATGTCAGGGACCCTTCCCCAGTTTGCTATCAGTTGCTGCAAGATGCCCGAAGGGAGTATGAACTGGCACTTGTGTCAAAGACTCAAAAGCGCTTATTGTATCAACGACAAAGGATTTTTGACATAGGAGACAAAAATGGGAGGCTTCTCGCCTTCTTAGCTAAACCAATACCTGACCCCATTACTATTTCCTGTGTCTATGATAGTTCAGCCACTCTTCATGCCTCCCAGGTTGGGATCATGGAGGCCTTCCTACAATTTTACTCAGACCTTTATAAATCTTAAGCTCATTATACTATACTACTATATGAATATGTAGACTCTATAACTCTAGATAAAATGTATGTCAAGGGCGCTCAGAATGTCAGGACCAGGCAGTTAGTGTCTTTGTTGGATGGATGAAGTGGTCTTCAAACACTTAGGGCTGCACTCAAAGAGGGAAGCAATCTCTATTAGAAAACAAATTTTTCTTTCTTTTCTTTTTTTTCTTTTATTTAGACTCTATAACTCTCCCTACCCTGTCAGAGGAATAACAATTATCCCTGGAAACACCCATTTCCATAGAGGAGATTGATCATGCCCTTAAAAACTTCAAAACTTTGCTAAACATAAAACTCCGGGACCGGATGGATTCCCCATTGCGTGGTATCTAGAGCACCGAGAGGTCCTGGTACCAAGATTACATAAACTATATTCCACTATTTTTACACAGAAAAGTCTCCCTCCATCCATGAAGAAGGCCCTAATTATACTGATTCCTAAACCCAATAAGGACCCCCTCTATTGTGAATCCTATAGGCCAATGTCCTTAATTAACATGGATTTGAAAATTATATCTAAAATTATAGCCTCCCGCATAAATTCAGTAGTAACTACACTGATAAGTTCAGATCAAACCGGCTTTATTCCGGGGAGATCTACATATAGTAATATACGTAGATTGTTTACAAACCTTCAATCACCTAACACATTGTCGATTCCCAGGGCGGTAATATCCCTTGATGCCCACAAGGCATTTGACTCCAATGAATGGCCTTATCTCTTCTACATAATGGCAAAATTTGGGTTTGGAAATAATTTTCTTACTTGGATCCGAATATTGTATGACCAAACTATAGCCCGCATTAGGATTAATGGAATAATTTCTAAACCATTCACAATTCACAGAGGCACCAGGCAGGGGGGCCCACTTTCACCGCTATTATTCGCACTCGCTATAGAAGTCCTGGCCAGATTCCTTAGGTCATCACTGGATCTGCAAGGTATGGGGTTCGGCACTGTGGAAGAATGTATGTCACTTTACGCAGATGATATGTTACTTTATCTATCTAATCCCCGAGTTACGATCCCTATAATGCTCCGCTTAATTAGTAACTTTGGAAACTTTTCTGGTCTCAGGGTGAACTGGACCAAGTCCAGTGTTTTCCCTGTGGATCCTACCCTCCCACTTGATCTCCCCCTAGACTGCAAGTTACTTCAGTGTTTACATACCGTATTTATCGGCGTATAATACGCACTTTTTTCCCCTTAAAATCAGGGGAAAATCGTGGGGGCGTGTTATACGTCGATCCCCGCTATTTTGTGAACTATCGCAGCGATCGCCGCGATCGCCGCCGACATTCAC
Organism: Lithobates clamitans; assembly: GCA_037952925.1. Lineage (NCBI taxonomy): Eukaryota > Metazoa > Chordata > Amphibia > Anura > Ranidae > Lithobates > Lithobates clamitans. The sequence goes on from JBBGZY010001190.1 coordinate 2,785,373, forward strand.
ATAGCGTGTATTTTTAAATATGGCGCCACAGAGTTCGGAGGGACTCGGGGGCGCTCGTTCAGCTGAACGAGCGCCGCCGAGAACACAGTGACTGGGCGGAGATGAGATACACATAGCCGAGGGTTCTCGGCTCTTCTCGGTGCCATTCACAGTCCCGCCCAGTCCCGCCATTGGACCTCTGTTATGTCCATCATAGGGACTGGGCGTGACTGTGAACGGCGCCGAGAAGAGCAGAGAACCCTCGGCTATGTGTATCTCGGCTCCGCCCAGTCACTGTGTTCTCGGCGGCGCTCGTTCAGCTGAACAAGCGCCCCCGAGTCCCTCCGAACTCCGCGGCGCCATATTTAAAAATACACAGTGTAACTTGTGTATGTCGGCGGCGGTGTATGTTGGGGACAAGGCTGCACTGACCACTGGGGACATGGCTGCACTGGGGACAAGGCTGCACTGACCACTGGGGATATGGCTGCACTGGGGACAAGGCTGCACTGACCACTGGGGACATGGCTGCACTGGGGACAAGGCTGCACTGACCACTGGGGACATGGCTGCACTGGGGCAAAGCTGCACTTGCAAGGCTGCACTGACAATTCTGCAATGGGGCAAAGCTGCACTGACAAGGCTGCACTGACAATTCTGCACTGGGGCAAAGCTGCACTGACAAAGCTGCACTGACAATTCTGCACTGGGGCAAAGCTGCACTGACAAGGCTGCACTGGACACTGGGGCAAGGATGCACTGACAAGGCTGCAGATGGACACCGATAACGTTGCATTGATGGGCATTTAAATGTAAGTTTTTTTTCCTTAAACTTCCCTCCTAAACATTTTTTTCCTTAAAATTCCCTCCTAAACTTGGGGTGCGTGTTATACGCCGGCGCATGTTATACGCCGATAAATACGGTATTTGGGAATTATAATTTAATTACCGATTTCCAACCATATTGTAAATAATCTCATACCATGCATAGTTTCCTTTAAAAGCAAAATAACCAGTTGGGCAAACCTACCATTGACGCTAATGGGTAGAGTAAACCTATTTAAAATGGTGTTTTTGCCCAAGTTTTTATATATTTTGTCAAACAGCCCGGTATATGTACCCAAAAAAGTATTTCAAGAAATTGATTCTCTACTGTCGACATTTCTATGGTCTCCTAAGAACCCTAGAATAGCTTTGAATACACTACAATTACCTACAACCAGGGCTTTTTTCAGGGGGAACTTGGTGGAACTCAGTTCCACCACCTCTGGCTCAGACCCTTGGGGGGGCCTGCTCACCACAATCACTTGTAAACACAGAAGACCGGTTTCTGTGTTTACAAGTGACAACTCTGCACTCTGTGTGTAACCCCCCTGAACTTTGCACTCTGTATGTAATGCAATCCTGGCATTTAATGCCCCTTTAAGACCCTCCTACTGTTTGAGAAATTTGACTGACCACACCCACTATTTGATGTGATTTGGAGGGTGTGTGTGAGTGGAGGGGTTTTGGGGGGTCATGGTTGAGTTCCAGCACCTATTGTCTGAGAAAAAAAGCCCTGCCTACAACTCAGGGTGGACTGGCTCTACCTAATTTAAGACTTTATTATTTTGCTTCATAACTGGCTTACATACACTGTTGGCTTTTTCCACAACTGGATAATGCTGCTACTGCGGCAGAGGCAGCCCTGCTCTCCTCTTATGAAGCTCTAAATAACTTAATATTTAACGGTTAGAATTGCTGAGGGTACAGATATAATAAAGGTCTCTCTTAGGATATATGGACAATGTCTCCCTCTGGTTCCAGATGACCCAGTCTCTATATCTCCCAACCATCCTATATGGTTTAACCCTACATTTCCTCAATTCCATGACCTTCCTGATGCCTGTTTATGGGCTACAAAGAGAATAAAATACATATATAAGCTATATGAACATGGTCAATTTAAATCTTTTCCAACACTACGGCAGGAATTTGAGATACCTAACACATGGAGTTTTAAATATCTTCAATTAAAACATCCAGCCATGTCCCAACTAGGTCTTCGAAACGTTTTTTTTCAAAACTCTGCCTTAGAGGGAGCATTAATACAACCAGAACACACAGGTCTGATCTCCACTTATTATAAGTTGCTGGGACAACATGACTTCAATCGACTACAGGCCCTCAAAAACCATTGGTTAGCAGATATACCAGACCTCTCAGACGACAACTGGGAAGAACGTAATACGTAATACGTATTTCGTTACTGCAATTTCTGCTAGGGACAGAATGATACAATTACGTATTTTCCATAGAATTTATTACACTCCTCTGCGGCTCTTCCAGATGCAAAAACTAAACAGTCCTATCTGCCATAAATGTCATAAGAACACGGATGATCTACTCCACATGCTCTGGAGGTGCGAAAAGATACGACCATTTTGGTCACGAGTAACCCACTTTATTGCGACTAACTTTAATCTACCCAATATTTGCAGTCCAAAGTGGTGTATATTGGCTATCTTCGAGGATGTGGAGTTGGGCTCCTATCAAAAACAATTCTTACGCTTCCTGTTATATTATGCCAGGAAGACAGTGGTTTTGCAGTGGATATACTCCATGCCAATTCCCCTTAACCAATGGAAAAACCTAATCAATCAGGTACTGCCGACGTACAAACTCACATATGAAGCTAGAGGATGTGCTAGTAAATTCATGAAAATATGGGGAGAGTGGACTGAACTTACAGATACATGTGAACTTCCAGAAGGTGGGTCGAACTCCTGAAGGGCGATTAAAGAGGTGAAGCTGGGTAGGCTGGGATGGGGACTAAAACTTTTATTTGCCTGTGATATCTGAGAAATAGGAACTTTGGCGGCTTAGGTTTTTAATATTCATTGCTATATGTGCACGTGCACTGGTTAAGATTGTTGAGTCTATAAAGATAAAATATTTTGTTATGCGTCAGAGAATTGACTAAAAGAACATCCCGTTTTGAACATATGTAGAATGGGGTTGGGGGGGAGGGGGGGGGATTTTGTTTGTAAAAAATACATTTGATACTGACGAATTGATAATTGTATACTGAATTTCCTATGTACTATGTTTCTAATGTATCCTTTATGTGATAAAGATTAATAAACATCAGTTTAAAAAAAAAAACGCTTTCAGAAATAGTAGTGTTATTATATGTATTTTTTTATCAATTAAAATGGAAAGTAAATAAGCAGAAAATAAATCTAAATCAAATAAATATTTGGTTATGACTACCCTTTGTCTTCAAAACAACATCAATTGTTCTAGGTAGACTTGTACACATTTTTTAAAGGAACTCAGCAGGTAGGTTGTTCCAAACATCTTTAAGAACTAACTGCAGATCTTTTGTGGATGTAGGTTGCCTCAAATCCTTCTGTTATTTCATGTAATCCTAGACAGACTCGATGATGTTGAGATTAGGGTTCTGTGGGGGCTAAACCATCACTTCCAGTACTCCTTGTTCTTCCTTATGCTGAGGATGTTCTTACCGATATTGGTTGTATGTTTGGGATCATTGACCTACTGCTGAATAAATTTGGGGCCAATCACACACCTCAGTGATGGTATGGTTTGATGGATAAGTATCTGCCTGTATTTCTGAGCATTGAGGACACCATTGATCCTGACCAAATCTTTAACTCCATTTGCAGAAACTTGCAAGGAACCTCCACCGTGCTTCGCTGTTGCCTGCAAACACTCATCATTGTACCACTCTTTAGGTCTTCGGCAAACATATTGCCTCCTGCTACAGCCAAAAAAATTTTGACTCAGCAGTCCAGAGCACCTGCTGCCATTTTTCTGCACCCAGTTCCTATGTTTTTGGCCATAATTCTTCCATGAAGACCCCTTCTGGCCTGACTTCTCTGGACAGTCAATGTGTGTACCTGGGTCCCACTGGTTTTCGCCAGTTCTGTGCTGATGGTACTGGGGGACATCTTCTGATGTCGAAAGGAAGTAAGCATGATGTGTCTGCATTAGGTTTCCTTGGCCAATCACTGTGTCTATGGCCCTCAACGTTGTCTGTTTTTTTGTGCTTCTTCAAAGGAGCTTGAACAACACACCTTGAAACCCCAGTCTGCTTTGAAATCTTTCCCTAGAAGAGACCTTTCTGATGTAGTATAACTACCTTGTGTCTTGTTGCTGTGCTCAGTCTTGCCATGGTGTATAACCTGTGACATGAATCTCCTCCACAACCTCACCTTAGTAGCTGGGTTTGGCTGTTCATCATCCAGTTTTAAGCCTCCTAACACAACTGTTTCTGTTTTAGTTAACTGAACTGCGTTTCAACCTAAATATGAAATTGATGACCATTAGTGTCTGCTTGTAATAATTGGTTAATTATACACCTGACTGTAATCCTACAAAAATCCCTGACTTTGTGCAAGTGTACAAAGTGTGCAAGTGTAAGAATCAATGCTAGTTTGAAGCCAAAGGGTAGTCACCAAAAAATTATTTGAATTAGATTTTTCTTCTGTTCGTTCACTTTGCATTTTGTAAACTGATGAAAAATAAAGAATTATAATATAATTATAATATTTATTTTTGATAGCACTCTTACTTTACAGTATTTCGTCACATATAAAAACATGTATGTATTTTACCTTTGTTTTTAGCTGTTTGACTGTTGGAGTTCTGATTTAATAGTGTGTACACTAGAATTAGTCTAGTTGTTATTAAAGAACTCTTCTTATTTTCTTATTTTATATACTATTAAAATGAGGCCTGTTATCCTATATTATTATGTGAGTCCTTAGTAATGACATGGACATTTACTGTACTGTTCATTTAATCACAAGAGACTCCATTTTGTTCTCACTGTTGAAATGTGTTCTGTAACCTTCACCTAACACACAGACACTTCTCCTACTAAACGCTCTCTACTCCCCCCTCCCTTCTCAAGGTTTTACTTTTGCAATTTTTCTATTCACTAGTTTTTAATAATATATTTCTATTTGTTATCTTCTAATAACATATTTCTATTTGTTAGTTTTTAATAACTCCTCACACCACCCCTTTCTTATCTATGTATAAAATAACATGTAATAATAAATTTTCACTGAACGGACATTTTAAACACAGTAATTGAGTCCTGTGAATCTGTTCCTGCAGCTGCAGTATTAACTTTGTTTTAGAGTCCCAATCACAAATCAGTCATATCAGCTTGGCGAGCCAGCCAGGAGTTTGGCAGAGTCTCCAGAAGGAACCGCGCTTCGATCAGGATCATCGGGAAACGCAGACCTCAAATGCTGGCTAGGTAAGCTGCCCTTAAGCTTGCTTTATTTCTGCCTTTTCCTATGTATCCTATCTGTCGGTTCTCAAGGAAACCAGACCACTCTCGGACCTTTCTGTTTGGGTAACGTGTGTGTGTGTGTGAATGTGTATGTGTCCCCCTTCACGGGTTGGACTGTGTGTGGATAGGGAAAATCCTCTGCAGTTCCCTGCGTTGACTCCTTGTGGGCGACCTGGGTCAGTGGCGCATGGTAGGGTCAGATAAAACTCACAGAGAAGAGAAGAGACGAGGAGGGTCTCTTAATGAGTGTTTTGTCTATTGTCATAAACCCCTTCTAACCACGTAGATTAGTGGAGACTATTCTTGTAAATCTGCAGATTTGCTGTACTATTTGTTTTAGAGGCAAGAGGGTATAGGTACAAGTAGAGAAGACTGGCCAGTCATTATGGGCATTAAATTAATTAAGGGAATGAAGGGAGAGAGGCCTTCAGAAAATGCCCAGCGCAAGATGAGCACTAGAGAATATATGAACCGAAGGTACGGTTCCGCCTATACTGAGCCCCTAGATAAATGGGTAGAATGGACAAAGGGAACAGCTAGACCTTTAAAATCTGAAGGGACTTTTGATTTAAAAGTATGGCAAACTTTTCTGCACGATTATGGCCCACTACTGTGCAGTGAAGGAACGTGGAGAATAGCTTGCACATGGGAGACAGAAGTTAAAGTAGCAAATCAAACTGCCTTGACAGAGACTTTTAATAAAAGTACTGCCCAAATTTACTACGTTTGGCCAGAAGACTCTGTAGAGGAGGACCCTCCACCTTCTGTGGCCGCCAGTTTGGCTTTAAGGGGTCCACGCACAAAAGCAAAGGAATTAGATTACATGGAACACACAAAAGATGAGCTATGCAATATAGTAGAGAGCAGAGGTTTAACAGCCCCATATCAACCTACAAAGAGGATTTTGGCTCGTATCCTAGAAACAGATGATTGGCATAAATCAAAAGGCACATATGCAAAACTAGATCTCTCTGAACTTAAGGCTTTGGCCAGAGAAAGAGAGATAGAGTCTGAACTTCCAGAGCAAACCATAATTTCCAAATTGTGGCAGCAAGATGAAGAGAGAAGGAAAGGAGATGCCAGCTCTTCTGCCCCTGGCATAGAGCAATCTGTTGCAGTTTATCCTGTCAGAACCCAATTCGTTTTTGAAGGTAATGCTGTTGACAGTAAGTCTCAAATTAAATGGCATGTACCTTTTAGTCCCCAAGATATGAGAGCCATATTAGAGGGATTGGGAGATCCTAGAAAGAAGCCAATTGGGTTTGCAAACAAACTTAGCGCTGCACAGGAAGCATATGTGGCTTCTGCTACTGACATTCATCAGCTTCTTATTAAAGCAGTGGGAAGCAACATGTCTGGCTATATACTTAACCACTTCCCACCCGGCCACTGCACATATACGGCCGGGTGGGAGCTCCCTCCTTCTGACTGGACGTTCCCGAACGTCCTTCAGAAGGAGCGGGATCACGCGGGCGCGCTCCCGCGCAGCTGCGCAATCCCGATGCGCGCGTGTCACTCGGACACGCCGCATCTCAGAGCGGCAGGAGGGCAATGTGATTTGCCCTCCTGATCCGCACGATGGCTGTGTGTAATCACAGCCATCGTATAGTAAACAAGGGGGAGGGGTGGCAGATGACAGGAGATCGCGCCGCCACGTGCCCGCGCAGCGGCGCGATCCCGATCTGCCTGTGTCCCCCAGAGACAGCACAACACAGGAGGGCCCTGTGATTGGCCCTCCTGATCACATGACGACTGTGTCCAATCACAGTCGTCATGTAATGTAAATAGAGAGCGTAGTAACTGCTCTCATCTCTTCCTCTCCTCACACAGAGCCTGTCAGTGAGGAGAGGAAGAGAGATCTGTGCTGCAGCCAGGAGATCAGTGAGTAATAAAGCTGTTTGTCTGCTGTTTACCCACTGATCACCCAGCTAGTGTCCCCAAAACACAGTGTCCCCAAAACACAGTGTCCCCAAAACACAGTGTCCCCAAAACACAGTGTCCCCAAACAGTGAAAACACCTGTCAGTGAACATCTGCCCGTCAACAACTGGCACATCTGTCCGCCAACAGCGGGCACATCTGTCCGCCAACAGCCGGCACATCAGCCCGTCGTCATCAGGCACATCTGCCCGCCTGCCATCAGGCACATCTGCCCGCCATCAGGCACATCTGCCCGCCTGCCATCAGGCACATCTGCCCGCCAGTCATCAGGCACATCTGCCCGCCAGTCATCAGGCACATCTGCCCGCCAGTCATCAGGCACATCTGCCCGCCAGTTATCAGGCACATCTGCCCGCCAGTCATCAGGCACATCTGCCCGCCAGTCATCAGGCACATCTGCCGCCCGCCATCAGGCACATCTGACACCGTCAACAGCTAACACATCAGCCCGTCATCAGCTGACACATCAGCCCGTCAACAGCTGACACATCAGCCGCCCACCATCATCAGGCACATCTGCCCGCCTGCCATCAGGCACATCTGCCCGCCAGTCATCAGGCACATCTGCCCGCCTGCCATCAGGCACATCTGCCCGCCTGCCATCAGGCACATCTGCCCGCCTGCCATCAGGCACATCTGCCCGCCTGCCATCAGGCACATCTGCCCGCCAGTCATCAGGCACATCTGCCCGCCAGTCATCAGGCACATCTGCCCGCCAGTCATCAGGCACATCTGCCCGCCAGTCATCAGGCACATCTGCCGCCCGCCATCAGGCACATCTGTCGCCCGCCATCTGACACCGTCATCAGCTGACACATCAGCCCGTCAACAGCTGACACATCAGCCGCCCACCATCATCAGGCACATCTGCCCGCCCGCCATTAGGCACATCTGCCAGCCGCCATCTGCCCACGATCAGGCACATCTGCCACCCACCATCTGGCACAGCCGCCCACCATCTGGCACATCTGCCGCCTGCCATCTGACACATCTGCCCGCCAACATGACAAAAAGGTCTTACAGCGCAGAGGAGGCTCTCCAAATACTCCAGAGTATGTCGGACGAGAGTAGCGGGGAATTCTCTCCGTCAGACTCGGATAGTGACTATGAGCCAGTGGAAAGCAGTGGCTCCGAGTTGGAAACAGAGGAAGATACAATCCTAACAAGGAGAATCAGGAGAAATGAGCAGGAGGAGGCATTCACCAGCAGCGCAGCACTCCAGGGCATCCACCAGCAGGCATCCACCAGCAGCGCAGCACTCCAGGATGATATGCAGGCATCCGCCAGCAGCCCAGCACTCCAGGATGACATGCAGGCATCCACCAGTAGCGCAGCACTCCAGGGCATCCACCAGCAGGCATCCACCAGCAGCGCAGCACTTCGGGATAGGCGGGCATCCACCAGCACTTCTGCAACCTTCCTAGAAGATAGGCCAGATGCTAGCAACGGATCCCATCAACGAGGCAGTGCCCATACTAGCCTCCCAGATGTTCTACTGTATCCAACATGGCTGCCCGATACATCAGTAGAACCTGTAATACCCCTTTTCACAGCCCAGCCAGGCCCTCAGATGCAGACGGAAAATGTAACCCCACTTTATTATTTTCATTTATTTTTTACCAATGAACTCCTAACCTACATTGTGGAGCAATGTAATTTATACGCCAGCCAACACATAGCCAACAATCCCAGTTCCTCATATGCCCGTCCTTTTGTTTGGAAACCCCTCACCGTAGAAGAATTTAAAATTTTCCTTGGCCTAACCCTCAACATGGGGCTGACAAAAAAAAATGAACTCCATTCCTACTGGTCTACCCAACCTATCCACCACATGCCGATCTATTCATCATTTATGCCCAGAACCCGTTATGAGATGATCATGAGATTTTTACACTTCAATAACAATGCCCAATGCCTCCCTCGAAATCATCCCAGTTACGATAAGTTATTCAAAATTCGGCCCCTAATCAATTTTTTTTGCGCCAGCTTCAAGGAGATGTTTACCCCTGATAGAAACATATGTGTGGATGAATCCCTGGTGCACTTCACCGGAAGACTGGGAATAAAACAATACCTCCCCAGTAAAAGAGCCAGACGTGGGGTAAAATTTTATAAGGTGTGTGACAGGGCCACGGGTTACACATATGATTTTATGATTTATGAGGGAAAAGACAGACAGCTAAACCCCCCTGGATGCCCTACCTACATGGGAACAAGTGGCAAAATTGTCTGGCAGCTGATCCAACCATTACTTGGGAAAGGTTACCACCTTTACGTAGACAATTTCTACACTAGTCTCCCACTTTTCCGCCATTTGTACCTGAAGAACACTGTGGCCTGTGGGACAGCACGGACCAACCGCAAAGGCTTCCCACAAAGATTGGTCACCAAGAAATTAAGGAAGGGTGAAATGGCCAGTATGCGAACTGAAGAAGTACTAGCGGTGAAGTGGAGAGATAAAAAAAGAGATGTCTACATCCTTTCAACAATACATGACGACACCTTGGTGGAACTTCAGAGAAGAGGAGGCCCCATACAGAAGCCAAAATGTGTGCATGAGTACAACCTATACATGGGGGGGGTGGATATGAACGACCAGATGATGCAGCCCTACTTGGCCACCAGGAGATCACTATTTTGGTACAAGAAAGTCGCCATTTATTTGATGCAACTTGCCCTATTTAATTCCTATATCATTTTTTCTAAGTGCACCCAAAGTTCCCTACCCTATCTAAAATTCCAAGAAGAAGTTTTCACAGCCCTTCTCTATCCCCAAGGCCAAGCCCCTCAACTAATTCGCTCCGATGCGTTAGCCAGACTCCATGAAAGGCACTTTCCCGAAATCCTCCCTCTTACCCAAACAGGTCGCAAACCCCAAAAAAAATGTCGTGTATGTGCAAGTAGAGGAATTCGCCGTGACACCCGATACTACTGTCCCGAATGTCCCTCCGAGCCAGGGCTCTGTATTGGAACATGCTATCGGAGCTATCATACTTCACTACACTATTAGTACAGTGAAGGTGATTTTTTTCCACTATCTGCCATTTCTGTGAATGACCCGGACTGTTAACGACTATGCCTCTGCCAAACATGTTTCTGCCTTCAACGTAAATTGACCCGGACTGTTAACGACTATGCCTCTGCCAAACATCTTTCTGCCTTCAACGTGAATTGACCCGGACTGTTAAACGACCATGATTTTTGCCTGCCTCCTGAACTGATCATTTGCCCTGCCACTGTACAGCACAGGGGTCTCACATATGTGAGGGGCTCCAGAAAAGGTTTTCCGAGTGGAGAAAACATTTTTCTCCGGGTTTTTAGTTTTCTCGGATTAGGGTCTGGAGACTCGGAGGCTTCGTAGAGATTTGGGTGGGAAGAAGCCTCTACCCCTGTCCTCAGGTCTTACCTGACCAAGGCCCAATGTACAAAGTGCTGCCTGCTGCCACCTGAACTGGCCATGCCTTTTGCCTGCCACATGACCTTGCCATGCATTTGCCTGCCACATGACCTTGCCATGCCTTTGCCTACCACCTGGACTGGCCATGCCTATGCCTGTTACCTGAACTGCCTGCTAAACCTTGGACTGTACTGAACCATGTTCATACTTTTCCATATCTGTCTGCTGCCTGGACAATTCCTGGACATTTCCTTTGGCTGTCTGGACAAATGCTTTGGCTGCTCTGGAACGGTATTCCTGCCTGCTAAAACCACAGGTGAGCTTTTTTTTTTTACCTTTTGCTCAGCAGAATGTATTTTGGGGTGTAATTCTTGGTGTGTACATGCTATGTGTTAGAAGCCTGGAGGTGCTACTTGCATGTTGGGCCTCTGTAATGTGGCCAGGTAGTGGAAAAGTCTCACACATGGGGTATCGCCATCCTCAGGACGAATAGCAGAATGTATTTTGGGGTGTCATTTTGGCTATGTACATGCTATGTGTTAGAAAGATCTTCTAAATTGACAACTTTGTGAGAAAAAAAATAGGTTTTCATTTTCTTTCCACATTTTCCAAAAACTTGTGGGAAGAAATGACATGTTCAAAAGACTCAGTATGCCTCATAGAATATACATTGGGTTGTTTTCTTTCCAAAATGGGGTCATTTTGTGGGTAATTCCATTGTCCTGGTGCTCCAGGGCCTTCAAAAATGTGATAGGTACTCAGAAAATGAAATGTGTAATTTATGCCTTTAGAACGCCTGATGGTGCTATATGGATGTTGGGCCTCTGTATGTGGCCAGGCTGTGGAAAAGTCTCACACATGGGGTATCGTCACACTCAGGACGAGTAGCAGAATGTATTTTGGGGTGTCATTTTGGCTATGTACATGCTATGTGTTAGAAAGATCTTCTAAATTGACAACTTTGTGAGAAAAAAATAGGTTTTCATTTTCTTTCCACATTTTCCAAAAACTTGTGGAAAGAAATGACATGTTCAAAAGACTCAGTATGCCTCATAGAATATACATTGGGTTGTTTTCTTTCCAAAATGGGGTCATTTTGTGGGTAATTCCATTGTCCTGATGCTCCAGGGCCTTCAAAAATGTGATAGGTACTCAGGAAATGAAATGTGTAATTTATGCCTTTAGAACGCCTGATGGTGCTATATGGATGTTGGGTCTCTGTATGTGGCCAGGCTGTGGAAAAGTCTCACACATGGGGTATCGCCATTCTCAGGACGAATAGCAGAATGTATTTTGGGGTGTCATTTTGGCTATGTACATGCTATGTGTTAGAAAGATCTTCTAAATTGACAACTTTGTGAGAAAAAAATAGGTTTTCATTTTCTTTCCACATTTTCCAAAAACTTGTGGGAAGAAATGACATGTTCAAAAGACTCAGTATGCCTCATAGAATATACATTGGGTTGTTTTCTTTCCAAAATTGGGTCATTTTGTGGGTAATTCCATTGTCCTGGTGCTCCAGGGCCTTCAAAAATGTGATAGGTACTCAGAAAATGAAATGTGTAATTTATGCCTTTAGAACGCCTAATGGTGCTATATGGATGTTGGGCCTCTGTATGTGGCCAGGCTGTGGAAAAGTCTCACACATGGGGTATCGCCATCCTCAGGACGAATAGCAGAATGTATTTTGGGGTGTCATTTTGGCTATGTACATGCTATGTGTTAGAAAGATCTTCTAAATTGACAACTTTGTGAGAAAAAAATAGGTTTTCATTTTCTTTCCACATTTTCCAAAAACTTGTGGGAAGAAATGACATGTTCAAAAGACTCAGTATGCCTCATAGAATATACATTGGGTTGTTTTCTTTCCAAAATGGGGTCATTTTGTGGGTAATTCCATTGTCCTGGTGCTCCAGGGCCTTCAAAAATGTGATAGGTACTCAGAAAATGAAATGTGTAATTTATGCCTTTAGAACGCCTGATGGTGCTATATGGATGTTGGGCCTCTGTATGTGGCCAGGCTGTGGAAAAGTCTCACACATGGGGTATCGCCATCCTCAGGATGAATAGCAGAATGTATTTTGGGGTGTCATTTTGGCTATGTACATGCTATGTGTTAGAAAGATCTTCTAAATTGACAACTTTGTGAGAAAAAAAATAGGTTTTCATTTTCTTTCCACATTTTCCAAAAACTTGTGGGAAGAAATGACATGTTCAAAAGACTCAGTATGCCTCATAGAATATACATTGGGTTGTTTTCTTTCCAAAATGGGGTCATTTTGTGGGTAATTCCATTGTCCTGGTGCTCCAGGGCCTTCAAAAATGTGATAGGTACTCAGAAAATGAAATGTGTAATTCATGCCTTTAGAACGCCTGATGGTGCTATATGGATGTTGGGCCTCTGTATGTGGCCAGGCTGTGGAAAAGTCTCACACATGGGGTATCGCCATACTCAGGACGAATAGCAGAATGTATTTTGGGGTGTAATTGCAATTATGCCTGCACCGTGTGTGAGAAATAACTTGTAAATATGACAATTTAGTGAAGAAAAAAAAAAAATCTATATTTCTTAATTTTCCAAAGCATTGTGGGGAAAAAATTTCAACTTCAAAAAATTCACTATGCCTCTTACTAAATACCTCAGACTGTCTTCTTTCCAAAAAGGGGTCTTTTGGGGGGTTATTGTACTGTCCTGACATTTTAGGGCCTCAAGAAATGAGATCAGTGCATTAGGCCATCAGTGCATTAGGATTGATACATTTTCAATAATGCGTAGCATGGCTTGTAGACTCTATAACTTTCACACAAACCAATGATCATACAATTATCAGGATTTTTTTTACCAAAGACATGTGGTAGAATACATTTTTGCCTAAATTTTCGACAAAATTAAATTTTTTTGGTTTCTTTTAAAAGAGAAAGTAGAAAATTTTGTTTTTTTTTCAAAATATTCGCTCTTTTTTCGCTTATATCACAAAAAATAAAAAATGAAGTGGTGAATAAATACCACCAAAAGAAAGCTCTATTTGTGTGAACAAAATGATAAAAATTTCATTTGGGTACAGTGTAGCATGACTGAGTAATTGTCATTCAAAGTGAGAGAGCACTGAAAGCTGAAAATTGGTCTGGGAAGGAAGGGGGTGAAAGTGCCCAGTATTGAGGTGGTTAAAGAATGTGGTGTAGACATCAAAAATCTAGGTAAGATGGTTAGTGGACAGGAGGTTTGTGAGAAATTGAAGGAAAAATTGCTAAGCAATGGAAAGAGGAAGCAGCAGGGGCTGGAGGCGGTTAAGCGATATGGCTGAGGAAGCAGGCATTAAAATAGAGGAAGAGAAGGTGGGAGAAACTGCAAGTCCATCTACACAACTGGTGAAACAAAGGTTTCTTGATGGTTTAATACCCCAGTTAAAAGAAAAGTTGTTCACAGCAAGGCCTGAGGCAGGCAATATGTCTATTCGAGATGTCCTGCCTATCCTGTTATTCATAGAAAACAGGATTCACCAAAAAGACTGCAAACCCAAGGTTATGTACATGGGGAAGCAGAGAGGAAGAGGCAAAGGCAATTTCAGAAATCATGGCAATCGGGGACCAATTATATGCTACAATTGTAATGGGGAAGGACACATAGCCAAATTCTGCCATCTTCCTGACCGTAGACTGGAAAAGAGCTTAGAGGCACCTCATGCTGATCCCAGTTCTCTGCCAAAAGCAGTGGATCAGGCATAGGAAAATGGCATGCCAGTATCAATCATGTTAAATAGGGGAGACAATGGTCCAGAGGCCAGAGTAAAAGTATTTTTACAAGAACTCCCCTATCCTGGAGGAGAAAACAGAATTAACCTGTTTAATTGATACTGGTGCAAGCTGAAGTGTTTTTAATATAGAGGACTTACCTCCAGGATTATTATCTACAAATGTTATCTCTGGTGTTGGCCTAACCGGGACCTCTACTGATTTGGTTGAGTCCAAGCCACTTAAACTCAGGCTAGGACAGCAAACAGAAATTGTCACTAAAGTGTTAGTTTCAGACACAGTTCCTACCAATCTTTTGGGAGCTGACATTTTGAACCAAATTTTAGCAAACATAGACTACACTCCTACAGGAGTCCAAGTGGTTAGTAGTCTGTCAGGAGAAGTTTTAAATTCTGCCTGTGGAGTATTTTTAATCCAGGACTCCACTTCGCCATTTCCACCAGAATTGAAAGTGATTCCCGCTGAATTATGGGCCACCAGCAAATATGATGTAGGTCTGCTGGATTGCACCCCAGTCATGATAAAAATTAAACCAGGAGCCCATCTCCCACAGATTAAACAGTACCCACCGAGTATTGCTCAGACTGAGGGGATAAAGGATCAAATCACTCAACTGAAAGCAGCACGGGTTGTTGTACCAATTAAGTCCCAAGTCAATACACCCCTGTTCCCAATTGCAAAGAAGCCAGACAAGAAGGGTGGGCAGGTGACATACCGCATGGTGCATGATTTGAGAGCCATTAACAATATAATAGAGGCAGATACCCCGATCGTGCCCAACCCCCGCACTTTACTAAGTGGAATACCTGCCTCCAGCACCTGCTTTACAGTAATTGATCTTGCAAATGCTTCCTTTTCGGTGCCCCTGCACCCAGATTGCTGGCACCTTTTTTCATTTACCCATGATGCCCAAAAGTTAGCATGGACAAGATTGCCCCAAGGCTGTGTGAGTAGCCCCTTTGAATATAATACTGCGTTAAAGCAAGTATTGGATCAGTGGTCCCCCTCACAACCAAACACAGTTTTGCTTCAGTACATAGACGATTTGCTTATTTGTTCTGATACAAAGGACATTTGTAGCAGAGAAACAGTAAGCCTTCTCATGTTTCTCTATAACAGTAACCACAAAGTTAGCAAAGATAAGCTACAATACTGCCAAGAGAAAGTGATCTTCCTGGGTCACTGCATTTCACATGGAATCCGTCACCTAACCCCAGATCGAGTTAAAACTCTACAAGACTTTGAAAAGCCAAGAAATGTACGGCAACTACGTGCCTTCCTGGGGTTAGTGGGATATTGTAGGGACTGGATTCCAAATGCATCAGAACTTATGGCTCCTCTATATGAGGCTACCACTAGAAACCCTTTCAAACTCACATGGGACAATGAATTGCAGATGAAGGAGCTTATTAAAATTTTGTCTGAAGCTCCCGCCATTGGACTTCCTGACTATGCTAAGACTTTCTCGTTGTTCTGTCATGAAGTCAATGGATTTGCTGCAGGTGTAGTCACCCAGCTACATGGAGACAAACAGAGGCCTGTGAAGTATGTATCAGCCTCATTAGACCCTGTCATCAAAGGCTCCCCCAGTTGTATGCAAGCCATAGCAGCCTGCATTTTGCTGCTAGACAAAGTAACAGAGCTTGTACTAGATTCTGCTCTGATCCTGTATGTGCCACATGCAGTACAGGAAATCATGAATCAAGTAAATACCAGACATGTGTCTGCCAGTAGATTTGACAAGTACCAGTCTGCTCTTTTTGCCCCATCGAATTTAACAATCAAACGATGTGTCACTTTCGGCTACTCTTCTTCCTATAATTGATGAGGAAGATGCAACAAATGATACTGATGTAGAACCTGAGAGTTTTTCTCATGATTGTATGGCTTTTATGGAGGTAGTAAGGGCCTCTGTCACACCAGCAAAAGATGAGCCTTTATCAGATTGTGACACACACTTATTCGTAGATGGTTTCAGATTTTACACTGATGATGGTCAGCCACACACAGGGTTTGCTGTAACCACTACAGACACCATTTTGCATCAGGAAGCATTGAAACCCCAGATATCAGCACAGGAAGCAGAGTTGTGTGCTGTAGTCAAAGCATGTCATCTCCTAGAGAATCAAAGGGGAAACATTTACACCGACAGCAGATATGCATTTGGAATAGCACACGATTTTGGGCCTATCTGGAAAGCACGGAACTTTCTGACTAGTGCAGGGAAGCCAGTGAGACATGCAAAACTCATAGAGCGGCTATTTAAGGCTTTTCAGAAAGCAGCAGAAGTTGCCATCTTGAAGGTAAAAGGGCATGCAAGGGGAAATAACATGACAGCCAGAGGAAATGCTTTAGCGGACCAAGCGGCAAAGGATGCTGCCCTTATGGCATTTGGAGTCACATCCACTGTAGGGGTCGCCCAGGTAGCGGGGACAGATTCCCCTCATCAAGAGCAATGGAATGTAGAAACTCTAATTCAGTTGCAGAACCAGGCCCCTGATGAAGAGAAGGATAAGTGGATCAAATGTAATGCTACCCAAAATCAGCAGGGCCTGTGGAGCGCTGACAACAGGTGGTGTCTACCCAGGAGTTTGTACCCAGTTTTAGCACAACTGGCACATGGCGTCAGTCATCTTGCTAAGGGCGCGATGGTGACACTTACTGACTGCTATTGGATAGCACCTGGATTTAGTGCATTTGCAGCCAGGTTTTCTGCTTCATTTCTCACTTGTGCTCTGTACAATGCAGGGAGGCCTGTCCATGTTCCCTAAAGGCATTCTCCTAAGCCAGATTTCCCTTTCCAAAGAATTCAAATAGACTACATTCAGATGCCCAGAATAGGCACCTATGAGTTTGCTTTAGTGTGTGTTGACATGTTCTCAGGTTGGCCCGAGAGCTGGCCAGTAGCTAAAGCAAATGCAAAAACAACAGCAAAGAAAATTTTGAATGAAATAGTTTGTAGATATGGAGTTCCTGAAACTATTGAGAGTGACAGAGGAACCCATTTTACTGGGGAAGTAATGAAAGAGTAATGGAAGCCCTTCACATACAGCAAGCTTTCCATACACCTTATCATCCACAAAGTAGTGGTAAAGTTGAGAGACTTAATGGAATTTTGAAAAACAGATGTGCAAAAATTAAAGCAGATACAGGAAAAGGATGGGTGGAAGCTTTGCCATTAGCCCTATATTCTGTACGAACTACCCCTAAACAACCACATGGGCTGTCCCCCTATGACATTTTATTTGGAGGGCCACCCAAAACAGGGCTATATTTTCCCCAACAGTTGCAGGCTTCTCACTCTAATCTGTTAGAATATGTTCAGATTTTGCAAAGAACATTGCATAAAATACATGAAGGTGTTTATAAATCTATCCCCGACCCAGATTCTGTTTCAGGCATTCACAGAATCCAACCAGGGGACTGGGTGGTGGTCAAGCGACACCTCAGAAACCCATTAGAACCAAAATTTGATGGACCACATTTGGTGCTTTTGACAACTGGTTCTGCTGTCGAGTTGGAAGGAAAGCCCACCTGGATTCACGCCAGTCACTGCAAGAAAATCCTGAAGTGATGATATCCTTTGAAAAAATGATGATAATTCTTTTCTTTTTGTTGTTTGTGAGAACTGAGACATGGAAAAATAACCCTTTCATCCAAATGTTAAAATTGTATGCAACCCATAGCAACGCTAATAACTGCTGGGTGTGTTCTCACTTACATCCCCAAACAGGAACTATACCCATGATAGCAATGCCTCTCAATTTCACTGATCTAAACAGGACCAGAATAAATGGCTGATATATAGTCTCCACAGCTAATGAGCACAGATCAGTAACTTTGATGGTTTCAAAATAGATAAACACTCCACAGATTTGTTTAAACGTTACATACCCATTTAACACTAAATGTACACGGTAGGGCAATTCAGATTGCACCGGAGCAAAAATTACAGTTTATGGAGGAAACTATGGTCAATATTATTATATTCCAGATCCAGAACTAAATAGAACCCTTTATAGTACAAATTGCTCACAGTTCCCAATATGTGAAAATATTGGTTACCTGAGATTCCATGT
Organism: Lithobates clamitans; assembly: GCA_037952925.1. Classification (NCBI taxonomy): domain Eukaryota; kingdom Metazoa; phylum Chordata; class Amphibia; order Anura; family Ranidae; genus Lithobates; species Lithobates clamitans. The sequence goes on from JBBGZY010001190.1 coordinate 2,803,829, forward strand.
TATTGCTTCCAGTTTTTTAGGAGCTTGCGCACGGCTTCCTACTAATGTTACAGATACATGTTATATTGGGAAGTTAGTACCTGCTTCGGCTGTTTTCAAAAATACAGTGCGACCAGATCAAAGTCCAGAATACTCTTTAGTGTTCAAAAGAGAGCTGACATGGTGACATGGCATGGTCATGGCTCCCTTCCTGGACAGGATGGGGAATTGAAGCAATGAAATGACTAAATAATTATACTAGAATTGTAGATGAGACTAGAAAATGCATTTCCTGGGGAAAATGCATGGGAATGCTGAATAGCTGAATTGCTAAAACGGCCCCCAGCAAAACTGCCCCCATCATATTGCCATCAAAACTGCCCCATCAGAATTGCCCCATAAAAATTGCCCCCATCAAAACTGCCCCATCATATTGCCACCATCAAAACTGCCCCATCAGAATTGCCCCATCAAAACTGCCCCATCATATTGCCACCATCAAAACTGCCCCATCATAATTGCCCCATCAAAACTGCCCCATCATTTACCTCTATTATAAATTAGTACATGGTGTTTCTGTCCCCTCCCCCGGGCTCTGTAATCAGAGCTGAGATGCTCCAGCCACCTCCCCCTCCTGTGTATAACAGAAGCTTTGGTAACCATGTACACTCTGATTAATGGCTAAAATTTCCTGAAATGACCTCTAAACAAAAAGCTTTTTCACAAAAACTGTAAAAGATATCAAACTGAAAAGATAAAGCCAGATAGCTGAATATTTTGTGAACATTTTAAAGTTTGTTTGGCGTCTGTAGGTAAAAGTATGAAGGAGCTGAAACTTTTGGGAGTGGAAGAAGATTTTAAGGATCTGAAGCATGCTCCCATTGACTTCAATGTTAAAAAAAAGTGATAAAAAGCTTAATGTTTTAAAAAGTATAAATGGTAGAAAAAAAGTTGAAGAAGTCCCATCATAAGCTGAAAGAGACGAACATTTTAATAGTTGAATGGTTTTAATAGCTGAAAGTATGCAGAAGTTACGCAGAGCCAAAAAACGTATGAATAAAATTAAATAGAATTAAAATTAAAAATAAATAAAATCGAATAACAAAAGTGGGACTGCTAAAGCAGTCCCACTAATTATTAACCTTACTACCACTGATATAGGTTTATTAAATGAAGAAATGGCTCAGCTTAAAAAAGTAGTATTAGAGCACAGATTAACACTAAATTATCTCACTGCAGCTCAAGGTGGGTTGTGTAAGGTATTTCGCACTGACTGTTGTATATACATTTCTGATAATGAGGACATTATTAAAGGGCATCTTGCTAAGATAAGAGAACTACAGAATAAGGCCAGAGATATTGCTAAAGATGGATTAAACCCCTTTCAGGGTTTAGGAGGTTTTGGTGATTTTTTTTATATCATAGCAACATGGTTACAGAAACTAGGCGCTTACATTGTGATGTTCCTATTTCTCATATTTGTTATTTAATTCCTCATCAGGCTATGCCTCTGTGTGACTACCCGCTGTACCAACAAATGGTCCACCAGCCCTGATGAACCCGTTATTGTGAGAAAGCTAGGAGAGAGCTGAACAGGATGTCGTCTCTCTGCGCCAATGTAACAGGAGTTACCAGCAATCGGCTGAATGTAACGGGGAGAAGAATGGTGTCAAATAAACAAAAGGGGGGAAATGACATGGACATTCACTGTACTGTTCATTTAAGCACAAAAGACTTCATTTTGTTCTCACTGTTGAAATGTGTTCTGTAACCTTCACCTAACACACAGACACTTCTCCTACTAAACGCTCTCTATTCCCCCCTCCCTTCTCAAGGTTTTACTTTTGCAATTGTTCTATTCGCTAATTTTTAATAATATATTTCTATTTGTTAGCTTTTAATAACATATTTCTATTTGTTAATTTTTAATAACATCTCACACCACCCCTTTCTTATCTATAAAATAACATGTAATAATACATTTTCGCTGAACGGACATTTTAAACACAGTGATTGAGTCCTGTGAATCTGTTCCTGCAGCTGCAGTATTAACTTTGTTTTAGAGTCCCAATCAGAAATCAGTCATATCAGTAACCACCTAGTTATACCACTGTGTGCCGTAAATGTTCCTATATCAGTATGGAATTCTCCTCAGTTTTCATTATTCTGCTCTCTGACTATGATGACACAATGCTGTTTAGTAATGCCTAGGCTGATCAATACAGTAATGTCCTCTGTAAATCTATGATGGCTTGATATTCTGTGCTAGTGACCTATATCCTAGCACAATGTATATAGTCTGTAAATATGTATGAAAGTCAATGTAAACCAAGAAAAGGGCATGGGAGTGACACCGTAAAAATTCAAAAACAAGATAATTGGCAAGAAACACAAATCGTGCACAGAGTTATGAATTATTTAATGTCTTATTTTTATCTGACATGAGAAAAGGACTGAATAATAACCAGGCTATCCTGAATGGCTTAAACTTCACCTCAATAGCACTTCCTTATTATACCTGGTGTTGTTCACTCAGCTGCACTTCAATTTAGCCTGTAAGTACATACCTGCTAAAAGAGGACTGCATATAATATATAATATATATATATATATACATACAGTGTGCTTTACTGGCGACAGCCATCTTCTACAACTAAGCATAAGCATTTAACCAGGTGGATGGGTTGATGGATTGGATATCTGCTTCTCCCAATGCTTGCTGTATTTCCTCCTACAGCAGGGGTGTCTAAACGTTTTTCAAAGAGGGCCAGATTTTATGAAGTGAACATGCGTGAGGGCCAACCATTTTGCCTGACATTCTTTGATCCATTAAAATTAAATGCAAATTAAATATTTTATGCAAAGTTTACTGCAAACGGCATACTTTTCATTTTGTCACATGGATGGAAAATCTAAACAGGTGTTAAATCACTCTGATTTTCATATCTGAAGACCAGATGACAAAAAAAATATCCAGGAATCTAAAATATATGTCAGGAACATTGTTAAGATAAAATCTTAACAGTACCATAACACCAATTGTACATATTGTGTCCAAATATATTCATAACTGATTTAAACCAACTGACATTAACTGAGATTTTATGATATATTCATCTCAACTGAAAAAAAAACTTTCCTGCACTAATGTGGAGGGTGAAACTGAGATCTGGACTGCAGCACATAGGCTAGGTCTGGTTCAAAGGCAGGGGTTTTGATGCGCAAAATGTCACGCATGTGAGAGTCACTCAGTCTTGTCCTCCAGCGGTTCTTGTTAAAGTTCATAGTAGAGAATATCTTCTCACACACATACAGTATTTCACAAAAGTGAGTACACCCCTCACATTTTTGTAAATATATTATTATTTCTTTTCAATTGACAACACTGAAGAAATGACACTTTGCTACAATGTAAAGTAGTGAGTTTACAGCTTGTATAAGTGTATATAAGTGTAAATTTGCTGTCCCCTCAAAATAACTCAACACATAGCCATTAATGTTTAAACCGCTGGAAACAAAAGTGAGTACAACCCTAATGCCGCGTACACACGGTCGGACTTTTCAGCTACAAAAGTCCGACAGCCCGTCCGACAGACTTTCGACAGACTTTTGGCGAACTTTCAACGGACTTTCTAATGACCGGACTTGCCTACACACGATCACACCAAAGTCCGACGGATTCGTACATGATGACGTACACCGGACTAAAATAAAGAAGTTGATAGCTAGTAGCCAATAGCTGCCCTAGCAGTGGTTTTTGTCCGTCGGACTAGCATACAGACGAGCGGATTTCTGGGTCCGGCGGAGTTACGACATAAAGATTTGAAGCATGTTATAAATCTAAAGTCTGTCAGATTTGCGACTGGAAAAGTCCACTGAAGCCCACACATGATCGGATTGTTCGCCGGATTTGGTTCGTCGGCGTCCGTCAGACAAGTCCGGTCGAAAAGTCCGACCGTGTGTACGCGGCATGAGTAAAAATGTCCAAATTGGGCCCAAAGTGTCAACATTTTGTGTGGCCACCATTATTTTCCAGCATTGTCTTAACCCCCTGGCTTGGAGTTCACCAGAGCTTCACAGGTTGCCATTGCAGTCCTCTTCCACTCCTTAATGACGACATCACAGAGCTGGTGAATGTTAGAGACCTTGTGCTCCTCCACCTTCCATTTGAGGATGCCCCACAGATGCTCAATAGGGTTTAGGTCCAGAGACATGCTTGGCCAGTCCATCACCTTTACCCTCAGCTTCTTTAGCAAGGCAGTGGTCGTCTTTGAGGTGGGTTTAGGGTCGTTATGTTGGAATATTGCCCTGCAGCCCAGTCTCTGAAGGGAGGGGATCATGCTCTGCTTCAGTATGTTATAGTACATGTTGGCATTCATGGTTCCCTCAATGAACTGTAGCTCCCCAGTGCCGACAGCACTCATGCAGCCCCAGACCATGACACTCCCACCACCATGCTTGACTGTAGGCAAGACACACTTGTCTTTGTACTCCTCACCTGGTTGCCGCCACACACGCTTGACACCATCTGAACCAAATACGTTTCTCTTGGTCTCATCAGACCACAGGATATGGTTCCAGTAATCCATGTCCTTAGTCTGCCTCTGCAGCAATTCGATGCAGTGTACAGCATATGGTATGAGCACTCACAGGCTGACCCCCCACCCCTTCAACCTCTGAAGCAATGCTGGCAGCACTCATATGTCTATTTCCCAAAGACAACATCTGGATATGTCGCTGGATAGACAGGGTCTGCTGTGAGTGGAGCCTGTCCTGTTAAATGGCTGTATGGTCTTGGCCACCATGCTGCAGCTCAGTTTCAGGGTCTTGGTAATCTGCTTATAGCCTACGCCATCTTTATGTAGAGCAACAATTCTTTTTTTCAGATCCTCAGAGAGTTATTTGCCTTGATGTGTCATGTTGAACTTCCAGTGACCACTGACCAGTATAAGAGAGTGAGAGCGTTAACACCAAATTTAACACACCTGCTCCCCATTCACACCTGAGACCTTGTAACACTAACAAGTCACATGACACCAGGGAGGGAAAATGGCTAATTGGTCCCAGTTTAGAAATTTTCACTTAGGGGTGTACTCACTTTTGTTACCAGCGGTTTAGAGATCAATGGCTGTGTGTTGAGTTATTTTGAGGGAACAGCAAATTTACACTGTTATGCAAGCTGTACACTGACTACTTTACATTCTAGAAAAGTGTCATTTCTTCAGTGTTGTCACATGAAAAGGTATAATAAAATATTTACAAAAATGTGACTTTTGTGAGATACTGTATGTTGAGCCAAACAAGCTCAGAATTTTCTTAGCCAATGTTCGAATCTTTTGAAACTGGCTCTTATCCAGTTGGCGGTAAAAGTTCACAAGAGTAAGCTGTTGATGTCGACTGCGTAACTCGCTGTCACAATGCAGCTCAATGAGTTTGAGCTGCAGCTGATCTGGAGCATAATCTGAGTCAAAAGAGAATGGGGAGGAGAAAAGGCTGATCTCCTTTTCAATAGCTGCAAAATCCTGAAAGCAACATTTAAACTCCCCAGCCGGAGATGTGATGTCTGCTGCATTTATAAACAAGGCCAAGGATAAATCCAAGGAAAAAACCAAGCTTAACTTACCAACCAGCCTGCAGACAACCAAGTAAACCTGTCTAACAGTATGCGTTAAAACGTTTTTAACGTATTCTGTTATGCCGCATACACACGATCACACATTCCGACAACAAAATCCATGTTTTTTTTCCAAGGGATGTTGGCTCAAACTTGTCTTGCATACACATAAGACGAGCCGAGAAAAATAAAGTTTAATAGCCAATGCGGCTCTTCTGCTTGATTCCGAGCATGCATGGAGTTTTGTGAGTCGGAATTGTGTACACACGATCGGAAACAAAATCTGTTGTGGGAAAATTTGAGATCCAGATCTCAAATTTTGTTTGTCGGAAATTCCAACAGAAAATGTTCGATGGAGCCTACACACAGTCGGAATTTCCGACAAAAAGCTCCTATCAAACATTTCCCGTCAGAAAATCCAACCGTGTGTACACAGCATTAGACAGGCTTACTTGGTTGTCTGTGGGCTGGTCAGTAAGTTAAGCTTGGTTTTTTTCTTGGATTTATCTTTGGCCTTGTTTATAACTGTTGTTAGTCTTCCAGTGCTTCTTACCATGATAGCCAGCTATAGATAGGGGCAAGTGGCGTACCCTTTTTGTATGGATGCCTGTTGCATACCTGCTCATTTGCGCACTGATATTGTCCTGTGGAGAACTGTTCATTATTTCCTGCAATGCTGAAAAATGCATGGTATTGGGCTGTGTACATGACAACTGCCTTAGGAAAAGTTGCAGCTTTGTTCCAAAGGCTTTGAGGTGTGAATAAAGCTGGTTCACCGCTGCATCTTTCCCCTGAAGACTCGTGTTCAGTACACTCAGATGCTTTGTTATGTCAACTAGAAACCCCAAATCAGCCAAATAGGATAAGAGAGTTCTTGCATCGGTTGTCCCTTTGTTTCCAAAAATTCTCAGATTTCCTTTATGAGAGAGTAGAAACGCTCTAGTGCAGACTCCCGACTGAGCCATCTTACATCATTGTGATATAAAACATCTTTGTATTCAGCCTGGATGTCCAGCAGAAACTGTTTAAACTGGCGGTGGCACAGGGCTTTAGAGCGAATATAATGAGTAGTCTTTACTACCAGTTTCATAACATGATCATATTTGAGATGTTTAGCACAGAGAACTTGTTGATGAATGACACAATGGAGTTTAATAGCTTTGCCTCCTTCTTCGATCACCTTGTTACAGATTAGGGTTGATAATCCACTTCGTTCACCAGCCATGGCAGGTGCCCCATCAGTAATAATCCCAGTAACTTTGTTCCAAGGCAGTTTCATGTCATCTATGGCGGAACTAACAGAAACAAATAAATCTCTTCCTCTGGTTTGGTCCGTAAGACTCTGGAGATCAAGTAGCTCTTTAGTCACATTCATTTCATTGTCCACCCCTCTCATAAAAATCAGAAATTGAGCTGTGACCGACCGGTCCACACTTTCATCACAGGCTATTGAAAAGAAGTCAAAATCCACTCCTTTGGACGTCAACTGTCTCCTAATATCTGATGAAATCTCTTCAATTCTCCGTGCTACAGTGTTACAAGCCAGGCAAATGTTGGCAAACTCTTGCTTCTTCTCGGGACAGATATTCTCAACCATTTTCATAACGCATTCTTTGATAAAGTCACCCTCAGCAAAAGATTTGCAATTTTTAGCAATTAATGTTGCCACCTCATAGCTCGCCCTTGTGGCATTTTCATTTGACTCACGGGCTCTTGTGAAAAATTGCTGTTGTGACATTAGAACAGCTTCAAGTTGCTTCAACTTTTTACTGCAGTCGTGCCCTGTTAGCATGCCGTATGTGCTATGTCTCGACTGGTAGTGTCACTTGACATTAAATTCCTTATAAACAGCCACAGTCTCTTGGCATATCAGATATCACAGTGATTCCGTATTTCAATAAAGAAATATTATACTTTCCACCTTCCCTGGAAGCGGCAGCCCTCGCTGTCAACTTTCCTTCTCTTATTTACAGTCGCCATTTAGGAATCGACCAGAAGGGGAAGGGATCATGTGAGCACCAGAGGCTTTGGTCTAATGCCCTGTACACACGGTCGGATTTTCCGATGGAAGATGTGTGATAGGACCTTGCTGTCGGAAATTCCGACCGTGTGTAGGCTCCATCACACATTTTCCATCGGAATTTCTGACACACAAAGTTTAAGGGCTTGCTATAAAATTTTCCGACAACAAAATCCGTTGTCGGAAATTCCGATCGTGTGTACACAAATCCAACGCACAAAGCGCCATGCATGCTCAGAATAAATTAAGAGACGAAAGCTATTGGCTACTGCCCCATTTATAGTCCCGACGTACATGTTTTACGTCACCGCGTTCAGAACGATCGGATTTTCCGACAACTTTGTGTGATCGTGTGTATGCAAGACAAGTTTGAGCCAACATCCGTCGGAAAAAATCCATGGATTTTGTTGTCGGAATGTCCGATCATTGTCCGACCGTGTGTACAGGGCATTAGTGTGGTCATCCAAACACTAACAGGAATTCTCTTACCTTTGTGGCTGTGTGTGGTGAAGAGTCTAAGGATGAGCTTGGGTGTGTTATTTGATCTATATATTTATCTTCTTTGGCCCCCAACGAAGCCCCGAGCTCCGCTCAGGGTAAGGATGATCTTGGGCGTGTTATGTTCTTTTTGAATATAATTATATCTATATATCTTCTTTAGCCCCTGACAAATCCCCTAGCCCCTCTCAGATGAGCTTTGGCATGTTATGTTCCTTTTAAATATATGTATATCTCTCTTCTTTAGCCCCTGACAAATCCACGAGCCCCTCTCGATGTGCCCGAACCCGCTAGGAAGCTGACAGCGCCCAGCGCCGCCGCTAATCACAGGCACTGAGACATTTTCCGATCTCTGCAGCTGCGGACCGGGAAATGTCTCAGTGCCTGTGATTGGTGCTGTGTGCTGTCAGCTTCCTAGCAGGCCCTGGCACATCGACTTGTGAACACGCCCCAGCAACACACCCCAGCAACATGCCCCAGCTCATCCTTACCCTGAGAGGCGCTCTGGGATTTGTCAAGGGCTAAAGAGGAGAGATATACATATATTTAAAAAAAATATATGTCGTCATGGAGGAGTGGAAGAGGACTCCAGTGGCAACCTGTGAAGCTCTGGCGAATTCCATACCCAGGAGGGTTAAGGCAGTGCTGTAAAATAATGGTGACCACACAAAATTGATACTTTGGGCCCAATTTGGACATTTTCACTTAGGGGTGTACTCGCTTTTGTTGCCAGCGGCATAGGCGTGCGCAGGGGGTGTGCCAGGTGTGCCTGGGCACACCCTAATCACTAAAGGGTTGATTTACTAAAACCAGAGAGTGCAAAATCTGGTGCAATTGCTACCAACTTTGGTTCAATTAAGCTTTGACAAAAAAAACCTGGAAGCTGATTGGTTTCTATGCAGAGCTGTGCCAGATTTTGCACTCTCCAGTTTTAGTAAATCAACCCATATGTGCGGTGACAATTCCTCCCTACTGCCCGGGCTTCCTCCCCTCTTGTTGCCCCCCCCCCGCCCCACAGTGCTTCTGGCTTCTCTGCTCTCCCCCTGGCTGCTGTGGGGGATGTTTCAGGATGGAGAGCGGGGAAAGGGGCTAGTAAATATGTAATGTACCAGCCCCTTCCTTTTCTAAATTAACACAGTGAACACACTCGCTCACTGTGTCCATTCATAGCTGAAGCATAGTAAACTTTTTTTATTATGCTTCAGTTTATGAATGAACAGGAAGCCACTTAGCACAGAACACTTCCCATTCATTCACTGCCATGTTCAGCTGGGGCTGCAGAGAAAGGCATGTGTGTTTGAGCTTTGGGGTGCACACCCTAATGCAATAGGCTGCACACACCTATGGCCAGCGGTTTAGACATTAATGCCTGTTTGTTAAATTATTTTTAGGGGGCAGCAAATTTATACAAGCTGTACACATACTACTTTAAATTGTAGCAAAGTGTAACTTCTTCAGTGTTGTCACATGAAAAGATAAATAATAAAATATTTACAAAAATGGGAGTGGTGTACTCACTTTTGTGAGATACTGTATATAGTTAAAAAAAACATAACACGCCCAAGCTCATCCTTACCCTGAGCAGAGCTTGTAGAGAAGTATGTATAGCAGAGAAGTATATATATATGCAAATTGCAAGTGGGGCCACATCAAACCGGAACATGCCTGTCCTACAGTCTCATATGTTCTGTAGTGATGTATGAGCCAACATGAGATACAGCTATTAACGCTCCCGTAAGTATGAGAGTGCTTGCAGTGTCCTGGGGAGCACGAGATGTGTGGCTTTTCAATGGATCTCTAGAAAGATGAGTATATGCAGTCCTCTATTAGCATAGTAGTAGTCAGTTGTGGCCTCTGACATTGCCAAAACAATTGCACAAAACACCCAGTCAATATTTTGCCAGATAAAGCTGTCAGCACTCAGAGACTTCGGGTATGCTAAAAGAGATGGCCAGAGATTGCAGAAATGCTACACGAGATGGTCAGACACCACACATGATCAAACATGCTATAGGAGTTGTGGGATAGGAGACGGTCATAGGCTTTAGACAAGCTACACGAGACTGCTAGAGATTACTGCTATTACAACCTCTTTACAGATCTTCCTACATCCCCATAAAAATTCCTTGTATCACATTTGATATTTATCTCCAGATCCATTTAAAAAAAAAAACATTAAAAGAGAAGAAAATAAGAAATCATGCCATATTACTGATGAAATCTAAGCTACAGAATATGTCTCCTTCATTGCCTTGAGTAAGTATGTAGGAAAGGGAAAACATAGACTTTTGTCTGCAAGTGCCATGAGCCAAGGGGCTGCAGGTGGCTTCCTTGTTTGCTAGGGCTTCCTTTTACCTGGTTGATACACTTTGTAATAAACCTGCCCAACTCTTTCAATTACTTAGAAAGGTCCCTGCCACTTAGCCAGGAACTTGATTTCCACAGTGGGAACTAACACCAGGACCCTGTCACGAGGTGAGAAAACATGGAAATGGGCCCCCCTGATGTATATTCTCTGTTGAGCTGCTTGGGCCTGCAGTAGGTGCTCTTTTACGAAAAGGCATGATTGCTGCAATCCTATCCTGCATTTGAGCGATATGCTTAATGACACTTTTGTGGGGTGCCTGCTCCCCCTCCCAGGTTTCCTTGGCTATGTCTAAGAGCCCCCTAGGGTGGGGTACCTCCCTGATGGCAAACATCAAGTACGGAATCAGGAAGCCACAGTCTTTGCCATCCTTGTCAACAACCTTTTTTAACATACTCTGTAATGTTTTATTGAAGCGTTCCACCAAGCCATCAGTTTGAGGGTGGTACACAGAGGTTCGCAACTGCGTAACCTTAAATAACTTGCACAATTCCCTAGTTATTTGTGACATAAATGGGATGCCCTGGTCTGTAAGGACTACCTTAGGGATCCCAACATGACTAAACACCATGAACAGCTCTTTGGCAATGTTCTTAGCAGATGAGTAAGGGAACTGCTTTCGGATAAAGGGACTGGATTGACAACAATTCTCAATATCTTTCTGTATCCCAGGCCAATAAAACCTGAGCAACACCCTTTCAGTGGTTTTCTAAACCCCTAAATGACCTCCTAGCAAGTGACCATGGGCAAGTTCCAACACCACCTGTCTGTATGGCTTAGGGACCACCAAGTGTTCAACAATTTCATCATTCTTTTTATATACACGATTCAGTAAATCCTCATTGCTGCTGAAATAAGGAAAACAGGGCCTGTCTCCTGGTTCGACAGGTCACTCTAATGTAGCCTCATTGTCAGCAGACAGCTGTCCACCTTCACTGGTTGTGGGGACTTCCTCCAGCTCTCCTGCCAAAGCTGAGAAAGGAAAACTGGGGGAACCCTGAGAGGAGTCTCCTGAACCCACATTGTTGGTGCTGGCCAAGAGTTCTAGCTCTGCCACGGAGTCAGTTACTGTGACCAAGTCGGGATGATCCCACAGTTCCCAAGACTTAGGGAAGTCCCTACCAATGATGACCTCGTGCACCAAAAGGGGCACAAGTCCGACCAGATGGGTCACTGTACCTAAGTCAGCTTTAAAGTTAACAGTGGCTATAGGCTGATAAAGAAGGTGAGGCTGTGCCTTTGAAATGTGTTCTGATTGACCAGACAGCCTGTGGGCGGCTTCCCAGTTTGACAGCCCTGGACCACTCCCACCCAGAGACACACAGCCAACATCTCCATAAGGCTTATCAAGGCTCCAGCTGCGGCTAACACAAGGCGCTCATGGATCCCTCAATAGAGACTTTCCCGGCGGTCCTCCGGTGCTCCTGTGACACTGCACGTGGAAGCTCCCACCCGCTCTAGCACTCTGCAAGTGCTGAAACATTTTTCACGCAAGTTTCTAGTGTTTGTTTTATACTTATATACTGAATAAATTCCTAAGCTGTTTAAAGGATTGGCTTGGTGCTTCTCTCTCCTCTTTTTACTTTCCTTTTGTTTGCAGTGATCAGGTTCCCCAGCCCGCGCCTGGAAGCAGCCTTGCTCCCTTTACAGCCTCCATTTAGAGACTTTAGATACTAATTTTTAGGGGTTCATCCCCAGAACTTTCAATCCACTCACCATTCACATGGTTGCACCTTCATGTATCAGCACGCAGATGCATGCCTTTTCATTAAAATGTTTAACTTTAATGTTTTTCATCAGATGATTTAGCGCTGAACATTATACCAATATTGTGTATGTTTTTACTCCCGGGTATCCCCATGTACACAGATCACAGCAACTTTTTTAGTATGAAAATTCAAAGTTTGAACCATCTCAGCTTTAACCAAAGTCACTAGACTTCCAGAGTCCAGCAAGGCCACAATAGGCTTATTATTAACAGTCATTTGGCACATGTGTTTTCCTACATTTGGCACTGCAGCGCATGAAACAGCAGCAAACATAGACTGCCTTCCAATATATAGGTCACACTGCATGGATTCATCTGTCGATGGACAGTTTGCTGCAACATGTTCCAGTTCCTGGCAACGAAAACAACTGATGTTGCCCCAGTTTGGTTTGCTGACAGGCAGTGGCTTTCCTTGTTTGGGATGCCAAATTTCAGTCCTGGAACCAAAAATCCTCCCCCCTATCTCTTTGCCATGCTTACCACCATAGGCGTGCGCAGGGGGTGTGCCAGGTGTGCCTGGGCACACCCTAATCACCTTGTGTGGCTCAGATTTCCCCTGCTGATAGTTCACCAAAGCCCCTAAACAGGGCTCCTAAAATGAATTGTAAAAAAAAAATTAAAAAATAAAAATAAAAACCTACTGACACCATCCACTGCCCTACTGAAACCAACCTCTGCCCTACTGACAAGTCCCCTGCTCTACTAACACTGTCCATGTTTTATTACATTTGAGGTGCACACCCTAATGCAATAGGCTGCGCACACTTATGCTTACCACCACACTTTCCCTGGAACAATCTTACCGGTTGCCTGGGGAGACTGTGGCTTTGGGTGGAAAGTCTATGCGGCTTTAGGGGTGGTGAACAGGCTCTCTGCAGGAAAGTATCACCAGGTTGTCCAACGACTTGGTGCCTCCTTGACTCACCCACTTCTGCAGGGGAATTGGTAGTGACCTCAGAAATCTGTCCATGACCAACCGCTCTACTATTTGTGGCCCAGACAGGGACTACGGCTGTAGTCATTTCCACACCAGGTGGATTAGGTCAAACATCTGCGATCTTAGAGGCCTCTCGTCTTGGAAGAACCAGCTGTGGACACGCTGTGCTCGAACTGCCAGGGTGACACTGAGTCGCGTCAGGATTTCCTGCTTGACCTTTTCATAGTCTCCTGCTTCTGCTGACTTCAGATCATAGTAGGCCTTCTGCGATTCTCCAGAAAGCAAGGGGGCGACTAGTCCAGCCCACTGGGTTTTAGGCCAACCTTCCCTCTCAGCGGTTTGTTCAAATGTTAGCAGAAAGGCCTCTGAATCAGCATCTGCAGTCATCTTAGAAAGAAAGCGACCCATATGGATTGCTGAGGGTTTGTCTTCAACATCCTCAATTTTAGCAGGTGACCACTATGCTAGTGTCTCCACAACCTCTGTCAGGGTTTTCCTATCCACTTTTGCAGCAGTGGCTAGCTGTTCAAACAGCCTCAGTGTTTGTTCCTTAACAGCACCAATCTATTTTCACAGCGCCCTGGTTTGCTCCTGTGCAATAGCGTCAGCTTGCTGTTGTGCAGCATTGGCTTGCTGCTGTGCAATGTTGGATAATACCAGTTGTTTGAGGATTTCCTCCATGTTTGTCACTTTAGGTACTGGCTGTCTCAGGTTAGCTTGGAAGAAGAGGACCAGTACCTGAACTGGACCATGGATCAGGGATCCCTGAATATGTATGAGAGACGCCTGGGAGACGTATAAACCCTGAACAGGACTTTTCATGGCTCTCTGGGACGCTCTGCTACACACCCCACTGCTTACCATAGGATGTGGCAGGAGCGTCTGTGAACTGCTCAGTTTCCACATGTCTTCAAAAAGGAAGTCCTGATCTGCAAATGTTATTCTGAGTCAGTAATGGTCCTCAATTTTGACTCTGCTAGGATCAGCAAACTGGTTGCATATTATTCTGCCAAGCTCAGCAAACTTTAGTATGCTATTGCTCAGTATTTTGCTGCTAATTTGTAGATCCAGTCTAACCTTAAAGTTAAAACTAAGACTATAACAATTCTCAACAACATTCTCTCTCCCCTCCTCTTTACCTATTATTATTATTATACAGGATTTATATAGCGCCAACAGTTTACGCAGCACTTTACAATATGAAAGGGAGACAATACAGTTATAATACAATAAAATACAAGAGGATTTAGAGGGCCCTGCTCAGAAGAGCTTACAATGTAATTGGGTGGGGCGGGTGGTACAAAAGGTTGTAACTGTGGAGAATGAGCTGATGGAAGTGGTAAAAGATTAGTTGGAGACGTGATAGGCTTTCCTGAAGAGATGAGTTTTCAGGGATCGCCTGAAGGTAGCAAGAGTAGAGGATAGCCGGACAGGTGGAGGTAGCGTGTTCCAGAGGATGGGAGAGGCTCTGGAGAAATCCTGAAAACGAGCATGGGAGGAGGAGACGAGAGAGCTTGAGAGCAGGAGGTCTTGAGAAGAGATACCTATCCTGTATACCCTTTATAAAAGATTTGTGTACTTATCTTCTTTTAATATGTTTAGGTTAGGAACTTCAGTCAGTTCAGCAGCTCCAGCTGCCCTGTGTCAGTGAGTGCCTACTGCAGGGAAGAGGAGGGAGCACTGACAACAGATGGGCCATGGGAGTCAAAGGGTAATGGCACGACTCCAGAAATTCACAGCTGTTGTTGGGTGCCCCCTTATACAGGGGAGTCAGAGCTGCTGGATCACATGACAAGACTGAAGTGGATTAAAAAAAGTAAGGTCTTTTTTATACAGGGTCCTCCTCTTTTACTGAGAAAACTTTTTTCATTGATTACATTGCTTGTAACACAATATGTGAATGGGGAGAGTCTGATCAGTCACAGGATTCTCTCCCCCATTTACAGGCAGCAAAAGCATTGAAAGAACTTTTCTTAATCAAAGTGTTTGTATAGGCTCTTTTCTTTTTAAATAACAAACATGTTATACTTACCTCCTCTGTGCAGTTGATTTTGCGCAGAGCAGCCCAGATCCTCCTCTTCTCATATCCCTCTTCTGTGCTCCTGGCCCCTCCCTCCTTTGAATGCCCCTCAGCCAGCGGCTTGCTACAGGGGTCACCCAAGCCAAGTCAGAGCTCCGTGTATCTATTCAGACACGGAGCCCCGACCTAGACCCACCCCCCTCTCCCCTGATTGGCTGACTGACTTTGATTGACAGCCGCGGAAGCCAATGGCACCGTTGCTCTGTCTCAGCCAATCAGGAGGAGTGTACTGGATGGCTAAGGGGATCGTGGACATCGCTGGAGAAAGAAGGAGCTCAGGTAGGTAATTGGGGGGTGCTGGGGAGGCTGTTATACACACAAGGTTTTTTATCTTAATGCATAGAATGCATTGAGATAAAAAACCTTCTGCCTTTACAACGCCTTTAAGCAGGATGAAGCAGGGGGCATGTCCCCATTGGACCATCTGTACTGCTGCTCTGCCTGAAGACCTGAAGCTGTTAACCATTTTATTACTGGAAGTTCATACTTCATTACAGGTAAGTAATGTGACTAATCTTCAGATTTAAATTAGAATTCCAGGCAAGCCGCTAAATAAATAGTTGAAAGAGATGTATGCAAACAATTTACCTGTCAAAGGGATTATAACTTTGTCCGGCCTTATAATCCAGAACCCTCACTCTACAGTAAAGCAAAGCAAAGTTTGTGGCCTATCCTGGTCATGGTCAACAACCCACTTAAGCCTGCTAATTAGACAGTAAAGAAACATTCTCACTCGCTCTCTCCTCTTGTCAGTAAGGTCCCAGTGATGGTTTGACTGCACAAGCTCTTGTGCATAGGCCACCTGAGCCCAGCATAATGCTATTTTTGCACATGCTTGTGCACTGTACTCCTGTTTCTGAAAGCACTGCTGTATAGATGAGTACAGCTGCACACAGCCATTCACGGGCAAAAGAAATTGGCTGGGCATTACGCTGAACGGGCTCAGGTACCCAGTGTGTAAGAGCCCCAAAGCAGTAGAGCATGACTGGCTGATAGCACCACCCCTTCCTCTCACAGTGGGAAATTGGCTGTATATAGGATTACAGGAAGCTAATACTGTATTAGTGCACATTCAGATACTTCTGCAAGCTTTTTTTAAAAAAAATTAAATTTAATATTTGTGTCTATGAATATATAGTTTGATTAAATTGCAATCTTTGTTATCTGTCTGAAAATCTTCCCAACAACAACAGTGAGAATGCTACAAAACTTCAGCTTCTTACAAAATAATTAGTGTCTACATGAATGCAATGTCATGATATTTACCGTCTTTCCTGTTTGCTACACTTGATAATATGAAAGGCAATCGTTCCATTTCCAGCTCATCTTTCTGATGCTTCTACTTGTTACTCCAGTTTCCTTTTAAATGGAGGTTGTCACATTGTTTCAGTCTCAAGTGCATTTATTTGGTTTTGTTCTTTATGTCAAGCAGTTCCTGAACACTGTGTGCTTCTAGATTCAAGTGCATAAATACATCTTAAAATAGAACCACTGATTATACCTCATTTAGTGGTTTTATCATGTAATGCTTCAGCTGGTTACTTCCTGCTTATTTCCACAGTATAAGAGGGCTATTCTCTCACTGCTCCATTTACAGTGCATTTATAGAGACAACAACATTCTGCAGCCCCCGATCTTCAAAGTAAGGCCAACACATAACACTAATGCACACAAGACAACATCAATGTAAAATACTTTCAAGTTCGCACAAAAGCAACAACAAAAACTTTATTATAATACAAAATCCCAATGATGGTATGACAAAGGAAAAAGGACAGAAATTGATCATATAAATAGCCTATTGAGATGTTCTTCTTTTACAGAAGCATTGACAAAATTATTGTTTGCTGTCATTAGGGGCTTTCACCCCCTGATCCAAATTTATCATGTTTAACCACTTAAGCCCCGGACCATTTGGCTGGCAAAAGACCAGAGCACTTTTTGCGTTTTGGCACTGCGTCGCTTTAACTGACAATTGCGCGGTCGAGTGACGTGGCTTCCAAACAAAATTGGTGTCCTTTTTTCCCCACAAATAGAGCTTTATTTTGGTGGTATTTGATCACCTCTGCGGTTTTTATTTTTTGCGCTATAATCAAAAAAATAGTAGCAATTTTGAAAAAACGCATTATTTTTTACTTTTTGCTATAATAAATATCCCCAAAAAATATATAAAAAAACTTTTTTTTCCTCAGATTAGGCCAATACGTATTCTTCTACATATTATTGGTAAAAAAAATCGCAATAAGCGTTTATTGATTGGTTTGCACAAAAGTTATAGCGTCTACAAAATGGGGGATAGTTTTATGGCATTTTTGTTAATAATTTTTTTCTTACTAGTAATGGCGGCGATCAGCGATTTTTATTGTGACTGCGACATTATGGCGGACCGATTGGACACTTTTGGTGCTATTTTGGGACCATTCACATTTATACAGCGATTAGTGCGATTAAAAATGCATTGATTACTGTGTAAATGTGGCTGGCAGTGAAGGGGTTAACCACTAGGGGGCGCTATAGGGGTTAAGTGTGTCCTAGGGATTGATTCTAACTGTGGTGGGGGGTGGGCTATGTGTGACACGACACTGATCACCACTCCCGATTACAGGGAGCTGTGATCCGTGTCCTTGTCACTAGGCAGAACTGGGAAATGCTTGTTTACATCAGCATTTCCCCATTCTTCCTCTCAATGAAACGATCGTGGGTATCCCCACGGACATCGAGTCAGCGGGACCCGCGATCACACTCATGGAGCTCGCGGCGTGCGCGCGCACACGCAAGCTGCTTCTTAAAGGGCAAAGTACAGGTATGTTAATATGCCTGTACGTGCCCTTCTGCTGACATATATCACCATGAGCCGGTCGGCAAGCAGTTAATATTCCCAATGGTTTAACTGTCAGTACAACACTTGTACACTGTAATTATTTCCTGCTGATGGGTTTGAAAGGAGACCATGTAGTTTTCGCTCCTAAGAAAAAAACAGCAGCTTAGCATTGGCTGGTAACTGGTCTGGTATCAAACCAGGGCACCCAGATTCTGGTTCATCTTCTGAGTATGGCAATATTAGCCTGAATTCTAAAATGCACTTCTGACCAGACTATGGAATTTAAAGTATTTAGGCTGATGTCACACAGGCATCCCTCTTGCTGCTGGGAGACATGGGAGAACTTACCTATGTTGAACTGCTCCCTTGCTGACCCAGGATGCTGTTAATTCTCACTAGTGATATAGCAGCAAGGCAGCCATATTTCTCTGGCCCGAACAGAAAAGGTGCAGTTCCATAAAGATCAGTAATCTGGACCAGTGATCTGGATACTGAGATGCTGGTAAGTTGTCATTAGGTTCAGGGTCACCAGGAGACATCTGCCTCAACAAGCACTGAAAGAGCTT
Source organism: Lithobates clamitans (assembly GCA_037952925.1). NCBI lineage: Eukaryota > Metazoa > Chordata > Amphibia > Anura > Ranidae > Lithobates > Lithobates clamitans. The sequence goes on from JBBGZY010001190.1 coordinate 2,822,477, forward strand.
AAACATGTAATTTCTGACGTTTTTTTAGGGGAATGGATTGTAACGTTATTCATGCTGAAAGATCCCAACAAAGACTCTGAAGTTAGGTAAACAAAAAAAAAAGAGCGACAATTTTGAAAAAAAAAATATATATTTTTAACTTTCTGCTATAATACATATCCAATAAAAAAAAATGTAAAAAATCTTATTTCTTCATCAATTTAGGCCAATATGCTAAAAATATGCTTTCTAACTGTGTAGGGGATGGTTTGACTGGGGAAAGAAAGAGATCCATGTTCCTGCTTAGCATAAACACAAGATCTTTCTCTTTCCCTCTGACAGAATGTCGATCTGGCTCTTCCGGGAACGATCGCGGGTGGTCAGTGGACATTTGGTCTGCCGAACCAGCTGATTGGCTCCCCCTCTGGCCAATCAGCATGCGATAGCACCTTCAGTGGCACGCGCATGCCCCCCAGAGCTACTGTGCGAAATGACGTACAGGTCCATTGTTTTGCACAACTGGGCAGCCTTGCCGCAGTAAATGTGCAGAAGGCAGTCCGGAACCGGTTAAATTGGACCCGAACTCAATAAATTACGTTTTTCTATATTATAAAGTTTCCAAGCAATCTAACCCTAAAAAATGTACCCTTTGTCTTGAATTCTTCTTGAAAAATAGCAGAGGACTTTATGCGGGAGTGCCTTTGCATTCTGTTGCCTATTTCCTCATGTACAGTATATCTGCTGCTGTATACCTACAGTGTGAGATTCATAGCACTGATGCCTCTGACTGCTAGTCTCACAAGTTTTGAAAAAAAAACATGGTGATGCCATTACTGTGCTGCTCAGTATTCTTGCTGGAGTCTCTTATATCAGGAAGCAAAATCTGCCAGTACCAAGACAGCAACCTCCACACAGATACACAGGGCAGAATAAGGCATGTTAGGTCAGTAATGAGGGAAAGATCAAATGCAAGGAGACCACAGTCATTACTAGTACTAAGTAGTCCGTTGCCTTATTTTGGGCACAGCTTGCACAATAGTGTATGTTGATGTGTGTTGACATGCATTATGACCTGCACTGATGTGCAGTAAAAATAAAATTAATTGCATCTTACATTAAAATGCATGACAATGACATGCGTTTCGATGGGTTTCTAATGATTCCAATGAGAAATGCATTGGGAAAAAATGGAAAGGGTAAAGATTAGAGCCTAACTAATATTTGCATTCCTAAGGAGTTTTCACAGAAATGGTGACGCCACTCTCAGCAATGCAGAAAACAGAGCAAGGTCAATACAAAATGTACATTTTTGTATATACTATAGCCAATAATTATTTACAGGGGAAGGGGGCCCAGAAACTAAAATGAGACCTTGCATTGTACTGTAAGGTCCACCTAAAGCATACTTCAGAGGTTCATTTAACAAGAAGAAAAAAAGGTATCTAAGGTCTACAATATACAACAATATTCCATAGATGTGGACTTAATAAATTAATCGAGAGTCCACATTTTTTTTTGCCTTAGACCCCCAAACAGCTTTCAAGTCTGCCATGTAATGCAATTCACAATCCTCATTTTTATAGACCTTACTGATAACACTAGCCAGGTTAAATATTCAGACCATGCTGACCTAAATACAGTATTATACTACTTCAGCTGTAATTATACCGAAATCTTCTAGTAAAACATACTGACTTTTGCTTTATTGCTGCTTTAACCTTTATATAATGAACCAAACACAGTCACCAGACAGTAGTACGCTATCCACTTTAGGCAATAATTGGTTGCTAGGGGAAAAGACAATGCGACATTGGGAGTTGTGAGTGACAGCGGTTCTATTAAGTGATGAGAAAGTGAACATGACATATTGATGACTTTGAACAAAGAGCAATATTTCCCTTAACAGTGAAAATGACATTAGATAGAATATTACTGTCCTCTATACATCACATCATAAACTGCAAAAATGCCTTCCCCAAAGCTGATGCTCTAAAAATAACACCTGAATCTCGAAAATGTCCCTTATTAAGATTTTACTGCATTGCAAGGGCAAAATGTCTGTAAAAGATTGTACGTTGCATACAAGTGGAGAGTTGAATAAAAAAAAAACTTAAAGTGGAATTCAGGGCACAAGTTATATTACTGTATGTATCCTCATTCGTAATTAATGTGCAGTACATTCAGTGCCACAATGGTGGGATACCCAAAAAATACGTAGTATGTACAACTGAGAACTTGGTTTCCCTTTCAGGACAAGCTATAATGAAGTTCAGGCTTGTAACAAACTGTAGACTTCAGCTTAAGTAGTAGTAGAGCCATTAGAGCAAAGTCCCTTTAAGTAGGAAAGCATCTGAACGGAGTTCTTCAGGGCACCAGCTGATGTCCCCTTTAATAGACCAACAGCTGACTATAACAAAGCACCAGAGGTGTGGCTAGAGTACAAGGTCCTCAATATCCTTTCAATGTCTGTACTGACAAGGCCCAAGGACAGATGGAGCCCCCTTCCAATCTTCCAAGCGATGCCCTCTAGTGATACCAGACAGATCTATGGCAGACAGCTCCTCTCAGTCAGCTTCTTTCAAGCACCTGGGTCTCAGCATTCCTCCCTCAGGTCAGTATTAAAAGGAAGGTTGGGGGAGGGGACAACCCTAAGGGATGGGTTCAGAGAAAAAGGGGTTACTTTGGGCAACGATATAGTCTAAGGTTGGTATAATGGTAAAATCAATTTTATTATATCATCTTATACATATAAAATCACAACTTAATTGAAACTGTAGATATCAAAACTATGGTATAATTAGGTCTCGAACAAACCAGACAAGACAGACTTGACAGACAATACATTAAAAAACATATATTGCTACCCAGTCAGGGCATATTGCATTGTGCCTCATTGGACTGATGGTTTAGTCAATTAATCAAATAGTGGTAGATTAATATCAACCAGGGGTATTAAATATCAATTTAGAGTTGGGCTGTAATGTGGGCCCCTGTGGCGGGATGCAATATGAGGGTGAGAAGTGCAATGAGAGGAAGACACCTGTGTTGTAATGGGGCAGGATTAAGGTTCCTGATGGTATCTGTATAGTGGAGGTTTGGTATTCCTCAAAGTTAAGTAGGTGGCAGTATGGATAAGTCGTCCTGTAACAGTGCTAGCCCCTATACAGGTAGCTGGAAGTCATTAATCATCCCGCAGTGATTTTAAACATCCTGGTTCAGACTGGTGTCAAAGTATATGGTGGGACCATGAATATTCAGTCAGCAATTAGTAAGGTGTTCAAATGGCGATGCAAGCACTGAGTGGTCTAGTAATGTAATTTGCGATGTAGTTGCAGTAATGCTTGGCTGTATTGTTTAAGCTGTAAATTACCACCATCTTCCGCGCTGCTGCGCTCAGGGGTGCTGATGTCCGCTGGTCCTAAAAGCCATGGCATCCGTAGCCTTCCGTATCTCACACGGGGTATCCTCAGAATCCTACAGTGGATTGCGGTGTCCGCTGGTGGAATCTCTCCTTATTAGTTTGTCCACCGTGATCCCCACCTCAAAGGGGGGGGGGTTCCCGTAGCTATGAGACGTCTGGCAGGCCTTTTGTTTCCCTTTTGGAGCGGCGGTCATGTGCTCACCATATCAGCTGTTTGCTGTAAATCTCCCTCAGTGCCCTAAGCGCACGGACTGGGTAGCGCAGTGACGTCAACGCGTTTCGCCATGATTCAATGATGTAGCTTCATCTTCGGACGTTCATTGGTCGGTTACCACATTCCCTTCTTATAGTATCTTTCGCTGGGGGTCGCCGCCAATGAGAAGTATTGAATAAATTAGAAGGGATATTAGGGAAACATAAGTGACTGATTGTTCGGTACAGCCTATCGGCTTGTATAGCCATTGTTATTGTTTTAAATGCAAAAACAGCTAGGTCATTACTTTTAGAGATGTGTCCTAGCGCGTATTAGAAACCTCCATACATTTATTGGGGGTAATAGGGAAAATATGGTCTGATGTAGGTGATCAAGGGATAGACAGAAAGAGGGGATTAGAGCATGCGCCATAGTTAAAGCTTGAGACCTTTGGAAAGACAAGGAGAGGAAGCAACACCAGTGTGGCATGCAGAGTGGTTACATGTATACATTTACACGCTAAGGCCTCACTGCAGCCTGTGCCCGAGAGGGCAGCCTTCCCCCCTCAGGCTGGACTTCACCACTCTGGTACAAGACCCCTGTAATAATATGAATGAACCATCATGACTCCATTTTGTATAGCCCCGCCATCTTATGTGAAGTCTCTTATTGTGTAAATTTAGGTTTGTGTAAGAATGTGCAAGAATGCTTGCACAGCATCCCCCCTCCCCCCTATTGTGGGGATTAGGCAATCAGCTAAGATATGTGACAAATTACCAGATGTCCTATCTAACTGTTGATAGATATAGATCAAGTAACAAACTTGTATAACCCTAGACACGTATGCATAAACTAACCACTCCCCCTCCTTTGTTCTATACTGAATATAAGCTACTTTCTGCTCAATAAACTCAGACATCTTTTGAACTGACATTCTGTTTCACGTGTTTCATTGGGTGTCTCAAGGTACTGGGGTCACAGTGGTCTGCCGAAGTTAACCATGGTGGTCGTCCAGAACCAGAAATCCTTTCAAATGGGGGCTCGGCTGGGATAAAATTGTCTTATTTTGACGAATTGTTTTCTTGCCTCGGCTCTGATGAAGCTTTAGTCCCTCAAATTTATTAGAAAGGAGACGGACCACGCCTTATAAGTGATAAAGTGGTCTTGGGTAGACCTGTCCTCAGAAGGGACTTTTTGTAACGTTTAAATAAGTAGTACTACACTCCTTTTGGGAAGGAGGAAAAAGTGTTGGTGTTAATAAGGCAATTACCACCCGGGCCCACATCTGTGTCTTGCTTTTCTTATCTATCGCATAGAAGTATAAGATAATCTGTGCAGGGAAAGGATCTCCCACCTCCTCCAAACCCTGGGGAAAATTGTAAAGATTATGTAGCCAGAATATGTGAAACTGATTATGAGTTTATAAATCCCTGGGTGTCTAGCTTGGCTGGGTGGACAGAAAGTAGGCACAGTAGTGATCCATTCCCTCGAGAAGGAGATATTGATGAATTTTACATGGATATGGTGAAGGGCTTATGTCTTGGAGACAAGAAAGCCTTCCCATGGTATTCTGGTGATCCCCAGTGGGGCATGGAGTACATGAGAAATAGGGGGGAGAACTGGTTTAAATATGCCCCTTATTGGTTTCAGAGAAATAGTTAGAAACATAAGAAGCCCTCTAAAAACCCAAATAGAGAGGATACTGATAGAAAACATAAGGATGAGGCAGGTAAAAAGAGACCAGATCCAACTGCCCCTCCCCTCCCATTCAACCCTCCACCATACACAAACCAAATCTATCCCAGTCTCATGAACGAAGATATAGACCTGCTGGCTGGAAACCATGCCATGCAGCAGAGACCAAGCCCTAATAGAAGTCCCGAACCTGAGTCTAGTGCTGACACAGATGGGATGCTGGTCCCATCTGATGATAAATACTCGATTTCAGAAGAAGATTATGAGGAAGCAATAAGAAAGGGAGAGGCAAAGTTAAAAGAGGATTATGAGTCAGAGCTAAGAAGGACAGAGGAACAAATGGTAGAGCTCTGGGAAAAGGTGAACACTTTGGCTGCCCGAACACCATTAATAAAACGACAATTAAGAAGTCATAATAAGGAGGCGGGTAAGGACCATGGAGGGAGAGACAAGGCCACGTTTAAGGCCCTGGAACCTACTCACCCTTTCCAGGTGGGAGACATCGTAGTTGTCCAGCAACTGAATCGTACCAAGAAGCAAGAGTACCCAATTGGACCCCCGACTACAGTGATCGCTGTTACCTGAACAGCCATTCTGGTAGAGAGACAACAGGCTTGGATCCATGTCATTCATATGAAGAAGGTGAAACAAACACCTAAGAAGTAAGATAAAGCACAGAGAGGTGAAGCTGGTGATACAAATCCTCGAACAGTGAGTGAAGCAGGTGGTCAAGACTCTGAAAAAGATGACTTAGCTTATTTCACCACAGACTTCTGGGAAGGCCTTGGGCCTCCTGTTCTTGATGACTTTGATAGTGTTCTTACCAATATGGATCATAACTAACTGTATTTATCATCCTGAAGACTTGGAGGCCCTTAGAGGCATATGTGGCCTACCCAATGAGACCACTAATAATAATAATAATAATAATAATAATAATACAATTATTAACATTGAAGGGATGTGTATTCAGATTATGAAGGAACTAAAACTGATAGTTTCACAGAAAAAAATGTTGTTACTTAAATTTAAATATAGCTATGCCCAGGAATCAGAATATGAAAAATGTTGGATATGTAGTAAACTACACACTAGCACAGCACATATCCCTCTTATGGCAGTACCCCTGAACACCCCCTTCCTGAATGGAACACCTCCCATTACCCTTACTAAAGTACGAGTAACATTGAAAAATAGCACTGTTAGGCCTCATGTACACTGCTGCTAGTAAACTGTTGCTGGTAAACGGACGTTTAGGAGCAGTTGGGCATTTTTTTTCAACTGCTCCTGAACCCTCCTCTATGTTATATGTACACAGGTTCGTTTATAGTCGTTTCTAGGCAGTTGTGTTTAGAGGCTTTTCAAACGTCAAACGCGGCTAGACATGGTAAAACGCGTTTAGCCGCGTTTCGTTTACAGACGTTTTTCATTTTTGGCTATTTTGGAAGAAAAATGCTTCTAGAGGCAAACGCAGCTAAACGTGGCTAAACGCGATTAAATGCGGCATGTAAACGCAGCTAAACGGCTGTTTTTAGACGCTGGTTTCTAGCTGTCAAGTTAAGTCGTTCAGGAGAGGTTGAACAATGTCCCGTGTACATGAAGCCTTACCTTTCCAACCATAGGTAGGAGCCATTTCCCCCGAATGGTGTTTTAGGTTGGGAAATTCATCACAGGAAGGAGAGGTATGTAGCCATACTAAAATTAACTTGTCCATGGCCCCAGATTTTTCCACACCTTTTGTCACCACAGATTTTAAAATAAATGAAACTCTATACACCCTTATGAATAATACAAATGCTGATACCGAGATGGGAAAACTGCTTTTACTCCTAGCTCTTGCAGGTCTCTCTATTGATACACAGTAAATCCTCAGCACCCAGCCACTAACCTTGGGGAACAGTATATACATCTGTTGTGGGAAAACATGTTATCCATGAATTCCCATGGACCCTCAGGCATAGTGCTATCTTGCATTACTGATTCCAATAATGGGTATATTGGAGACAATAAGGGAGGACACCTGCTGAAGGCTAGCATACACCCCAGGTATCCTCTCAAGCACAGTCACAAGAGAGAATTGTTCTTAGAGAAAGACATGGCCTGGGCATGGTTCCCCTCTGGGACAGGATGGGGAATTGATATGATGAAAAGGCTGAACAACTACTCTAAAATATAAGATGAGATATTAGACAAGAATTCTGACATCATTTAAAAACTAAACCTAGAGACAAGGACTATCAGAAAACAGTTAGAGCTCCATGATCTAGCAATATAAAGTATGAGTGCTGATGAGGAACCTGATTATTATGGGATCCCATTGCACAGCACAGAAAAGAGGTAGACAAACTACAGGTCGAAGCAAGGGATCTAGCTAAGACATGGAGCCCTTTTAACAACATAGGAGGGTTCGGCCTCAGTGGGATATTCTCATGGTTGAAAGACATTTCTATAAACGCAGATATCTTTTGAACTCACATCCTGTTTCACGTGTTTCATTGGGTGTCTCATGGTACCGGGGGTCACGGTGGTCTGCCGAAGTTAAACAGCGTGGTCGTCCAGAACCAGAATTCCTTTCAACCCCAAGCTCTGTGTGCTTTCAGAATGAATAGTCTCCCATCGCGCCTTTAGAGCCTACCTTTCTGGGATAGGCTGAGGCTGTACCAATATTTATGCTGCCATCTGCATAGCTCCACACCTCTTATCCAGAAACTGCAGGGAGCTATCTAGCAGACTGGCAGCAGCAGAGCACACAGATCAGACCTAACTAAACGATCACAGTTCACTGGGTATAGTGAGCAAAACTATGCTGTTACCCGGGGGGTGGCAACACGTTGATAACGGTCTACCTGTTGCCCATGGGAAGGTGGCAGGTAGACCGCGAACAGGTCCCTGCATCACTGATATCCGCCTTTTAGGTTCCGGTCCTTCTTCCCCCCTCTCCCACCTTTTCCACTGCTCTCATTCTCATGGCACAGCGGAGAGCGGAAGGCAGAACTGCTCAGGACGAAGAATGGAAGACGAGCTAGCCAAATTAACTTTTCAAGTTAACCAGCAGGTAATTGGTTGCTAGGACATAGGGTGGTAATAGCAACCAACCAGCTTGTTAATATGAAAAGTCACTCCGGCAGCTCCCACCCATGCCCTTCAACTGTGCTACCTTCCACTATCTGCTCTGTGTACATACATGTGTACACCTGCAGATAAAACACTGCTTATTTATGTGTGGGGGTGATGTTAAAGAAGTAGAGGACACTGTTATTGGGGGGCAGAGGACACTGTTATGGGGGGAGGGAGCAGAGGACACTGATATGGGGGGAGGGGGGCAGAGGACACTGCCATGGAAGGGAGGGGAGGGGGGGCAGAGAACACTGCTATGGGGAAAGGGGAGCCAGAGGACACTGCTACAGGGGGAAGGGGGGCAGAGGACACTGCTATGGGTAGGGCCAGCACCAGCATAAGGCTGCTTAGGCAACCCCCTTAGTGCGCCAGGGTAGGGGGGCGGTAAAATTCAAATGCCCAGTCACTTGTTGGGAGTTCAGTGACACCAATCTCTGCCCTACTGCCACTGTTTATTGCCCTACTGAGACCGTTCCCTGTAATACTGACAATGTCCACAGCTCTACTGACTGATACTGTCCACTTTTAAGGTAGGCTAGCTTTATATTTTTACAGTGACATTTGTTTTATAATATTTTTCTTTCTAATAAATTAGGTCTTGCCAGAAAAAAATGGCACTGAACCCCGGTGATCTTTGATCTTCTTCATGTTGTTCAGGTAGATCTCCACCTCTAAAAGGTTGCCTACCCCTGCTTTTACCTAACCCAAATTTACAGCCACTCTGACTACAGTGACTACATCTTGCGGCATGTATGCGTTCCTTGATAAATATTGCTGTGCAAATTGCAACCCTGGAAGCCCAGGTTCTGAATCTAGGGAAGCAACTGCCAACACTGAGAAGGTACTTTATACTAAAGGACAGTTGGGATTGTACCCGGCAGGTGCCGGCAGGTGCCGGCAGGGGCCAGCACAGAGGCGGGTGAAGATGAGGGGCAAGCACCAAAGCAAAGTAGATGGATGACAGTCAGGAAGGGTAGAGGGGAAGTGCCAGGGAGGCCGGTCCTGGGCTGGAACATCCCAATAAGTACGTTGAGTGACATTGGGGAAACCAGTTAGGGACCAGCACTACTGGAGCTGAGTGACTCTCCTAGCTGCCAGGGGGTAACGCCTCCAGTGAGGGTGGGAGAAAAGCCAAGGGAAAGGAAAGAGATTCTGGTGGTAGGGGACTCAGTTCTTAGAAGGACAGAGAGGGCAATCTGTCACAAAGACCTGAAGCACCAAACTGTATGCTGTCCACCAGGGGCTCGGGTTCGGCACGGATCAGATCACGGATCTGGTGGACAGATTACTGGGAGGGGCTGGGGAAGACCCGGCTGTCATGGTGCACATTGGCACCAATGACAAAGTCAGAGGTAGATGAAGAGACCTAAAAAATGATTTTAGGGACTTAGGAGCTCAATTGAGGAAAGGACCTCCAAGGTAGTATTCTCAGAAATACTACCGGTACTTCGAGCCACACCAGAAAGGCAGAGGGAGATTAGCGAAGTAAACAAGGAGCTGGTGTAGAAAGGAGGGGTTTGGGTTCCTGGAGAACTGGGTTGAATTCTTAGTCGGTTACCAGCTCTATAGAGGGGACGGACTGCACCTAAATGAGGAGGGTGCAAATCTGCTGGGAGTAAAGATGGATCAAAAGTTAGAGGGGCTTTTAAAATAGGTGACGGGGGAGAGGGTCCAGAGGTAGAGACGGGGGAGAGGGTCCAGAGGTAGAGATAGTCAGCATGGAACAAATTTCAGAGAGTAGTATTGGCAGGCATTAGTGGTAGGTTGACTAAAGTACCTCAACCTGAGGTAAATACAGTCCTATTTGCAACCTCAGAACACCCAATAAGGAGATAGTATGCGACTGGGCTAAACTACGTGGCATGTTCACCAACGCCAGGAGTCTGGCGGACAAGATGGGAGAACTAGAGCTACTGTTGTACGAGGAGGATTTAGATTTTGTAGGAATTTCTGAGACTTGGTTCAACAGCTCTTATGATTGGCTGGCAACCATTCAAGGGTATACCCTATATAACCTGGGGGAAAGGGAGGGTAAACAAAGGAGGGGGAGATGCCCGTATATCAAAAATGATGTACAAGTGAATGTGAGAGGCGACAACACTAAGGGAGCAAGGGAGGAGGTGGAATCCTTATGGGCAGAGCTACAAAGGGAGGAAGCTAAGGGGAAAGTAATACAGGGAGTATGAGATAGGCCCCCTAACCAGAGGCAGCCGGAGGCGGCAGACCTCCTAAAACAATTTAGATTAGCGGCAAGGATGGGAAGTATCATTATAATGGGGGATTTTAATTATCCAGACTGGGTGAAAGGAACCGCGCATTCATCTAAGGCTCGCCAGTTCCTAAATGTCTTGCAGGACAATTTCATGGGTCAGATGGTAAATGCACCAACTAGAAACAAAGAGTGACTAGACCTACTGATTACCAACAATACAGACCTGATCACGGATGTGAAAATACGGGGGCAATTTAGGAAACCCGGATCACAGGTCAATTAGTTTCTGTATAAATCACACAAATAGGAAACATAAGGGGAATACAAAGACACTGAATATCAAGAGAGTCAACTTCCCTAAACTACGATCCTTGCTAGAAGATACTAAATGGGATAAAATCTTAGGAACAAAAAACACAGAGGAAAAATGGGTATTCTTTAAAAGCATATTAAATAAGGGTACTATCCAGTTTATCCGAATGGGAAATAAATTTAAAAGCACTCCTGGGTGGCTTAACTCCAATGTAAGAATGCATATAAAAGTATAAAAGCAAAGGCAAAGCCCTTCAAAAAATACAAGGCTGAGGGATCATCATCATCAGCATTCCAACTTTACAAAGAATGTAAGGGTACAATCAGGGTGGCTAGGATAGAACACAAAAGGCACATAGCGGAGGAGAGTAAAAAAAATCCCAAGAAATGATTTAGGTAGATAAATAGTAAGACAGGGAAGTCAAATAATATTGGTCCCATAAAGAATGATGAAGGGAATCTGGTTACTAAGGATAGAGAGATGGCGAAGATATTGAGTTTATTCTTCTCCTCAGTCTTCACGAGGGAATTGGGGGGCTTCAGTAACCAACACTGCAATGTTTATCCTCACAACATGTCACAGGAAGCACCCTCATGGCAAACAAAATTAGAAATAGACTTGAAAAACTTAACATTAATAAGTCACTGGAACCAGATGGCTTGCACCTGAGGGTCTTTAAGGAACTCAGTCAAGTAATTGCCAGACCATTGTTCCTAATTTTTACGAACAGTACTGACTGGAATGGTACCAGCTGAATGGAGAAAAGCCAATGTAGCACCAATATTCAAAAAAGGGCTAAGATACATACCTGGGAATTACATGTATTACATTGTATGCAAGCTCTTGGAGGGGATGATAAGGGACTATATACAAGATTTTAGTAATGACAATGGTATCATTATCAGTAATCAGCATAGATTCATGAAGAAACGTTCTTGCCAAACCAATCTATTAACCTTCTATAAGGAGGTGAGCTGCCATCTAGATTAAGGAAGGCCTGTAGACGTGGTGTATCTGGATTTTGCAAAAGCATTTGATACAGTTCCTCATAAACGTTTACTGTACAAAGTAAGGTCCATTTGCATGGACCATAGGGTGAGTACATGGATTAAAAAATGGCTACAGGGGCAAGTTCAGAGGGTAGTGATAAATGGGGAGTACTCGGAATGGTTCAGGGTGGAAAATGGGGTCCCCCAGGGTTCTGTCCTGGGATTAGTCCTATTTATTTATTCATAAATGACCTGGAGGAGAGGATAAACAGCTCAATCTCTGTATTTGCCGACGATACTAAGCTAAGTAGGGCAATAACTTCTCAGCAGGATGTGGAAACCTTACAAGAAGATCTGAACAAATTAATGGGGTGGGCAACTTCATGGCAAATGAGGTTTAATGTAGAAAAATGTAAAATAATGCATTTGGGTGGCAAAAATATGAATGCAATCTACCCTTGGGGGGAAGAACATCCGGGGGGAATCTAGGATGGAAAAGGACCTGGGGGTCCTAGAAGATGACAGGCTCAGCAATGGCATGCAATGCCAAGCTGCTGCTAATAAAGCAAACCGAATATTGGCATGCATTAAAAAGGGGATACACTCCAGAGATAAAACGATAATTCTCCCACTCTACAGGACTCTGGTATTGCGGAACCTGGAGTATGCCGTCCAGTTCTGGGCAGAAGTCCTCAGGAAGGATGTGCTGGAACAGCAGAGAGTCCAGAGAAGGGCAACAAAACTAATAAAGGGACTGGAGGACATTAGTTATGAGGAAAGGTTATGAGCACTGAACTTATTCTCTCTAGAGACGCTTGAGAGGGGATAAGATTTCAATGCACAAATACAGTACTGGTGACCCCACAATAGGGATAAAATGTTTCAGCGAAAGGGAATTTAAAAAGACACGTGGCCATTCACTAAATATAGAAGAAAAGCTGTTTAATCTTAAACTGGGTAGAGGGTTCTTTACTGTTAGAGCGTGGGATGTGGAATTCTATTCTACAAGCAGTGGTTTCAGTGGGGAGCATCAATAATTTAAAAAAACTATTAGATAAGCACCTGAACAACCAACATACAGGGATATACAATGTAATACTGACATAAAATCACACACATAGGTTGGACTTGATGGACTTGAGTCTTTTTTCAACCTCGCCTACTATGTAACTATGTATGTAACCTACCTAGGAGGGTGCTACATGTGGGTTAAGCACGGTTGACCTCCATGTAATAAGGGGTTTAGCTCTTTAGTAAGGAGCACAATTCTTGTGGTGGATTGGTTTTGGATTGCAATTCACATGATGTGGAGAAATTTATAAGTGACACTTCAAATTTATTTGGATGTGTTTTTTCACAAGTATTTACAGTGGATATTGGGACGCTCCTATTTGTATATAAAAACACAGTTTGTTTTTCTTAGCACTATTGTTATATTTAAAGTTTTTGCATTATATTTATATGTTTTGATATTTGATATTGGCATATGTATTCATATATTTATAGAATACCTGTTTGTGGATATTTATGTAGGCAGCTGTCCTTTTTGGGCAAGAGAGTAATAGTTCTCTGCAAGTATTTGACATTAGTGCATAGTTCATTTGGAGTTTAGCATATTTAGTTTACAGGGGTTCTAACCCCCCAAAAAAGAGATCCTGTTGCTTTAAAGCAGGTTAAACAGCATAGTGCTTGTGCTGTCTAATCTGTCCCTTTGCATGCTGTAAAAAACTGGTTGATCCCGCCTGTTTCTGTGTCCCCCTTTATAAAATGACCATGGTAATCATGGATGCTGATCCATGATACCGTGTACAATTTACATACTTCCATCATCCCGCAGTCTCTCCCACCTCTTCGCCTCGCTCCCTGCCTGTTAGCTCCTGTGTGTGAGCGATCTCCTCCCCGCCCCTCCCCTACTGCTGCTATTAGTAGCTGGCAGTAAAGTCAGAGAAGGATTACTGCCTGCCCCTCTGCTATACCAAAATATACTACACATGTAAATGGTTGTTTAAAATGATGCCGCTAACTACCTTTTTTCAGCCAACTCACTTTAATAGATGAATACGATTGCTAGTTTACTGTATCTCAGCACAATCTGTCTATTTTGTATTACATTTTGGTCATTGCTTTCAGTTTCAGAATCAAGGGTCCAGGGAGTTCCCAATAAAGTTTTCTCAAGCCAGTTAGTCAAAATGCTTTGAAATAATGTAAAGGTACTCAGGCCATTAAAATTGCTTTAAAATATTTACTAGGTGGCCTGTAGCTTTCAGAAACATTTTCTTCATTTAACTATTATTTGCAATTGTCCAAATTATGCACTATTATGCTTTCTGGAAAAAAGTTCCATGATGTGATTAAAATAGTACAAAATAGTATAAAAACTGAATAACATTCTCAATGTTAGGGCTTCTTCAGACCTACTTTAGATCTGCTTTGATCAACACAGACTCAATGCAAGGAAACTACAAATGTGTCCAGTGCACAGTAATGCAATGAGTTGGTGTGCACTGGGGAAAATGTAGACAAGGCTACATTTTTAATTTTTTTTTTGTGCAGCGCAGCACACAATAACATGTTGTGACCACAAGCCACAAGGCACTGCCAGATATAGAATTACATAAAAGAAAGAAGGTGAAAAAGGCAAGCACTGCATTCTATTTTAACATCACGTTTTCCCACCACAAACCAGCATATATGCATTATACACAGAATAATACATGCTGTGTGGTGAGAATGAGCCTTTTGTCTTTAACTATATTTCCAGGTCTCTGAAAGTCTTTCAAGAGATCTTCAGCCAAATACCTATTATCAGCATCTGAACACCGAGAACCCAACCACTGGAAAGCTACTCCTACATTATAGATAGTTCAAAGGCTTTTAAAAGTAGAGAGAATGTGAGAAATGGAAACATTAAAGCCTAAATCTCAGCAGCAAACTGACTACTACCTAAAGAGCTGGACTAGGATTTTGTTCAGAAGCACAGATAAGAACAAACATCTTTATAGAAGCTATTATGACATTAATTACTTGTTATTCTAAAGCAGTGGTTTCCAAATTGTGGCCCGGGGGGCCGGATGTGGACCTTTGCTTGCCAGAGCCCTTGAGGCATTATTCTTGCCACTGGCACCAACAATGGGACATAATTCCTGCCACTGACACCAATGATGGAGCATAATTCCTGCCACTGACACCAACAAATGGGGATATTTCTTGCCACTGACACCAATGATGGGGCATAATTCCTCCCACTGACACTAATGATGGGGCACTATTCCTTCCACTAACACCAACAATGGGGCACTATTCTGCCCACTGGTACAAAAGATGGGGCATAAATCCTCCCACTGACACCAATGATGAGACACTATTACTCCCACTTACACCAATGATGGGGCACTATCACTCAAACTGACACCAACAATGGGGCATTGTTTACTCCCACTGGGCACAGTCTGGGCCCCTAAAGTCTGAAAGACAATAAACTGGCCCTTTGTTTAGAAATTTGTTCTAAAGAACAAGGACCTCTAGCCCAGGTACATGCTAAGCTGTGACTGTTGTTACCCAACTCTTTTACTTCATCACCGCTTTCCCCTATCTTGGCCTTTTAGCTATGCCTTGTTCCTCCATGTTTTCTTACCATGTCTACATGGTCCTAAGGTCACCGATTTCTGTTTTCCTATTTTTTTTAAATTTATTTAAAATGCTCATGAAAATAATTTAAAAGGCTCTTTAAAATAAGAAAATATGTTTTCTGTTTACATATTCTTTTACGCCTCAAAAAATGCAATAATACAGGAAACCACCACTTACATGTCCATTAGCATGCCATTAGCCATTTCATTTTAAAAACAATGAGGCTACGGCATCTAACGATGATCTACAGTATAACTAAGTTGCAACCCTGATCTTTACAATTTCATTTCAGTTTCATTTGCTTCCCTAAGGACTTTTCTTCGAGCACTCTTGAATGAAGAATCACACAATGCATAACCAATAAAACAGTCATATTTTTTTAATCACGTTTTTATGAATCATGATGGATGTTTAACATGAGCTTCTTGCTTTAATGATTTTATTCTTACTCTATTAGATGACTACTGATGTCTTGTTTACAAATGCATATTATCATTACTTTAAGAATCGACGCATAGAAAGCTCTCATACTGAATGTGTTAAACATTATACAGCGCAATTGGGTTTATTTACTAAAGGCACATCCACTTTGCACTCCAAGTGCACTTGGAAGTGCAGTCGCTGTAGATCTGAGATGAGGGGAAGCTCTGCTGATTTTATCATCCAATCATGTACAAGCAAAAATGCTGTTTTTTTTTCCTTGCATGCCCCCCTCAGATCTACAGCGACTCCACTTCCAATTGCACTTGCCTTTAGTAAATAACCTCAAATGCGTATATAACAGAAGCAAGCAATGGAATGTTAATGGGACCTTCTTTAGTGGGATTGTTCAGCACAGTAATGTCTAATAATGGCCACAGAGTCAAATATTGTTTCAGAGTTTTATCTGTCAGATCATAATGTGAGGATATGCTTGCTTGATATAATCTGAATGGATTGTTTAAACAAACCCTTATTAATCTGTATGCTAAAAGTGAAAATACTCCGCTACCCTACCTATTTGGTATATATGAAAGTGCTACTAATGCACATGCATATACAATACACTATGTGCAATAAATGAATTAATAAGTGCAATATATCCATACATAAAGTGCAATGCAGTGCATAAAATGGGGCTTATGTATTAAAGTAATGTGAAGTTATCAACAGAAAAAATCAACAGAAAAATAAAAAAATAAAAAAGTTCATTAAGTGAGTCTAAGTATGTTCCCAGTGAAGGATGTGAAAACAGATCCTCAAAAGAAATTTCATACACAGGTGCTCTAGAACCATGCAATAGGGATTTGCTGAACGAACCCCTGTTCGGTTAGGACCAGAACTTCTGAAAACCGTGAATGTTCGGATCCAAATAACAAACCCTATTAAAGTCAATGGGACCTGAGCACCAAATATCAAAAGTGCCCATTTTGAAGGCTTAAATTCAAGTAATTAGGCATACAATGGTTATAGGGTTTCGAGTCCAGCCCTGGGGGACATGGATCAATAAAAAAAAGTTTGCGAAAAACGTAATTTTTAAATGAGCAGTGATTTTTATTTTTAAGGTGAAAGCCTAAAAATTAAAAATTCCTTCCAATATAGTGCCAGGGGGGTCCCCTTAGTCTAACTGTAAAGTGGCAGATCTATACCATGTCTAGAATCTGCTGCAGCAATAATTGAATTTATAAAGCCAAAAAAAATGACGTTTCCTGCAAGCTACCTTTATTTTGCTCAGCAACAGCTGGGGAGCCAGTGTGTATGATGAGGCCACAATGTAGTGCACTGTGAACAAGATTAGAGATTTTTTGGATACATTCTGGTGTCACTTTGACTTTGTATAGAAGTAACGGGTGTGTTAAAATTGGTCTTTGGGTGTCAGTGGCGCCTTCCCACAGTAACCCTATAGAGATAATCTTGATGAAAGCAAGAATGTGGGTGGCAGGGACTGTATTTTTTTTTCCGCTGCAGAAGATGGGGCAGAGAAATTTGCCAGATACAGTCCACAGCTGGTGCTGTGCTGCTGGTAGATGAGCTGCTAGGACCTTGGACACCCTGTGCTATACCATCATCCCTGTCAGTGGAGGCTGCTGAAAGGTAATGACTCAGTATCGCAGGGGCAGACTGAAGTAGGTAAGGAGGAGGAGGGACAGATTTGTGCCCCTTTTGTGTGGCTTTTAGGTGCTCTTGCCAACGGGCTGAGTGGTTGGACGTTAAATGCCTTGTTAGGCATGTGGTACCCAAATGGTTGGTGTTTTTTTGTCATGTTTGATGTGTCTATGACACAGTTTGCAGATAGCAACAGTGCGATCTGCTGCAGATGTGCTGAAAAAGGCCCAGACAGCTGAGCTGTGGGGAGTGGGCTGGGAGATAACAGCTGCAGAATGTGATGGAAAAGGGTGGCTGCTCTCTACTCTTTCTTGATGCCGACCTCCTTGGGGTTGTGCCGCCTCACCTTCAGTTTCCTCCTCTGCTCTATCTGGCACCAAAGTCGCATCAGTGACCTCATCATCATCATCATCATCTCCATCTCCTCCATCTTTATCATTACCACTAAAGACAACTTGGCAATATGCTGCGGCTTGGGGAACATGAATGCCAATTTGTCTAGCAGTGTTCCTCCCTCTCTCTAGGCTCATATTCCTGTCATCCTCAACCTCAGAACCAGCATCTGAATCCAGTAATGTCTGGGCATCATCAAGGAGCAAGTGGCTGACGCTGTCGTCAAATAACTCAGCTGACTCCTGCACACTTGTCTCTGCTTGTGTGACAGAGGATGAGGAGGATGAGGAAGGTTTAGTAAGCCAGTCCACCACCTCCTCTGCATGCTGTGGCTGGATAGCACGGGCTAAACACACTTTTCCTTACTAAACAGAGGAAATGATGCCCTGTCTAAGGACTGACCACCACGTCCACCTCTGCCTGTGGACACATTTGTTGCTAGCCCCCTTACAGTTCCAAGAGAACGTCTACTTCTCCTTGTTGTTCTCCTAGACATTATTGGGAGGGAGGGAGCGGCGCTTATAAGCAAATGTAAAGGAGAAGTTGAAATCTGTACATAGATGCACTTTAATCAATGTAAAGAGGTGTTTGGTGCCCTTTAATTTGAGTACTCACACTACACAGACACACTTCACGGATACAATATAATATACTGCAATATAATGTGCCAAACGTACAGTGATGCACAGAACTATATGATAGTAACTCATACAGAACTATATGGCGTTAAACTGACAGAAACGCACGCAAAACAATATGGCGTTAAACTGGCAGTAACGCACGCAAAACTATATGGCGTTAAACAGGCAGTAACGCATGCAAAACTATATGGCGTTAAACTGGCAGTAACGCACGCAATACGATATGGCATTAAACTGGCAGTAACGCAATCAAATAGACGGTGTTCAACCGTCACTACACTAAAGCTATCTGAACTGTCCCTACTCTAGCTATATACTAATGTCAAGATTACTGACACGATCTCACTACACTAGACTGAAACTATCTGAGCTGTCCCTACTCTAGCTGCACACTATGAAAAGCTGAATGATGGTCCTCCTCACTACACTCACACTATCCCTAGACTGACACTAAACTAATATTCTACACTGACAATTGAAGCAAAATAGCACAGTATAGCACACTAACTAATAGCACGGAACAGAGACCTGTTCTATCTCTCTCCACACCAAAATCGCACTGAAAATGGCTGCCATTGAAAGAATACTTTTATACTGTGGGGCGGGAATGAGCCATGATTGGATAAAGTCATGATGACAGTGTCCAATCATGACTCTGACAGTGCTCTGTGCCCTGATTGGCTGAAGATTTCACAGCTTCAGCCAATCAGGGCTTGCAATGCATTGTTCAACACCACAATGCATTGTGGTTGGTTTGGGGGGCTGAACAAACAGTCCAATGACCCATTTGTTCGGCTGTTAGCCAAACGTCCAAACAACGAAAGTTCGGCCCGAACTAATGCTCGGGCCGAACCGTTCACCCATCCCTACCATGCAAATAATCACTACAATTCCCCATGCATACTCCCACCAGAGTGCACACTCACCCACAAATATGGACCCACTGGGTTTATACCTAGACAGGTCCAAAAGGCCTCTGGGTGATGTAGTGGTGCCCAGGGATATAGAAATTGCTTCAATGGATCTAGCTCAAAGGAAGAATACAATCACAGGGAATATCATAGAGCAATACTGTTTATTAAAATGTGCATTAAAAAGTAAAGAAGGATGTCCACTCATAAACAGGGTGCCCTGCCCGGCACCAGGAAAGATCTGCCTATATGTGTGTAACAGAACACTGCTGCTCCGTGATCCCTAGAGCCAGTGTGCGTGACACTGTACGGAAGTGACGTGCTGCATGACCGAAGAGCCCTACCCTTATTAATTTGTATGTGATCAACTAAATGTTTTTTCTTGAAGTGATTGTAAAGGCAGAAGGTTTTTTACCTTTCTGCATTCTATGTCGAGGCTCTCTTGGCTCTCTTCCTCCTCACTGGCTCAGATACAGCAGTGGAAGTTATCGGCTCCCACTGCTGTCAATCACATCCAGTAATAAGTGAGCAGAGGGCGGGGCTCCGGAATGAACACGCACGAGTGCTCCTATTGCGAGCGGCTTGCTATGGGGGCACTCATAGGGGAGGAGCCAGGAGGGACCCGAGAAGAGGAGGATCAGGGCTGCTCTGTGAAAAACCATTGCACAGAGCAGGTAAGCATGACATATTTGTTATTTTAATAACAGATGCTGCAGCTGCTGATCAGCAAAAGTTTTGACCTGTGTCAAACAGGAAGTGCCACACACTAATCAAAATTTGGCCTGTCCCCTTAGAATCTTCTCACACAAACTGGAAAAAGAGGCACTAGGTGGATGGCCCCTGGATGACTGGACTAATTCATTGTACTTAGCATCTCACTTTTCCGTTTTGGATTTTAAAACCTTTAAAAGCTTTTAGCAGCAATACTGGTTCAAAAGGCACCTCTAACCAAGATAGCTTTTTGCTATCTCAACCAAAAGATGTTCAGCTGGATTGATATCTTATTTCTGCAGGCTTTGTATTAAGTTAAGTTAAATATGTTATTCAGTAGGCACAGCGGACATTCATTATAATATAACATTATTTAGATACTACTTTTATCCTTTGGGACTCAAAGCTATTTTTGTTTTAAAATATGATATATCTTCTATGTCATGAATGAAAAATGATTCACATTTTAAAGTGCCTTTTGAAAAATATTTAAAAAGAGGACCTCTCAAACAACAAGTGGGAGAATTTTAATAGGGTCACAGTGACTTTTTGTTTCCCTGCATTACCCCTAGCTACAGTGGATTACAGACAACCCAGAAAAAGTATTTACCAATAGTATATCATAATTAGTGAAGGCATGAGGAATGGAAATATGAAAGCCTGAATCTTAATAGCAAACTAACTACTACCTAAAGGAGGCATGTCCAAAGCCCGGCCCACGGGCCAATTGCGGCCCGCATTCCGGTTTGATGTGGCCCCACTTGCAATTTGCATATATATATACTTCTGTGGCCCCCAAGCTCCACTCAGGGTAAGGATGAGCTCGAGCGTGTTATGTTTTTTTAACTATATATATCTCTCTCTTCTTTAGCCTGACAAATACCAGAGCGTTGCTCAGGGGAAGGATGAGCTGGGGCTAGTTGCTGGGGCGAGTTGCTGGGGCATGTTGCTGGGGAGTATTCACAAATCGATGTGCCAGAGCCTGCTAGGAGGCTGACATCGCGAAGCACCAATCACAGTCACTGAGACATATTCCAGTCCGCAGCTGCAGAGATCAGAAAATGTCAGTGCCTGTGATTGGCGGTGGCACTGCGTGCTGTCAGCTTCCTAGCGGGCTCGGGTACAACGACTTGTGAACACGCCCAAGCTCATCCTTACACTGAGAGATGCTCTGGGGTTTGTCAGGGGCTGAAGAAGAGAGATTTACATATATTTAAAAAGAACATGACATAACATGCCCAAGCTCTTCTGAGAGGGGTTTGGGAATTTGTCAGGGGCTAAAGAAGATATATATATATATATATATATATATATATATATAATTAAAAAGAACATAACACGCCCAAGCTCATCCTTACCCTGAGTGGGGCTCGGGGATTGGTTGGGGCCACAGAAGATATATATATATATATATATATATATATATATATATATATATATATATATATATATATATATATATATATATATATATATAACACGCCCAAGCTCATCTTTATGCCCCATACAAACGGTCGGATTTTCCGACAGAAAATGTTTGATGGGAGCTTTTTGTCAGAAATTCCGATCGTGTGTACACAATTCCGACGCACAAAGTGCCACACATGCTCAGAATAAATTACGAGGCGGAAGCGTTCGGTCTGGTAAAACTAGCATTCCTAATGATTCCTAATAATAGTTTAATGCAGGGCATTCTCTTTTTCTTTATAATGCTAGAATAATGAAGTTGTTTTGCTGCTCATATTCACACAGAGTTCTCATAAACTGATTTCTTTATTATTTCTTGTGATCTCCTAAATTATATATATATAATTTTTATCAAGATCTCCTATTTTATCTTATTTTTTTATAGTGATCTCCATAATATTTTTTCTCGTTTTGTGTGTCAAGTTACCACAACACCATTATGAGCTTGTATTTTTTAACCCCAAGGAGGTTGGTTGGTGTCCCTTGTTAAAATTGACATTGTATTTTTGAAATGTACCTGCCTACTCACAAACAAACTGTCCTTTTTGAAGTAAAAGACATAGGCAAGTATTTCAGACAAAAAAAAGCCATTTATTATGGGTAATAACAAAATAAAGAGGAAGACAACGCTGGAGAAACTCCGGAAATTTGTGAAGCCTTTGTACCCCAGGGCAGATATCAATAATTTTACAGTCAAAATTGGTGGCTTGTGGAGTTCTTATAATAGTGAGCACAATCCGGTCCAGGACTACAAGAGATCAGGAACAGCAGCAGATGACATATATGTCCCCAGGCTGTGGTCATACCACAGCCTGCATCTTTTGTCAGACCAGACTGAACCCAGGCCATCACTTTCTTGTCTTCCTTACACACTTCCTTCCAGGCTTCCTTTCATGCTGTGGCTCTGGTGTTGTAGTTGTGGCAGGAGATGGTGGAGGTGGAGGAGGAGGAGGACCATGGTTGAACTCACAAACGTGGCTTTGGTTTGTGAGTTTGCCCCTCAACCCCTTATTTAGGGCTTGTAAGGTCAGATACTCACATAAGAGGCATTGGCCCTCCTCCATTTCCTGCATTTTGCAGGCTGCCATTTAGGCATATTCCTCTTGATTATTGGGGGGGGGGTTCTGAGGGCCACAGTAGCCTTCCGAAATAGGCCAATTGCAGCCTCCTCTAGGTTACTCCTCTTGCTGTGACATTTTGTTGGAATAGGGAGGGGAAGGACCTGGGATTCGGGCAGGCTACTGGGCCCGACCACCTCCTGGCTGCCACTTTCCACTGCTTGGCTGAGGCTTTCCTGTGTATGAAAAAGGGACATAGTTTTAGTTTTTTGTTCAGCAATCAAACACAATTTTCAGCTCATGACTGTTGCAAATTGAATGTTAATAAATAGAAATGACTATCATTCTGACCCCAGCATTTTTCATTCTTGTCACAATCATTTTTGTCTACTAGTGTCTATTGATATGTAAAACACTTTGTGAAATCATAAATTAGTGATCAAAAATAACATCTATTTAACATCATTAATTTTACAACCAGAAATATTTTTAAGAATGCTTTACCTGACTCAAACTGGGCTCCTCCACATGTTGCTGCCTGGAAGTCCCAGGTTGGTCGTCGGAAGCCTCAGCTGGGTGGGAAGGAAGCCTTGAAGGAAGACTGGAGAGTGCTGCCTGGGTTCCCTCTGGTATGACAGAAAATGCAGCCTGTCATAGTACCACAGCCTGGGTACATAAACGTCATTTGCTTCTCCTGATCTCAGGGAATCCTGGACCTTTTGCGCTCCCTAAGATAAGTACTCCTCAGCCCACCAATTTTGGACTTTAAATACTTGATGTCTGCCGTGGGGATCATCGGCTTCATAAATTCAAGCAGTTTCTCCAGCGCTGCCTGCCTCTTTGTTTGGTTATAAAAAAATGGGTGGTTCAGCTGCCACAGACAGGGCAGCTCCCTGAACATATCAATGAATATTGATAGAAATTCCCTATCATTGAAGGGATCCATTTTCTCTGCAAGACAAAACACAAGACAAACCCTAATGTCAGGCGAAACTCTCATAATCTTGACCCAATATAGGCCTCAATCTCTAAGCAGTATAGTCCACTGATGCACCAACTTAAAATTGTACTTTCGTTATAACGATCAGCGCTTCCGATACGCCTTCCTCCAGCTCACAGATCGTATGTACGACGTACGCGTGTTACATTTTATATACACTGCGCTTGGGTGAACAACAGGTTAGTGTCTGAGACCACAGCAAAATTTTGAAGATGCACACAATGGGGGTTATTTACGAAAGGCAAATCCACTTTGCACTGCAAGTGCACTTGGAAGTGCAGTCGCTCTAAATCTAAGGGGTAGATCTGAGATGAGGGGAAGCTCTGCTGATTTTATCATCCAATCATGTGCAAGTTAAAATGCTGTTTTTTATTTTCCTTGCATGTCCCCCTCGGATCTACAGCGACTTTAATTCTAAGTGCACTTTCAGTGCAAAGTGGATTTTCCTTTAGTAAATAACCCCCAGTGTGTCAACATGTGCTATCTGCCATCACAGGATATCAATGTACGCGTTTTGTTGGTGCGACCCCTTCCTCGTAACTAAAGTAGATGAGAGGAAGGGGTTGCACCCCCAAAACACGTCCATTGATCCCCCATGATGGGAGCTAGCACATGTTGACATTAGGCATGGGATCAGGAGGGAAATCCCCATTTTGGCTCTCAATTTGTGTGCATCTTCAAAATTTGGCTTTTACAGGGGTGACATCACCCCATCTGATGAAGACAAGATCAACACAGTTTGGACATACTGTCTGATATTGCCTTCACTTTATCAAAGTTGAACTTTGTAAGTTCCTAAGTTGTGTATGTTATGGTTTGAAACATGCCTGTTTAACCAAAAAAAAGTTATAAAGATATTGGTTTGTTTGTGGTTTATAATGCACATGTGAATAAAGTGAGTAAAATGTTTTCTACTCAACAATGTGTGGCTTCTTCTTTCAATGCTCAATAGCAATTTTTGTAGTAAGTTGGTGTTTACATTGACAATATGGGTTATTTACTAAAGGCAAATCCACTTTGCACTACAAGTGCAGTTTCAGTGCAGTTTCAAGTTCACTTTTGCAGTGCACTTGAAGTGCAAAGTGGAATTTCCTTTAGTAAATAACTCACACAGTGCTTTATAATTTGCCCCAATCACGCCATTTTCGTGACTCCATAAATTTCAGTAATGGTGCTGAAAATGATGAAGATTTTTACCAGTAATGCATTACATACATTAACAACAAAAAAAAGGTGTGTGTTTGTAGCAGACCCACAACATAATAGTTCGCTGAAGAAGAGATTGTCACCTCATGTATCAAAAAAATTACGTTTGCACTATTGAACAAAAAGGCAAGGGAAAAAGAAGAAAAGCCCATTGGATAACCTAGGAGCCAGCTAAAAGAAACACAAGCAGTAAATCAAAGTAAATATTATTTAGGTATAAATAAAAAAAATATTTTTAACAGGTTTGTTAACCATTTAGTGGCATATCAATGACCCCCTACCTGCAAAGTACTCTAGTTACTTTTCACGGACTTCACGGGCGCTTTGGGGGTGCAAGCCAGGACGGCCAGCTTCAAGAGCCATCAGGGTTGTATCCAGTAATAAGCCAGCCTCAGTCCCAACTGAGGCCATGTAGTTCAAAGCATTTTTTCATAAAAAGTTATGCAATATGCAGCATGCCATAACTATATGATTGAGTTTATATTCCGCCATGTTGATCGCTGTGAGGAATAGGCGGAACCGGCTGGCCATTATTCCAAAGGCATTTTCCACCACTCTTCTGGCTTTGGCCAGCCGGGAGTTAAAACCCTCTGCTTCGGGGGGGGTCCTCATCGAGAACAGCCGTATCAGGTGTTCTCCTAGACCAAATGCTTCATCAGCGACAAAGACGAACGGGAGTCCTTCCACATTCTCTTCAGCAGGTGGCAATCCCAAGCCACCATTCTGGAGTCGTCTTTAAAATTTGGTCTGGGTGATGACTCAACCATCCAACATCTGGCCATTCTTCCCCACGTCTATAAACAGGAACTCATATGTCGCTGACACCACTGCCAACATCACAATACTATTAAATCCCTTATAGTTATAATAGTATGACCCCGAGTTGGGGGGTGGAATGATGTGGACGTGATTCCCATCTATTGTCCCTCCGCAGTTGGGAAAGTCCCACCGCTGAGCAAACTGGGAGGCCACAGTCTGCCATTCCTGTGGCGTTGAAGGAAACTGGGGAGTCAAACAAGAAAAAAAATAGTCATTTTTCACATAAATATTGCAAGCAGATTGAACACAAACATTCTTGGCCAAAATCAGTATTAACATTTATTTGAAGGAGTATTTAAAGACAAAAAGAGAAGGTCCACTTATCAGATTCCTCACCCCCTCTGATGGCCCATTGTAAAAAATTTTAGGGGGGGAGATGTTTTGGACAGGTAACCCTCCCCACTTCATTGAGAGCTGAATGCATTCATAATAATGTGTGTTACTTTGGCCAGGCCCTCTTTACTTACACTACCGTCAGCCCACTGGACAGGTAAGAAGTGTCATAATACCAAAAATATGAATACACACTGTACAAATTGAAGCACTTTTTTACATTCTGCAATTGCCTAGCAAGATAATAGGAGAACAAAACTTTAAACAGTACCATTTGAAAGTATTCTGGCAGGCCCTTGCACTACATGCTTTGGTGAATTCATCCATAAATATGACCACAAAAGAGGTAGGTATAGTGTGTTTGGGTTTGGCAAAGTCAGCAGATAGAGGATTGGTATCGGTTGACTTAGCGGTTGGGGGAAGGAGGGTTCAAAATGATTCTGGAACCCCAAAAAAAGCCTCTTGCACTCTGCATGAATTTAAAGACACAAATAATATTTGTACACATTTTAGGGAGTGTTTAGGCTAAAGCACTA
Organism: Lithobates clamitans; assembly: GCA_037952925.1. Taxonomy (NCBI): domain Eukaryota; kingdom Metazoa; phylum Chordata; class Amphibia; order Anura; family Ranidae; genus Lithobates; species Lithobates clamitans. Next base: position 2,849,186 of record JBBGZY010001190.1, read on the forward strand.
CTATGGAGCTGACAAAATACATTGTTAAGTGACAAGGCTAGGTGTGTATGGGTCCGGGATAGCATGCTGGGGAGGTTAGTGAAGGCAAATATGCATGAAGGACAAAAAAGGAAGTTTAAAAGTTTCCAGCATGCATGAGGACAAAGGGGACATTGACAGCATATTACAATCATGGTAATTAGGGAATGATGAATGAAATACAATACATTAGCAAATATTAAATACACAGAATGTGATGTTAAAGGAGAAAACATACCCTAATATAATCCTTCTGCAGGACCTGAATGATGGCAGAACAGGTTTCTGGAATAATGATCCCCAGAGCCTAGGTGGAGACGCCTGTCGAGAACTTGATGTTCTGGAGACTTCCCCCGTCGCAAATTCCTGCAACGTGGTGACTAGCCTCTGCTCGGGAGTGATGGCTTGTCACATGCAGGTGTCCTGCCTGCTAATATAAGGGGACAGCAAAGCCAACAAACGGTGAAAAACGGGGTCCGTCATCAGGAGATAATTCCTGAAATCATCAGGATTATTCTCACGGATCTCCCGCAACAAAGGCATATGACAGAATTGGTCACGCTGGAGCAACCAATTCTTCGTCCATGAACTCCTCCCCACCCTGTTCATGGACTGGGCTTGGGTCAAAACAAGAACCCGAACACCAAGCCCCCACATAGCACAAACTCTATGACGAGTACGTAACTGCAACATCGCTTCAAAATGGTCAGCTGGTCAGAACGAACTAACAGAAAGCACTGAAAAACAGAAAAGCCTGAGAAGAGCAAGCTGAAAATCAGAAACAAGCGGACAAGAATGCACTGAAAATCAAATATGTACTATAATAATACGCACTGACAAACAAATGCGAACTGACTACACGCACTGAAGAACAGATACGAACCCACAAGCACAAACTGAAGAGCAGTGATGATCTGAAAAGCACGAGGCTAAAAAGCGCGAATCATCTCTCACCAAACTTCTACTAACACAAGATAAGCAGAAGGAGCCCAAAGGGTGGCGCAATTGGTATTGAATTTCCCTTTTCTAGTGCCTTCGTACGTGTTGTACGTCACCACGTTCTTGACATTCGCAAATTAGGACCAACTTTGTGTGACCGTGTGTATGCAAGTCAAGTTTGAGCCAACATCCGTCAGAAAAAGAACATGGATTTTGTTGTCGGAATGTGTTGTCGTGTGTACGGGGCATTGGACTCTTCACCACACACAGCCACAAAGGCAAGAGAATTCCTGTTAATGCTCAGACGAACACACTTATGCCGCGTACACACGAGCACACTTGTCGACTGGACTGGTCCGACGGACCGGATCCGGTGGACAATTCGACCATGTGTGGGCTTCCTCGGACATGCAGCGGACTTTTTCGGTTGAAAATCTGACGGACTTTAGATTTGGAACATATTTCAAATCTTTCCGACGGACTCGAGTCTGATCAAAAGTCCGCTTGTCTGTATGCTAGTCTGATGGACGAAAACCGACGCTAGGGCAGCTATTGGCTGCTGGCTGTCAACTTCCTTATTTTAGTCTGGTCGTATGTCATCACGTACGAACCCGTCGGACTTTGGTGTGATCATGTGTAGGCAAGTCCGTTTGTTCGGAAAGTCCGTCGGAAGTCCGCCGAAAATCTGTCAGATAGACCATCGGACCAGTCCGGTCGAAAAGTCCGCTCGGGTGTACGCAGCATAAGACAAAAGCCTCTGGCGCTCACATGATTCCTTCCCTTTTGGTCAATTTCTAAAATGGCGACTGTAAATAAGAGAAGGAAAGTGGAATATTTCTTCACTGAAATACGGAATTGCTGTGTTTCTCTGATATGCCAAGAGACTGTGGCTGTTTATAAGGAATTTAATGTCAAGAGACACTACTAGTCAAATCATAGCACATACGACAAGCTAACAGGGTGTGACTGCAGTAAAAAGTTGAAGCAACTTGAAGCTGTTAAATGTCACAACAGCGATTTTTCACAAGAGCCCGTGAGTCAAATGAAAATGCCACAAGGGCGAGCTATGAGGTGGCAACGTTAATTGCTAAAAATTGCAAATCGTTTGCTGAGGGTGACTTTATCAAAGAATGCGTTATGAAAATAGTTGAGAATATCTGTCCTGAGAAGAAGCAAGAGTTTTCCAACATTTACCTGGCTCCTAACACTGTAGCACAGAGAATTTAAGAGATTTCATCAGAAATTAAGAGACAGTTGATGTCCAATGGAGTGGATTTTGACTTCTTTTCAGTAGCCTGTGATGAAAGCACGGACCTGTCTGACACAGCTCAGTTGCTGATTTTTATGACAGGGGTGGACGATGAAATTAATGTGACTGAAGAGCTACTTGACCTCCAGAGCCTTATGGACCAAACAAGAGGAAAAGATTTATTTGTTTTTGATAGTTCCACCATAGATGACATAAAACTGCCTTGGAACAAAGTGACGGGGATTATTACTGATGGGGCACCTGCCATGGCTGGTGAACAAAGTGGATTATCAACCCTAATCTGTAACAAGATGATAGAAGAAGGAGGCAAATCTATTAAACTCCATTGTATCATTCATCTACAAGTTCTCTGTGCTAAACATCTCAAATATGATCATGTTATGAAACCGGTGGTAAAGACTATTCATTTTATTCGCTCTAAAGCCCTGTGCCACTGCCAGTTTAAACAGTTTCTGCTGGACATCCAGGCTGAATACAAAGATGATTTATATCACAATGATTTAAGATGGCTCAGTCGAGGGTCTTCACTGCAGCATTTCTACTCTCTCATAAAGGAAATCTGAGAATTCTTGGAAACAAAGGGACAACCGATGCGAGAACTATCTGAACCTATTTGGCTGGCTGGTTTGGGGTTTCTAGCTGACATAACAAAGCATCTGAATTTACTGAACACGAGTCTTCAGGGGAAAGATGCAGCGGTGAACCAGCTTTATTCACACCTTAAAGACTTTGGAACAAAGCTGCAACTTTCCTTTAGTAAATAACTCACACAGTGCTTTATAATTTGCCACAATCACGCCATTTTCGTGACTCCATAAATTTCAGTAATGGTGCTGAAAATGATGAAGATTTTTACCAGTAATGCATTACATACATTAACAACAAAAAAAAGGTGTGTGTTTGTAGCAGACCCACAACATAATAGTTCGCTGAAGAAGAGATTGTCACCTCATGTATCAAAAAAATTACGTTTGCACTATTGAACAAAAAGGCAAGGGAAAAAGAAGAAAAGCCCATTGGATAACCTAGGAGCCAGCTAAAAGAAACACAAGCAGTAAATCAAAGTAAATATTATTTAGGTATAAATAAAAAAAATATTTTTAACAGGTTTGTTAACCATTTAGTGGCATATCAATGACCCCCTACCTGCAAAGTACTCTAGTTACTTTTCACGGACTTCACGGGCGCTTTGGGGGTGCAAGCCAGGACGGCCAGCTTCAAGAGCCATCAGGGTTGTATCCAGTAATAAGCCAGCCTCAGTCCCAACTGAGGCCATGTAGTTCAAAGCATTTTTTCATAAAAAGTTATGCAATATGCAGCATGCCATAACTATATGATTGAGTTTATATTCCGCCATGTTGATCGCTGTGAGGAATAGGCGGAACCGGCTGGCCATTATTCCAAAGGCATTTTCCACCACTCTTCTGGCTTTGGCCAGCCGGGAGTTAAAACCCTCTGCTTCGGGGGGGGGTCCTCATCGAGAACAGCCGTATCAGGTGTTCTCCTAGACCAAATGCTTCATCAGCGACAAAGACGAATGGGAGTCCTTCCACATTCTCTTCAGCAGGTGGCAATCCCAAGCCACCATTCTGGAGTCGTCTTTAAAATTTGGTCTGGGTGATGACTCAACCATCCAACATCTGGCCATTCTTCCCCACGTCTATAAACAGGAACTCATATGTCGCTGACACCACTGCCAACATCACAATACTATTAAATCCCTTATAGTTATAATAGTATGACCCCGAGTTGGGGGGTGGAATGATGTGGACGTGATTCCCATCTATTGCCCCTCCGCAGTTGGGAAAGTCCCACCGCTGAGCAAACTGGGAGGCCACAGTCTGCCATTCCTGTGGCGTTGAAGGAAACTGGGGAGTCAAACAAGAAAAAAAATAGTCATTTTTCACATAAATATTGCAAGCAGATTAAACACAAACATTCTTGGCCAAAATCAGTATTAACATTTATTTGAAGGAGTATTTAAAGACAAAAAGAGAAGGTCCACTTATCAGATTCCTCACCCCCTCTGATGGCCCATTGTAAAAAATTTTAGGGGGGGAGATGTTTTGGACAGGTAACCCTCCCCACTTCATTGAGAGCTGAATGCATTCATAATAATGTGTGTTACTTTGGCCAGGCCCTCTTTACTTACACTACCGTCAGCCCACTGGACAGGTAAGAAGTGTCATAATACCAAAAATATGAATACACACTGTACAAATTGAAGCACTTTTTTACATTCTGCAATTGCCTAGCAAGATAATAGGAGAACAAAACTTTAACCGCTTAACAACCGGCCCATAGCCAAATGACGGCTACAGGGCGGTTGTTTTACTCTGGGAGGGCGTCCAGGGACGTCCTCCCAGAATTCTGCTCTCGCGCGCCCCCTAGGGCGCGCACTCGAGAGCATCCGTGACCGCCGGGTCCAGAGGACCCGGCGCATCACAGATCCCGGTAAATGGCCGCTGATCGCGGCCGTTTACCATGTGATCGCTCTGTCAAATGACGGAGCGATCACATGTCAACAAACCGGCGTCATCTGATGACGCCGGTTCCTCTCCTCCCCCTCTCCTCCCCTCCTGTGTACCGATCGGTACACTGTGACCGGAGAGGCGGATGGATGGATGGCTGCAGCGTTGTGGGCTGCATCTGTAGTGCCCACAGCGCTGCACAGAGACATCCAGCCATCCATCCATCCATGCTCAGCCATCCCTACTACTCTGCATGCTGTGCAATACTCTGCAATTCCCTCTGCAATGCCCCACAATACTCTGCAATACCCTGGAATACCCCACAGTACTCTGCAATACCCCTGCAATACTCTGGAATACCCCACAATACTCTGCAATACCCCTGCAATACTCTGGAATACCCCACAATACTCTGCAATACCCCTGCAATACTCTGGAATACCCCACAATACTCTGCAATACTCTGCCATACCCTGCAATACCCCGCAATACTCTGCCATACCCTGGAATACCCCGCAATACCCTGGAATACCCCGCAATACTCTGCCATACCCCAAAATACCCCGTTATACTCTGCCATACCCCAAAATACCCCGCAATACTCTGCCATACCCTGCAATACTCTGCCATACCCTGCAATACCCCGCAGTACTCTGCCATACCCTGCAATACCCCGCAATACTCTGCCATACCCCGCAATACTCTGCCATACCCCAAAATACCCCGCAATACTCTGCCATACCCTGAAATACCCCGCAATACTCTGCCATACCCCGCAATACTCTGCCATACCCTGCAATACTCTGCCATACCTTGCAATACTCTGCCATACCCTGCAATACTCTGCCATATCTTGCAATACTCTGCCATACCCTGCAATACTCTGCCATACCCTGCAATACCCCGCAATACTCTGCCATACCCTGCAATACCCCGCAATACTCTGCCATACCCTGAAATACCCCGCAATACTCTGCCATACCCTGCAATACCCCGCAATACTCTGCCATACCCTGCAATACCCCGAAATACCCTGAAATATCCCGCAATACCCAGCCATACTCTGCAATACTCAGTGATACCCAGCCATACTCTGCCATACTCTGCCATACTCTGCCATACTCTGCCATACTCTGCCATACCCAGCCATGCTCTGCAATACCCCACAAAAATCTGCAATACTCTGCCATAACCCGCAATACTCTGCCATACCCAGCCATACTCTGCAATACCCCGCAATACCCAGCCATACTCTGCAATACTCGGTGATACCCAACCATACTCTGCAATACTCGGTGATACCCAGCCATACTCTGCCATACCCAGCCATACTCGGCGATACTCTGCAATACTTGGTGATACCCAGCCATACTCTGCCATACCCAGTCATACTTGGCGATACTCTGCAATACCCAGCCATGCTCAGCCATACCCAGCCATGCTCAGCCATACCCAGTCTCTGTATGTGGCCAGGCTGTGGAAGTCTCACACATGTGGTATCCCCGTACTCAGGAGGAGTAGGAGAATCTATTTTGGGGGGTCATTTTTGGTATGTACATGCTATGTGTTAGAAATATTGTATAAATGGACAACTTTGTGTTAAAAAAAAAGCGTTTTAACCACTTCCCGCCTTCCGTCATACAACGTCCTTGACTTTGTGTGGGGATATCTGAATGATGGGTACAGCTACAGGCATCATTCAGATATCATCTTTTTCAGCCGGCGATTCCCTACACCATAAGAATGATCATAGCGGCTGTTACACTGCTTGATCGTTCTTACAGGAGGCGAGAGGGGACCCCCCCCCCCCCCTCACGCCGCCCTCCGGTGCTTCTACCGACTCACCGCTACGATCGAAGCCAGGATCTTTTTTTTTTTTTTTTTTTATTTCAGGAACAGCCTAGAGGTGAGATGTGGGGTCTTATTGACCCCATATCTCACTGTAAAGAGGACCTGTCATGCCATATTCCTATTACAAGGGATGTTTACATTCCTTGTAATAGGAATAAAAGTGATCAAAAATTTTTTTTTTTTGGAAAAAAGTGTCAAACTAAAATAAATAAAGTAAAATGAACAATAAAAAAAAATAAAAATTTTTTAAAGCGCCCCTGTCTATGTGCTCGCATGCAGAAGCGAACGCATACGTAAGTCCCGCCCACATATGAAAAAGGTGTTCAAACCACACATGTGAGGTATCGCTGCGATCGGTAGAGCGAGAGCAATAATTTTGGCCCTAGACCTCCTCTGTAACTCAAAATTTGTAACCTGTAAAAAATTTTAAAGCGTCGCCTATGGGGATTTTTAAGTGGCGAAGTTTGGCGCCATTCCACAAGCGTGTGCAATTTTGAAAGGTGACATGTTAGGTATCTATTAACTCGGCGTAACTTCATCTTTCATATTATGCAAAAACATTGGGCTAACCTTACTGTTTTGTTTTTTTTTTAAGCAAAAAACAGTTTTTTTTCCAAAAAAAACGCGTTCGAAAAATTGCTGCGCAAATATCGTGCGAGATAAAAAGCTGCAATGACCGCTATTGTATTCTCTAGGGTCTTTGCTAAAAAAACATATATAATGTTTTGGGGTTCTATGTAATTTTCTAGCAAATAAATGATGATTTTTACATGTAGGAGAGAAATGTCAGAATTGGCCTGGGTGTTCCAGAACGCCTGAAGGTGCTCCCCTGCATGTTGGGCCTCTGTATGTGGCCACGCTGTGTAAAAGTCTCACACATGTGGTATCGCCATACTCGGGACTAATAGCAGAATGTGTTTTGGGGTGTAATTTGTGGTATGCATATGCTGTGTGTGAGAAATAACCTGCTAATATGACAATTTTGTGAAAAAAAAAAAAGAAAAAAAAAAAAACTTGATTTTGCAAAGAATTGTGGGAAAAAATGACAACTTCAAAAAACTCATCATGCATCTTTCTAAATACCTTGGAATGTCTTCTTTCCCAAAAGGGGTCATTTGGGGGGTATTTGTACTTTTCTGGCATGTTAGGGTCTCAAGAAATGAGGTAGGCCGTCAGTACTTCAGGTGTGATCAATTTTCAGATATTGGTACCATAGCTTGTGGACGCTATAACTTTCACAAAGACCAAATAATATACACTAATTTGGGTTATTTTTACCAAAGATATGTAGCGGTATAAATTTTGGCCAAAATATATGAAGAAAAATTACTAATTTTCAAAATTTTATAACAGAAACGAAGAAAAATGTATTTTTTTACAGATTTTTCGGTCTTTTTTCTTTTATAGCGCAAAAAATAAAGAACCCAGCGGTGATTAAATACCACCAAAAGAAAGCTCTATTTGTGTGAAAAAAAGGACAAAAAATTCATATAGATACAGTGTTGCATGACTGAGTAATTGTCATTCAAAATGTGAGAGCACCAAAAGCTGAAAATTGGTCTGGTTATTAAGGGGGTTTAAGTGCCCAGTGGTCAAGTGGTTAAACAGTACCATTTGAAAGTATTCTGGCAGGCCCTTGCACTACATGCTTTGGTGAATTCATCCATAAATATGACCACAAAAGAGGTAGGTATAGTGTGTTTGGGTTTGGCAAAGTCAGCAGATAGAGGATTGGTATCGGTTGACTTAGCGGTTGGGGGAAGGAGGGTTCAAAATGATTCTGGAACCCCAAAAAAAGCCTCTTGCACTCTGCATGAATTTAAAGACACAAATAATATTTGTACACATTTTAGGGAGTGTTTAGGCTAAAGCACTACTATGGAGCTGACAAAATACATTGTTAAGTGACAAGGCTAGGTGTGTATGGGTCCAGGATAGCATGCTGGGGAGGTTAGTGAAGGCAAATATGCATGAAGGACAAAAAAGGAAGTTTAAAAGTTTCCAGCATGCATGAGGACAAAGGGGACATTGACAGCATATTACAATCATGGTAATTAGGGAATGATGAATGAAATACAATACATTAGCAAATATTAAATACACAGAATGTGATGTTAAAGGAGAAAACATACCCTAATATAATCCTTCTGCAGGACCTGAATGATGGCAGAACAGGTTTCTGGAATAATGATCCCCAGAGCCTAGGTGGAGATGCCTGTCGAGAACTTGATGTTCTGGAGACTTCCCCCGTCGCAAATTCCTGCAACGTGGTGACTAGCCTCTGCTCGGGAGTGATGGCTTGTCACATGCAGGTGTCCTGCCTGCTAATATAAGGGGACAGCAAAGCCAACAAACGGTGAAAAACAGGGTCCGTCATCAGGAGATAATTCCTGAAATCATCAGGATTATTCTCACGGATCTCCCGCAACAAAGGCATATGACAGAATTGGTCACGCTGGAGCAACCAATTCTTCGTCCATGAACTCCTCCCCACCCTGTTCATGGACTGGGCTTGGGTCAAAACAAGAACCCCAACACCAAGCCCCCGCATAGCACAAACTCTATGACGAGTACGTAACTGCAACATCGCTTCAAAATGGTCAGCTGGTCAGAACGAACTAACAGAAAGCACTGAAAAACAGAAAAGCCTGAGAAGAGCAAGCTGAAAATCAGAAACAAGCGGACAAGAATGCACTGAAAATCAAATATGTACTATAATAATACGCACTGACAAACAAATGCGAACTGACTACACGCACTGAAGAACAGATACGAACCCACAAGCACAAACTGAAGAGCAGTGATGATCTGAAAAGCACGAGGCTAAAAAGCGCGAATCATCTCTCACCAAACTTCTACTAACACAAGATAAGCAGAAGGAGCCCAAAGGGTGGCGCAATTGGTATTGAATTTCCCTTTTCTAGTGCCTTCGTACGTGTTGTACGTCACCACGTTCTTGACATTCGCAAATTAGGACCAACTTTGTGTGACCGTGTGTATGCAAGTCAAGTTTGAGCCAACATCCGTCAGAAAAAGAACATGGATTTTGTTGTCGGAATGTGTTGTCGTGTATACGGGGCATTGGACTCTTCACCACACACAGCCACAAAGGCAAGAGAATTCCTGTTAATGCTCAGACGAACACACTTATGCCGCGTACACACGAGCACACTTGTCGACTGGACTGGTCCGACGGACCGGATCCGGTGGACAATTCGACCATGTGTGGGCTTCCTCGGACATGCAGCGGACTTTTTCGGTTGAAAATCTGACGGACTTTAGATTTGGAACATATTTCAAATCTTTCCGACGGACTCGAGTCTGATCAAAAGTCCGCTTGTCTGTATGCTAGTCTGATGGACGAAAACCGACGCTAGGGCAGCTATTGGCTGCTGGCTGTCAACTTCCTTATTTTAGTCTGGTCGTATGTCATCACGTACGAACCCGTCGGACTTTGGTGTGATCATGTGTAGGCAAGTCCGTTTGTTCGGAAAGTCCGTCGGAAGTCCGCCGAAAATCTGTCAGATAGACCATCGGACCAGTCCGGTCGAAAAGTCCGCTCGGGTGTACGCAGCATAAGACAAAAGCCTCTGGCGCTCACATGATTCCTTCCCTTTTGGTCAATTTCTAAAATGGCGACTGTAAATAAGAGAAGGAAAGTGGAATATTTCTTCACTGAAATACGGAATTGCTGTGTTTCTCTGATATGCCAAGAGACTGTGGCTGTTTATAAGGAATTTAATGTCAAGAGACACTACTAGTCAAATCATAGCACATACGACAAGCTAACAGGGTGTGACTGCAGTAAAAAGTTGAAGCAACTTGAAGCTGTTAAATGTCACAACAGCGATTTTTCACAAGAGCCCGTGAGTCAAATGAAAATGCCACAAGGGCGAGCTATGAGGTGGCAACGTTAATTGCTAAAAATTGCAAATCGTTTGCTGAGGGTGACTTTATCAAAGAATGCGTTATGAAAATAGTTGAGAATATCTGTCCTGAGAAGAAGCAAGAGTTTTCCAACATTTACCTGGCTCCTAACACTGTAGCACAGAGAATTTAAGAGATTTCATCAGAAATTAAGAGACAGTTGATGTCCAATGGAGTGGATTTTGACTTCTTTTCAGTAGCCTGTGATGAAAGCACGGACCTGTCTGACACAGCTCAGTTGCTGATTTTTATGACAGGGGTGGACGATGAAATTAATGTGACTGAAGAGCTACTTGACCTCCAGAGCCTTATGGACCAAACAAGAGGAAAAGATTTATTTGTTTTTGATAGTTCCACCATAGATGACATAAAACTGCCTTGGAACAAAGTGACGGGGATTATTACTGATGGGGCACCTGCCATGGCTGGTGAACAAAGTGGATTATCAACCCTAATCTGTAACAAGATGATAGAAGAAGGAGGCAAATCTATTAAACTCCATTGTATCATTCATCTACAAGTTCTCTGTGCTAAACATCTCAAATATGATCATGTTATGAAACCGGTGGTAAAGACTATTCATTTTATTCGCTCTAAAGCCCTGTGCCACTGCCAGTTTAAACAGTTTCTGCTGGACATCCAGGCTGAATACAAAGATGATTTATATCACAATGATTTAAGATGGCTCAGTCGAGGGTCTTCACTGCAGCATTTCTACTCTCTCATAAAGGAAATCTGAGAATTCTTGGAAACAAAGGGACAACCGATGCGAGAACTATCTGAACCTATTTGGCTGGCTGGTTTGGGGTTTCTAGCTGACATAACAAAGCATCTGAATTTACTGAACACGAGTCTTCAGGGGAAAGATGCAGCGGTGAACCAGCTTTATTCACACCTTAAAGACTTTGGAACAAAGCTGCAACTTTTCTTAAGGCAGTTGTCACAAACACAGCCCAATACCATCCATTTTTCAGAATTGCAGGAAATAATTAACAGTTTTCCACAGCAGGCATCACATCTCTGGCTGGGGAGTTTAAACAGCACTTTTAGAATTTTGCAGCTATTGAAAAGGAGAGCTTTTTCTCCTCTCCATTCTCTGTTGACACTGATGATGCTCCAGATCAGCTGCAGCTCGAGCTCATTGAGCTGCATTGTGACAGCGAGTTACGCAGTCGACATCAACATCTCTCTCTTGTGAACTTTTACCACCAACTGAATAAGAGCCGGATTCGATTCGAACATTGGCTAAGAAAATGCTGAGCTTGTTTGACTCAACATATATGTGTGAGAAGACATTCTCTACTATGAACTTTAACAAGAACCGCTGCCTTTGAACCAGACCTAGCCTATGTGCTGCAGTCCAGATCTCAGTTTCACCCTTCACATTAGTGCAGACAAGTTTTTTTGTTCAATTGAGATGAATATATTGTAAAATATCAGTTATTGTCAGTTGGTCTAAAACAGTTATGAATATATTTAGATACAACATGTATGGTTGGTGTTATGTTCCGGTTCATATTTTTTTTAACTTAAAAAATGATTTAACACTTGTTTAGGTTTGCCATCCATGTGATGAAATGAAAAGTATGCTGTTTGCAATAAACGTTGCATAAAATATTTAATTTGCATTTAATTTTAATGGTTCAAAGAATTTCAGGCAAAATGGTTGGCCCTCACGCATGTTCACTTCATCAAATGTGGCCCTCTTTGAAAAAAGTTTGGACACCCCTGACCTAAAGGCTTGGATCACTTGGATTTTGTTCAGAAACAGAGATACAAACATCTCTATAGAAGCTATAATGACATTAAAATATAACTAACAACACCTTTTTTGTTTGTTTTGGATAGAGGGGAGAAGGATTAGAATATCTGTCAGGTTTTTTTTTTGCTGTCTATGTCCCCAATAGGGAGATTCACCCTCTCTACTTGTCCTGTTTACCATTATCACCAAGAGTAAAAGTAAAAGAAAATCCCAAATGTTGGGTTGTCACCAGAAAAGTAATAGAGGGGAAATCTTCCAGTGGTGACACTAGTTCTGGTGACCTGGGGGTCCCCAAAAAATTCCTTTAATTTGCAGGGATTTCCTCTCACTTCCTGTTTGGCTATGAGATACAACATGAATCTCATTTAAAATCTTTTCTCACCTTATACAGAGACATTGTACTTTATGAATGTTTATATTCATACAGAGAGTGGGAGATGCAGAGCATTTACTTTCTTCCTGCTCTGTTTCCTGTATGTGACATCATTGCCGGAGCTATGCTCATACCATCTGGCAGGAGTTCTCTTCCTGGCGGTGTGTACAAAGGTGTGGATTTTAGTGTCAGAACGCTTGTTCTGGTACTGGGCTCTGAGATGGTTAGTGGATATGTTGTTTTTCCTGTGGGATTTTGCTAACTTCATTGGTTTGTTCATTTGTATGTAAAAAATTGCACCCAACATAATATTCTAATGGGTTTTTTAAAAAGTTTATCTGGATTGAACCAGGAATAGATATGGTCTGTTGAAGTCCCTTTACTTATTTATGCGCTTTAAATATAGGTTAAATCATATTCTCACTTTTGAAATAAATGGAACTGCAACACTGTTTCCTCAGCGTTATAATATATGAAGGAAAAGTTTTCAATAACTTCAGTGACTTAGGTGTCTCCTTTCTTGCTTAATAAATGTTCTCTGTGTTTTACAAAGTCAAAGTCATGACACATTGAACTATAAATCTAAAAATAAACTGATTTCCTGTCCTTAGTAAAATCTATATTCTTTTCTGCCTAAATCTGTTTTTGCGGAACTATGCTATATAGGTCAATGATAGACAGTGTCTTGCATTCATTTATTTTGAACTTAATAACTCCAACAAGGTAGAAATTGATGAGAAATGTACATGAAGAAACAATAGCATATAATATTTGGCTCTTTTACAACAACAATTAATCAGTGGCCTTGAAAAGTAAGTGAATGTTGTCCTGAAATCTGAGGAATTCTACAAGTGGCAAGGTCTCTGTGACCACAATAGTCAAGGCAAGTCAGCAGAATGATGAAGGCTAGAGGGACACACTGTTTAGACCTTATTCACTTGGCTTTTTGTACCTTGACCAGCTTGTATTTTACTTTGAAATTGGTAGGAACAGTGAACATTTTAGCTGCAGTAATCTTCCAATTCTGTTTAAACTCTACCCTAATTCTTCAACAAGAAAATGAGTTCCTTCCTTCTACATAGTAACCCCTTCAGCCCCAGAAGATTTTATCCCCTTCCTGATGAGAGCACTTTTTGCAATTCGGCACTGCGTCACTTTAACTGACAATTGCGTAGTCGTGCGACGTTGCACCCAAACAAAATTGACATCCTTTTTTCCTCACAAATAGAGCTTTATTTTGGTGGTATTTGATCACCTCTGCGGTTTTTATTTTTTGCGCTATAAACAAAAATGAGTGACAATTTTGAAAAAAACTCAATATTTTTTACATTTTGCAATAATAAATTTCCCCCAAAAATATATAAAAAAACATGCTGCAGGTAACATCTGATGGTTGTTCAGAGGTAAGAGGTCTGTAATGACTTTAGCATACATCAGAAAAATGTACTGGCTCCCTGGTGGGCCCTGTACTCTAAGCATATGACAAATGTGAATGCAGGTTTGAGTATGAGCCTACACTATCATAAAGGTAGTCAAACATAAAGCATTGTACAAAAGATTAATCATTATTATTATTATACAGGATTTATATAGTGGCAACAGTTTGCACAGTGCTTTACAGCAGGAGGTCAGACAGTATGGTTACAATACAATTCAATACAGGAGGAATCAGAGGGCTCTGCTCGTTAGAGCTTACAATCTAAAAGGGAGGGTGAAGTGATACAAAAGGTAATAACTGTGGGGATGGGATGATGGAGAAAATAAAAGTATAGTTGTTAGGTGGAGGCAAGATAAGCTTCTTTGAAGAGAAAAGTTTCTTACCGATTGCCTAAAAGTGGATAGTGTTGGAGATAGTCAGACAGATTGCGGTAGGGAATTCCAAAGGATGGGAGAAGCTCGGGAGAAGTCCTGGAGCTGAGCATATGAGAAGGTGACAAGGGAACTAGAAAGCACAAGGTCTTGTAAGGAATGAAGAGAACAATTTGCTTAGTATTTTGAGACTAGGTTAGTGTTGTAGCTGGGGGGCCAAGTTGCAGATGGCTTTGTAAGTTGTTGTTAGTATTTTGAATTGAATTTATTGGGTGAGTGGCAGCCAATGGAGGGATTGGCAGAGAGGTTTAGCAGACGCTGAGTGGTTTGTAAGATGGATGGGTCTGGCAGCAGCATTCGCGATGGACTGAATAGGAAATAACCTATTTTAAGGTAAACCATTGAGGAGGGAATTGTAATAGTCGAGGCAAGAGATAACAAGGATGTGGATTAGGAGCTTTGTAGTTTTCTTGGTTAGGAAGGTGTGTATTTTGTTTCAGGGGTTGAGGCGGCAAGCTTTGGAAAGTGATTGGATGTGGAGCCAAAAGGAGAGTTCAGAATCCAGCATAACACCTAGCATCCTGGCATGACATAATCATGATTACAGCCATATAAATCACAATCTCTTTGCAGGAATAGGCCATGTTCTCCCAATGCTATACCTCAACTTGGTGTTGTTTCTCTCAAGTTTTGTTCGTATGGGAAATGTTCAGTTGATTTTGTTTTTTGTTTTTCTAGGAAAACACAAAAGTATATGTTAATTTTTTGGAGTCTTTTTTTGGAGTCTTTTTTTTAAAACAAGATTCAATATGCGTTTAACTATTAAAAAAAAATCACTATGTGTACATTGGTATGATTCTATATGTAAGACCCTTCAGGAGAAGATCATTGAGGGGGATGATAGTTTTTTAGGTGATATTTTGGGGATTTTTTTTATCTTTTTATTATCATTTTTTCTTTTGTTTTTTTTTCTTTTGGTGTTGTTGTTGTTTTATATTTTATATGGATTTTTGGTAGGTGCTCACCAGATATTTAAAATGAATATAGATATTTCCTCCTCACAAGGAAGGGACTTTTTTTCCCATTATTAGAAAGCACTATTTAAAGCTTGATATTATAGTAATTTGTTAAAAATAATGCAAGTTTTGGGATCTTGGAATATTGGTGGGCTTAGCAACCCAGTAAAGAGACAAGCAATGTTTACTACATTGAAGCAGTTTTTCTGTCTATTATCTGCCTGCAGGAGACCCATTTAAATACACACATAAATTGAATTATCTCTACTTACACTAGATATTCTAGAGGAGTAGATATTCTAGAGGAGTATCTATATATATATATATATATATGATAGCAAATGATGTTGATTTCTCCTGCAGGCAGGTACAAATAGACACTATATTTTTTTATATTGCACAATGTATTTAAGCTAATTAGCTCATATATATATACACCACCCCATACTCTTCAGAGGTACTTAAAGAACTATTGAATTTTACCTCTGATAAAATTGATGTCCCTTGGTTAATAGTAGGAGATTTTAATATCTATCTTGACCGTTCCCTGGATAGATCTAGTTTGGCTGCCATTCCGGTAACTCCAGTATGTACTTCTTCTTCTTTTGCTGGTTATATCCAGGAGATTGGCTTCATGGATGTCTGGAGAACGTTACATCCTAATGAAAGAGTGTTTTCTTGCTTCTCTAGCACCCATGGGACCTTATCTAGAATAGAATTGGCATTAGTCAACTCTATAATGTTACCCGTGATATCAGAGGTGACCTATGCAGCTAGAGGACTGTCTGATCACTCCCTGTTGGTCCTTAACCACTTCAGCCCCGGAAGGATTTACCCCTTTCCTGACCAGAGCACTTTTTACAATTTGGCACTGCGTCGCTTTAACTGCTAATTGCGCGGTCATGCAATGCTGTACCCAAACAAAATTTGCGTCCTTTTGTTCCGTCAAATAGAGCTTTCTTTTGATGGTATTTGATCACCTCTGCGGTTTTTATTTTTTGCGCTATAAATGGAAAAAGACCGAAAATTTTGTAAAAAAATGATATTTTCTACTTTTTGTTATAAAAAAAATCCAATAAACTCAATTTTAGTCATACATTTAGTCCAAAATGTATTCAGCCACATGTCATTGGTAAAAAAAATGTCAATAAGCGTATATTTATTGGTTTGCGCAAAAGTTATAGCGTCTACAAACTAGGGTACATTTTCTGGAATTTACACAGCTTTTAGTTTATGACGGCCTATATCATTTCTTGAGGTGCTAAAATGGCAGGGCAGTACAACCCCCCCCCCCCAAATGACCCCATTTTGGAAAGTAGACACCCCAAGCTATTTGCTGAGAGGCATGTTGAGTCAATGGAATATTTTATATTTTGCCACAAGTTGCGGGAAAATGACAAACTTTTTTTTTTTTCAAAACTTTGTGACAAAAAAACAAGGTCTGCAAAATACTCACCATACCTCTCAGCAAATAGCTTGGGGTGTCTACTTTCTAAAATGGGGTCATTTGTGGGGGGTTTGTGCCATCTGGGCATTCCATGGCCACCGAAACTGTGATAGACAAGTGAGGCGTGAAATCAAAAATTTACACCCTTAGAAAGCCTGAAGGCGGTGCTTTGTTTTTCCGGGTCCTGTACGCGGCTAGGCTCCCAAAAAGTCTCACACATGTGGTATCCCCATACTCAGGAGAAGCAACACAATGTATTTTTGGGTGTAATTCCACATATGCCCATGGCATGTTTGAGCAATATATCATTTAGTGACAGCTTTGTGCAAAAAAAAAATTGTCTTTTTCCTGCAACTTGTGTCACAATATATCATATTCCATGGACTATACATGCCTCTCAGCAAATAGCTTGGGATGTCTACTTTCCAAAATGGGGTCATTTGGGGGGGTTTGAACTGTCCTGGCATTTTATGCACAACATTTAGAAGCTTATGTCACACATCACCCACTCTTCTAACCACTTGAAGACAAAGCCCTTTCTGACACTATTTGTTTACATGAAAAAATAATTTTTTTTGAAAGAAAATTACTTTGAACCCCCAAACATTATATATTTTTTTAAAGCAAGGGCCCTACAGATTAAAATAGTGGGTGTTTCATTTTTTTTTCACACAGTATTTGCGCAGCCATTTTTCAAACGCATTTTTTGGGGAAAAAATTTTAATGCACTAAAACACACTATATTGCTCAAATGTTTGATGAAATAAAAAAGATGATCTTAGGCCGAGTACATGGATACCAAACATGACATGCTTTAAAATTGCGCACAAATATGCAGTGGCAACAAACTACATACATTTTTAAAAGCCTTTAAAAGCCTTTACAGCTTACCACTTTAGATTTACAGACGAGGTCTACTGCTAAGATTACTGCCCTCGATCTGACCTTCGCAGTGATACCTCACATGCATGGTGCAATTACTGTTTACATTTGACGTCAGACCAACGCTTGCGTTCGCCTTTGTGCGAGAGCAGGGGGGACAGGGGTGCTTTTTTTTTTTTTTTTGCTTTTTTTATCTTGTTTTTAAACTCTTCCTTTCATTTTTTTTATCATTTTTATTGTTATGTCAGTGAATGTAAATATCCTCTATGATAGCAATAGGTAGTGACAGGTAATTTTTTTTGAAAAAAATGGGGTCTATTAGACCCTAGATCTCTCCTCTGCCCTCAAAGCATCTGACCACACCAAGATCAGTGTGATAAAAGGCTTTCCCAATTTTCCAATGGCGCTGTTTACATCCGGCAAAATCTAAGTCATGAAATGCTCGTAGCTTCCGGTTTCTTAGGCCATAGAGATGATTGGAGCCATTCTGGTCTCTGAACAGCTCTTCGGTCGGCTGGGGGGGGGGCATTCCCTCCCACTGCTTGTAAAAGCAGTCTAGAGGCTAATTAGCCGCTAGGATTGCTTTTACATGAAAGCTGACTGCTGGCTGAAAAGAATGATACCAAGATGATACCTAAACCTGCAGGCATCATTCTGGTATAACCACTCATACCAGTACGTTGCTGGTCCTTGTTGGGCATATATTGTAATTTTTTTTTATGCAACCTGTGGGCTGAACGAAAAAAAGAGATTGATCGGTGGGTATGCCCACCATTAGAATACCTCCCTTCATCCACCCACTTCTAATGATGGGCATACATGCACCATTTATATATGCCGAAGCATGGGGGCATCCACCCAAAAGTTAGGAGCAAATCGCTCCTCCGCCCCTGCTGCCCCCATGCTTCGGCATATATCACTTCCGACAGCGCTGGAGTCATGGCTTTATGTATCGTGGGAGCAAATGCTGTTGCTGTCAAGATAAATAAATCCGCACTGCAGCTGAATGGCGTACCTGAAAACAAATGGTTAATAAAACACAGTAAACAGTAAAGTATAAAAAATTACATAACTGAAAAGCAAACAGGATAAAACATGATAACAATGCAATTGCAGAATAGAATACAGTAAAAAAGAGCAGAACAATAGAGAGAGAATAGAGAGAGAGAGAACAATTAAACGACAACTATTTTTGTTTTTTTTTCTATCTTATATTTTTTTTTGTTTTTTTACTTTTTTTTTTAACACTTTTTTTGTAACTGTAACTTTTATAACTGTAACTGGTTCCAGGTTCAGGTCTCTCAAAATGCGATGGCATCTTGGGAGACCCTGTGAAAGTGTGCCTAGTCTGTGCAATGCTGTACCCTACGCTAATACTCAACTAGCGTATGGTAGCGTTCAAAACATTCACCAATGCAAAGACCAGGATTGTCAGGACAGGAGAGACAATAATAGCGGGTGTCACGCCTATATCCGCGCTTGCTGCAGACACGACATCTTTTTTGGGGGGCTCATTGGGTAGGGGTACTCGGGAGGACATAAAGAAAATGCCTCTCATGCAGCCGTCTGCATTTGGTTGGGGATGTGAATGGGGGAAGTACGGGTGCTGCAGAAGTGGTGTGTTCCCCATTAGGATTGGCGAATGCAGCAGGAAGGGCGCTATGGGCATGACGGGCCTGTGTTTGTCTTCTTCTTGGTGGCAGCGGGACACAACTTGTGCTTGCCACCTCACCAGCTTGAACTGCACTTATGGGACTCGCCACGTCACCAAGTGTTACTGCAGTGCTGGTTTGACTTCGACCGGGGTGTACTAGGACGCTGGTGCTTGCCAGTTCACCAGAAGGAATAGCGGCACTAGTACTGCTCTGCTCCATACGAGGGACCTGCGGTTCCTGCACCTCAGCAACAGCAGAAGAAGATTGGGGTCGGGTATGCCTGACCTTGGCAGGGACCACAACTCCGTCGTCAGAGCTATCTGTCATGGAGCCACTGTCGTCTACAGGATCGTATTCTGAGCCTGAATCTGACAGATGAGTGACTTCCTCTTCACTATCTGTTATTCTCAGAAACGTGTAGGCCTCTTCACTGCTGTACCTTCGATTTGCCATTTTGGGCTCTAAATTTAGTGATACAGTAGTGAGACTCACAGGTAAAAAAGCCCCTGACTGTTAGCGACTGATTCAAACGCTACCAAAAAAACTGTTAGCGATCGCAGGGATCAGGCCTGACTCTGCGAGTGCTGCAGTTATGTGCTTAGTGTTTTGTAAGTGACAGTGATCGAGCGATACTACACTTTGGTGGGCTGGGCTGGG
This sequence comes from Lithobates clamitans, assembly GCA_037952925.1. Classification (NCBI taxonomy): domain Eukaryota; kingdom Metazoa; phylum Chordata; class Amphibia; order Anura; family Ranidae; genus Lithobates; species Lithobates clamitans. The sequence goes on from JBBGZY010001190.1 coordinate 2,869,263, forward strand.
CCGGGCGGAGGGGCAAAATGCAGGTGCTAGCAGGTATCTGGGCTGATCCCGCTAACACTGCGTTTTTGGGAACCCTAAACTGCTGGGGACGCTAGTATAGATCTGATCGGATCAGATATTAATCCATTCAGATACTATACCACTAAGGGAGGTGTATGTTGCGTGCGTGGGTGTTAGCGGTACTGGCACTAACCTGATGCTGCCTGGGGCGACGCAGACTCTATCTGACCCTAAAACTTATATCACCGCTGGGCGATCAGGGGGTTAAACCTTTATTAGGTAATGAACGGCGGGTGCCCTGACACTATAAAAAATAAACTAATTTACCAGCGTCACCCGTAACAGTTATACGGTGATCACTGGTGAAAGGGTTAACTAGGGGGCAATCAAGGGGTTAAAACCTTTACTAGGTAGTATATAGGGGTCCCTGACGCTATAAAATGCTGACGGCGAACCTAAATACTTACCTCCCTAACTAGCGTCACCAGTGACACTAATACAGCGATCAGAAAAACGATCGCTTAGTGACACTGGCGACGGGGGGTGATCACAGGGTTAAAACTTTATTAGGAGGATTAGGGGGGTACCCTAGACCTAACACTAGGGGGCCTAACACTAACTGCCCTACCACTTATAACTGTCACAAACTGACACCAATGCAATAATCAGTAAAAAAAAAAAACAACTGCTATTGGTGTCACTGTGACAGGGGGTACAGGGGGGTGATCGGGGGGTGATGGGGGGGGGGTGATCGGGGGTGAAAAGAGTGCCTAGTGTGTTTTACTGTTAGTGTAGTGTTGGTGCACTTACTTGGATGTCTTCTCTCCTTAGTGCCAGAACGAAAAAGACCGACGTGAGGAGAGATGACATCACTTCCTCTGCCGCTGTTTACATTATAGCAGCAGAGGAAGATTTCAATTCGTTGGGAGCGATCGTGAGGGGGTGGCCACGAATGAGTGGCCTCACCCCTCAGCATTGATCAAATGGGATGTGGCCAGGACATTATAGCTGCGACTTTTTGGGGATCCATTGCCATACCTCCTGGAGAGATTACCAGTCCAAGGAAGTGAATGGTCTGCCATTCTAATTCACATTTTTCGGCCTTGGCATAGAGTCCATTTTGTCTTAACTTCAGAAGGACTTGTTTCACATGGACACGATGTAATTCTAGAGAGACCTAAAAATTTAGAATGTCGTCTAGGCAAACGATCATGAATAGGTCTAGGAAGTCTCTGAAGATATTATTTACAAAATGCTGGAAGGTTGCCGGAGCATTGCATAACCCAAAGGGCATAACGAGGTATTCAAAGTGGCCAAAACGAGTCCGGAAGGCCGTTTTCCATTCATCTCCCTTCCTGATTCTGATCAAATTGTAAGCACCTCATAAATCCAACTTGGTAAATATCCTTGCAGAGCGGAGTCTCTGGAGCAGTTCTGGAATCAGAGGCAGGGGGTAGCGATTTTTAACGGTAATCCAGTTTAATTCTCTGTAATCCACACATGGACGGAGTGAGTGGTCCTTTTTTTCAACAAAAAATATTCCTGCCCCGGCTGGTGAAGTAGAGTGTCGGATGAACCCCTTCTTGAGGTTCTCATTGACATAGTCATTTAAGACCACAAGTTCAGGCTCTGAAAGGGGAAAGATCCTCCCAAATGGGATTTCTGCTCCTGGTAAAAGTTCAATCGGGCAATCATAGGCCCGGTGGGGAGGAAGAGTGTCTGCTTTTTGCTTATCAAAAACATCCAGGAAATCATGGTACACGTATGGAACAAGGTCTTGGGATTCGGATACTGGTTTCAGACAACCAATAACTGGAGGTGTATGGTGGAGGATCTGGAGACAGTTGTGGAGGCAGTAGGAGGACTGAAAAACGACCTTGCCGGTTGTCCAGTCTATCTGTGGGTTGTGTGCTTGCAACCATGGCATTCCTACAACGATCGGAAAAAGTGGTGAGTATATAACGTCCAGGCACAATAGTTCTTGGTGGTTAGGTGAGATATCAGCGGGCAAGGGTTGGGTTTCTTGGACGATGGGCCCAGATTTGATGTTGGACCCATCAGCTAATCGTATGGACAGTTTATGTTGCTTAGATCGTAGAGGAATGTTGTGTTGCAGGACGAAGGCACGGTCGATGAAGCAGCTGCAGGCACCTGAATCAATTATGGCCTGGACCTGAAGCACCCCTTCTGGGAGACAGGAACAGCAATGTGAGTCGTTCTTGCTAGAGTCAATGCATAATGATCAAGAGGAGGGGAGTCACACTTATGGGTTTTGTTGGGACACATGTTGGCGTAATGACCGGCTCCTCCGCAGTAGAGGCAGAGATTATTCATACGATGGTGCTGCTTTTCTTCTGGTGTCAAGGGTGCACGAAGCAGGTCTAACTGCATTGGCTCTGGAGCTTCAGTGGTAGGAGCAGATAGTGGGGGTGAAGAGGTAGGTAGGTGGCTAGGTACCCTGGGTAGCATTCACATGGGCCGGTACTGGCTGGTCCTTTCATATCTTCGCTCCCTCAGCCGGCGATCGATCTGAATGGACAGTTGGATCAGTTCTTCGAGGGAATCAGGGATCCCCATATGAGCTAGTTCATCTTTAAGTGTCTCCGAAAGTCCTAAGAGGGAACTGAAAACGGAGAGCGGCGTTGTTCCATTGCGTGTTGGAACTCCACCGTTTAAAGTCTGTAACATAGTCCTCCATGGGTCTACGACCCTGCTGGAGGGTGTGGAGGCTGGCCTCAGCTGTAGTGGTACGTTGAGGATCATCATAAAATGTAGCCATCTCGTCCAAAAAAGAGTCCATAGTACCCAGCAAGGGACTGGCTTGCTCCAATAGGTGATGAGCCCAGGTCTGGGGTTCTCCCTGCAGTAATGAAATGATGAACCCCACCTTGGTACTTTCCAAAGTGAAGGTGCAGGGCTGTAGCAGAAAATACAAATGGCAGGCATTCCTGAAAGCAAGGAATTTGCTGCGATCTCCCATAAATCTCTCTGGAGCAGGAACTCGTGGTTCTGGGGGTGGCACCACTACTGTGGGTGTAGAAGCTGAAACTGATGATGCAGGTGCTGCGGCTGTCCGATGTGCTGAGGTGCTTGGAGAGAGAGACTCCGCTCGTTGTTCGAGTTGCTGGTAGCCATCTTGCAGGCCCTGGACTGCTTGAGTGAGGTTTGCAATCTGTTGACACAGAGCATCCATAGCTGAGGCCCCCTTTTCGGACTCCATGTGGCTGGATCGTACTGTCACGTACCTTACAGCGGAGTCCAAAATGACGAGGGTGGCCTATTGCACGGTCCCGGTCCTAACACCCCTGGAGGTTGAGACGGGGCTGCTAGGGCGGCGGAAGGGTGCAGGTGCCTGCTGGCAGAATCAGGAACACCGAAGTCTTCGTGAAAGAGGTGGGATGCTGATCACTGGATAGGTTCATGAAAAGTCCAGCAGGGGTACTTGCAGGGTCAAGGACAGGCAGGAGTTGGCAACGTCCTGGCAGCGAGGTACACAATCAGCAGCCAGATTCGTAGTCAGGGACTGGCGGAGGTTGGCAACAAGCTGACAGTGAGGTACAGGATCAGAAGACAGAGCCGTAGTCAGAAGTTCAAGCCGGGTTCGGTACAGGAAGCAGAGGCAGACAGAGACGCAGGGGTAATCCGAGAGGGTAGCCAAGGAAGGCAGAGGTTCAAGATCAAAGGTAAATCAAACAAGGCAACAGCAGGTACAGGAACGAGCTGAGACAATCCAGCACTGATACTAGTATGCTGATCATTAAATTGGGCACCTCGCACCGTGACTCGTTGGCGTGCGAACGTGCACGCGCTGACGTGCACTCGTTCGCATGGTTGCGTTAACGTGCGTGCCTAGTCCGGGGCTCGCTCGTTCTTACCGTACGTCTGGCTGGCACACGGGAATGAGCATTTGTGATGGTTCTCTGACAAGTGGTCAGTGTAGTGTAGTGTAGTGGACAGAATAGTGGTCAGTGTAGTGTACAGTATAGTTCTCAGTATAGTGGTTAGTATAGTTCTCAGTGTAGTGGACAGTATAGTGTAGTGGACAGTGTAGTGAACAGTATGGTTTTCAGTATAGTGCTTAGTATAGTTCTCAGTGTAGTGGACAGTATAGTATAGTGGTCAGTGTAGTGTACAGTATAGTTCTCAGTATAGTGGTTAGTATAGTTCTCAGTGTAGTGGTCAGTATAGCATAATGGACAGTATAGTGGTCAGTTTAGTGTAGTGGTCAGTGTAGTTCTCAGTGTAGTGGACAGTTTAGTATAGTGGTCAGTGTAGTGTGTAATGGTCAGTAAAGGAATCAGGTTGGTCAGTACTATTGTATTGTTGGAAGGGACTCAGGGAGCGCTAAAAGTCTGCAGGTTAGGGGGAGTAAACTACTTGCCTTGCCCCGGGTGCTGTCAACCCACGCTACGCCACTGGGTGAGCCCAAAAATGGAAATTCTTCTTTTTTTTTTGGTCTAGTATTTGGGTGGTGGAACTTGTGGGAGCTGTATTGTGTGTTTGTGAGTCTTTCTTTGTTGTTGTATAGTGAAAATTATTAAAAACTATTTGATTAAAAAAAAAAGTTTCAGGTTTCTCACAGTCAAATTCATCTCTAGAAAAAATACTTAACTTTAACTGTTAGGTGTATCTAGTTAAAAAAAAATCATAAGACACTAGCTAAGTTACCTATATTTGTCTGGCTAATTTACCTATATGTGTCCATTTACAAGAAGCTTACAATCTAAGGGCCCTATCTCACATGAACACATATACAATCGTCCATTTAGACAGCAGCCTACCAGCATGTTTTTAGAGTGTGGGAAGAAACCCACATAAGCACAAGGTGAACATTCAAACCCCATGCAGATAGTGTCCTGACTAGAATTTGAACCAGGACTCCAGTACTGCCAAGTGCTAACCACTAAGTCAATGTGCTATCTATTTCATCCATATATAGGAAAAAAACTCAGGGTATGTGTAACAGATTTTAAAGCTGTTTTGAATGTATGCATGTACAGGTATGTGAATATGAGCCATTGCTTCCTAATAGTGGAATATTTTACTATGTACAGTAGTAAGTAGACCTGTCCCAAAAGTATCTAAAGCTTCTTCTAACTGGCTTTATAATCATTTATCCAGACATAAATAGCATTTGGAAGATATATACTGTGTTGGAGCCTATTACAGAAGTCAACTTGAGCACTGCATTTGTCATTATTGTTTCAGGATGATGTCGTACATTATGATGATATTGTCTTTAGGGTGGAGACTGTTCATGCTCATCTGCAGTTAGCTATTTAAAAGCCCTTTTGAGCAGTTGCAAATAATAATGTCAAAGCTGTAAAACCTTATGTCAGGTTGGATGGATGTTTTTGGTGTGCATAAGTGTTAACACAAAATTTTAAGACTGTACATGTGAGAATTGTTAAGCAGATCTTGAAATGGTAAAAATGGAAAATATGCTGTATTTATCCATACATTATGGTTGATTTGCTAAAGGAATAGAGTTTGAAAAGTAATATTTCACTTAGTTTAGTGAAAATATTATTTTTGCTGGCACATGACTGGATGTCACTACAACTTCACCATATTCACTAACCTACTGTAAGTAAAAATTCACTTTAAAAAAAGAGAAAATTCACTTACTTACTGAACGAGGTGACGCTTTGCTGATAAAAAAAAAAATCCTCCAGGATTGGGTATTTTTGGTTTCACTTCATTCACTGAGCTAATTGAAATTGAAATTTAACTTTGCAAAGTGAGCATGATCTTTAGTATAATAGTACTTTTATCTTTACATACAAGTCAATGCGAATTTTAACTCTAAAACAACTCTAAAACATCTCAAACTGATCTGAAATGCCAGCCACATTCCCTAAAAGTACTGTAAATTTATATGCTGGTCCCAAACCTATTGCACATAAACCCCAACAGGGAGTGCCTTGTCACATACTCTAAAATTTTAACAGTACTGTTGTCACTTGCCGGTGTCATTCTCCATCTTATGTTCATGTGTATGCAATGTATCCTTCATTCCGCTGTAAAGTCCTTATTAAAGGAAATTCTTTAAACCAATATTTAATTACTCTGACTAACCATAGCCTACATCTCCATTGAGATTGTAGGCCACACACTCTTTCCCTAATAAAACCAAAACCCAGTTCTGCTAAACATAATGACACCATACACCATTTTGGAAAATAATTGGCCGCAGCACCTTTATTGGTTTAATTATTAAAAATAAATTCTTTCTTTTATTCAAATGAACCTTAACATAACTTTTAATTCACACCGAATAAATACACTGCCCAGTTATGAGAACTCGAGCAGCAAACGAACCACAGTTTTCATATATCAAAAATCCCCTCTGAGATCCAGGGTGATCATGCCACATAAGAGGTGCACGCGACAGGGGAGTAAGGAAGTTCTTCTGATGCTGCTCCGGTCCAAAGGGGAAAAGGAAATAAGCCCCACCGCAGGTTCCTTTTATAGACACCTCCAGGCTTCCAGAACCATCCCAGTGATCCAATTGGACCCTTGTTACCTGTAACTGCAAAGTTTAAAGAGACAGTAACCCAATTCCTGCCTACCTTATCTAACCTGCTTAAATATAAACACATGTGTGTTGGCCACAATTTCATGCAGGTGGGCCCCGAATTTGTGCCCCCCCTTTTATAATATCTGAGCCAGCTAGTAATGAAGTGCAGTACAGAGAATGATACTAGAAATCTCCAGATGTCTGCAAGTAAGGGACAAACAACAATGATACATTTTGGCTATAACTGTATGAGACTTTACCCCACAGAGTATATGTACCAATCTTACTTTATGAAGTCACTTTAATATACCAACCCATTTAATGGCCACCTTTAACTAAATAGTATTGGATGAATCACAGGAACAGCGCCACATCGACTTCATTTTTCCTTTAGATTATATGACGCCCAGTCAGGATAACAGAACCACTTCCCAGACATCAATCTGCCTATAAGTGGTTAAAGAAGTGAAACCGGATGTGACATTGATTTTGTCACATCTAACCAAGCCTATCTGTGCTTAGTTAGATGGCCTGAAGGCCGGGGAGACATTGGAGGTCTATTAGACCCCTAATGTCTCCAAAAAGAGTTCCTGTCACCTGTCCAATGCTATTACATGGGAGTTTATTAACCCCTTAGTGATAGCAATCAAGTAAAAATAAATAAATGAAAGAAGAAAATCCTAAAAAATAAAATTATAATAAAATGTATTTTTTTGTGATATCACGGACGCATGTAATTTTATGACTTGGCATGTTGGGTATCTATTTACTTGAGGCAACCTCATCTTTTAGATTTTATTTTAAAAAAATGGGTATTATAATGTGTATATAGAGTGTTTGCACATATTTTTTTTTGTATTTTTCCTGGAAATTTTCAGTTTACCTGCTTGCCGACCAGCCGCATGGCTGGACGAAACGACGTTACCTTGCGTCGTTTCGCCTTTTGGCCACTAGGGGCACGTGTGCCTGGAGCCAATGCGAGTGCCAGGGGGTGGGATGACTGCCGGGCACCCGCGATCGCTCGTGACAGAACGAGAACCGGGATCTGTGTGTGTAAACACACAAAGTATGAACACCAATCTCTCTCTTTCCCTAGTCAGTCCCATCCCCCCTACAGTCAGAACACACCTAGGGAACACAGGTAACCCCTTGATTGTCCCCTAGTGTTAACCCCTTCCCTGCCAGTGACATTTATCCCTTTCATGACTAAGCCTATTTCTGACATTTTGTGTTTACAAGTCAAAATCTGTATTTTTTGCTAGAAAATTACTTAGAACCCCCAAACATTATGTATATTTTTTAACAGAGAATCGAGAATAAAATAATGATTGTTGCATTATTTTATGTCACGCAGTATTTGTGCAGAGGTCTTTTAAACGCAACTTTTTGGGGAAAAAGACACTTTCATGAATATTAAAAAACAAAACAGTAAAGTTAGCCCAATTTTTTTGTACAATGTGAAAGATGATGTTATGCCAAGTAAATAGATACCAAACATGTCACGCTTTAAAATTGCAATGGCGACAAACTACGGTACCTAAAAAATCTCCATAGGCGACATTTATAAAAATATAAGGGTTACCAGGTTAGAGTTACAGAGGAGGTCTAGTGATAGAATTATTGCTCTCGCTCTGGCGATTGTGGAAATACACCACATGTGTGATTTGACACGTTTACATATGCAGGCGCAACTTCCATATGAGTTTTCTTCGCTGCACGAGCTCGCGGGGTCGGGGGCGCTTTAAATTTTTTTTTTTAATTTCATTTATTTTTATTTTTTTACATTGTGTTTTTTTTTTTTTTTTTAAATTTTGATCACTTTTATTGCTGTCACAAGGAATGTAAACATCCCTTGTGACAGTAATAGGTAGTGACAGGTACTCTTTATGGAGGGATCGGGGGTCTAAAAGACCTCCAATCCCTCCTTAACACTTCAAAGTATTCAGATCGTCGTTTTCGGCGATTCTGAATACTGTATATTTTCTTAAAACAGGCGACATTGGCAGCCGAGTAAACAGGAAGTGACGTTGTGACGTCACTTCTGTGTTTACAGAGAGAAGACTGGAACAAAGCCATTTCTGGCTAAGTGCCAGTCTCTCTCTAGCCACCAGAAGAGGCGGATCAGTGATCGGGACTCCCGGTGGGTCAGGAAGCCCGATAAGAGCGGCGGAAGGCGGCGGAAGGCGGCGGGAGGGGGGATGTCCCCTCCGGCTCCTCCGGGATAACAACTGAGCAGCTTTTAGCCGCATCGGTTGTTATCCCTGGATGGCCAATCGCCGGCTTTAAAAAACGGTACCGGGATGATGCCTGCAGCTGCGAGCATCATCCCGGTATAACCCCCGAAAGCCGAGGCTGCGTATCTGCGTACGCTCGGCGGCAAGGGGTTAAACAGTAATCAGTGCATTTTTATAACACTGATTGCTGTATAATTGTCAAGGATCCCAAAAATGTGTCAAAAGTGTCCAATTTGTCCCCTGCAATGTTGCAGTCCCGATAAAAATCTCAGATCGCCGCCTACTAGTAAAAAAAAAAAATAATAATAATGCCATAAATCTATTCCCTATTTTGTAGACACTATAACTTTTATGCAAACCAATCAATATAGGCTTGTTGCGATTTTTTATTTACCAAAAATATGTAGAAGAATACATATCGGCCCAAACTTAGGAAAAAATTTGTTTTTTTGAAAAAAAATGTGGGGTATTTATTATAGCAAAAAGTAAAAGATATTGTGTTTTTTTTTTAAATTTTCGCTCTTCTTTTGTTTATAGCACAAAAAATAAAAACGGCAGAGGTAATCAAATACCACCAAAAGAAAGCTCTATTTGTGGGAATTTTTTTTTGGGTACAGGGTTGCACGACCGAGCAATTGTCAGTTAAAGCGACGCAGTGCTGTATCGCAAAAAATGGCCTGGTCATTGAGCAGCCAAATCTTCCAGGGTTGAAGTGATTAATAAACAGTTGTACAAACATCATGTGACAACTACCAACAGGGCCTCTTCTTTCAGAAAATATATAATGTTCAATTTTTTTGCAGAAAAAGAAGATTTTTATGTGTGTGCAAAAAATGAAAAAAATTGCTCTAGAGCTAAACTGTATAAACTATCCCTGGCTTCTTTGGCTACATGATTGGGGATCCCTGGCCATGTACGTGAATGGGGCCATTAACATCACTGGTCATTATCAACTCAGCAGTGCCCGTTGGCATCTTTCACAACCTTTGACTGAGGAAAGCTTCCATGTATAATTGTTGTATCATCTCTTAGTTGAACTTTCAGATTATTTGCATAAAGTTCCATCTTCTGCCCACAGCAGTCTTTAGCAATTAGTCCTCCAGCTACCCTAGTCTGTCCCACTTAGGGGTAGGGAAAAATGATGTAATTCCCAAGAAAGGTAAGCTGTCTTAGAGTGAACTACATGTTCTTTGCTGGTGAGGCCCTTGAATTCCCAGGGAGGGACTAAATCAGATATACTTGATCTCTCTGTCTACTCTATACTACTCCACACCAACAACTTCTCAACTCCTCTCAACTACCTTGTTTATATACTCACTCACCTACCCCAGGGTAAAACTAAGGACAGCTGCTCAACCTATTAAGGGGGGCTACAGCAGTGTCCTACATACCTGGAACCAACAGCTAAAAGAATAACTGTTCCCTGTCTCTGCAGGCTACAGGTTGATTCTAGATGTATGGAGCAAGAGTGGGTGAACTGTAATTACAAAGGACACTATTCCACCAACAAAAAGCGCATCAAACTGCAAGGCAATAGAGACAATAAGGTCCCGGCCAGACCTGTTGAGATGGCTTAAATATGTCCTAGGGGCATATTTGTTAAGTTATGAATGTGATGTTCCCTGCAGGTGAATAAATCTATAATCTAAAATGCATGTACCATGAAGATATACACCGAATGTTTGGTGAATGTCACCTCTGCTATTTCATAAATATACCCAGAATGGGTTGCAGGAAAGAAATTTGCTCAATTCCCCCATCAACATAGCCACAATGATTATTGCTAACAGCTATAGCCACTGGCAATAATCACATGTAAAAACCCAACATGCTGGTTTTACCCAAGTTGGTCGATGAATCAACTTGGGTACAATCAGCCTGCCCATACATGGCTTGAATCAGGGGTCTCAAACTGGCGGCCCTCCAGCTGTTGCGAAACTACAAGTCCCATGAGGCATTGCAAGGCTGACAGTTACAAGATTGACTCCCACAGGCAGAGACATGATGGGACTTGTAGTTTTGCAACAGCTGGAGGGCCACCAATTTTAGACCCCTGGTTTGAATCTTGGCTGGTTCAGCAGGGCTGGTTCAGCAGATTCAAACCGTCTATTGCAGACTTTACTCCCCAAACCCTTTGGGTACTGGGGAGCATGTAACCTCCTTCCATGTGACAGTGTTAGCAGTAGACCCAAGTACTGTGACATGAACAGGTAAGTGACATCTCTGCTTCCTTTAGTGTCTGACACCAGCCAGTACTAGTGGTTTTAGTGCTGACTGCGACAAAGGCAGAAATAATGGGAAGCACTGTCAAGGTGAGTATCAGGTTTTCAGGTTAACCACTTTCCGTCCAGCCGCCGCAGTTATACTTCGGCAGGTTGGCTCCCCTGGGCAAACCGTCATAGCTATACGTCGGCTCGCTTTCAGACCACTAGCGGACGTGCGAGCCCCACCGGAGCCAATGTGCGTGCCCGCCAGGCACCTCAGATCGCTCCACACAGAGACAGAACGGAGATCTGTCAATGTAAACAGACAGATCTCCGTGCTGTCAGGGGAAAGGAGACTGATCTGTTGTTCATACTAAGTATGAACAACGATTGGTCTCCTCACCCAGGCAGTCCCATCCACCCACAGTTAGAATCACTCCCTAGGACACCCCTTGATCGCCCCCTACTGTTAACTCCTTCCCTGCCAGTGACATTTATACAGTAATCAGTGCATTTTTATAGTACTGATCGCTGTATAAATGTCAATGGTCCCAAGAAAGTGTCAAAAGTGTCTGATCTGTCCCCCACAATAATGTCACAGTCCTGATAAAAATCACAGATCACTGCCATTACTAGTAAAAAAAATAATAATAATAAAAATGCCATAAATATAGCCCCTATTTTGTAGACACTATAACTTTTGCTCAAACCAATCAATATACCCTTATTGCGATTTTTTTATCATACATCATGCATGGAGGAGGCAGCTGAATTATTTGAACACAGCATCAGCCACTTGCTTTTTGAGGATGCACAGACATTACTTGATTCTGTTGTCGGTTCTGAGGTAGAGGAAGGGAGTAACATGAGCCTCACTACACTGACACTACACTATACTGACACACTATACTCACGCACTATACTAACACTACACTAACACTCTACACTCAGAATCACAATAAGTGAACACACTAACTTGCTAGTAGCAAACTGAGCCCTGCTTTATCTATCGCTACTCCAACACAATGCAAAAGCTTCCTATGGGAAGTTACCTTTTATAGTGTGGGGTGGGACTATGAGCATTTGTCCAGTCAGGACTCTGACATTGTTCTGTGCCCTAATTGGCAAAGGCAAGGCTTTATTCAATTAAGGCCCTAGAATGCACTGTAAAGCTGGCAGTGCATTGTGGGGAGCTCTGCGTGTGAATATCCTGCTGAGTGCCCCGCAAATTCAGGTGTTCATCGAACTGGTAATGTTCTGACTGAACTTCAACACTATTTCCAAGCTTGGTCACTTATAAGCGTGTGGGGACTCAGCAATTTGTCATACACAGTAGCCAAATTCTCAACCAACGCCACATTCTCTGCATACATTAACTTCAGATTTAGTTGTCGACCATCTGAACGTTTCCCCTTGTTTAGAGGTAGTGGCTATTTGCTTGATCGCCCCTTCTGACATCACGGACTGGTGCATACTTGGCATGTGACGTCAGAAGGGGGTGGTGCCACCGGTGACGCTGTCAGGTGGCACCACCACTTACCTATATAAGAAATGTCAAAGCGCAGAGCAGGCATTCGACGAGAGGCCTCCCAGGAGGTGGAGCATTTTTTATTTCTTGATTTTTCGGGTCGGTGGGCGGCGTGATTGACACTGGATTTACATCGAGGGACACAAATTTTTTATTTTTTATAAAGGAATTGTCAAAAACTTGTCTCTTGTGTTTATTACTTTTTGACACTTTTTTGGTGAATGGGTAGGGGTACTATATACCCGATACTCATTCACATGGGGTGGGATCTGGGGGCCTCCTTGTTAAAGGGTGCTTCCAGATTCCGATAAGCCCCCCCGCCCGCAGACTCCCACAACCACTGGGGATGAGGCCCTTGTCCCCATCATATTGGGGACAAAACAAAGCCCCCCACCCCAAAGCACCCACCTACCCATGTTGAGGGCATGTTGCCTAGTATGGTTCAGGAGGTGAGCGCTCGCTTGTCCACCCCTTTCCTGACCTGCCAGGCCGCATGCCCAGATAAGAATCTGGTACGGAACCTGTGGGGGACCCCACGACATTTTTTTTTTAAAAATTGGCGTGGAGTTCCCCTTCAAACCCATACCAGATCTGAAGGGCCTGGTATGGACTGGGGGGGGGACCCACAACATTTTTTTCTTTATTTTTTTACCGGCACTTTTTTTTATTGTTCATCTGTCAGCGAGGAAACCCATTGACAGCTTATGACTCATTGGTTTTTAATGCTGCGGCCGGTTTCCCTGCCCCGCTCCTTAACCACTTCCCTACCCGCCCATAGTCATATGACGTCCTGGGATGGGATCTCCCATCCTGGGTGGGCGTCATATGACGTCCTGGGATTCCCGGCCGCCTAGGGGGCGCGCGCGCGCTGCCGGGAGCGCGCGCGCGCGCCCGCCGCGTTCCTCGGGACCCGGTGCGTGTGCCCGGCGGCCGCGATGTCCGCCGGGCACCCGCGATTGCCCGTTAACCGGGCCGGCATGTGGATCTGTGTGTGTAAACACACAGATCCACAGCCTGTCAGCTCTGAGGAGAGCGATCTGTGTTCCCAGAACGGAGGAACACTGATCGGTCTCCTCCCCTTCAGCGTCCCCTCCCCCTTCAGTTAGTAATCACTCCCTAGGAAACATATTAACCCCTCCCCGCCCCCTAGTGGTTAACCCCTTCACTGCCTGTCACATTTACACAGTAATCAATGCAATTGTATAGCATTGATCGCTGTATAAATGTGAACGGTCCCAAAAATGTGTCAAAAGTGTCCGATGTGTCCGCCATAATGTCGCAGTCATGAAAAAAAATCGCGATCGCCGCTAAAAAAATAATTTTTTTTTTTTTTTTTAAAATGCCATAAATCTGTCCCCTATTTTGTAGACGCTATAACTTTTGCGCAAACCAATCAATATACGCTTATTGCGATTTTTTTTTACCAAAAATATGTAGAAGAATACGTATCGGCCGAAACTGAGGAAAAAATTTGTTTTTTAAAAAAAAAATTGGGATATTTATTATAGCAAAAAGTAAAAAATATTGTGTTTTTTTCAAAACTGTCGCTCTTCTTTTGTTTATAGCGCAAAAAATAAAAACCGCAGAGGCGATCAAATACCACCAAAAGAAAGCTCTATTTGTGGTGAAAAAAGGACGTCAATTTTTTTTGGGTACAACGTCGCACGACCGCGCAATTGACGTTCAAAGTGCGACAGCGCTGAAAACTAAAATTTGGCCTGGGAAGGAAGGGGGTGAAATTGCCCTGTATTGAACCGGTTAACAACCAGCTTACACTGCCCCCTGTTTGGGCAAAGCTTTGCCCAATTGGGGAGTAGATTGCACACTGTGTACTGTGCAGCTCTCAGTGCATTGCAAGGTGTTCGTCGGGGGAAACACGCTGCTAATTCAAGTGTTCAGTGAACGCCCGAACAGGCAAATGTTCGGCTTGAACTCATGCTCAAGCTGAACTGTTCCCTAGTGACCTGTACTCCATGTGTTCATACTGTAGAAAGGAAAAAATGCATGGCTTGGAAGCTGCTGAGAAAACAAAGAAGCACATTTAAGAACATTTAAGAGAAAAAACGTTTCCAACCGATGACTTAAAATGTATATTAACAGTAAAGAGAACTTAAAAAAAGAATACATAGGTATATATATATATATATATATATATATATATATATATATATATATATACTGAGCAAAATTATAAACACCACACTTTTGTGTTTGCCCCTATTTATCATGAGCTGGATGCAAAGATCTACGACTTTTTCTATGTACACAAAAGGCACACACATACATATACATACACAAATATTGTTCACAAATCTGTCTAAATCTATGTTAGTGAGCACTTCTTCTTTGCCGAGATAATCCAGCCACCTCACAGGTGTGGCATATCAAAATGCTGTTTAGACAGCATGATTATTGCACAGGTGTGCCTTAGGCTGGCCACAATAGAAGATCACTCTAAAATGTGCAGTTCTACTGTATTGGGTGGTCGGGGGGTCCGAAAACCAGTCAGGCCAGTTCTACAGGGCAGATTTAGACAGATTTGTGAACAATATTTGATAGAAATAGGACTTTTGTGTACATAGAAAAAGTTGTAGATCTTTCCGTTCAGCTCATGATAAATAAGGGCAAACACAAAAGTGTTGCATTTATAATTTTGCTCAGTGTATATATATTTATATACTTCTGATGTTGATAAGTCTGCCTCAAAGTTGAATGTTAGGATGATGGAAATAAAGAAAAATTCTTGTTAATATTACATGTAGTTTGTAGTTATCCCCTTTTCTTATTCTAAACCATATCAAACAAATGCACAGCAAACATGTTGGAGCAGGCTTTACAAGTCCAAACAAATGGGAAAGAATGGCTGAACATTCACACTGGCCATTTTTGGGCAAACAAACAGGAAACGTGTGCAGCAAGCAGTGAGGGATACAGCAGAAGTGTACAGCTAAAAGAGGGTCTAAGCATGCAGAAATGAGCCATGTAACAAACATTTGCCACAAGCAAGGTATGCACCAGAAATGAGGCAGAAAATACAGATAAAAACATATGCCACAAGCCAAACATGAAAGTGCATAAACTGCTAAGACAAATGAGGCCGCTTACCATGTTCTCCACTAGATCCAGGATGTTTGGTTTCTCTTCTGCTGAGCTCTCCTCCGCCATCGCTCACAAAGTGTGTATCAGAAAAGAAGCCCTGCCCGCTGCTGGATATGACGACTCCTGTGGTAAATTACTGCACTGTTTCATGTGTTAAATATCACAAAACATGGCAAAATGCTTCATGCGTTATTTTAGGAGCATTTTTGGTGACTACCAGAAAAACTTCAGAAAAACGCTAAGTGGTATATTACTGCATTTCTTAAAGTGGTAGATACCACTTTGTGAATGGAGCCCAGTGCCTCTTTGGTTTATTGCTAAAACTTGCTCCCAGTGAATGAAAGTTTGACCTAGAAAATTCAGTGTCAAAATGATGCATACAAAAAGGCTATAAATGCAAAATATATGTCAAAATGTATAATAAAACAGACAGATGAAATTATATTGAGGAAAGTTACTTTTGCAAATTTTCTCTGTTAAAAATAATGGATTACACCAGGTTAGAGTGACATAAATTTATGAGAGAACCTGAGGAATGTCCTTCGGAAAGGTAAAATCCAGCCACAAAATATAGAGAGCAGCATATAGGTATTGGAAACTGTCTGAATCGTTATTTCCCATGAAACAATGGTGAAGTATGAATGACATGGTCCAAAAATAGCCTTCATAAATTAAATCTGGATATGTCTTCAACATATAGGTGCTAAAGTCATTACATAAGTGTTTATGTCATGTTTTGACTTTCCGTTTTTATTGCTTATGCTTTTTCTTTTTATGAATTATTTTTAATGCCATTGATGTTTGTTAAGAAAGGAAAAAGGAATATCTGGGGCACAGTTACTTAGCAACAAGTTCAGTGATGTTCTGGAAGCTTTCTGCAAATACTTTGTTGCTCATGTCTTCCCTTGAGGTTTTCTTTCATGTGTTAACAATTTATTCTAGTGTACACTCCATTGTTTTATTTCTATTTTAGACACAAAAGATGCCTGATGATTTACACTTCACAGGCAGTATTATTACATTTACATTAAAGACACTTATTAAAATGTTCTGCAATGCATTTTTTTTATAATGGGTATGAACACATGGCATAAAAAGTACAAATGAATAATCAGAATGCGCAGAGAAAGTTCTGCATTTCAAGTACATAAATCCGGATACATGTTGTATGTAGATTATGCAATAACTAATCAGTGTTGCACCATTGTGTATTATTGACTAAATGCTGTCACTGTGTGTACAAACAACTCATGTCATGACCTGACCTATTAGTATGTAAGGGCTGTAATGCTCTAGAAACTATATACTGGAGTACTTATATTCTGGTAATAAATTACAGGGAATTAATTAAATTCCTTTACAAATGTTATATAAATGTTATACAAAAACATTTCTACATTAAAACATATCTGGATTTACTGATTTAATCCAACCATAACTTGATAAGTTGAATCGCAGCAAAAAAAAATGAATTCATAAAAACAAATAAATTATATATATATATATATACATATATATATACCGGTATATATATATATATATATATATATACCGGTATATATATATATATATATATATATATATATATATATATATATATATATATATATATATATATATATATATATATATATATATAATGGGGTTAGGTGCTCTGTTGATTTTTATAATATTTTTATTTACAATGCATAAAATTGTAAACATTCTTAACAAAGAAGACAATCTTTTGCAGTGCACAATAAATCAATACAAAATAAATAATGTAAAATCAAGAAGCCACAAATTTTCCTCCATTAAAGAATAGGTTGGAAGAGATCTAGTACAGACAATAAGTGTACGAATAATAGCCCCATAATAGCATGCTTAATTTGGTTCCGGTTTGGATTCACTCTAGCACATTTCCAGATTTGCAAGGAAGTTCAAAAATGATCATGAGTTAGTTAGTATGTTACATTCTCATACTGTATATCCAACTGACTATAATTCAGCTATGGACCAGTCATGTTGATCCCTTAGGTGGAGAAAATAACTGAGTCTTGTCTCCCTGTCAACTTTTATAGCTTTTTGTACTCCTGCTACAGTAGTGATGCCTCTGCTTGGCTTGGCAAGGTAAGCTTTAAAAAGCCCTTGCAAGCACCAGTGTAATCCTCTTTCAGGACCCGTGGCTAGTTTTTCTATTCTTCTGAACGGTGTTACAGATTTCCCTTTTATCAAGCTGATACTAACCCCCTGGATTGAATAAAAAATTAGACAGCATTAATGCAGTTTTATGCAGCTGCTCCGACACTTTGGAACTCTGATAGTTCAGCACAAAATGGATTTTTCTATCATTTGCATTTGTTCTGATTTGCAAATTTCACACTAAATTGCCAAAATTCATTAAGCATTTGCATACCACTGACATTTGTGTATGCATAGTGCAAATATGCAGGCTCGTCCTTGACATTTTCTGTAATCTGAAATATTTGTGGCTTATTCTCTAAATAATGATTTGCTTCAAACAGGAAAATGCATATACTCACTGAATCCTTAAAGAGATCAACACTATACTTCACCACGCTGCCATGCATCTCTGTTGTTCTGTCAGAACTGCTGCAAAATGTGAGGTGCTTAATAATGTTGGGTAGAATATGACCTACACCCAGGAAGAAATGCTTGAGCCTCAGTGGCCTGATTACTGTCATGTAAATAAGCTTTAAAGCTGAAATCCAGATATGATTATCTATGCATTATACATTGGTCCATGAATCAATGTAATGGGGCGTACACACGGTCGGACTTCTCGGCTACAAAAGTCCGACAGCCCTTCCGACAAACTTTCGACGGACTTTTGGCGGCCTTGCGGCGGACTTTCTAACGAACTGTCTTGCCTACATACAATCACACAAAAGTCCGACGGATTCGTACGTGATGACATACGACCGGACTAAAATAAGGAAGTTGATAGCCAGTAGCCAATAGCTGCCCTAGCGTGGGTTTTTGTCCGTCGGACTAGCATGCAGACGAGCGGATTTCTGGGTCCGGCAGAGTTACGACGTAAAGATTTGAAGCAAGTTCCAAATCTAAAGTCCGTCAGATTTGCGACTGGAAAAGTCTGCTGAAAGTCCGGGGAAGCCCACACACGATCGGATTGTTCTCCGGATTTGGTCCGTCAGCGTCCGTCGGACTTTTGTAGCTGAGAAGTTCGACCATGCATATCTCATACCTGTGGGGAAGCTGTGGAAGCTGACAATCACTGTAGTGGTTGGTGCTACTACAATGATCGCCGTGATCTTTCAGGGCCTGTGCCAAATGGTTGCTTCACTGTACACTGACCATGGGGATCGCTAACTCAGCACTGCTTCTTTTCACCGAATGCCTTGTTATTTTTTTCAGTAAATTCAAGGCGTTCTCTGATTGGACTAGATGGAGAGGATGAGTAGTGATATCAAGATCTCCACCTTTTCCAATCAAACAATGCCTTGTATTCATAAAAAAAATAGACATTCTGTAAATAGCGTCAGTTCCCACCGAGCACAGGACTTGAAAGATTGCGACAATCAACACAGTCGCGCCTATGAGGTGCTTATTTGTAGACATGTGCAAAACGGAAACATTTGTTTGGTTTCATTTCGGATAGATTCTTTATGTTACTAATTTTGTTTCATTAATTCGTTTTGGAATTAATTTAGTTTAGTTTTGTTTAATTTAGTTTTGTTTATTAAATTCTTAACAAATTCCAAATTTTCGGAAAGATTAGAATTCGGATCGGTCATGAGTCATCATCTGTCAGCGGTTCTCCCCACTCACAGCTGAAATGTAAACAAAAGAATGCCGGCAATAAAAAATTCACCCAAAAAACAGCATGGGGTCCCCCCCTAATCCATACCAGACCCTTTGGGTCTGATATGGATTTTAAGGGGAACCACATGCCAAAATTTAAAAAAAACGTTGTGGGGTCCCCCCCAAAATCAATTCCAGACCCTTATCCGAGTGCCCCCCTTTATGAACCATACCAGGCCACATTCCCTCAACATGGGGGGTGCTTTGCGGCAGGGGAGCCCCAAATACAAAAAGTGTAAAAAGTGAGTAAAGACACAGCACAAGTTTTTTACAATTCCCTTATTAAAAATAAAATAAAAATGTCCCTCGGTGTAGATCCATCGTCAATCACAATGCCCGCTGCAATGCCGTACCCTAAAAAAAGAAGAATATGTATAGCAGAGTAATAATAGTAGTAATGAACAATTGAGCCTGCTCCACAAGCTATAGCAGTGGACTCAATTATTCATTACCAGCCGCCACAGCAGACCCCAGGCACCGTAAGTGAATCTACCTCTGCATCAGGGTCCTTACAGAAATCACAGCAACTGCAACTTACTCTAAGCTTAAACGATCTAAAGACATAAAAGAAACATTAACAGCAACCTTCTCTGCAGCCATAGCAGACCTCTGCCATGACATACAAAAAATTGCAGACAGAGGGCAGGAGGTTGAGGTCTCTGCAGCCCAGCATGATGCACAGATAGATCAGCTTCATAACACCCAGGATGCATATACCCTGCAATTAAGAGACATGCAAAGACACATGGAGGATCTAGACAATCAGGGACGCAGGAGTAATCTGCGACTCCGTGGTGTCTAAGAATCGATTGGACATGACCAAATAAAAAAAACAGTAACAACTATCTTTAATAATCTCTTAGACAGACCAGACACAACGTATTGAGATTGAAAGAATACACAGTGCACTACGTCCAAAAGGGAGAGACACTGATCCTCCATGAGACATCATTTGTTGCCTAACTAGTTTCCGCACTAAGGAAAAAATACTCAGAAAAGCTTGGAACCGCATTCATATAACCCATGAAGCAGCTGACATCAAAATATATCAAGACTTGTCAAACATAACGCTGCAACAACACAAAGACCTCAGACCGCTTCTAGATGTTCTGCGGACAAGGGGCATTCACTACAAATGGCAATTTCCATTCTGCCTCTCAGCATCCACAGCTGGCAGAACAGCATTACTGAAAGTTCCAGAAGACCTCCCACAATTCTGAAACCACCTTGGCACCCCCCTGGTACAGATCCCTGACTGGTATTCAGACTTCCGGACCCCGTCTTCCACGGGAGAACACCACAGAGATGACAACACAGGCCTACTGCTATAGACGACATAAATCACCAAGACATAAATCACCAAGATCTCTTCAGGGCCCAAGCCCCACAGCCTCACCTGCTCATCAAAGGCCCAGACAAGAAACATAACTTGCCATGCAACTACAACATCCTGGTGTACAGCTAAGTATTATACAGAGACATATCACTTCACATGTTTAACCTTTCTGATTATCTGATTAACTGGATAACATAAATATGGATCTGGCAACCTCAATTACTTGGAAAAATGTAAATAACATTACCTGAAATAGAGATTACTCACTTATGCTATATGGAACATAAAACAATATCTACAAAGAAGCTGTCCAGACACCATAAGCAAAGTCTAAATACATAATAATCTGGCACATAAAGCCATATTGCCACTTTCAAGTACAGATCACCCAAGGACTACCATTTGTCCACAAAAATATCCAGCATAAGTTTAGAATATCTTCTAGCTCTTTTCCAGATCCACTTAAGAACTTTTTTCTTCTTTGTCAGTTAAAGTCTTATGTTGTTACATGTTATATACTTATAGGCTCTATATAAGGAAAGAGACGAGACGAGACGAGAACAAGGGAATCAACCCACTATATTAGAAAGGCTCTAATGGATAGCAAAAATGATCAACCTCCAGGTCAATTACATACACGTTTAAAGGCTAACTGGGAAATCCCTGCTCCACTTGTTCTCGTACCGTCATAAGTTTTTTTAGCCCAAAAGGTTATTACAATCAACAGTTGACAAGTATATATTGAATTAAACCATAATATAAGACCTATTACAAAACTAATATATAGAAATTATATACATTTCATTGTTGGAATAAAATTAAAATCCTATTCTCTAAAATTAAATGGATTTTATAACCCTCATATAATCCAGACAATCAATTAAGACCTGCATGAATACACAATTCATAGACAATACTACATAGATAGGTATCCCCCTTATTTTATTTTCCTGGATAAATCAATAACTAAAAGACAAGAAAAGTCTCTACATAAATACCATTTCTATTAGATCCTCTACCAGGCCTAGGCTTTCATCGCAACTCCAAACTAGGTTACACCACCCCACAGCAGATAGCCTCCTAAAAGATACATTGTAAATTTGCTCCCTTCTGCTGACTCCACCCGGTAAAAGTCCCACTCCACTTCCCATTCTAGGCAATTTAGCAGGATTTTTCTTACCTCCCAGGTATACCCTACCTCCTCTACACCCCCCTTTATATAACAAACCAACCAATCTGCACAGAACTATAGTAAAAGTTTTCCCTCCGCTAGGATATTTCTCACCCTCTTACATCCCTTCATTTCTATACCTAAAATCTAAAATAGGTTTATTGCTCCCAACTTTTTCCTACTCCTCAATCCCCCCCTGACACTATACAAAACATAAATCTTATACGATAGTCTTTATTTTACTAATTACTCAAATAAACAACATAAATGACCAACATTCCACAAAAAGAAAAAACCATCAAAACTCTGAAGCTGATATCGATTAATGCCCAAGGTCTAAACTTACCAGAAAAAGGATCACAGCTATTGACTCTAATGAAGAAACAAAATGCAGACATTGTATTAGTCCAAGAGACAAATTTTAGAACCAACTTAATAATACCTAAATTGACTAATCAATCCTTTCCTATGGTCTACCATGTCACCAACCACCAAACAAAAACTAAAGGGGTATCAATACTCATCGCAAAAAAATTGCCCATAAACATTACAGACACTCTAGCTGATAATGAAGGAATATACCTTTTTCTGAAAGGTAATTTATACAACAAACCAATTACAATAGCAAATATATACTGCCCGAGTATGAAACAAACCTCTTTTCTTAACCACTTCAGCCCCAGAAGATTTGGCTGCTCAATGACCAGGCCATTTTTTGGGATACGGCACTGCAGCACTTTAACTGACAATTGCGCGGTCATGCGACATTGTACCCAAACAAAACTGACGTCCTTTTTTTCCCACAAATAATGGTGGTATTTTATCATCTCTGAGGTTTTTATTTTTTGCGCTATAAACAAAAAAAGAGCGACAATTTTGAAAAAAAAATATTTTGATATTTTGTACTTTTTGCTATAATAAATTTCCCCAATTTTTTTTTAAAAAAAAAGCAAATTTTTTCCTCAGTTTAGGCTGATATGTATTCTTCTACATATTTTTGGTAATAAAAATCGCAATAAGCAGATATTGATTGGTTTGCACAAAAGTTAAATAGCTAATCGCTAATAGTTAAAGTCAGAGGGGTAGAGAAGGAAGTGCCACCTGAGTGTAGTATTAACAAATGATATTTAATGACACCAGGTAAAAACACACTTACAGGATAAAAACATTTAAAAAGGCTCATCTGTATAGGTATGTGGTCCTCGGTGTTCCCTCTGATCCTGTGGTGGTGACGCTACAGAGATGCTGGGCTGCAGAAGGTGGATTACCAGCTGGGAGCTCCTTCTGTGGCCATCAGGAAGAGACTAGGGGCCGGTGTGGAGCGCACGTGCAGCGCGCGTGACATCACAGTTCGTCCACCCGCTTCCGGGTTCGGTATCCAGGGAGGAGGGCTTGCGGAGAGGTTGAGAGAAGGCTAGGCGCTCGGAGCCACTGCTCCTTCAAGAGGCCTATTGAAAGAGCAGTGGCTCTGAGCGCGTAGCCTTCACTCAACCTCTCTGCAAGCCCTCTTTCCTGGATGATCCCTCCCCTGGATACCGAACCCGGAAGCGGACGGACGACCTGTGACGTCACGCGCACTCCACGTGCGCTCCACACCGGCCCCTAGTCTCTTCCTGATAGCCACAGAAGGAGCTCCCGGCTGGTAATCCACCTTCTGCAGTCCAGCATCCCTGCAGCGTCACCACCACAGGATCAGAGGGAACACCGAGGACCACATACCTTTACAGATGAGCCTTTTTATATGTTTTTATCCTGTAAGTGTGTTTTTACCTGGTGTCATTAAATATAATTTGTTAATACTACACTCAGGTGGCGCTTCCTTCTCTACCCCTCTCTCATCCATCACAGAGCCAGCTCTCTGAGGACAGCAGCCGCCTTGCTTAGCAGCCTATTTTAACCATTACATTACCGGTTACCACTTAACCCTTGAACTTCCAGCCTGTCCCCTATGGACTAAGTTGCTCAGCCCTTTATATCTCCTGTTATATATGGACTTGTGTGTTTGCGCTTACAGTTACCAATACACCAATAGTTAAAGCCAAATAGCATCTACAAAATAGGGGAACAATTTATGGCATTTTATTATTATTATTATTTTTTACTAGTAATGGCGGCATAATTCACTAGTAATGGGAGTGATTCTAACTGTGGGGGGATGGGACTGGCTGAGTGAGGAGCCCAATCATTGTTCATACTTAGTATACTTAGTATGAACAACAGATTGTTCTTCTCGCCCCTGAGAGCACAGAGACAGCACAAAGATCTGTCTGTTTACATTGACAGATTTCCGTTCTGTTTCTGTGTGGAGCGATCGTGGGTGCCCGACGATCATCGCGACCGCCAGGCACGCGCATCGGCCAAGGCTTTGCGGGCGCCGCCTAGTGGTCAAAAGGTGAACTGATGTAAGGTAACATCGTTTCGCCCAGGGGAGCCAACCTGCTGCAGTACAACTGCGGTGGCTGGTCGGGAAGGGGTTAATTCAATATCATCACAACTTTCCAGCTTCAAGTTAGGGATTTGGATTATTGCAGGTGACCTGAATATCCCCCTCCAGCCCATGTTAGATACATCCAACAGCACAACATCCATTCCTTACCGAGCCCTGAAAAGGATCAACATCTACATACAGGAACTCCAAGTTCATGATTCATGGTGAACCTTAAACCCAAACACCAGCGACTACACACATTTCTCTGTCCCATATACCAAATATTTCAGACTTGACTATTTCTTTCTATCACAAACAGACCTACACATTCTGACCAATTCCACCATAGAGCCAGTAATTCTCTCAGATCACAACCCAATCACCATGACCCTGACTATACCTACTCATGAAACATACACTAAAATCTGGTGCCTAGACTGCTAACAGACAAAGACCTGACCAAAAAACTTACCTCATGCATATAAACATACTTCAAAGAAAACATTTACCCATCCTTATCTCCAGTTTAGATTTGGGAGGCACACAAATCTGTAATAAGAGGAAAACTCATAGCAGCAGCCTCACACAAGAAAAAAGAAGATCAAGTCCAGGTAGATAAAATTATAACACAAATCAAATCATTAGAAACAGCACATAAACAAACACATGCTGAACAGACACTACAGGAATTAATACAACCCAGGAAAGAACTATTAGAAAAACTTGAAAGAAATATTAAACAGAAAGCAGAACTGAACAGAATTACAATAGGACAGCTATCTTGGGGGGGGGGGGGGGGAATTAATATTTTTAAAATGGTAATTCTACCTAAAATTATGTACAAGATGCAAATGCTCCCAATTCCACTTCCACAGACATACTTTAAAACACTACAAACAATGTTTCTAAGATTTATTTGGAGAGGGAAAAAATCACGTATTAGTTTGACACAGTTGATAAAGGACAAGGCACGAGGGGGATTAGGGGCACCAGACCTTAGAAATGACTATAACGCGATAATTCTCTCACGAATAATAGAATAGGCAAAAAAAAAACAAGGAAAAGAGATGGGTAAAAATGGAAAGCACAACTAGTGTTGTCACAATGATGAAGATAATATGGATTCCCGCACAATATAGAGAACTTAGTAAAGAAACGCATAGTATCACCTGTAATGCACTATAAATATGGGATCATTTTTACAAAAAGGGAAAAATGGGTATACAACTCACCCTTGATACCACTAAAAGATAGAAAATACTTCACACCGGGGACAGAGAAAATGTTTGGCAACTGGATCACACAAGAGAAATGTGCACGTATCAGGAATTAAAAAACAAAAGTGAACTGATGGTGATAGATAGATGGCGGTATAGCCACTTGAAACATTTTATGGAGGCACTGCCCCAGCCCATTAGATCGGCAGAGAACCTACTTCACCTGGAGAAATTATGTGTAGAGAAAGGAAGGAAGAGGGTGATCTCCAAATTTGTTCTATGAACAAGGAAACAAAAGTGGAAAGATACTAGCAAGAGCACTACAAGCCAAATGCGCCAAATCCAACACTCATCACATAAAAGCCACTGACGGTGGTCTGTCATATTCTAATAAAGACATTGCATCTCAATTTGTCCAATACTATACAAAACTCTATAACCTTCAATACGAAACCAATTCTCTAGAAGATCAAGTCGCCCGTCAAGCAGCAATCACAAACTTCCTAACAAAGTATAGCCCAAAAACAATGTCCTCACTAGACTCAAACATAATAGATAGCCCAAAATCCATAGAAGAACTTAACACTACATTGAAACAATTAAGAATGGGAAAAAGCCCAGGACCAGATGGACTATCTGCAGTATACTATAAAACTTTTTTAGACACCCTCTCCATCCAATTTTTAAGAGGTTTCCCTTGGCTCCCTGGCTTCCAAACCAAATGGCCTAAAAGGAACATTAGAAGGACATATTTGCATTATCCCAAAAGAAGATAAAGACCATACACTATTTAATAAATATAGACCAATACCACTACTGTGGGAATTTCAGAGAACTTGTTCAACAGCTCTCACGATTGCCTGGCAACCATTCAAGGGTATGCCCTTTATCGCAGGGATAGAGAGAGTAAAAAAGGGGGAGGGGTATGCCTATATATCAAGAATAATGTACAAGTGAATGTGAGAGATGACATTACTAAGGGAGCTAGGGAGGAGGTGGAATGCTTATGGGTAGAGCTCCAAAGGGATGAAGCTAAGGGGAAAATCATACTGGGAGTATGCTATAGGGAGGAGGGGGAGACAAATCTCTTATCACAAGTTGGATTAGCAGCAAAGATGGGAAGTGTTATCATAATGGGGGATAATAATTATCCAGACATAGACTGGGCGGAGGAAACCACGCATTCGTCTGAGGCTCGCCAGTTGCTAAATGTCTTGCAGGACAATTTCATGGTTCAGATGGTAGACACACCAACCCGAAATAAAGCGTTACTGGATCTACTGATTACCAACAATACAGACCTGATCACAGATGTGGAAATACGGGCAATTTAGGAAACAGCAATAACAGGTCAATTGGCTTCAGTATAAATCACACAAATAGGAAACATAAGGGGAATACAAAGACACTGAATTTCAAAAGAGCCAACTTCCCTAAACTCCAAATCTTGCTAGAAGGCATGAATTGGGATAAAATCTTAGGAACAAAAAACACGGAGGAGAGATGGGTTTGCTTTAAGAGCATATTAAATAAGGGCATTAGCCAATGCATCCCATTGGTTAATAAATTTAAAAGAGCGAACAAAAGTCCTGGATGGCTTAACTCCAATGTAAAAATGCATATACAAGCAAAGGAGAAGGCCTTCAAGAAATATATGGTTGAAATATAAGGTTGAGGGATCATCATCAGCATTCAGACATTATAAAGAATGCAACAAGAAATTTAAGGATGCAATTAGGGCGGCTAAGATACAACACGAAAGACACATAGCGGAGGAGAGCAAAAAAAAAAAATCCCAAGAAATTCTTTAAGTATGTAAACAGTAAAAAAGGGAGGACAGGGAGAACAGAACATATTGGCCCCATAAAGAATGAGGAAGGACATCTGGTTACAAAGGATGGGGAGATGGTGAAGGTATTGTATTCTTCTCCCCAGTCTTCATGAGGGAATCGGGGGGCTTCAGTAACCAAAACTGCAGTGTTTATCCTTATGACACATCATAGGAAGCACCTCTATGTTTAACAAAGGACAGAATGAAAATTAGACTTGGGAAACTTAACATTAATAAATCACCGGGACCAGATGGCTTGCATCCGAGGGTACTGAGGGAACTCAGTCAAGTAATTGCCAGACCATTGTTTCTAATTTTTACTGACAGTCTACTGACTGGAATGGTACCAGCTGATTGGAGAAAAGTCAGTGTAGCACCAATATTTAAAAAGGGCCCAAAATACATCCCTGGAAATTACAGACCAGTTAGCCTAACATCAATAGTATACAAGCTCTTGGAGGGGATGATAAGGGACTATATACAAGATTTTAGTAATGAGAACAGTGTCATTAGCAGTAATCAGCATAGATTCATGAAGAATTCTTGCCAAACCAATCTATTAACCTTCTATGAGGAGGTGAGTTGCCATTTAGATAAAGAAAGACCCGTATACGTGGTATATCTGGATTTTGCAAAAGCATTTGACACAGTTTCCCATAAACGTTTACTGTACAAAATAAGGTCCATTGGCATGGACCATAGGGTGAGTACATGGATTGAAAACTGGCTACAAGGGCGAGTTCAGAGGGTGGTGATAAATGGGGAGTGCTCGGAATGGTAAGGGTGGGTAGTGGGGTCCCCCATTGTTCTGTGCTGGCACCAATCCTATTTATTTTGTTCATAAACAACCTGGAGGATGGGGTAAACAGTTCAATCTCTGTATCTGCGGACGATACTAAGCCAAGCAGGGCAATAACTTTGCAGGATGTGGAAACCTTGCAAAAAGATCTGAACAAATTATTGGGGTGGGCAACTACATGGCAACTACATGGCAAATGAGGTTTAATGTAGAAAAATGTAAAATAATGCAATTCCATGAAAAATGGAGCGAGTACAAAGAAGAGCAACAAAGCTAATAAAGGGTCTGGAGGATATTAGTTATGAGGAAAGGTTGCAAGCACTGAACTTATTCTCTCTGGAGAAGAGACGCTTGAGAGGGGATATGATTTCAATTTATAAATACCGTACTGGTGACCACACAATAGGGATAAAACTTTTTCGCAGAAGGGAGTTTAACAAGACACGTGGCCACTCATTAAAATGAGAAGAAAAGAGGTTTAACCTTAAACTACGTAGAGCGTTCTTTACTATAAGAGCAGCAAGGATGTGGAATTCCCTTCAGCAGGTGGTGGTCTCAGCGGGGAGCATCAATAGTTTCCAAAAACTATTAGATAAGCACCTGAATGAACACAACATACAAGGATATAAAATGTAATGAAAGTGAAAAAAGTGTGGCGCCAAGAAATAGTGTTGTTAGAGTGGTACCTAAAAATGGAGGTACATAACCCTAAAGTGTGTACCAAAATTGGTATTAATTCTATACAATGTGTGGAAAGACAATCAAGTCTCTTCATATGGCAACATAAAACAAAATGAACGAAGAAATATAAAAAAAGGTTATAACTTAAATAAACAAGTGTGTAAACACATACAAACAGTGAAAAAGACGTGTCAGTATTAAGTGGGTCAATTTTTGGGGTGAAGTAACCTAACCCAAACAACTTCTCAGGAATGAGTCACAATAAGTAAATAGTGAAAATGTAATACTGACATATAATCACACACATAGGTTGGACTTGATGGACTTGTGTCTTTTTTTAACCTCACCTTCTATGTAACTATGTAACTACTAAACGTAGATCTCAAAATCTTTTCTAAAATTTTTGCTAATCAATTATTATCACACATGACATCCCTGATTAATAAAGATCAAGTAGGCTTCATACAAGGAAGCGAAGCCAGAGACAATACCCTGAAAGCCGTAAACCTACATTATTGGATGACCAAAACCAATCAGAAAGGATTCTTTTTGTCCTTAGATGCAGAGAAGGCATTTGATAGAGTGGCCTGGGACTATATGAAAGCAGTTTTGGAAAAAATAGGCTTAGGATAGAGAATGTAAAAAAGAGGGAAACCTTGCGCCAAAAAATACTCAAATCCTACTTTATACAAAAAGCTTATCCCCAAAAAACAGTGAACAAACCACTGTGCAAGTGGACAAAGAAGTGATAGTGGGTGCTACACATAAAAAATTATACTGAAAGAACCCTATTAAGACCATATAACATGGAAAAAGTGAACATGTGCATGCAAATAAACCATAAACTTCACAAGGATTAATGTGAATTGGTGCTTAAAATGCAATATATGAACTTATATATAGTGTAAAAAAATTCATTGAAAACAATATGTTGAAATTATGCAATGTCCATAGTATTCAATGCTGCATCTTGATTGATGGACCAAAGCCAAAAATACACAAAGGGGAATTCCTTCACCGTATATCTTTAGGGGCCACCCAAAAGTGCTCATAATTAAGAACTGCTCACCAGATGGTTGTTACCTCTTTAATTAAAAAAAGGTCTAATGTGCTTTTGGGAAATCCTGGGATTGGATACCATGGGTTACCAAAATGGATCTTCAGTGACAAGACCTCTTCTCCACCAATATTCCCATATGGAAAAGATAAAGGACAACTACATAGCACAATACTGCATTTTATTTTTAAGACTTTATAAAACATATAGGATGTTTGCTTACATTCATGGGTGCCCAACCCAGCACTAGCAATCACCTGCAAAACTATATGAGGGAACCGCTTGCCGCTGGTCTCACGTCCTATACTGGCATGCGTTCCACTCGTGGGTATGGAGAAACCGGAAGCTGGGATCCGGAAGTGACATGATCATAAGCGCCTCGACGTACGTTTCGTAATCAATACATCGGCAGGATGATGTATTAATTACAAAACGTACGTCGAGGCTCTTCCGGTCATGTCACTTCCAGATCCCAGCTTCCAGTTTCTCCATACCCATGAGTGAAACGCACGCCAGTATAGGACGTGAGACCAGCGGCAAGCGGTTCCCTCATATAGTTTTGCAGGTGATTCCTAGTGCCAGGTTGGGCACCCATGAATATAAGCAGACATCCTATATGTTTTAAAAAACAAACAACTTCTTGCGAGCTACCATGTAAAGATCCAACTAGTAATTAAGAACAGCTGCTAGCATTGATCACGTCCCATATACTCGTGCCAACCAAGTGAATAAAATAATAGTAAAATGCTGCGCTATCCAAACATAATCATATAACCATCACATTCATAATTGACATAGTTATCTACAAAAGATGTTTATGAAATGTTGCAATCCCACATAACTACCTACTGTACAAAAATAGCAATCCCATACAATTTAGACATTGCACTCCTATGCGATATTTCCAATGTCAATCCTTTGCGATTAAAAAATTTGCTTTTTGCAATCCTATGCTATAATAACAGTGACAACCTATGTGCCTGTATACCATTCAAAATAAAGTGCATTCACATTGATGAACCAATACAAATAACAAATAACAAAGTATCGTGCCTAATGTGCTCTTGTGCAAACATATTCATGCATTAATGTGCCTTGAAAGGAACGCAGCATAAAAGTCCATTCCAATTTACCTATTTCTTGTAATTCTCATTATAGATAGTAAAACAACAGGTGCTCATGTCCACTCTTGTGCCGCCCCTTTGGCGTATGCGTTCACCTTAGAACGTATGACCTCGCACCTAAGCTTGGTCAAAACACGCTTTTAAACCACCTCTGGGTTTGTTATCAGCATTCATATCCTTGGCTGGTTGCTTGCAAATGTATCCATATAGAAAACAGAGGAAACTAAATAGTGTGATACCGTTTATAAAATTTATTAAAAATATATCAATCTTCCCTATAGTGGGGTACTCACATTGCATAGGTGCTAAAGTGCACCATCCTATACAAGCCAGAAAAAACAAGAACGCTGTCCTGGTGTGTCCTCTAATTTACTGAGACCAATCCGCCGTCTCTCACACCGTCCTGTCCCCTCCCCAACACGTTTAGATACCGGGAAATTACATATCTTCCTTATTACAGGCACAAGTTCTGGATTTATCTGGTGAGTTTGTGACCATAGAGGAGATTATGCACGCGGTGTAGTGATGGGATTCTAATTTGGAAGACACACCATTCATGAACGATCCCCATATATCTTAATTTGATCGATTTTGGACAATTAAACAATCAGTTTATCTGCCCATTGTGGAATATTTAAGCGTTGCTAATGTTATAGCTTGTCTGTAGCATATGTTTGATCACATTAGGAGTATGTACCAAAACTGGGTAATTTTAAAAAGCCTGACCTGACGCAAACACTTAATTTATTGAATGATTAATTGAAACACCTCATTTTAATAATTCATTGTTAAAGATATCACTTTCCCAGATGATCACAGCCTAGCGTATATGACCCATTTGTTATAAAGTTACAAGTAAACAAACATAAGTTGTTGTGTTTTTATATTGTGAATAAAGGTGCTGAAAGATATTATGTCTCCTGATATGGCCACCTATTATCTATGGGGAACCTCCGGAGAATTGTTCAGGGGGAGAAAACATAGGCTAGGTCTGCAAGATACCTTCCCCACCTCTTCCCATGGGTATACATGAATGATTGCACAATGAGAATGTTCGTGCTTAGGATAAGTGTCATAACATCCAGATGGGTTAAGGTGGCCAGATTGTGCCTTCACGTCTGACCCCAAGCTTGTGTCATCAGCTACTCTGAATGATGAAAATCAGATCATGGTGAGGTGACATTCATGTAGAAAATCCCTAAGAGGGTCACAAACGTTATAATATTTACTTTTACTGCAGTAAGGAGAATGTTTTTTTTTTTTTACAAAAAATGCATTTTATGGTGTTATCTCTATCCTTTAAACTGAAGATAGTACATAAGCTGTTCTTATCAATAGTGTATGTCTGATTTAGATTATCACAGACTTGTGTCACCAACTTACTTGAAATCAGGAAGATTATAGGTAAGGCATAAATACAGTTTGTTAAAAGAACATCATGATACAATCTCCTTGTCTTCTTTAGTAAATGGAAACAGCGTGTTCTTTCTTCAGGCTAAAGACATTCTCCTGTCAAAGTGGTAGCTTGGAGAGCAGTTTACAATTAATCAAATATCTAAGACAACATCTGGCTTTGATTTATGGGCATGTCCAGAAACATCTCCAGGTGACTATTAAACTATACTGATGACTTCAATAAAGGGATCAAATCAATGGCTGAGAACTGTATGCCAATTTTTTCCTGTTAACACAGAAACAGTTATATTGCCTGAAAAATATAGAGTGCAAAAGAGTTATTAGAGCTGGACCTTTGTGTTATTCCTAATTTCTAACAGATATTTCTAGCAGTATAGTGTATCACTAATTAGAATCAAATCTTACAAATATGGCATTCAAGTGTACCTCTCCAGAAAAATAAAAACTCCTGCAATGATACAGCTTGAATAAAAGTTGCATCATAGTTATAGTCACTGTTAACCATATCCCCATCAACAGACAGAAGTCCTTTGTGTTTATGAGTGTAGCACCCTTTAGTAGTGTGCTAGAGAGGTTAGGGAAATTTAAGCAGGCCTGGCTGGTTGCTAGGCCTATTTGTTTTCATTCTGGGTTGGGAGTGGCTCAGAGTATTGCTAGGTAACTCACAGTTGACATCACTAGGACCCCCTACTTCATTCTAGAAAGTGCTAGGACTTTCTGGAAAGAGAGGCTGGAAGGGAGGTGGAGCCACCCGGGGTGTTCTGGGGAGCCCTGACCAATCCCCAACTTGGATTGCCAGGGGGCATGCCTCCTCAAATACTCAGGGTCAGCCGAGCTGGGGAGGAGTTGTCAGGTGGAAGAGCTGGAGTGAGAGAGTGCTGAGGCTGTCAGGGCCTTAGAGGGAGCTCCCCAGTCTGGGGGGGTTGATCCAAGGCCTCGGCTTGGGTGCAGTCAGGACCACTTTCAAGAACACGTGAAAAGGTCCTGGATTGGAGGCACGAGAGAGAGCACAGGAGAGGACAGCGGGAGAGTGCACTGCTGAGAGACTCTAGGAAGGACAACTGGTCGCAGCCAGGAGGGCTGATCAGTGAGCTACGCCTGGGAGGACTGAGAGCTTGCAGTCAAAGATGGGTGCAGAACGAGAAGAGTGGGCAGTGGAAAGAGGCAGCTGCAGCCAGGAGGTCTGGCAGGGCCTGAAATGGGCTTACTGGAATCAGTAGCCGTAGTGAGGACAGCTAGCACAAGGACTTACTTCTACACTATAGGGGCCCACGGTCCCTGCTTGCAAAGGAGCGATTACTAAGGCCTGGCTGAGCAAGTGTCAGGCTAAACCAACAATATGTGCTAGCTGATCCTGGGAACCAAGTGATGTGCTGGAGGTGACTAGAGTAACAGTCTGCAGCAAGTGATGTGCTGGAGGTGACTAGAGTAACAGTCTTCAGCAAGTGATGTGCTGGAGGTGACTAGAGTAACAGTCTGCAGCAAGTGGTGTGCTGGAGGAGTGAGGAGTGATAGGCTTCAAGCAAGTGATGTGCAGGAGGAAGCTGAAAGAAGTATGTACCAGTTGCTGATTGTCCGTGCTGGGCATCCTATATCTCCCATACCTCCCAAATTATTCCCCTCCATAAAATACAAAAAATACAAAGTTCACTGACTGCTTTATGTCTCGGAGTGTCTTAGAGTGAATGCAGGGCAGGGCAGGGTGACAGACAAACTACAACACTTAGCAGCCTCTGCGAGGGTACTGCTACATATTGTAAATATCTGTTTGTCTGAAGAAGCAAATTATGACAGCAAACTGTGTATGTTTAGGTGCATATTTAAAGTGGAACTAAACCATCCTATCTTTTACAGCCAAGGAAGCTGTCATCTTAGCCCCAGTTTGATCTGCAGTTCCATGGTGCTGTACATGTGATCAGCTATGACACCAGCTATTTGATGGCTTGACAGTTTGTTTGAGAGCTAACATAGGCACACTAGTATGCTTATGTTAATTTTCAACTCAAAGTACAGTATGCTTATGAATGCCTTGAATGTGACTTTTCTTAAAGATCCTGTCCTTCCCTACAGGTGGTTTTTCAGATTTTAAATGAGTTTGTCACATATTCAGGTTTAAGAGTTAAGTGCTCCAAATCCAGCATCCTGCCTCTGGATAATAGAATTAGGGCAGTGGTGGATAGCAATTTGCTGATTTGTTAGGTGTCTCAACTGGCCTATCTTGGTGTACAAATTACAGCTAATGTCTCAGATTATATGACCTAAAACTTAGTTCCCTTAATCTTTCCTGAAGCGTAAAATTAAAACATGGAAAAATGTATCCTTGTCACTGTTAGGCAAAGTTAATATTTCTCTACAATGCAACATTCATATTTTAAGAAATTCATTGTTTATTCAGTTCCTTTCTTTGAGATGAAGGGGATAAAGGCCCTTCAAGAACCCCAGGGACAAGGTGTATTTGGCCACAGTGCTTGAAGCTGCATTTTTGGGATCCTATGAAAGCCTGGAATTCTTGGTTCCCAGAGGGACTCATTTTCGCTCTTACTGGTTCCATCAAAACCACTATCAAGGCCTGGTGGCAGATTCAAGCAATTCTGCATCCAAGGGTACCTTGCATTCCTCCCTCTTCGCCCTTTGGCAGAATACCTGTCTCACACAGTTTGCTTCTTTAACTGAACCAGAAATTTGGGCCATTAAACATCATAACGTGTTAAGGGACATATTAGGGGAGGGTAGGTTATTAACCTTTGATGAACTCAAATCCCAGTTCACTCTTCCTAAATATTACCTTTTTAGATATCCACATCTAACCATTATTAGGCATGTTCTTCTACCTTGGAGGCTCTCAAAACTTTATAGAGTTAGGACTGCAGATAATACTGGGGTGCCGTGAAGTGGCACTGCAGCTTACGCATGCAATTGCAAATGTGTGCAAACGAAACCCCTGTTTTTACTGCAAACTGTTAGACAGGACGATTCGGTTGGTTGAAGGCTGGTTGGTAAGTTGAGTTGGGAATTTTCTTTGGTTTTGTTTGACAAGTGTTGGTTATCTACCCTGTTTTTTTTTTTTTTTACTCAACCTCCAACATACTGAAGATAAAGCATTTGTTGATGTTACTGATCCCTTCTGTCTTGATTTTACCTACTCCCTGCTTTGGGTCATATGTGATCACTGTACCCTCTGATGCTAATCTGTTGGGTCTTGATATCATCTCGATCCTCGACGATGTCTCTAGGGCCAGGGTGTCAGGGGACATAAATTGTATATCTCTTGATATTGTCTATTACTGCCAGCATGATGAATCATTTAATTTGGAATGGCTCTGCATGGTGGAGTAGGGGGTGGGAGAGAGTAGGAAATAAGGCCCTGCATGGCTAGATTGTGCACTACTCTGAAGAGATTTTTTTTACTTTTTTTTGCATTACTTCTGTGTGTGCTTTTTTAAATTGTGTGATTTTTAAAGTGATATTAAAGGTTGGATTTTTTAAATTAAAATATTAAACATGTTATACTTACTGTACCTGCTCTGTACAATGGTTTTGCACAGTGCAGCCCTGATCCTCCTCTTCTTGGGTCCCTTGCCAGCATTTATGGCTCCTCCTCTTCTCTGAGCGCCCCCATAAAAAGCAGCTTACCCCCCCACCCCCTCCTTACTGGTTCTGATTGACAGCAGGGGGAGCCAATGGCTCCTGCTGCCATATCTGAGCCATTGAGGAGCAAGAGTGACGAGAACGCCTTGGCTCTCGTGCACATCGCTGGATTGAGATCGGGCTTAGGTATGTATTTACGGGTGCTGCAGGGGCTGCTGCATGCAGAAGTTTATTTTTACCTTACTACACAGTCTACCTTTACAACCACTTTAACCTTTTAACTATCTATTAGGTTTTTTGGAACATATAGACCTTTAGGAAGGCCTTGTGAGTGTTCCTAATGCATGCTTATAGCTTATTTCTTACTTTCAGAAATAGCACATCAGAAATTGGTAACATATTTTTTTTTACTCCTTTGCGTATTGAAAAATGCTTCATATATACTGAAGGAAATAATTTAGCTATTACAGTTTTCTTTGTTTTCTAAAGGATAACTGAGCAATTAAAACACATGTAGGAGAATATACTAAGAATGAAGAGGACAGACTCAAGCTTTCAACTAAACAATCTGAAGTTAGAAGCTGATTGGTTATTATGCACAGCTGCTCCAGATTCACCAGAGTTACCTTCAGTTTTGGTAAATTCCCTCCATTATCTTTATCTTTTTTTTCTCTATAATTCCAGGATACCATACTTTGGAAATGTAACCTTTCATCTTTTACTTTTCTTTCCCAGTGTTGTCACATCTGTCATCACTGACCCAGGACAGTGTAAATATTTGATTTCATGCCATCAGTGAAGCAGCCATAAAAAATACATCTACGCAGCACTGTATTCATATAATCACTGGAGATCAATAACTGCTAGAAGCAGAAACTCCTTAAACTTGTTTTAATAAGTCCTGTCCACCCCTCTATCCCTTGTAGTTCAAAAAGGTTAGCTAAGTAAAGATGAATGCACATCTAGTGAAAAACCTATCAGGTGAAGTTGGTCAGCGGAGAACAGCAGGCTGAAGCACTGGAAGATACTGGTGCAGGGATCACTGGAGCTGGAGCTGAAGGTGCAGCAGCACACGGAGCTAACGGCAGGCACAAGCCGGGTCAGACAGTCCGGGTCGGCAGGCAATCAAGGCAGGTGATAACGGCAGGCAAAAGGCAGAGTCGGTAAGCAGGCAGAGGTCAGCAACGGGTACTGGCAGAGACAGCAGCAGGGTCAGGCAGGCCAGGTCAGATTGGAGAGAGAGGGATGGTCAGACAAGTCGGGTCAGTATTGTAGACAGATCAATCAGGTGTGGGTAACAAGTTCACAGAAGCTGAAGACGAAACAGCAGCACGCCAGTGCAGCAGGAAGACCTTTATGCGCTCATTGGCGCCAAACAACGTTAACGCGCATGCGCACGCACCAGCTGTGCGCACGCGTGCCGCGCACGCACACACCAGTAGCGCACCCGCGCGTGCCCGAGGGACGCGCTGACGCACAGCAATAGCTGGGGATTGCTGCACAGACTGAACAGGGGCGTGCCGGCGCATGCGCACATGCAAATGTCCCGGGCTGGTGCTGACAGATCCCTGACACTCCCATTTTGCCGACCGTTGGGACATTCCCAACTGTGGAGGGGCTATAGATGGGAAGCATGTCCACATCGTGCCAACACCCCATTCGGGGTCTTACTGATAAAATCTTGAATTTTCTTTATTGCTTGTGTTTCTTTTTAGCTGTCTCCAATGTTCTCCTAGTGCACTTGTAGTGCCAAGTGGTTTTCCTTTGGTAAATAAGCCCCATTGTCACTGTAAGCACAAAATTACTTAAAAATCTGGTATTGAGCATTGAAAGAAGAAGCCACACGTTGTTGATTAGCAAACTTTTTACTCTGTGCACATTCACATGTGCGTTATAACATTTTGGTGCAAAATAAAACATGTTTTTTTCTGACATTTTTTACAATATATTTTTTTTTTTTTTGGTATAAACGGGCATGTTTCAAAACATAACATACACAACTCTGGAACTTACAAAGTTCAACGTAGAAAAAACTGAAGGCAATATCAGACATTATAGTATG
This sequence comes from Lithobates clamitans, assembly GCA_037952925.1. Lineage (NCBI taxonomy): Eukaryota > Metazoa > Chordata > Amphibia > Anura > Ranidae > Lithobates > Lithobates clamitans. The sequence continues at coordinate 2,907,380 of JBBGZY010001190.1, forward strand.
TCCAAAATGTGTTGATCTTGCCTTCATCAGATGGGGTGATGTCACCCCTGTAAAAGCCAAATTTTGAAGATGCACACAAATTGGAAGAAAAAATGGGGCTTTCCCTCCTGATCCCATGCCTAATGTCAACATGTGCTATCTCCCTTCATGGGGGATCAATGGATGTGTTTTGGGGGTGCAACCCATTCCTCTCACCTACTAGAATTACGAGTAAGGGGTTGCACACACAAAACGCGTACATTGATGTCCCCTGATGGCAGATAGCACATGTTGACACACCGTGTGCATCTTCAAAATTTGGCTTTTAAAATGTATAAAAAATATTTTTGTTTAGTCCAAAAAAAGTTAAAATGGCATTTTGAAGATATTCTCCCCAACACATCAATCACGTTCTTCATTTGTTGTTCAAGAACATTGCGTTTATCCCTTATGATGTCTATTTCACGATTCCACACCATGATGTCCTGGATTAGGATTTGGGCACTTGCACTTGTGAAATGTTGAGCTTGCTCTTTCACAACCAGCACATCACCTAAAAATTTTAGCAAAAACATGTATTATAAATATGCAGGCATACATATATTATCTGAAGCTGGGGTGTCAGACACTCACCTGTTGTGGTGACAATTTCGCCCACTTCCTCCACCTCTCCTTCCTCCAGATCCTCTGGTGTGGTGTTGTGTTGAGTTCCCCTTCTTTCTGAGGTGTGGGATTCCTGGTGTCCTCTGAGAGGTGTCCCCTGAGTCTTTGCTCCCCTATGAGAATGAAACAAAAGGTATACTTAGCACACAGATATTTGAGTCCAGAAATAGGAATATGAAACATTGCTGGGAAGTGGGGTACAATTGTCTGTTTTGGCAGAGTTCCAAGCTGAAGACATTATTTTTTACCTTACCAAAGCTGGAATACTTAGCTTTTTGTAACAATGGAGACACCCCAAGTATCCAGTTTCTTCTAATGTCCCACACTAGTGCTCCTGAGTCCAGATGTGTAAACAGTAGACATATGCATTCGTTTTCGTCCAAATGCTTTTTTGTCTGAATTTAGGGTATTTTCGTTATCGTTTTAATAAACGATAACGAACGTGCAGAATCCAAAAACCTGAAAGATCCAACATAAACAAATGCTTTATTTTTGTTTTCATTGCGAAAACAGTTGAATATAGATAGGAGATTTGACATGTGGTCGAATGTGCCTAACCCTAGCTCTATTAGTCCAAGATTATTCTACATAGAGAGAAAAGATTTGACATTATAGAGACAATGAGAAAAATAAGGGGGACTAGGGGGAAAAAGGGGACAATTGGGACTTTATATGAAACACATCACTAGGGCAGGCTGAGTCATCAGGTGTAAAAAATTTTTTTTGTAAATTTATTGATACCACATGAAAAACAAAGTGCAATAGATGATACTCGCATATAATCAATAGATATGGTACAGAGTAAGTGAAACATGGCAGTAAAACATATAATAGTAGCATAGTAACACGTTGAGCATTGTAACATAGGTAAATTGCAGTATCATCAACATTACACCCCACATGTGTATACTAATCAATATTATATTAAAATCAAACTGATGGCTAAAACACTAAAATGCCCATGGCAGATACATATTAGTTGTGACATGTCAAAAAGTTATGAATATTCAGTTGTATTGCTCGACGCGTTTCGTGCAAGTTTGTCCACTCATCAGGAGCAGCTATCTGGAAATATCTAGAATATCGTGTAAAATAGTAATTAATGATATTTAATTACAACAGGAAGAGGGGAAGCAAAGCCGCTAGTCCTAACACTCTTACCTGTGGATATGTGGTATAATAGTAGTAAGTAGGGATGAGCCGAACACCCCCCGGTTCGGTTCGCACCAGAACCCGCGAGCGGACCGCAAGTTCGCACGAACGTTAGAACCCCATTGACGTCTATGGGACTCGAACGTTCGAAATCAAAAGTGCTCATTTTAAAGGCTAATTTGCATGGTATTGTCCTAAAAAGGGTTTGGGGACCCGGGTCCTACCCCAGGGGACATGTATCAATGCAAAAAAAACTTTTAAAAACGGCCGTTTTTTCAGGAGCAGTGATTTTAATGATGCTTAAAGTAAAAAAAAAAAGTGAAATATTCCTTTAAATATCGTACCTGGGGGGTGTCTATAGTATGCCTGTAAAGTGACACGTGTTTCCCATGTTTAGAACAGTCCCTGCACCAAATGTCATTTTTAAAGGAAAAAATCTCATTTAAAACTGCTTGCGGGTTTAATGTCATGTCGGGTCATGGCAATATGGATGAAAATCAGTGAGACAAACGGCATGGGTACCCCCCAGTCCATTACCAAGCCCTTTGGGTCTTGTATGGATATTAAGGGGAACCCCGCACCCAAATTAAAATAAGGAAAGGTGTGGGGCCACCAGGCCCTATATACTCTGAACAGCAGTATACAGGCGGTGCAAACAAGACAGGGACTGTAGGTTTGTTGTTAAGTAGAATCTGTTTGTAATTTTGAACATTTTTAACGTGTTTAGCTCCAGCCAAAAAATCTTTTCTAAGCTTTTTGAAAAACATAGGGAAGGGTTATCACCCCTGTGACATTTGTTTTGCTGTCTTTCCTCCTCTTCAGAAGATTTCACCTCACTTTTTTGTCCCAATGAAAAATGTTTTTTGAAAATTTGGGTTTTTTTGTGGAACAAGGATTGGAAAGCATCAGTGGAAAGGAGAAATTGTTTTCCCATATTAACTCTTACAGGAGAGAATTTCCCTTCCTAGGGGTAGATTTCATCTCACTTCCTGTTGTCTCCTTCTGTTTGCAAGTAGGAGTCGTTTGTAAGTTAGATGTTTGAAAGTAAGGTCCTGCCCTATATACTCAGCAGAAATTTGGGCCTTAGGTGTTGCTGTGGCCACAACACTGTAAGCCCTCACAGGGCCCTGCTGTGAAATATTAGATCAAGAATTGTAATTACATGCCCCTGTTGAACAGGAGCTGAAAAATAGGGCCTTAGGCACTGGTGCTGGAGCCACAACACTGCAACCCCTCACAGACACTCTAGTTGGAACGCAGGAACGAGCCCTGCTGCAAAGTATTGCATCAAAAATTGTAATTACACGCCCCTGTCTAACAGGGGCTGAAAAATTGTGCCTTAGGCACTGGTGGTGGCGCCCAGAACCAAAAATGTTCTTACAAGCTATCAGCGTGATGATTGAGGAGGAAGAGGATAATTACTCAGGGATAGTCACTCAGCATTAGCATAGGCAGTCTTTGAAGGGATCTGAGATTTCAAAAAAAATTATTCGGTTACATCAGCATCAGGTGCTTGGTAGCTGGTGGTGATCCAAGACTGATTCATTTTTATGAAGGTCAGCTGATCGACCGAGTCGGTGGACAGACGCACCCTGTGATCGGTTACCACGCCTCCAGCAGCACTGAATGTGCGTTCCGAAAGAACGCTGGATGCAGGACAGGCCAGTAGCTCAATTGCATACTGTGCAAGCTCTGGCCAGTGATCCATCCTCAAGACCCAGTAACCCAGAGGATTTTCGGTGGGAAAGGTGTCCAAGTCTGATCTTGCCCCTAGGTATTCCTGCACCATGTAAAACAGACGCTGGCGATGGTTGCTGGAACCGATCATACCTTGGGGCTGCGGACCAAAAAATTGTCTGAACGCATCGGTCAGATGGCCACCTTCTCCACCGCTCCTTCTTTGACTGACCGAAGCCTCAGCAACACGTTGTCCAGAAACAGGAGTTTGTAACCTCCCAGTCTCTGGGAACGCGTTGCACAGACCTTTCTGCAAGGCCTCCCGAAGATGTTTCATCCTCTGCTCCCTCTGCGATGGCAAGATAAGGTCCGCAACCTTACCCTTGTAACGTGGATCAAGGAGGGTTGCCAGCCAGTATTGGTCCTTCTCCTTGATACCACGAATATGAGGATCCTTACGCAGGCTTTGCAGGATCAGGGAGGCCATGCAGCGTAGGTTTGCTGAGGCATTCGGTCCGGAGTCCTCTGGGTCACTAAGGACAACAACGTCCGCAGCCACCTCCTCCCAGCCATGTACAAGTCCATGTGTTCCTTGGGACTGATCCCTTAAAGACTGCTGCTGATGCTGAGTGCCAGGCTCCACCTCCATACTGACACAATCTTCCTCCTCCTCCTCGTCCTCTTCTTGTGTGATCGGCGGGCACGCAGGAACACTGTCTGGATAAAGGGGGCCTTGAGAGCTAAGGAAGTCCTCCTCTTCCTGCCTCTGTTCTGCCTCAAGTGCCCTGTCCATTATTCCACGCAGCGTGTGCTCCAACAGGTGGACAAGGGGGACAGTGTCACTGATGCATGCACTGTCAGTGCTCACCATCCTCGTGGCCTCCTCAAATGCTGACAGGACAGTGCATGCATCCCTGATCATGGCCCACTGGCGTGGGGAAAAAAAACCAAGCTCCCCTGACCCTGTCCTGGTGCCATAGTCGCACAGGTACTCATTGATGGCCCTCTGCTGCGTGTGCAGCCGCTGCAGCATGGCCAACGTTGAGTTCCACCTGGTGGGCATGTCACAGATTAGGTGGTTCTTGGGCAGGTTAAACTCCTTTTGGAGGTCCGTCAGCCGAGCACTGGCATTATATGACCGGCGGAAATGCACACAGACTTTCCTGGCCTGCCTCAGGACATCCTGTAAGCCCGGGTACCTGCCCAAGAACCGCTGCACCACCAAGTTAAGGACGTGAGCCAAACAGGGCACATGGGTCATTTGTCCCTGTCGGAGGGCAGAGAGGAGGTTGGTGCCATTGTCGCAAACCACCATTCCTGCCTTAAGTTGGCGTGGCGTCAACCACCTCTGAACCTGCCCCTGCAGAGCTGACAGAACCTCTGCCCCAGTGTGGCTCCTGTTCCCCAAGTACACCAGCTCAAGCACCGCATGGCATCTTTTGGCCTGCGTACTTGCGTAGCCCCTTGAACGCCTACGGAGCACCGCTGGTTCCGAGGAAGAGGCCATGGAGGAAGAAGAAGAGGAGGGGGTGGAGGAGAGAGGTGTGTCACAATCAGCATTTTGGAGGCGTGGTGGCGGAACAACCTCCAACACTACTGCACCTTGTCCTGCATCCTTCCCAGCTGCCAGCAGAGTCACCCAATGCGCCGTGAAACTTAGGTAACGTCCCTGTCCATGCCTGCTGGACCATGAGTCAGCGGTAATATGCACCTTACCGCTGACCGCCCTGTCCAGCGAGGCATGGACATTGCCTTCCACATGCCGGTAGAGAGCCGGAATCGCCTTCCGTGAGAAAAAGTGGCGTTTGGGTACCTGCCACTGAGGAACCGCACATTCCACAAACTCACAGAAGGGGGCAGAGTCTACCAACTGAAAAAGCAGCAGTTGAAGTGCTAGCAATTTTGCCAAGCTAGCATTCAACCGCTGGGCATGTGGATGGCTGGGAGCAAACTTCTTTCGGCGGTGCAGCAGCTGGGGCAGGGAAATTTGCCTGGTACAATCTGACGTCGGTGTACCAAAAGCAGATTGCCCACAAGTACTTGGCTGTGACACACCTAATTCTACACCTTCATTCCTATCACTGCAGGTCTCAGAGAGGACTGAAGGTCTAGTGGGGTTGGAAATCTCAGCTGATGAGGAGCAAGGAGAGATCCTCTTTGTTCTTTGGTGTGGGTCTTTTAGATACGCTTGCCAACGAACTGCATGGCAGGTCAACATATGTCTGGTCAAGCATGTGGTACCCAAGCGGGAGATGTTTTGGCCACGCGAGATACGCTTGAGACATATGTTGCAAATAGCAGCGGTGCGATCTGATGCACTCGTCTCAAAAAAGGCCCACACCAAAGAACTTTTTGAATAACGCGCAGAGACTGCAGCGCCCTGCACATGTGGAGCTTTGGGGTGTGATGCAGTCAATGTGCTGCCCTTAGGCTGGCCCCTGGAGGGCATCCTGCCTCGTTGGTGATGTGCCGCCTCCTCCTCCTCCTCTTCCTCTCTCCTATCAGGCACCCACGTTGAGTCAGTGACCTCATCATCCCCTCCCTCCTCATCACTGGAGCAAACCTGGCAGTATGCTGCAGCAGGGGGAGCATGACTGCCAGATTGCTGTCCTTCTTGGGCACCCCCTCTGTCCGTGCTCATGTTACTGCCTTCATCGAGCTCAGTATCATCATCAGAGCCTTCCAAACGCTGGGCATCCTCCTGGAGCATGTACCCAACACTGTGGTCAAACAGTTCGAGGGAATCCTCATGAGGACATGGTGGAGCTAGGGAAGGAGTCACTGATGACATTGAGCTGAGGGAAGAGGCCTCTGCTTTGCCAGACAAAGCACCCTGGGCATGGGTGAGAGAGGATGAGGAGGATGAGGACGGCTTGGTCATCCACTCGACCAAGTCTTCCGCATGTTGCGGCTCAACACGGCCAGCTGCCGAAAAAAAGGCCAAGCGTGTCCCATGGCCACGTGCTGATGAGGATGCATCGTCTCCACGACCAGCACTAGACACAGAGCCTGCTTGCCCTCTCTTATTGGCTTGTGACTGTCTGCCTCTCCTTCTTGGCCTTCCAGACATACTAATGGCCTGTAGCTGCACTAAGCTGGGATAGAACACCTGTAATTTTCTTCAGGTAGCTTTATATACTGTAACCAGACAAACCTGCCTGTCAGTAGGAAGATAACAGGAACGGATCTAGCTTAACACTGTGAGCAGGACGCACTGTACTAAATGTAAATAGTCTAGCTGCCTGACCGTGGTACTAATAGGATCAAATAGAACACCTGTAATTTTCTTCAGGTAGCTTTATATACTGTAACCAGACAAGCCTGCCTGTCAGTAGGAAGATAACAGGAACGGATCTAGCTGAACACTGTGAGCAGGACGCACTGCACTAAATGTAAATAGTCTAGAAGATAACAGGAACGGATCTAGCTGAACACTGTGAGCAGGACGCACTGCACTAAATGTAAATAGTCTAGAAGATAACAGGAACGGATCTAGCTGAACACTGTGAGCAGGGCGCACTGCACTAAATGTAAATAGCAGGAACGGATCTAGCTGAACACTGTGAGCAGGACGCACTGCACTAAATGTAAATAGCAGGAACGGATCTAGCTGAACACTGTGAGCAGGACGCACTGCACTAAATGTAAATAACAGGAATGGATCTAGCTGAACACTGTGAGCAGGACGCACTGCACTAAATGTAAATAGTCTAGAAGATAACAGGAACGGATCTAGCTGAACACTGTGAGCAGGACGCACTGCACTAAATGTAAATAGCAGGAACGGATCTAGCTGAACACTGTGAGCAGGACGCACTGCACTAAATGTAAATAGTCTAGAAGATAACAGGAACGGATCTAGCTGAACACTGTAAGCAGGACGCACTGCACTAAATGTAAATAGCAGGAACGGATCTAGCTGAACACTGTGAGCAGGACGCACTGCACTAAATGTAAATAGTCTAGAAGATAACAGGAACGGATCTAGCTGAACACTGTGAGCAGGACGCACTGCACTAAATGTAAATAACAGGAACTGATCTAGCTGAACACTGTGAGCAGGACGCACTGCACTAAATGTAAATAGCAGGAACGGATCTAGCTGAACACTGTGAGCAGGACGCACTGCACTAAATGTAAATAACAGGAACGGATCTAGCTGAACACTGTGAGCAGGACGCACTGCACTAAATGTAAATAGTCTAGAAGATAACAGGAACAGATCTAGCTGAACACTGTGAGCAGGACGCACTGCACTAAATGTAAATAGCAGGAACGGATCTAGCTGAACACTGTGAGCAGGACGCACTGCACTAAATGTAAATAGTCTAGAAGATAACAGGAACGGATCTAGCTGAACACTGTGAGCAGGACGCACTGCACTAAATGTAAATAGCAGGAATGGATCTAGCTGAACACTGTGAGCAGGACGCACTGCACTAAATGTAAATAGCAGGAACGGATCTAGCTGAACACTGTGAGCAGGACGCACTGCACTAAATGTAAATAGCAGGAACGGATCTAGCTGAACACTGTGAGCAGGACGCACTGCACTAAATGTAAATAGCAGGAACGGATCTAGCTGAACACTGTGAGCAGGACGCACTGCACTAAATGTAAATAGCAGGAACGGATCTAGCTGAACACTGTGAGCAGGACGCACTGCACTAAATGTAAATAGTCTAGAAGATAACAGGAACGGATCTAGCTGAACACTGTGAGCAGGACGCACTGCACTAAATGTAAATAGCAGGAACGGATCTAGCTGAACACTGTGAGCTGGACGCACTGCACTAAATGTAAATAGCAGGAACGGATCTAGCTGAACACTGTGAGCAGGACGCACTGCACTAAATGTAATTAGCAGGAACGGATCTAGCTGAACACTGTGAGCAGGACGCACTGCACTAAATGTAAATAGCAGGAACGGATCTAGCTGAACACTGTGAGCTGGACGCACTGCACTAAATGTAAATAGCAGGAACGGATCTAGCTGAACACTGTGAGCAGGACGCACTGCACTAAATGTAAATAGCAGGAACGGATCTAGCTGAACACTGTGAGCAGGACGCACTGCACTAAATGTAAATAGCAGGAACGGATCTAGCTGAACACTGTGAGCAGGATGCACTGCACTAAATGTAAATAGCAGGAACGGATCTAGCTGAACACTGTGAGCAGGACGCACTGCACTAAATGTAAATAGTCTAGATAGAAGATAACAGGAACGGATCTAGCTAAACTGAATACAGTGTATATATATATATATGCAACACCTGGGATGCATATATATACACAATACACTGTAAGTGCAGCTAACTGACTGACTGTTCTGCCTAATCTATCTAACTCAAATCAAATGACACTGTCTCTCTCTCTCTCTATCTCTCAGCACACCGGAACACACACTACACAGGGCCGCCGTGCAGGCGGCCTTATATAGTGTGGGGTGTGTACTAAATCCCCTGAGCCATAATTGGCCAAAGCCACCCTGGCTTTGGCCAATTACAGCTCTCTCTACTGACGGCGCTGTGATTGGCCAAGCATGCGGGTCATAGTGCATGCTTGGCCAATCATCAGCCAGCAATGCACTGCGATGCCGCAGTGAATTATGGGCCGTGACGCGCCACACGAATTTGGCGCGAACGGCCCATATCCTTCGCAATTCGGCGAACGACCGAACAGCCGATGTTCGAGTCGAACATGGGTTCGACTCGAACACGAAGCTCATCCCTAGTAGTAAGGCATATATAGAAATGTTCATAATGGTAGGAGATAGCCAGGGGTGAATGTACCTACCTTTCTACGGTATCCTGAGCTGCCTCGCCATGCCGCCTCTTGGTTGCCTCCTCAGCTCCCGTAGGGTTGTTACATTCACATTACATTCATGGGCATTTTAGTGTTTTAGCCATCAGTTTGATTTTAATACAATATTGATTCCGTATACACATGTGGGGTGTAATGTTGATGATACTGCAATTTACCTATGTTACAATGCTCAACGTGTTACTATGCTACTATTATATGTTTTACTGCCATGTTTCACTTACTCTGTACCATATCTATTGATTATATGCAAGTATCATCTATTGAACTTTGTTTTTCATGTGGTATCAATAAATTTACAAAAAAAATTTTTTTTACACCTGATGACTCAGCCTGCCCTAGTGATGTGTTTCATATAAAGTCCCAATTGTCCCCTTTTTCCCCCTAGTCCCCCTTATTTTTCTCATATAAAAATTGGATGGAGACCTGTGTACTGGATGGTCATGGTCTCATATAAAGTCCTAACCTAAAACCTCTTGTTTCAATTATAGAGACAATAGCAAAAAAGGTCGAATGTGCCTAACCTAACTTGATTAGTCCAAGATTATTCGAAATAGAGAGAAAAGATTCGACATAGAGAGAAAAGCTTTGACATTATAGAGACAATAGCAAAAAAGGTCGAATGTGCCTAACCTAACTCTATTAGTCCAAGATTATTCGACATAGAGAGAAAAGATTCGACATGAAGATCCGACAAAGCAGTCGCCGCGAGCAGACATTTATGGTCAGATGCTCCGCCCATAGGCTATAGAAGAATTCTAATGTTGGTTGACTAGTAATAATAATTAATAAATATAATTATTACTAGTGTCATACAACATTAGAATTCTACTATAGCTTGTGGCGTCGAAAAGTTTAGCTGCTCCGTCGAATCTTCTTAGAACATTTGACAGACACCATAAGCCTTCAACGACAGATTCGACCTTAATTATTTTGGATTTTCGGATGAATGCATTTTTTATGAAACAAAATGAATAAAAACGAATTTCGGGAGTAACTAAATAAATGTATTTTTTGCACGAAAACGAAATTCCAAAACAAAATATTTCAGTGTGCACATGTCCAGTAAACAGCTGCTGAGTGTCCTCTCCTTACATTACACGGAATCAAGCTTGCATTTCATTCTAGTTACAAACACATCTAGACAGCAATGTACAAAACTTATTTTTATACAAATAGGCATGACCAAATGTATTTAACCTGTATCTGCCCAAAACATCGTATTTAATGAGCGAACAATGTTTACTACGACAGAATACTGTGACCACGAACATGAAAGTGGCCATTTTAAACTGTACAACAGTATAGAAAAGCACATGACGCAGCATGCAAGTATTAATAATAATAGAAACACACAACAACTACTTACTTTTTAGAAGCACTTTCTTGATCCTTCTATACTGATCCAGCTCCCTCAGTTTCAGGTCTGATCAGTGTTTCCTCAATTGCTCCTTGGATCGTCGTACCCCAAAATCCCTGTGCATACTCTTCACAACTTTCATTCATTCAGTCATGATCTTGGCCTTTCTCACATCATAGTCGGCCCTCTTCAAGATGTCCACCATCTCCACCATCTCTACAAAGGACATATTTGAGGCCTTAAATCTTCTCCCCTGGGATCATGACATTTCGGGCTCCGGGCTTTCCTCCTCCTCATTACTAAAATGAACACACACCTGCTGTGTCTCCACCATGTTGCTCCTACTGCGCGCCCAAAGAGAAGGGGTGGGGAATAGACTAGACGCGGGCAGAGTTTCACGCATGCGCAGTGTATATCAAGCTAACACACGCGTCGTACCTACGTTCTGTGTGCGGAGGAAGGAGGAACAGAAGTGGCGAGCGTCCTAAACGAAGGTAACATTTTAACTTGGGCCATCAGTGGCCTATATTGCTTTAAGATTGAGGCCTATATTGGGATAAGATTTTGAGAGTTTAGGCTGACATTAGTGTTTTTGTCTTGTGTATTGTCTTACAGCAAATATGAATCACTTCAAGGACCCAAAATTCATGGCCAGTTTCATAGACAGGTACAGGGAGATGAGGAATTTGTGGGAGGTGAAACACAGCTTATATTATAATAAACAAGCTAGGAGGTCAACGCTGGATAAACTTCTGGAATTTGTGAAGACTCGGGTCCCCGATGCAACCATCGTGTTCTTGGAAAAGAAAATTGGGATCTTGAGGAACATGTATAAGAAGGATCATAATAAGATCCAGAAATCACTCAGATCAGGAGCAGCAGCAGCGCAAGTGTATGTACCCAGGCTGTGGTACTTCAACAAACTGCGGTTTCTGGACGACCAGCTTGAAGCCAGGGAATCACTTTCTACCCTTCCCTGTAGCCTTCCCTCCACCCTTCCCTCAACCCCAGCAGAGGCTGACGAGGAACAACCTGGGCCTTCCATCCTGGAAGAAATGGATGCGCCCAGCTGGAGTCAGGTATATTATTTTTATACATATTTATTGTCCTAATATTAATTATGTTAACTAGATGTTATAATTGATAATAAATTAATGATTTAAAAAAAAGTGATTTACTTATCAATAGACAGTAGTGGCCAAAAATGTGCAGAAATTGGAGGAGGGCCAATGCCTCCTCTGTAGGGGAATTTTTGCTCAGGCCCTTCAGAAGGGGTTGAGGGGCCAGCTGACTGAGAACAGCCATGTATGTGAGCTCGCCCATCCTCCTCCTCCTCCTGCCACAAGTCCACCACCAGAGCCACAGCCTCCAAGGAAGGCTGCAGGGAAGGGTGCAGGGAAAGGTGGAGGGAAGGCTGCAGTGAAGAGAAGAAAGTGATGGCCTGGGTTCAGTCTGGTCTGACAGAAGACGCAGGCTGGTGTAGTACCACAGCCTGGGGACATAAATATCATCTGCTGCTGGTCCTGATCTCTGGGAGTCCTGGACCAGATTGGGCTCCAAATTATATGGACTCCTCAAGCTAACAATTTTATTTTCCACAGACTTGATGTCTGATGTCTGGGGGCCAAAAGGCTTTGCAAATTCCAAAAGTTTCTCCAGCATTGCCTTACTCTTTATTTTGTTACCCAGAATAAATGGATATTTTATTTTCTGAAAATACTTACCTATGTGTAGGCAAGTACATTTCAAAAAGACAATGTCAAATTAACAAGGGACAACAACCAACCTCCTTGAGGTTAATAAAAAATACAAGATAATAATGTTATTGTGGTAACTTGACACACAAAAAAAAAAAAAAATATGGAGATCACTAGAAAATAATTTTTCAATAATCCAAAAAAAAGGAGATCTTGATGAAATTAAAAAAAAAAAGATGACTATAAAAATTAATTCTAAACATTATTATGGAGATCTAGCTTTAAAAAAATAAAATATTATTCATGAGATTACGAGAAATAATAAAGAAATAAGTTTGCCAGAACTCTGTGTGAATATTAGCAGCAAAACAACTTCATTATTCTAGCATTATAAAGCACAAAAGAATGCGCTGCATTAAAAGATCACAGAATTTCCTGCATGAGGAATGTGCTATCTCCATTACGAACGCTAGTTTTACCAGACCAAGCACTTCCTTCCTGTACTTGCTTCAGAGCATGTGTCGTTTTTGGTGCGTCGGAACAGCATACAGACAAGCGTTTTTTCCGTCAGAAAAATATAGAATATGTTCTCTATCTAAGTCCGTCTGAATTTTCGATGGAAAAAGTCCGATGGGGTGTACACACGGTCAGAATATACAATGAAAAGCTCCCATCGGACTTTTTCTGTCGGAAATTCCGACAGTGTGTACGCGGCATGAGAGCAACTTCTCCCAACCATCCAAGAACAGTTTGGTGACGAACAATGCCTTTTCCAGCATGCTGGAGCACCTTGCAATAAGGCAAAAGCAATAACTAAGTGCCTTGGGGAACAAAACATCCCAGACCTTAATCCCACTGAGAACTTGTAGTCAATTCTTTGCATAAACTAATGCCGCGTACACACGAGCGGACTTTACGGCAGACTTTGTCCGGCGGATTTTCGACGGACTTTACGGCGGACTTTCTGAATGAACGGACTTGCCTACACACAATCCACCAAAGTCCGTCGAATTCGTACGTGATGACGTACGACCGGACTAAAACAAGGAAGTTCATAGCCAGTAGCCAATAGCTGCCCTAGCATGGCTTTTTGTCCGTCGAACTAGCATACAGACGAGCGGATTTTTCGACCGGACTCGAGTTCGACGGATTGATTTAAAACATGTTTGAAACCTAAGTCCGTCCAACTTTTGAGAAAACAAAGTCCGCTGGAGCCCACACACGATCGAATTGTCTGACGAAATCCAGTCCGCCAGGCAAATTCTGCCGTAAAGTCTGCTCGTGTGTACGCGGCATTAGTGTAATTGTCAATAAAAGCCTTTGACACTTATGAAATGCTTGTAATTATACTTCAGTATGTCATAGTAACATCTGGCAAAAAGATCTAAAAACACTGAAGCAGCAGACTTTGTTAAAAATAAATTTTTTGTGTCATTCTAAAAACTTTTGGCCACGGCTGTACAGTCCTCATAATAGATTTTGCAGTTACTCGAGTTGAGCAGGTAGCAGCCCAAGACTTCCTCTCTTTACAGCTGTCATTTTAACAGGCTAACTTCCAGCTGATAAATGTTGCAGCAAGTTATTTTATTAACATTATCTTTCCATCTATTGCATCAGCAATAGTTAGCAACTGTATTTTTCATTTTTTTTTCTCTTTCAATCTCTTAGAGTGCCTATCTATACTATCTACACAATGCTCCCTCCACAATGCATCTCCTAGCTCAACTCTATAATTCCTGCTGGCTGGTGTCACATAAGTCTCTGGAACATGCTATAGATTATGAATTATGCACTCACACAGCCTCATCTGAGCATTGTAGCATCTCAGATCCCACTGATAATCTCTGTGTCCCTCATAGAGCCAGCATACCAGTCTTTCTAGGTGACAAACTCAATTCCTTCATACTCTTTCTCATGGATTCCTTGCATTCCAAATCTCACTTCCAACAAGCAACCTATCCCTTGAGCTTTACCCCTATGTGCCAACCAGGCACAACCTAGAACAGATTCCTGTTGAAAATGGAAACCTTGTTAGGACTCACATGTAAACTCTCTGACTTTATATATACACAGTAGTGCAACCATGAAAAATACACCACACATTTACTGACCTTCAGATACAAAAATAAGAGTTGATGCTCAAATCCAAAAAACGTATACACAGTATAAATGACATTAAGGGGATGTGTCATGTGTACAAATACACATCAGGTGATTTTCTGCACACTGTAAAACACATAATAAAGCAATGATTTCACAATGCATGTTGGGCTAGCCAGTTGCATCAAAATGGCCCCTTGTTATGGCAATGCAGACACCTACTCTATAGATTTGTTTTATTAAGAAGTGATGATTTAAAAGGGACATTTAGTGCCTGAAAAGGCTATGGAAATTCTTCTGAAAGGCGTTATGTCCTTCATTCTTGCCTGGATATCCTCTCATCTGCCAAGTTCACAACCATTTTGCTGGCAGACATGCAAGTAGTGTTATGCTGCACATCCCATTGGTGGCTCTTCTGATTACAGAACATTATGAAAGATGAGCCTAGCTAACAAATCAATGCTAACAGACTGGTAGCAACCTTTGTGTGACCCTGGAGCAGATGCAGGGCTTAATTAAATCCACCCTGGAAAAGCAAATGCATAATTACTCGAAAACTGCCTTATTTTCAATTCCAAAGCCTGACCGAAAGATTGAGATGGTCATATTTTATTATGATAACTTGTTATAATAAGATCAATGGACACTTAGTCATATACTCAATACTCCAGTACATAAACACAAAACTAGACACATATGTTGGTATTAAAGCAACATGTTCACCATATGCATTTTAATCCATGGCAGGTAAAATTGCAACCATAAAGACTAAGGCTGTTCATAAAAACATACAGTGCCTTGAAAAAGTATTCACACTCCTTGAAATATTCCACATTTTGTCATGTTACAACCAAAAATGTAAATGTATTTTATTGGGATTTTATGTGATAGACCAACACAATGCGGCACATAAAATTGTGAAGTGTAAGGAAAATAATAAATGGTTTTCAAAATGTTTTACAAATTAATATCTGAAACGTGTAACGTGCAATTGTATTCAGCCCCCCCCCCCCGAGTCAATACTTTGTAAAACCACCTTTCATTGCCATTACAGCTGCAAGTCTTTTTGGGTATGTGTCTACTAGCTTTGCACATCTAGAGGGTGACATTTTTTGACTGGGCCATTCTAACACATGATTATGCTTTGATCTAAACCATTCCAATGTAGCTCTGGCTGTATGTTTAGGGTCGTTGTCCTGCTCGAAGGTGAACCTCCACCCCAGTTTCAAGTCTTTTGCAGACTCTAACAGGTTTTCTTCTAAGATTGCACTGTATTTGGCTCCATCCATCTTCCCATCAATTCTAAACAGCTTCCCTGTACCTGCTGAAGAAAAGCATCCCCACAATATGATGTTGCCACCACCATGTTTCACAGTGGGGATTGTGTGTTCAGGATGATGTGCAGTGTTAGTTTTCTGCCACACATAGCGTTTTGCTTTTAGGCCAAAAAGTTCAATTTTGGTCTCATCTGACCAGAGCACCTTCTTCCACATGTTTACTGTGTCCCCCACATGGCTTTTCGCAAACTGCAACGGGACTTTTAATGGCTTTCTTTCAACAATAGCTTTTTTCTTGCCACTCTTCCAGAAAGGTCATATTTGTGGAGTGCATGACTAATAGTTGTCCTATGGACAGATTCTCCCACCTGAGGTGTGGATCTCTGCGGCTCCTCCAGAGTTACCATGGGCCTCTTGGCTCCTTCTCTGATTAATGCTATCCTTGTTTAGGTGGACAGCCATGTCTTGGTAGGTTTGCAGTTGTGCCATACTCTTTCCATTTTTGGATAATGGATTGAACAGTGTTCCATGAGATGTTCAATTGGGATATTTTTTTATAACCTAACCCTGCTTTAAACGTCTCCACAACTTTGTCCCTGGCTTGTCTGGTGTGTTCCTTGGCCTTCATTATGCTGTTTGTTCACTAAGGTTCTCTAACACACATCTGAGGACATCACAGAACAGCCATATTTTTTACTGAGATTAAATTACACATAGATGGACTCTATTTACTAATTAGGTGACTTCCGAAGGCAGTTGGTTCCACTAGATTTTAGTTAGGGGTATCAGAGTAAAGGGGCCTGAATACAAATGCATGCCACACTTTTCAGATATTTATTTGTAAAACATTTTGAAAACCATTTATCATTCCCTTTACAATTATGTGCCATTTTGTGCTGGTCTAATACATAAAATCCCAATTAAATACATTTAGGTTTTGGTTGTAACATGACAAAATGTGGAAAGGGGTATGAATACTTTTTCAAGGCACTGTAGGTGTGAATCAAAGGACGTAAAATTGTAGTTCCACTAAAGGAAAAAGACAGTCTTTTCCCAACCATGGTGACTTTCCTTTGCTGTGCATGCCCGCTAAAGGACTTTTCCTTTTCTTAGGAGGTCCACACTAGTCAGACTTGTTGTTTTTGCATTTGTCCCAGACAGAGAATTTTTCTCGATGGGAACAATTAATTAAACATTTCAAAGGTTTTAACTGTTCTACATGCTATGCAAAACTAGAATAGAGCATTTGAATAGAATTCCATTGGGAAAGAATAATTTATCATTAATAATTCATACAGCATATTCAGTTGCCACAGGTAACCACTTTCATCAAAATGGGTAACAGATACTGGGGTTGATTTACTAAAACTGGAGAGGGCAAAATATGGTGCAGCTCTACATAGAAACAATCAGCTTCCAGGGTTTTTTTGTCAAAGATTAACTGAACAAGCTGAAGTTAGAAGCTGATTGGTTACCATGCAGAGCTGCACAACATTTTGCACTCTTCAGTTTTAGTAAATCAACCCCATTGCACTTCAAGAACTAAATAAAGAGCTTGCTTTATCAAGCCAATGCTTTGCATCAGGTCAGTGACACATTTAGCAGTCAATGTGGTTAGTGGCATTCAGATAGCAATAAACTATATGCAAATGCATTGGGAAAGGGTTAGGCAAAGATGCACCTTGCTGATGTTTATTATAGAAAGCCTATAATAACTAGCAGACGAACAGAAGGTCCAAAACAGTCTGAAAAGCTTTTGGCCCCAGTCTGAAACAGACACCCTCTATATCAGAGCCATCTCAAAAACTTGAAAACTAAAGCAAATCTAAAATCTGATGCTGAAATATGCATTGTATTGTACTTGGCATCAGTAAAATTATAATACCAGGACTGATGGCCGTAGTTGTAATGCCCCCATTTCAGATGCCTGTACAAGTATGATGGCAAATTTAAATGTCATTAAATATATCATTCAATTTCTAATTGTTAGAAATTCTGTATATAGCACTACAGAACAGACAGACAGTGCACAGTCCACATGGGCTTTGCTGCTTAACTGCAGACAGAAAACAATTTATCATAGAGAAAAGACATAGAGCATATCATAGATGCAGCTACAAACTTATAAACACTGCCATCTATTGGTTAAAGAATATATCTCTACTAAAAACCGATATTGATGTAGTTGTTGCATAAAATACAACATTAATGTTTATAAAACTCTTATGCCGCGTACACACGACCGGTTTTGCCATCGAATAAACTCAGACGGAACTTCGACGGAATTCCATTCTTGATGTCTTGCCTACACACGGTGAAACCAAAGTCCGACCAAAGTCTGACTGTCCAGAACGCGGTGATGTACAGCACGTACGACAGGACCGGAAAAAGGAAGTTCAATAGCCAGTAGCCAATAGCTTCCGTCTCGTACTTGCTTCAGAGCAAGCATCGTTTTTGGTCTGTCGGAACATCATACAGACGATCGGTTTTCCCGATAGGAATTGGTTCCGTCGGAAACATTTAGAACATGTTCTATTTCTAGGTCTGTCAGAATTTTCGAAAATAAAGTCCGATGAGGCACACATACGATCGGAATAGATGATGAAAAGCTTCCATCTGACTTTTTCTGTTGGACATTCCGCTCGTGTGTACGCAGCTTTAAGCTCCCTAGGTCAAAGGATGCTGGTGTGCCAGCATGTAAATGTAAGGGGTATCTGTTTGAAGGCTTCTTCAAAGTTCCCAATGGTTTAGTGAAGGGTGGTGGTTCTCTTGTGACAGGGAGGGCAACATTAAGAATCCAGTTTTGCCATGTTACAAGTAAGAGCATGAATAAACATAGTCACCTTACAAATAGGAAACAGCAATTAGCAGAGCTTCTCATTTAAAAGATATAGTCCTAATCCCACCAGTGGTAATTCACAGGATAAACTGGAGGTCCTGGTCAAACTGCAGAGTCTAAACAAGGAAAAGGGGCGTCTCTGAGTATATATCAATAATCATTTATTTCAACAAACAATATCCACTCACATGGAAGACTGTAATGTTGCGTTCCGGTACGTCTCTGAGCAGAGGAAAAGCTGGAGGACCACAAGTCTCAGCAAGTCCGTGCAGTGTTGATCCCACATCGGATCCTGGCGAGGATGGATAGTGGTAGCTGGACACAGCAGGGGCTCCCTCAGGTCTCCAGATGGCACTTCCGGGTTGAGAAGGGTTAAAATGACACAGACCAACTGTCTGCGGGTTCCAAGGATGGGATTATGAGGACGTCAAAGCCGATCGCCGGGCGTGCTGCAGTGTGTGGTGAGGCTCGTACGGCTCCGTGGATGAAATAGTAGCGGCCGTGTAGGGAGCCAAAACGAGGCCTGGAGGGCAAGCACAGCGCGGCGCCGGGCTGTGACGTCACAGCTATGGGACGCGTTTCTGAGTCTGCGCGCTATTGGTGGCAAGAATAGCGGCACTCCTTTCTCAGATGCTTGAGAAAGGAGTGCCGCTATTCTTGCCACCAATAGCGCGCAGACTCAGAAACGCGTCGCATAGCTGTGACGTTAAGCATCTGAGAAAGGAGTGCCGCTATTCTTGCCACCAATAGCGCGCAGACTCAGAAACGCGTCGCATAGCTGTGACGTCACAGCCCGGCGCCGCGCTGTGCTTGCCCTCCAGGCCTCGTTTTGGCTCCCTACACGGCCGCTACTATTCCATCCACGGAGCCGTACGAGCCTCACCACACACTGCAGCACGCCCGGCGATCGGCTTTGGCGTCCTCATAATCCCATCCTTGGAACCCGCAGACAGTTGGTCTGTGTCATTTTAACCCTTCTCAACCCGGAAGTGCCATCTGGAGACCTGAGGGAGCCCCTGCTGTGTCCAGCTACCACTATCCATCCTCGCCAGGATCCGATGTGGGATCAACACTGCACGGACTTGCTGAGACTTGTGGTCCTCCAGCTTTTCCTCTGCTCAGAGACGTACCGGAACGCAACATTACAGTCTTCCATATGAGTGGATATTGTTTGTTGAAATAAATGATTATTGATATATACTCAGAGGCGCCCCTTTTCCTTGTTTATCTTCTTTAGCCTATTGGACCTCGCTTCTGGTCTTTTCTTGGTGGCAGCCCTGACTGACTTCCTCTTGTATATATTTATATATACCCATCCTGCCATTGGACTATTTAGGAACAGTTATTTGAGGTATACCTGCATTGCGCCTTTTTTTACTTGTCTTATTTTAAACTGCAGAGTCTGACATGTCAGTGAGAAACAATAGTAATAACACCGATTGCACATTCACCTGAGTATTACACAGGTAAAATTAAGACAGACTGGTAGACCGGCTTTCCTAGATGAAGCTAAAGTTGGATGGTATAACCTCAGGAAACTTTTGGGCTAGCAGATTAGTCTAATTTGATAACCAAAGCCCATAATCCTACACATTCCAGTCTGTATACTGGTTCATCATAATTTCTGCAGTGCATAGATATACTGAAGCATGCAGAAAAAGGTGATATATCTATGTATAATTATCAGCACTCCTTGCATACATTTCACAGTTAAAGGTTTCAAGCTTCCTAGTCATTTAGCAAGAACTAACATTGTACTGCCTGGACTGTAATGGCTCTGGGGCCTAAAACAGTTGG
The DNA here is from genome assembly GCA_037952925.1 of Lithobates clamitans. Classification (NCBI taxonomy): domain Eukaryota; kingdom Metazoa; phylum Chordata; class Amphibia; order Anura; family Ranidae; genus Lithobates; species Lithobates clamitans. The sequence goes on from JBBGZY010001190.1 coordinate 2,927,747, forward strand.
CTTACTCTTAAGAGAGTGTTCACTCCATGCTGCACTTCAACGCATGTATTTTTCATACTTGGCAGCCCATTCAAAATAAGTAAATATATTGCAGGCTGCATCTCATTTGTAGCACAGCTATGTTGTAGAGATGTATTGGGGTGACTTTTAAAATAAGTATTAGTAATAGTATTATTTAGTGTGGATTACTGCACCATGATTATATGAATGGGCCTTAAAGTAGATGTAAACCCAATCACTAAAATCTCATATAAGCTTTACCATGATAATATAATTTTAGGTACAACTAGCCAGCCACCCATCCCCCTGCCTATTCTCACCATCAAACTGCAGATTTTTTAAAAACAGATAAACAGAAAATGATGCATCTAACACTCAAATAACAACAGCAAAAGGGACAGTTACTGCTTAGCTCACATATGTTATCAACTACCAAACAGGCAGCGAATAGTATATACAGCAGGTTAAGTGATAATATAAAAACAGAGGGAAACACATTACAATAAACAAGTCCAATGGTAACAATTACTAAAAGTGCCAGGGAAAGTAATAATACAAACCTATGAATGTACATACTGTATGTTACCCCCCCTACAATAAACCCATACCCCCAGGCACAACTTGCCCCTGCATAGACATGTCCCCCTGGCAACAAACAAACAGCAATAAACCCCCAAGCAATAAACATACCCCAATATACCGGTACATACCTCCCCTCAGCATAAACACAGATCTCAGCAACATACATCCTCCCTCCCAGGCAGAACTTTCCCTCAACATAACCCAACCCAAGAATTTCAGGTATTGATATTTTTATGTAGTTGGTCCAGCTGCCAGCATTTACTGTACCTGTGTTGGAAGCTTGATATCACTGTAATAGCCCCCCTCTACTCCAATGAGCATCACTAGCTTCTGGGCCCTATGCTGAGTGGCTGCTCTACTGCATTGTGAACACAGGAGGCTGGTCGCTTGGCACACAGTCATTTAGATGTTGCTTTGCATTTTCTCAGTGCATGCTAACTGTTCTCTGATTGGACAATGTAGAGATGCAGAGTGGTGACATCATACTCTCCACCTTGTCTAATCAGAGAATGCTTTGTATTAATTGAGAAAATGCAGATCTTTAGAGCCTATGCCTAGTGACTGACTTTGAAGTTAGTGGAGATCGCTGGCATCAGGGGTGCCTAGTACAGTGATTTCCAGCTTCTATAAGGATCTATAAGGATCCCACAGGAATGGCATATGCATAGTTGCAATGGTCCAAGCTGGACCAATATAACTATGTAAAAATATCCATACCTGAATTCCTCTTTAACCACTTGCTGACCAGCCGCCGTCATTATACTGCGGCAGGTCGGCACGATCCCGCGAACCATCGTAGCTGTATGTCGGTGTCTTTAAGCGGGATAGCAGCACTGCGGGAGGTGCCGATGCACGTGGCCAGCTGTCGGGATGACTGCCGGCCATGCGAGATCGCGGGCACGAGAGTCAGAACAGGGATGTGTGTGTGTAAACACTAGCTGGGAACAACGATCTGTCATTTCCTAAAGTCACTCCCGTCCCCCTACAGTTAGAACACACACTAGGGAACATAGTTAACCCCTTGATCGCCCCCTTCCCTGACAGTGACATTTATACAGTAATCAGTGCATTTTTATAGCACTAATCGCTGTATAAATGTCAATGGTCCCAAAAATGTGTCAAAAGTGTTCGATCTGTCATAAAAATCGCTGATCACCGCTATTACTACTAAAAAAGAAAAATTATAAAAATGCCATAAATCTTTCCACTATTTTCTAGACGCTATAACTTTTGCGCAAACCAATCAATATACACTTATTGCGATTTTTATTACCAAAAATATGTAGAAGAATACACATCGGCCTAAACAGAGGAAAAAAATAGCTTTTTTCAAGAAAAAATGGGGATATTTATTATAGCAAAAAGTACAAAATATTGTGTTTTTTTCAAAACTGTCGCATTTTTTTTTTAATAGCGCAAAAAATAAAAACCGCAGAGATGATAACATGCCACCAAAAGAAAGCTCTATTTGTGGGAAAAAAGGATGTAAATTTGTTATTTTGTTGGGGTACAGCTCCACACGACCGTGAAATTGTCAGTGAAAGCAACGCAGTGCCGTATCGCAAAAAATGGCCTGGTCATTGAGCAGCCAAATCTTCCGAGGCTGGCGTGGTTAAACATCCCCACCACCTCACCAGATCACATTGCCTTTACTTTGCTGCCATGTGGGAATCCATCAGGTAAAAGGGACCTGTACAGAGACTTCTGCATAGCGTCATTCAGTACAGTGGAGATCACTGGAGTAAGGGATGCCTACTATAGTTATTTCCAGCTTCTATAAGGATCCCACAGGAATGGTATATGCATAGTTGCATTGGTCCAAGCTGGACCAATATACCTATGTAAAGATATCCATACCTGAATTCCTCTTTAAACATCCCCACCACCTCACCAGATCACATTGCCTTCACTTTGCTGCCATGTGGTCCATCAGGTAGCAGGCTCTGTGCAGAGACTCCCACATAGTGCCTAATCAGTACAAAATTGATGACACGATACAGACTTTACATGCCACATATAATAATAGGCATTTTTTAAAAATGGTACTATATAAAGTAAAATGGTACAGTTGAAGGGTATGGTATAGATAGAGTGAGGACGACAGTCCCGGAGCCTAACCTGTATAAGTAAGTTAACTATAGCAGATCCTTTGTTCCATTCTTTAAGTGTTAACTTGATGATCATGTTCTTTAACAGTCTTCCCATCCTTCCCCACTTTTATTTTAAATTGTTTCCAAGAAACATTTTACCAAGTGTCTAAGTCACGAAAATGAAATTGAAGACTTTCAAAGGAAAATAGAGCAAAGAGATTATAAAGAAATATGAAAGACATAAAATCTGGAGTGATTTCACTTGTTTTCCACTTAATAAAATAAGAGTAAGGGCAATGCTAAATATATGATGTGAGAGTAACAAATTTTATCAGTAAGTCACCAATATGGTGATAAAGCAGATCCCATCGCACTGATGTAGCTGGTGAGAACTGTCAGGGAGTGAGGGAAATGTACAGGACAGCTCAGACACATTAACAGTAGACAGAGGGTTTGGTTTACTTGGCTCATCTCTTGAAATTATTGTCTCTCCCTGAGTGTATCTAGTAAAAAACAGTATCATGTTCATATGAGGCTTCCATGCAGATGGATTCTTCTTTAGGAGATAAACCTATTTATACACAGAGCACAAATCATGCACAGAGGCACAAACCAGAAATCATGCTGTGCTCTTGGTTTGCTTTGTAGTGCATGGCAGAACAGGAGAGGACAGGAAAACAGCTGTTGTATATATAGAAGCTCAGCCACAAATAAATAGTTCTCTTGGGGCTCATTTCTTTTAAAGTCCTTGCTTTTTATATCTGTGTATTTTTCATTCACCCTTGAATTTGCATATTTTACCATGTTAAAGTTTTGATGTTTTCTAAGGCTTTAGATACACTATATAGATTAAAGAGAAACCATTATACAGTATATTAAGAACTTTGAAATCATAAAAAAATGTAAGTAATAGGAAAAAGATTAATATGCAGCACTCTGAAGTTTTCTCTACATTATCTTTGTCATTTAGGGCATGAGTAAAAGTACATTTGTGTTTTATTTAACATGTGTTACAAACTTCAAGTGACCTTGCCAGCATAGCAAAGTAAAAAGAAATGGCTGAAAATTCTAAAGAAGTACTCTTATACTCGCCTTTCAGGTGTGTGGCCTATAGTGACTTTGCTCTCTTAAAGCGGAGTTCCACCCATACTATAGTCTTTACATAAATCAGCAGCTTTGAGCATGAACAACAACATTTGGGCAACAACTTCTTTTTTTACTTACTCTGTCTGCATTGTTGCTACAGGGTCCCTTCTAATCTTCCGCTTCCGGGCCTCGGCGATTTACGTCATATCCTGCGGCGCCTGTGCTCCTGGGAGATGTGTGTCATCGTTTCCCAGGAGTCAGTGGGCAACGCCGAAGGCTAGCATCACCTTCATATATATATATATTTTTTTCGCTTTAAATATTTTTTTTAGCAGTTTTTCATGTCATACAACTGTAGATGAATAAAACGGTGTGTATATGCAACCATAGTGACAAAATCCAGTACATTTCCAACAAGTAAATAAAATGAAAGTGATGTACAATCTGTAACCCAACTGATAGGCACAACTGGTACTCTTTGGAAAATCAGGACAGAGTCATCAGGATATTTTAGGGTGGGGATCCATTAACGAGGTCTGATTTGAGGAAGTGGCCCATCTACTAGCAGCTCTGAAATCCAAATTACCCAGCTGGCCGATCCATAATTAATTACTTACAGGGGGAAGTATGAAAAGTAACTGGGGGATAGCTACTGGACCTCCACATGGGCTCCACGCACTACAACCCTCTGGGATCACACTGTGGAAGCGCGTATCACCTCCAGGAGGCCCACAGCCACCTTCTTCCTAAGTGGTGTTATCATCCCTCCGAAAATCTTTCATTTGCCTATATCCCGAGGATCACGGGTGAGTTTGGAGTATATTAAACTGATCTTGTGGGAATGTCAGGTGACCTACACCCGATAACTTGTCCACGACTTATAGCCAATTCCACATCAAAGAGAACAGATGAATTGGCATAACTAAAAAGATGATCGGGAACAGAGTGTCCCAAGTTGATGAAAGGGAAAAGGTGTGAAAATATAAAAAAAAAGGGGGGTGAGGAGTAGGAAGGGGGTAGAGTCATCCTGGAGTCAGTGCTTGCTTTGGTCCCTGTGGAGCCCCCGGGAGAATAGAAATACCACAGTACATTGCCCAAGGTTCCAAAGTTTCGGAGAATTTTACAACTTGGTCATTAAGTTTCGCAACTATTTGTTCTTGTGCCATGATCCGAGAGACTTTTCTATTGAACCCCCTGAAGGAGACTGTGGGTTGTTTCCATGCTTCGGCAATAGTAATTTTGTCTCCCAATAATACAAAGTTGGCCAGTGTTTGCGAGTATTTATCTAGAGCCGGGATATACCTATTCAGTAGTGCAAAGTTGGGGTCAGGGGTCACCAATGCCTTAGTAATGGAGCTGATGATGCGAAACACTTTCTGCCAGAAGGATCTAATATGAGGGCAGGTCCACCAAGTATGAATCATCGTACCTTCCAGCTCACATCCTCTATAGCATAATGGAGATGATCCTGAGAAGATAACTGCCAGTCTTGGTGGGACATAGTACCATTTAGTCAATACTTTGAGACTAGCTTTGATAAGAGAGATGTTGAGAATACCTTTGTATGCCTGCTTGGATGCACAGAACCAGTGCTGAGGAGTCCCAGAGCAACCAGTCTCAGCCTCCCAGGCCCGAGCATAGGTTGGTCTATCCATTTCAGCCATCAAAGCTGTGTAGATCAGGGAGATCCCCCCCCCCTGAGCTTCCGAATTGTAACACCATTGTTCGTAGGGGGTTATTGCGGGGGGTCCTTTTTTTGTTAGACCAAAGTGTGTGTAAGAAATGGGAAATTTGGGAGAATCTAAATAGTTCCGAGTCCGGCATATCCAATTTTTTCTTACAATGTGATAAGGTAAGAGGTCCCCCCTGGGGAAAGAAAGTGAACGATCCTGTACAGACCTTTATTTGTCCACCATTGGAACGCTTTAATACTCAACCCTGGTGGGAAATCAGCATTATGGAACAGATGGGTTAGTGGCTTCATTTGTGATGTCAGGGTGTGTTGTGAGTAGAGCTTTGAACAAAGAGCCACCGAGTGGGAGAGGGTAGGGGCTACGATAGCTGGCCCAAGTTTGGGGGTGCACGCAAGGGGAAAGTCTATAGTGTTCAAAGGAGTTGCTTGCCTTTCCATCGAGAGCCATTCAGGCTTCAGGCTCCTGGAGTAAGTTACCGAAATTTGAGCTAGTTGAGCTGCCTGGAAATATCCTCATAAATTAGAAAGGCCTAGCCCACCTTGAGATTTTAGGCGAAAAATAATTTTTGAAGGAAACCTATACCCTTTGTTGCCCCAAACAAAGCGAACAATCTCCGACTGAAATTTACTGAGGAATTGTTTTTTTATCGGGATCGGAAGGGAGCGGAACAGATATAATAGATGGGGGAGCAGTGTCATTTTAACTGCGTGAATTCTGCCCAGCCAGGATAGACCACACTTTGCCCACCTCTCCATATCACCCCTGCATTTGTGTAGCATGGGAGGGTAATTAGCTCCAAAAATGTCATTAAACTCTGGCGTTAGTTTGATCCCTAAGTAAGGAATAGCCTTGTCTGCCCATGAGAAGTCAAAGTTGTTGGACAGTTGTTGGACCAGTTCCTGGGGGAGTGTTATATTTAATGCTGTCAATTTGGCCATGTTGACTCTTAGGCCCGAGACCTCACTGAAGATCCCCAAAATCTTATATAGTATAGTCATAGAGGTAAGAGGGGAGGTGATATAGAGGAGGAGATCATTCGCGTATAGCGCGCATTTGTGCACCTTATCGCCGCACTTTACCCCCTTAATGTCAGGGTTCGACCTTATCGCCACCGCCAGCGTTTCAATGGCCACTGTGAAGAGGAGGGGAGATAGGGGGCAACTCTGTCTAGTGCCCCTTCCTATTGAGAATGAGTCAGAATATCTGCACATCAGACGAACCTGTGCTGAAGGCATCGAATAGAGGGAATCAATTAGGTTTAAGAAGGAAGGGCCAAATCCCCATCTTTTAAGGATCTCAGTGAGGTATTCCCAGTCGACTGAGTTGAAGGCCTTGTGTAGATCTATAGAAAGGAGGAAGACTTGTTGAGGGGGTCCCCCATCCCACTGTGATCGAAGGAGAGAAAGGACGTCAATAGTTCTGCGAATTTGATCCGGTCCCTGTCTCTCAGGGATGAAGCCCACCTGATCTTTATGTACATAGGTTGATATAAAACTCGCTACCAGATTCGCGAGAATCTTGGTCATAATTTTGATATTGTTGTTAATAAGCGATATCGGACGGTAATTGCCCAATTCACTAGAGTCTTTATCTGGTTTTGGGATCACCGAAAATATAGGCATTGGTCTGCACTGAGAGGGGCTCCATCCCTGATAGAGTTGAACAGACGGGCCATATGAGGGGCCAGGCTGGGGCCAAATTTTTTGTAATATCCAGTGGAGAAGCCATCTGGAACAGGAGAGGACCCAAGTTTAAGGGATTTGATAGTGTCTAAAATCTCCTCTGTGGAGAACGGGCTTTCCATGAGGTCTCTATGATCCTTCATTAGTGAGGGCAGAGGGAGGTTGTCCAGGAATGCGTCCAACAACTGTCTGGAAGGGGGCCTAAAAGGTTCGTAAAGGTCCAGGTAGAAGCATAAAAACGCATCCATGATCTTGGTTGGGTTCTGTGTCAAGTCCCCTGATGCTGTCCTGATTTTAGGAAAGGCTAGTGGGCGGTGTTTGGAGCTGAGCTTCGCAGCCAGACTGGAGCCAATCCTATGTTTCTGAGAATAGAATTTCGCCCCAGACCACCTAAGGTGTTTTTCTGCCGCCATCTTTAAAGACAAGTTAAGGAGGGTACGGGCCTTGTCAAATCTTGCCAGGGACTCGGTTGTGGGATGGTGCTTGTGAGCTTTCGCTAAAGAATGGTACTCTACCGTGAGCTTGCATGTGTCAGCCCTGTGTGTGGCTTTCAGTTGCGATGTTATTTGAATGATGACAGATTTATGCGCCGCCCAGACAGTGGCAGGTGAGACTTCACCCGTCTAATTAATGGGAAAATAATCTTTAATTGCCTTATCCAAAATGAAGCACTGGATCGGAGAGAGTGATTCCTGCAAGTGCCAGCGATGGGGGCCTGTGGGTCCTCCCGGTCTCCACGAGATCAAAGTGACCATTGCGTGATCCGATAGAGGAGTGTCCACAATCTTGGAGCTTCTAATTAGGGGAATAGTGTGGGAGCAAGTGAAAATGTGGTCTATCCTGGCAAAGCAGTTGTGAGGAGCTGAGAAGTGGGTATAGTCTTTGGTGTGCGGGTTGACCTCTCTCCAGATGTCAATCATCCCTTTGTTATGAAGGAGTTTAGCTATTTTAGTACTTTGCTTTGTAGGGCGCTTTGGTATTGATTTCCCTACCGCTGTTTTGTCTAGAGATAGCGATATCAGAATCTCCTCCAATGAACACCGTCCCCCTTCAAATGTGCCCTCAGTTTATGTAACAAGGATTCAAAAAATGGTTTCTGACCCTTATTCGGGGAGTAATACGAGACAAAGGTGTATGGTACCCCATCTATGTGTCCTGAAACTAAGATATAGCAGCCTTGGGGGTCGATCAAAGTTTCTGGCTGGGATATATTAATGTGTTTAGCGAAACATATGGCTACTCCCTTTGTTTTGTTTTCTGTGGAAGCAACGAAAAATTAGGGATAGCGTTGATGGAGGAACAAGGGTTTAAACATGGACGGAAATGCGTCTCTTGTAATAAAAGCACGTCAGCACGCATAGAGTGATATAATTGGAAAAGTTTCCTTTGTTTGATAGGGCAGTTCAGACTCTGGGAATTGTGTGAGATAAATTTAAGGGTGGAAGAGGGAGTATTCGTTTCAGCCATAGCTCAGAGGGGGGAGAGCTACCCGGGAGATCCGTATCTTACCTAAGCAATGATGGAAGTGATTACAGCGTAGCCTCGAAGGCAGAGGACCCCCACTGCCCGGACCTGAGATGATCAACCAGCGGGGACCAAGGGATCTCCTGAAACTCTGACAAGGAGTGAACTGGAGGGGGAGAGAAAGGGAGAAGAGAGAGAGGAAAAAAGAGAAAACAGTTGAGCGTCGGTATACTTGAATCGGTACTAAAATGTTCTGGAAGTAAAAAAAGAACAACAGAACCCTGGGTTCCCCCGACCCCTCCCAACCCCAAAGGTAGTATGGACTAGCCATTACCTACCCTTACATCCAAAAGGACTGGACCCTGATTACAGGGAAACTGGAAAGGGTCCAAGGGCACCGGAGGCGCTCTTGAACTGAACAGAAGGTGCACTAGGTCCACCACAGCCCCGCCACCAAACTTCAAACTTACTTAAGAATTGCTAAGAGCCTATAATGGACCTATAACAGAGCACTCAAAGCACATAGATAGTAATGAAATAGAAATAGAAATTAAACGGGGAACCCTCCCCAGGTCCCGTGGCCCCTCTAGACCTCCTGCCCTGACAGCAGGGGGGGTCCAGGGGGCCCCGCGATCCAGTTCAGGTGGGAGTCTAGCGTCAGTGTACCATCATGAGGTTTAGTTCCCCGAGAAATTGAACACGTTCCTACCCTCTACCAATAATATGTGCTAATCCGTGTTCCCAGGAACATGACTGACAAACATATGCTCACAAAGTAATACAGGAATAATACAGTTGAGCATGTAACCCTGTGTGTGAACAGGAGTCCCCGTCTAGGGGGGAAATGCTGACATGGGGGAATAACAATGGCAGGCTACCCAAAAAAAAAAGAAAAAAAAGAAAAAAAAAGAAAAAGAAACTTGCGGAGCCCCAGTGGTATACCTCCCTCCCCCGAACCCAGGGTATAAGTCCCGGTCACTCAGCTAAAGTCAAACCTGATATCCAATACCAGAAAAAAAAAAAATATTAAAAAAAATAAAAATCCCTGGAGGGGAAAGCAGGTATGAAAACAGGTATGAAAACATTCCAGGCCAAGTTTCAAGTTCGGGGGGACCGGGAGGGCCTCCTAAGTACCAGTGGGGAGCATAGAAAAAAGGAGTGCCTCAGACCAGGTCCCTGATCCGATTAGGGGGTGCAGCGCATCACGGCGGGAGATTTTCTTTGGACCTCTGAGAATTTTGTGTTAGCCAGGAGGGTTGCAGCGGGCTAGCAGGTGGAGGCCTCTTTGTAGAGGAGGGAGTGTCTCTGCTCACATGTGTGGAGGGTGGTTCTTGTGGTATCAGCCCCAATTGTAATAAAAGGCGTTCTCCTTATGCAAAAGAGGAGAAGCTGAAGCTTTTATTCTTATAGGAAAAGTTCAGTCACAGGGGGAAAGTCCATCTATAGTTGATTGCTCTGTCAATCAGAAGCTGAAGTAGCGGCTTGAGGGCTCTTTTCCGACCATGAAATGTGAGGTTGTAGGTGGACCTGGACTTCCTCATCACCTCCTCCTTCACTGAATAGAAGTGGGGTTTCACAATTATATCCCTAGGGAGGCCATATGATCGGGGGGGTTGTAGGGCCCTGTGAGCCCTATCTAGCTCCAGGCGGTGTTCTGCGATATCTGGGATAAGGTGTTTTATAAGAGCTTTAACCGCAGATTGAACCTCCTTTTCGAATTCAGGGATCCCCCTAATCCTAAAATTATATCGCCTCGAACGGTTCTCGAGGTCATCGATTTTTTAGAACGCAGATTCGAGTTGGTCCTGCATATCTTGCAGCCTGGCGGAATTTTGATTAATCCGTGCTACCGATTGATCCGTTTTTTTCTCAATCCTATCTATTCTCATTCTTATTTGTTGTAAGTCAGAATGGATGGATGATGTGATCTGAGCTGCATTCAGGGCTAGGCTTTTAGATAGCATGTGTGCAAATGCCTCCATCATGGAGGGGGAATCCGTGGGGACAGGAGCAGCCTCATGTGCTTCACTGACAGACAGCAGCATGCCTGTGTGAGTATCCATCATGAGGGTGTAAGGGAGACCAGAGTTCAGTCTATGCAGCAATGACTCTGTAGAGGCAGGAGAGGTGGCCTGGGGTAGGGGGGATAGCATAGTACCTGGGGATGGCGGAGAATTCAAATCCTGATCAGCTATAGAGTCTTCCTTTGCCTCAGTGAGGTGAGGGCCTGGTGGAGCGGCCACCATCTTGGTATATGTGACCGGCTCCTCAGCGGAGTTCATCTGGTGCAAAAGGTTTCTCCTCGCTTGAACCCTGGTCATCGGCGGGTTCTCGGGGGCTTTCCATACACAAATATCCCATTATTAGGCATGCGGGTGTGCTCCATTCGCTCCGTGGATGGCGTAATGCTGTGGTGGAGTGGAGCTCTAGATGCCGGCGGCCATCTTGGGAGCTACCGCGCATGCGCCTCCTTCATATATTTTTTATGATAAATGTGTTTATTAGTAATAACCAAAATTAGTCATGAGATATGTATAGTGAACACTACACAAAATCAAAGCTAAAATAATTTCTCTGCCCAATTTCTGGTTTTAGATTGTGGAAGGATAAAACTCTTGTTTGAGATTTTATTGCTGTCTATGTTTCCACCCTTGACCTTTACATCTTGTTTTTCCCACACCTTTGTACCAGTGACACCCTGAAATTGAATGAGGCAGCAAATGTCACCAGGACAATTAGAAACTGACAGTAAAAAAAAGAAAAATCCAATTAAGGATCACCCTCACTAAAGGGGTCAGTGGGCAGTCTGCATGTCCTTGCAAAATACAGTGAAGGTGAGATCACCCCAGACTGTGCATAACATCACCCAGTTTAATGAATAAATTATCAAAAGACAAATGATTACACTTACAAATTAAAAGCTTGATATATGGCACATCACAGCCTGATTGTACTCTGTTGCGCCATCAGATGTGTAAAAGGTCCAGGCAGGTCACCACATGAGAAGCAGGGTGCATCTACTAAAACATTTTAGGGGCACGTCCTCTTTATTAAAGTTGACAGATACTGTAAGTGGCACGCTGAGCAACAAAATACCATTGGTCCCACTGGGTGGTCCATAATTGTCACCGACCAGGAACAGCCACTCAGAGGCACTTGTGCCACACAACCAGAACAGGGCAGTGGGAGATAAACACAAGCTACTTAGTGTTCAACCTGGGTGATGCCACATGACCTGCCAGGGAACTGCTATGCACCCTTGTCAAAAGCCAGCTCTGAAAGTGCTGGTTCTGAAAAGTGCTGGCTCTGAAGCCAAAAGTGTGACCAGCTGCAAGAGAGGCAGAATGTACCATGGTGACAACTATGGACCATGCCCTTATAATGTGTGTTGAAACAGCAACAAATTAACTCCTTTGAAAAGCCTAAGTGACAGGGTGACAACACAGAAGCATAATTGGGAGGCAGGAGTGTTGTCCTCCTTTAGCAGGGAGTGTCTGATCAATGAACTTCATGCAAAATCACCAGGAATTAATAAATAAAGACTACAGAATAACAATAACAGAATAACAAGCATTGACAAGTGATTGGCCCACCCTTTGCAGCTATAACAGCTTCAACTCTTCTGGGAAGGCTGTCCACAAGGTTTAGGAGTGTGTCTATTGGAATGTTTGACTATTCTTCCAGAAGCACATTTGTGAAGTCAGGCACTGATGTTGGCTAGCAGTCTCTGTTCTAATTCATCCCAAAGGTGTTCTATCGGATTGAGGTGAGGACTCTGTGCAGGTGAGCCAAGTTCCTCCACCCCAAACTCGCTCCTCAATGTCTTTATAGACCTTGCTTTGTGCACTGGTACAAATCATTTGGTGGAGGGGGATTATGGTGTGGGGTTGTTTTTTAGGGGTTGGGCTTGGCCCCTTAGTTCCAGTGAAGGGAACTTTTAAGGCGTCAGCATACCAAGACATTTTGGACAATCTCATGCTCCAAACTTTGTGGGAACAGTTTGGGGATGGCCCATTCCAGTTCCAACATGACTGCGCAGCAGTGCACAAACAAGGTCCATAGAGACATGGATGAGGGAGTTTGGGGTGGAGGAATTTGACTGGCCTGCACAGAGTACTGACCTCAACCCGATAGAACACCCTTGAGGTGAAATAGAGCGGAGATTGCAAGCTAGGCCTTCTCATCCAACATCAGTGCCTGACCTCACAAATGCTCTTCTGTAAAAATGGTCAAACATTCCCATAGACACACTCCTAAACTTTGTGGACAGCCTTTCCAGAAGAGTTGAAGCTGGTATGGCTGTAAAGGGTGGGCCAACTTAAAATTGAACCCCACAGACTAATCCCCTGTACACACGATCGGACATTGATCAGACATTCCGACAACAAAATCCATGGATTTTTTCCGACGAATGTTGGCTCAAACTTGTTTTGCATACACACGGACGCACAAAGTTGTCGGAAAATCCGACCGTTCTGAACGTTGTGACGTAAAATGCATACATCAGGACTATAAACGGGGCAGTAGCCAATAGCTTTCATCTCTTAATTTATTCTGAGCATGCATGGCACTTTGTGCGTCGGAATTGTCCACACACGGTCTGAATTTCCACGAACGGATTTTGTTGTCGGAAAATTTTATAGCCTGCTCTCAAACTTTGTGTGTCGGAAATTCCCATGGAAAAAGTCAGATGGAGCCCACACAGGGTCGGAATTTTCGACAACAAGCTCCGATCGCACATGTTCCCTCAGAAAGTCCGACCATGTGTACAGGGCATTAGACTGGAATGCCATTAAAGTGCATATGCGTGTAAAGGCAGGTGTCCCAGTACTTTTGGTTTTAGAGTATACTTAAAGTTAATACAAAGTATGGCACACTCCTGGAGCTAGTACTGTATGTTGTGTGAAGAACTGAAATCTCTTCAGTCAGGTAGGTCTTAACATTGCAAAATATTTGTAACTTGCACAAGAAAAATTGCATTGGGCAAGTGCTTTCTATTAGAGGCAAAAGTGAAACTTTCTTTATCAAAAATGTTATAAACCAGTCCCAGTATTTATAGTTTTCCTAATATTCCTAATTCTTTAGCAATGTACCCCATCATTTATTTTATTTATTATATTATTATTTTATTTATTATTAATATAATTTTAATATTAGTTATTTTATTTATAACAAAAGTTAGGGGTGATAAGTTTGCTTATAAGCTTAGTATAAATCATCCACCAATGAAGCGCCATTGATGGATTGATATGTGGGAAAATTATATAAGTATATATAGTATTATAAGTATAATTTTATTCCACATTAAAAGTAGAAAATTTTAAATAAATAAAATTAAAAGTTATACTTTAGGCCAAAGTGGGTTTAGATGCATGGTGTAGTGAGCGTGCCAATCCCATCTTTTGTTATATTTAGTACCCACAATGTGGCCACTTGTATATGAGTTTATGACAAAGGGCATTTCATAATTGGTATGTTTTGTTTATCCAATATTTTATAAACCAGTTTCAATATTTTGGAGTTCTTTAATAATGTACTACACCATTTACTTGGTATACTTTTTTATTGCTATAATATATAGGTTTTCATATTTGAATTTGTTTCTTTTTAAATAATTGATATGACAAGCATTTTAATATCCGCTTAGCCGCTTTGGACATTTTCACTGGCAATTACTAACAGAAATGCAAAGATTTCACAGTAAAATAACAGTATAACCTTGCCAGAAGCTGCTAAGTAAAGATGAATTAAATTTGCTTGAAGACTGATGTGGCGATCTGGTGAACATAATTAAGCACAAACAAAAAAAATGTAGATTTAGTCTTTAGAGATGGTCACTGTGCTTTCTAAATATTAAAAATGCACCCAATGTTAAGCTATTGCTTAAAGTTTATATTTTACAAAGGAAAATTAAATCTATTGTAAACACTTAAATTGAAAGGATCTTATTAGCTCTCCTGTTTTATGATTATTATTTATGATATTCACAGCATTAATGTAGTGGACTGCATATCATATCCTTTGTGCAAATACCATATGTTCTGACCTAACTACAGTGCCTTTGAAAAAGTATTCATGCCCCTTAAAATTTTTCACATTTTGTCGTGTTACAACCAAAAAAGTAAATGTATTTTATTGGGATTTTATATGATAGACCAACACAAAGTGGCACATAATTGTGAAGTGGAAGGAAAATGATAAATGGTTTTCAAAATTTAAATAAATTTTTCAAAAACTAAATATGTAAAAAGTGTGGCATGCATTTGCTTTCAGCCCCCCTGAGTCAATACTTTGTAGAACCACCTTTCACTGTAATTACAGATGCAAATCTTTTTGGGATGTACCAGATTTGCACATCTAAAGAGTGACATTTTTGCTCATTCTTCTTTGCAAAATAGCTCTGTCAGATTGGATGGAGCGCCTCTGTGAACAGCAATTTTCAAGTCTTGCCACAGATTCTCAATTGGATTTAGGTCTGGACTTTGACTGGGCCATTCTAACACATGATGTAATAAAAAATCCCGCGCTAGAACAAAATATAAGCAGCAGTAAACAGTGCGACAACACTAAATAGAAATAAAGAATATTAAACCGTGCTAAATAATAGAATAATATAAATGGTTGATGTGGTGGAAATTGACAGCCACACAAAAAAATAAAAATAGATTGAAAATATAAAAAACAAAAATTCAAAAAACTAATAAAAAAGGAAAGTCCAGATATCTCCTGAGATAGGATCAATCACCAAATCGCCAGAATATTTCAACTTGTGTAGATACCAGTCCAAGGATTATAAGAATATGTTGCCCTTACCAGAACATCGATTAAGATAGACGGATGGCTTAAACCCAGCCAGGGCCTTTGGGGTGGAAACCAATCTGCTCCGTCCGGATTCAGGATGTAATTCCCTAAGTAAATGCAGGAGAAAAAAATAACAGAAAAGACTGGCCATAGTGTAGTATGATCAGATGTTATTATGGACATACGGACATACCAACACCCTGGTGAGCACACAGGAAAAAAGGGGGGGAGTGATAACCCACCACCGTGGCTGTAGATTGTGCTTACCGACTCACAGTGGTAACCAGGCTCTATATCATACTAGGAGCTGATTGATGGATGACAGGGAACGATTGATTCACCCGCTGTAGCCAGGAATCCATGCCCTCAGTACATGACCCAAAACGAAAATAAACTATCCATCTTGCAAAGCATATATGTGTGCTCTCCCCGGGGCGTCGTCTGAGGACCAACCTAAATTCAAAATTGAAAGTGGACATGATATGATGTTCAAAGTTTACTAATGACTTATATTTTGCACTTTAAAGTGGACCTAAGTTTGGATATACATGCATGCTACGTAATGTGCATAATGTAACATTTACATGTATTTATGAGAAAACCTTCATCTTCAGCCTTTTTTTCCCCCAAAAAGGCCTACACTATCTTTGTTCAAGCATCATTCAAGGTCAACATCTACTTCCTTAACTTAAATCCTTCTATGGAAGGTCAGCCATCTAGCAAAATCTTTTGAGTAGAATAGCACAAACCTGCTGCTAGCCCCTAAAAAATGAATCTATAGACATGTGCACTACGGAAAAATTTGTTTAGTTTCGTTTGCGTTTCATTCGTTTTTTTTTTTTTAATATGGTATGATCGGCATTCGTTACTTCGGATCATTAAAAACTTAGAATGCATTTGTGTTTGTTCCATTCCATTAGTTTAGGTGCGGCATTTGTTACTTCGGATAATTCGTAAGTTCAGATGCATTTGTATTCATTAACAGTTACTTTAGCCAAATTTGAAAGGAAATTACAATAAAAATGTAAATCTAATCTATCCAAAATTAGCTGCTATGGCGCAGAGACCTGAATAGAAGAATTACTGACTTAAGCTATTTTACCTATAATTTAATAGTTTATAATAATAATTATAATAATTATAATAACAAAAACTATAATAATAGTTAATAATTTCATTATAATAGAAAATACAAAAAAACATATTTATCCGAATGTAATCGATTTGCTAAACCCGTAGGTTGCATTTCATTCTTTTAGATTTTTGTATTTTCAGATATTTGTTCTTTCAAATTTTCGTTCTTTTGGGTTTTCGTTCTTTCAGGTTTTCATTCTTTCTGACAATTAATTTTCGTATGCATTCGTCAAAAGAGTCTTTCGTTCATTTGGTTTCTTAATATTTCCCCAGGAGCAACTAGTCTGTAAAAAAAAGCTTATAATAGCCAATTGTGACATGTCACTTATTACAGTGAAGGCAGTTATGAGTAGTTCCTTAAATGTGATGGACATACAGTAAGAGAAAAAAGTATTTGATCCCCTGCTGATTTTGTACGTTTGCCCACTGACAAAGAAATGATCAGACTATAATTTTAATGGTAGGTTTATTTTAACAGTGAGAGACAGAATAACAACACAAATATCCAGTAAAACGCATTTCAAAAAAGTTATCAATTGATTTGCATTTTATTGAGTGAAATAAGTATTTGATCCCCTATCAATCAGCAAGATATACAAAACCTTCTATAAATCAGGAAATACCGTAATCATAAAAGATAATTTGGATTTGTATCTAATTGCAAAGCAAATTTTCTTTGGCGTAGTGTAGCTAAAGATTTTTTCAGTCTTTCCTTCTGTCCAGAAGGTTCTGTCTTTCCTGCATGGTACTGTAGTTCAACAAAGCCTAAATATTACTAAACAGGAAGAATATGAGTCAGCTCTGCTTCGGCTGATAGGACCAATGTATGTGATAGTAGTACCATGATACTAGGATTCATTCTACAGTAATAATAATAGGCCACAGTCAGGCCCCACAGAAATCTAGAAGGTAAAACACCAGCGACACTGGTTAATTAATGTTTGTTGCATTACCATCCTTTCTTAAGCTAAAATTCTGATACACTATTATTTTTTTTGTAACACAGAAGAGTAATGGAAGAAAACGACCAACTGGTCAATTGAGTCTTCTCTCTCTTTCTCTCTCTCTCTCTCTCTCTCTCTCTCTCTCTCTCTCTCTCTCTCTCTCTCTCTGAAGAAATGCTACAATGTAAAGTAGTGAGTGTACAGCTTGTATAACAGTGTAAATTTGCTGTCCTCTCAAAATAACTCAACACACAGCCATTAATGTCTAAACCACTGGCAACAAAAGTGAGTACACCCCTAAGTGAAAATGTTCAAATTGGTCAAAGTGTCAATATTTTGTGTTGCCACCATTAATTTCCAGCACTGCCTTAACACTCTTGGGCATGGAGTTCATCAGAGCTTCATATAGAGTTCATCAGAGCTTCACAGGTTGCCACTGGAGTCCTCTTCCACTCCTCCATGACGACATCACGGAGCTGGTGGATGTTAGAGACCATGCGCTCTTCCACCTTTTGTTTGAGGATTCCCCGCAGATGCTCAATAGGGTTTAGGTCTGGAGACATGCCTGGCCAGTCCATCACCTTTACCCTCAGCTTCTTTTGCAAGGCAGTTAGTTGTTATGTTGGAATACTGCGGCCCAGTCTCCAAAGGGAGGGGATCATGCTCAGCTTCAGTATGTCACAATACATGTTGGCATTCATGGTTCCCTCTTTGAACTGTAGTTCCCCAGTGCCAGAAGCACTCATGCAGTCCCAGACCATGACACTCCCACCACCATGCTTGACTGTAGGCAAGACACACTTGTCTTTGTACTCCTCACCTGGTTGCCGCCACACACACTTGACACCATCTGAACCAAATAAGTTTATCTTGGTCTCATCAGACCACAGGACATGGTTCCAGTAATCCATGTGCTTGGTCTGCTTGTCTTTAGCAAACTGTTTGCGGGCTTTCTTGTGCATCATCTTTAGAAGAGGCTTCCTTCTGGGACGACAGCCATGCACGCCAATTTGATGCAGTGTGCGTTGTATGGTCTAAGCACTGACAGGCTTACCCCCCACCCCTTCAACCTCTGTAGCAATGCTGGCAGCACTCAGATGTCTATTTCCCAAAGACAACCTCTAGATATGATGCTGAGCACGTGCACTCAACTTCTTTGATCGACTATGGCGAGGCCTGTTCTGAGTGAAACCTGTCCTGTTAAACCGCTGTATGGTCCTGGCCACTGTGCTGCAGCTCAGTTTCAGAGTCTTGGCAATCTTCTTATAGCTTAGGCCATCTTTATGTAGAGCAACAATTCTTTTTTCAGATCCTCAGAGAGCTCTTTGCCATGGGGTGCCATGTTGAACTTCCAGTGACCAACATGAGAGAGTGAAAGCAAAAACACCAATTTAACACACCTGCTCCCCATTCACACCTGAGACCTTGTAACACTAACGAGTCTGTATACAAGCAGTACATGCACTACTTTACATTGTAGCAAAGTGTCATTTCTTTAGTGTTGTCACATGAAAAGATATAATAAAATATTTACAAAAATGTGAGGGGTGTACTCACTTTTGTGAGATACTGTACATACATGCACTATTAAGAAGTAATATTGTGTAGGAGGGTCTTGTGTAAAGATTGAAATGTAAACCGGTGAGCGCAGTGGCGTAGTGTGGGGGGTGCAGGGGGTGGACATAAACAATTGGACACTAACTGACACTTTTTGGGAACCAGTGACACAAATACAGTATTTATATGCACTGTCACTGTACTAATGACACTGGCTGGGAAGGGGTTAAACATCTAGGGCACTCAAAGGGTTAACTGCGTGCCTAGCCAGTGTTTTGGTGTACACTACGTACTGTTATTGCTAGGGGAAGAAATAGATTCTAGTCACAGGAACACAGAATCTATCCCTTCCCCCCTGTCAGAACTGGGATCTGCCTTGTTTACATAGCATATCGCAGTTCTGTGTTCTTTACCAAGGATCGGCAGGTGCCAGAGGACATTGAGTGCCCGGCACCTGCAGGTCGGCTTCTGCCCTAAATATTCACAGCAGAAGCAGCACACGAGCACCTCCTGCTGGCGGAAATGCCAAATCCAATATATATACGTGATCAGGCAGCTGCTGCCCTGTAGCAGTAAAACTGCTATAGGGCGGTCAGCAAGTGGTTAAAGCCTAAGTGTAAAATAAAAAAAAACTGAAAATGCAGCACAAGGGACATAACGAAAAAACGGTTGAACCCATGTTCGAAAAAGAACACTCGGCTGTGAGAGCAAACAACAGTGCCATCATGTAATGATGTTTTTTCGGCTCAAAAACATCCCGATTATCAATTTTGTGCCCATTAACTGGCCAAAAAATGAACGAACTGGCCAAATGACAGAATTTTGGCAGATTTTTCATTAAGTGTATGGCCAGCATTACAGACAGCAAAATGTGTCCCTTATGCTGATTCATATTCTGTTAGTAGAAATCCTCATCCAATGCCCCTCCCCCCACAGGGCTATGCCCTTTCTGCCCAGCTTCTTTATTCTAGAAGCAGTACTTTCCTTTCCTTACCTTCTGCTGGTGATCCCTCTAGTGATACACCCTAGAATTTTATTCACTTTTCCTACTGCATGGGGTACACTATTTGCTTGTTTTGAAATCATCTGAAATGAGTAGTACTCCCAAATATTTTTGCCCTTTAGTTCTGGCCAAAACTGCACCCTAATATTGTACTCTATCAAGAGATAGGTAGATGGTAGTATGAACTGCAAGAACTGGAAATACAAATAAGTTCGTAGTATCACTTTAATAACGTGTGAGATAATTTCATATAATGTTGTTAAATCTTGATTTATTTTAGATCCTTAATCTGCCACATAATGACAAGTACAATTAATTGACAAAATAAGCTGAACTTTTCAATATATCATCTTAATCACTACATCTATCATAATGTGATGTTCCAGTAATCAAACTTTTTCATTTTATTTTTTTTTATTTGTTTTAGCTGTATCTTATTGTGAATTATTAGCACATAAATTCTAAAAGAACTAAAAGCCAAATTAATGCTGAGAGATTTGTTAAAGGAGACTATGCAGGACTTCAAAGTTTCCCAGTTAGCTCTTACACCCCATACCAGCATTATCATGAATAGGGATGAGCTTCGAGTTCGAGTCAAACCCATGTTTGATTTGAACATCGCATGTTCGACCGTTCGTCGAATTGCGAACGTTATGGGCCGTTTCATATGGCGCGTTACGGCCTAAAATTCACTGCGGCATCGCAGTGCATTGCTGGCTGATGATTGGCCAATCAAGTGCTGTCCTTACAGAGAGCCACAATTGGCCAAAGCCAGGGTGGCTTTGTGCACCTTATGTGCACCTAAAGCAACCTGAAGAATATTGGTGGTGTTCTTCTGATCCTATTAGTACCACAGGCAGGCAGCTGCAGTATTTACAGTTAGTGTAGTGCGTCCTCTGCACAGTGTGCACCTAAAGCTACCTGAAGCTACCTGGTGTTCTTCTGATCCTATTAGGCACTACCATAAAATTGATACAATATAAGCAAAATATATAATTTTATTACATAACCAAAAAGCAAAATATATACAAATATATCTACAGCCTGTTGGTTCCAAGCCCAGACTCCTAGCTTTTTTCTTACTCGACCAGCTGAAGGACATATCCTTGAACATCGGCTATAGGTATGTTCCTCTCACTGTTTTGTATTTTTGGGTTCCATTGTGATGTACCCCTTATGACCAGACACCACAAATACAATATCCTGTTTCTCCCTTGATAATCCCCCTCCTCCCATCCTTTACATGGCTGTGTCTCTGTTCCCAGGTCCCCAGCCTTCCGGACCCCAGCCTGCACACTGATGCTGCACTTGGTTTTAGGGTGCGGCGACCCTCAGCGCCATCTGGGGCACACTTTTTTCCCCCTTCCGCGGTACAACCCAGGAAGAGATATTCTCTAACCAATTTTCAGGTGTACACTACCGGGGAGACATCCGTGAAACTGCTTTTAATGCCATGGATACTTATGTAGTATTTGTATATTGGAAGTAAGTGAGGTTCATGTTGTTTGTTTTGATCCGTTTCTTTTTTTCTCTGTTTTGTTGGGGGGGGGTCTTTATAGACAATACTAATTATGCCTTTGTAACCCCCAGATGTTAACTCTCACTTTATGAACCCTGATGAAGGATTCTCTGAAACGCGTTGGTTCAGTGAGATTTGTCAGCCTCCATTTACGGTTTTCCTTTTATTACACCTCCATCTGCATCCATATTTATATGTATTTTGCTACAAGTGTATTTTGCATTTCTTGTTCTGATTTGTATATATTTTGCTTTTTGGTTATGTAATAAAATTATATATTTTACTTATATTGTATCAATTTTATGGTAGTGCCTTTAAAATCCTGCCTCAGGGGAATCCATGTTGTCTTTTAGGTATATGGGATGTGGCACACTTTCTTAATCTACTTCCTGTCAGATTCTCTCTTTTTTTCCTATTAGTACCACAGGCAGGCAGCTGCAGTATTTACAGTTAATGTAGTGCCTCCTCTGCACAGTGTGCACCTAAAGCTACCTGAAGAAAATTGGTGGTGTTCTTCTGATCCTATTACTACCACAGGCAGGCAGCTGCAGTATTTACAGTTAGTGTACTGTGTCCTCTGCACAGTGTGCACCTAAAGCTACCTGAAGACAATTGCTGTTGTTCAGATCCTATTAATACCACAGGCAGGCAGTTGCAGTATTTACAGTTAGTGTAGTGCATCCTCTGCACAGTGTGCACCTAAAGCTACCAGAAGACAATTGCTGTTGTTCTGATCCTATTAATTCCACAGGCAGGCAGCTGCAGTATTTACAGTTAGTGTAGTGCGTCCTCTGCACAGTGTGTACTTAAAGCTACCTGAAAAAAATTGGTGGTGTTCTTCTGAACCTATTAGTACCACAGGCAGGCAGCTGCAGTATTTACAGTTAGTGTAGTGTGTCCTCTGCACAGTGTGCACCTAAAGCTATCTGAAGACAATTGCTGTTGTTCTGATCCTATTAATACCACAGGCAGGCAGCTGCAGTATTTACAGTTAGTGTAGTGTGTCCTCTGCACAGTGTGCACCTAAAGCTACCTGAAGACAATTGCTGTTATTCTGATCCTTTTAATACCACAGGCAGGTAGCTGCAGTATTTACAGTTAGTGTAGTGCGTCCTCTGCACAGTGGGCACCTAAAGCTACCAGAAGACAATTGCTGTTGTTCTGATCCTATTAATACCACAGGCAGGCAGCTGCAGTATTTACAGTTAGTGTACTGCGTCCTCTGCACAGTGTGCACCTAAAGCTACCTGAAGACAATTGGTGTTGTTCTGATCCTATTAATACCTCAGGCAGGCAGCTGAAGTATTTATAGTTATGCCCCGTACACACGGTGGGACATTGATCAGACATTCCGACAACAAAATCCATGTATTTTTTCCGATGGATGTTGGCTCAAACTTGTCTTGCATACACACGGTCACACAAAGTTATCGGAAAATCCGATCGTTCTGAACGCGGTGACATAAAACATGTACGTCTGGACTATAAACGGGGCAATAGTCAATAGCTTTCGTCTCTTAATTTATTCTGAGCATGCGTGGCACTTTGTCCGTCGGATTTGTCTACACACGATCGGAATATAAATGATCAGATTTTGTTGTCGGAAAATTTTATAGCATGCTCTCAAACTTTTTGTGTCGGAAATTCCGATGGAAAAAGTCAGATGGAGCCCACACATGGTCGGAATTTCCGACAACAAGCTCCGATCGCACATATTCCGTCGGAAAGTCCGACTGTGTGTACAGGGCATTAGTGTACTGTGTCCTCTGCACAGTGTGCACCTAAAGCTACCTGAAGACAATTGCTGTTGTTCTGATCCTATTAATACCTCAGGCAGGCAGCTGAAGTATTAGTATACTATGTCCTCTGCACACTGTGCACCTAAAGCTAACTGAAGAAGATTGGTGGTGTTCTTCTGATCCTATTAGTACCACAGGCAGGCAGCTGCAGTATTTACAGTTAGTGTACTGCGTCCTCTGCACAGTGTGCACCTAAAGCTACCTGAAGACAATTGCTGTTGTTCTGATCCTATTAATACCACAGGCAGGCAGCTGCAGTATTTACAGTTAGTGTACTGTGTCCTCTGCACAGTGTGCACCTAAAGCTACCTGAAGACAATTACTGTTGTTCTGATCCTATTAATACTGCAGGCAGGCAGCTACAGTATTTACAGTTATGCCCCGTACACACGGTCAGATTTTCCGAGCGGAGCGTGTTGTCGGACATTCCGACCATGTGTGGGCTCCATCGTACATTTTCCATCTTATTTTACTACACACAAAGTTTGAGAGCAGGCTATAAAATTTTCCGACAACAAAATCCGATTGCGTCAATTCTGATCGTGTGTGGCCAGTTCCGACGCACAAAGTGCCACGCATGCTCAGAAGAAATTCCAAGACGGAACAGCTCGGTCTGGTAAAATTAGCGTTCGGAATGGATACAGCACTTTCGTCACGCTGCAATGTAAAAAATGGTTTAATACAGCGCACTCTCTTTTTCTTTATAATGTGAGAAGAATGAAGTCGTTTTGCTGCTTATATTCACACAGACTTCTCACAAACTTCTTTCTTTATTATTTATTGTGATTCCCTCTATATATTTTGATTTGTCACATCTGACAAATTTTTTTTTGTTTGTTTTAAATTGTAAAAATTTTCTTTTCAAGGCTGTTTTTGTTTAAAAATTTTGTATGCTTTTTAATAAAGAATAGTTTTGTGTGTGTTTTGTGTGTCAAGTTACCACAACACCATTGATATCTTGTATTATTTAATCTCAAGGAGGTTGTTTGGTGTTGGTGTCTCTTGTTCATTTCACATTGTACTTTAGAAATGTACCTGAATCCTCACCAACAAACTGTTTTTTTGGAAGGAAAACACACATAGGCGAGTATAATTGAAACAAAAATGCCTTTATTAAGGGCTCACAACCAAACAAAGAGGGAGGCAACGCTGGAGAAACAGCAGAAATTGGTGAAGCCTTTGGCCTTATTTTAATGCAAAATTGGTGACCTGAGGAGTCCATATCTAAGGTAGTGCAGTCTGGTCCAGAAGTCCCAGAGATCCGGAAAGCAGCAGATGACATCTGTGTCCCCAGGCTGTGGTCATACAAGAGCCTGCATCTTTGGCCAGACCAGACTGAACCCAGGTCATCACTCTCTGGTCTTCCTTCCACACTTCCTTCCACGCTGTGGCTCTGGTGGTGGAGTTGTGGCAGCAGGAAGAGGAGGAGGAGGATGGTCCAACTCAATCACGTTGGTCTTGGGTGTGATTTCGCCACTCACCCCCTTAGTTAGGACTTTATAAATAAGTTTCTCACACATGAG
The DNA here is from genome assembly GCA_037952925.1 of Lithobates clamitans. NCBI lineage: Eukaryota > Metazoa > Chordata > Amphibia > Anura > Ranidae > Lithobates > Lithobates clamitans. The sequence continues at coordinate 2,952,625 of JBBGZY010001190.1, forward strand.
GAGTTGACCCTCCTGCATGCACTTCAGTTTGGTGGCAGCCATGCAGGCAAAGGCCTCTTCAGGAGTGGGTAAGGCTCTGAGGGACGCAGAAGCCTCCTGAATGAGCCTAAACGCAGAATCCTGCATGTGAGTCGCCTTCATCGCTCTTTTGTATGGAAGGCGGAGGGGAGGAACTTGCGATTCTGTCAGGCTGCGACGGGTGCCAGGCTTCTCCTGGCTGCAACTTAGCCCTGCCTCCTCCTGGCTGCAACTTAGCCCCGCCTCCTCCTGGCTGCCACATTCCACAGCCTCCTCCTGGCTGAGGTCTTCCTGTGTATGAAAAAGGGACATAATTTTAGTTTTTTTATTCATCAATCACACACAATTGTCACCTCATGACTGTTGCAAATTGAATGTTAAGAAATATAACTGATGATCATTCTGAGCCCAGCATTTTTCATTCTTGTCCCAAATATTTTTGCCCACTACTATCTATTGATATGTAAAACAGCAGCTGGTACATATCTCGACACAGGAGCACTAGTGTGGGACACCAGAACACCCTTTTTATTAGGGGTCCCACACAGGTTCTCCTTAGGTGATCATGATGTTGTGGATCCAGGGCATTTCACCTCGGAAAGTGCACAGATCCTGATTGGGGAGATCATGGGGTGTAATGTTGCATTGGAAAACATCAAGAAAAACATCAATGATGTGATTCAAAAAAATAATAACATCATTGATGTTTTGGGGAGAGTTTAAAACCCCTCCAAAGCCCTTTCTTTTATGGTGTGCTACAATTTTAAAAATTTTTGTCGAATGGTAGAAAAGCCAAATTTTGAATAGTCACACAGTCAACATGTGCTATCTGCCATCACAGGAGATCAATGGACATGTTTTGGGGGTGCAACCCCTTCCTTAATAATAAAGTAGCTGAGAGGAAGGGGCTGCTCCCCCAAAACACGTCCCTTGATTCCCCGTGATGGCAGCTAGCACATGTTGACATTCGTAAATTGGTGTGCATCTTCAAAATTTGGCTTTTCCTGGGGTGACTTCACTCCATCTGAACGCAATATCAAACACAGTTCCTAAATACTCATGTCTGATATTGCTTTCAAGTTCTACCAGATGTGAACTTTGTAAGTTCAAGGTTTGTGTCTTTCTTGTTGGTTTGAAACATGCCTGTTTTATCTTAAATGGACATTTCTACTTTTTCTAATGTGACCCCAAAAATTGTTATACAACAAACATGTTGGTTTGTTTTACAAACCTTTTCTAAATGCACATGTGATTGTGCTGGTATTAAAAAGATTGTTAATCAAGAATGTGTGGATTATTGTGTCAACGCTCCAACACTTATGTTGTGCTCTAATTGCTGCTTTCTGTGACAATGGGGGTTATTTCCTAAAAGGGCAAATCCACTTTGCACTACAAGTGCAGTTTCAGGTGCACTTGTAGTGCAAAGTGTCTTTGCCTTTAGTAAATAACACCCAACAATGCTTTGTATAAGGTTACACAATCACGACATTTTCAGGACTCACCACATTTCTGTCAGGGTCAGCTAAAACAAGCACAAGCAGTAAATGTCACCAAAGATTTGCTTAATTATTTTTTTTTATTTGAAAAAGGTTTCACACGTTGTCTGGCATATTGATAGCCCCCCTACCCGCAAAGAATTCAAGGTATCTTAACCGGACATCACGGGCACTCAGGGAGGGCAAGCCAGGACGGCCACTTTCAAGTGCCGTCAGGGTTGATTCATTTTGAATTCCGGCTTCAGGCCCAACTGAGCCAGCATAGTTAGAATGTTGCCGTAAAAAGTTGTGTAGAACACAGCACGCCAGGATAATGTGATTCAGTTTGTACTCCGCAGTGTACTCAGTAGTGTATTGTGTCTTCTGCACAGTGTGCACCTAAAGCTACCTGAAGACAATTGCTGGTGTTCTGATACAGTTTTCTTTACTAAAATCTTGTATATAGTCCCTTATCATCCCCTCCAAAAGCTTGCAAACTATTGATGTTAGGCTAACTGGTCTGTAGTTCCCAGGCATATATTTTGGCCCTTTTTTAAATATTGGTGCTACATTGGCTTTTCTCCAATCAGCTGGTACCATTCCAGTCAGTAGACTGCTCATAAAAATTAGGTCTGGCAATCACTTGACTGCGTTCCTTAAGGACCCTCAGGTGTAAGTCATCTGGTCCCAGTGACTTATTAATGTTATGTTTTTCAAGTCAATTTCTAATTTTATCCTCTGTTAGCCATGAGGGTGCTACCTGTGACGTGTCATGTGGATAAACCTTGCGGTGTTGGTTACTAAATCCCCCGTTTCTCTCATGAAGACTGAGGACAAGAATAAATTCAAAATCTTCACCATCTTTTGTAAACCAGATTCCCTTCATCATTCTTTATGGGGCCAATGTGTTCTGACCTCCCTCTCTTACTATTTATATACTTTCTTGTTTTCTTTTTAACTCTCCTCCACTGTGTGCCTTTCTTGTTCTATCTTAGCCGCCCTGATTGCACCCTTGCATTTCTTATTGAATTCGTTGTAAAGTTGGAATGCTGATGATGACCCCTCAGCCTTGTATTTTTTGAAGGCCTTCTTCTTTTCTTTTATATGCATTTTTACGTTGGAGTTAAGCCACCCAGGACTTTTGTTAGCTCTTTTAAAGTGGAGTTCCACCCAAAAGTTGAACTTACGCTCATTTGTCTCCTCCCCCTCTCCTCCTCCTGCCACATTTGGCACCTTTCAGGGGGGAGCAGATACCTGTCTTTGACAGGTACCCTGTCCCCACTTCTGGGAGACTAGGCTGCACTGAATTACGCCAGCATCTCAGCCTCCTCCTCCTCCCTCCTCCTTCCCCCGTCACTGGGCCAGTAGGAGAGTGCAGCGGTGCCTCGCGCATGCACAGTAGGGACCCGACGTGAAGCCTTAATTCTTCACTATCGGGTTCCCTAACCGACAATGGTGGCGGCAGCACCCAACAGCTGATGGAAACATAAGCTGTGGTGCCGACATCGCTGGACTCCAGGTAAGTGTCCTATTATTAAAAGTCAGTAGCTGCAGTATGTGTAGCTGCTGACTTTTAATTTTTACAGGGGTGGGCGGACCTAAATTAATTTCCCATTGGGATGCACTGGCCAATACCTTTATTTATTATGCTCTTAAAGCACACCGAATTTTCCTCCGTGTTCATTGTTCCTAGGATTTTATCCCATTTAATATCTTCTAGCAAGGAGCATAGTTTGGGGAAGTTGGCTCTTTTGAAATTCAGTGTCTTTGTATTCCCCTTATGTTTCCTATTTGTGTGATTTATGCTGAAATGAATTGACCTGTGATCGCTGTTTCCTAAATTGCCCTGTACTTCCACATCCGCAATCAGGTCTATATTGTTAGTCAGTAGGGCTAGTAACGCTTTGTTTCTTGTTGGTGCATTTACCATCTGACCCATGAAATTGTCCTGCAAGACATTTAGGAAATGGCGAGCCTTAGACGAATGCATGATTCCTTCCGCCCAGTCTATGTCTGGATAATTAAATTCCCCTCATTATAATGACACTTCCCATCATTGACACCATTCCAAACTGTGAAAGGAGGTCCGCCTCCACCTCCTCCCTCTAGTTTGGGGGAATATAGCATACTCCCAGTATTACTTTCCCCTTGGAATAAGGTAAAAAACTGCATTTTCTTAATAAAGCACATACACTGGGGCACATAACATAATGGAACACAGGGGGTTGCCTGAAAATGACAAAGTTATTTCAGCATCAGAAGGGGAGGGGCGGATTTACTGAGTTTGCCTGAATGTAGTTTAGCCTATATACTGTAAGCAATACATAATAGACTACTCAGATTTATGTAACATATTTAATAATTGGGGCAGAGCAGGAGGTGATGGCATCCCGCACAGCACTCCCAGAAGTGGCGTTGATACACCTGGAGGTAAGACTTGAATAGGGAGCCACTTACACTGATTGTGGAGTCAGTATCCAGCAGGAGATAATGCTTTATACACCTATGTGCAGAAAAATCCACTTTACAATGTGAGAAGACGTTGTTTAATGTGATTTTAATGGCCAAGTTTTAATAAAAATATAAAAGGGTTTTACACTAAAGTGGCCTTTTTTGTTTGTCCATGGGACTCTCTATGTGAGCTGAGATATATTGGTAAATGGGTAAATGTGGTCCTGGCTTAATAGTGGAAGTGGAACTGGAAGGTTCTATCCCTCGGGGAAAAGTGGTTGTAAACCACAATTTTCTGGCAATCCCGTGTTCCATAATGCTATGTGCCCAGTGTGCGTGCTTTATTAAAAAAATGCTGTTCTATACCTTATTTCATAGCGCCGCTCGACGATCACATAACCATCCACCATTTCTTCTATTGATTTGACAGCTACTGCGGGAGGGGCTGAGAATCCCCAGCTGACGTCATTCGGGAGGAGGGGAGAAGAGGAGTAGAGTGGAGGGCGGTCATGTGAGCGCCGAAAGGTCCTCTGAAATAAGATATAAAACGGTATTTCTTTAATTAAGCGCATACACTAGGACATAACATATTGTAAAACAGGGGGATTGTCTGAAAATTACAAAGTTATTTCAGCAGCAGGAAGGGAGGGGCGGGCACTGATGCGAGCTGACAGGCAACGGGGGGGGGGAGAGGACAGAGGAGAGATAGCGGATGACAAAGTCACATAATCTGACCACAGTGTCAGGGCTCAGCAGCAATGATAAACGTTATCAGTTTACAGAGGGGAGGGCAGAACCAGGCAGGATCAGCCAGGTATTTTAGATGATAGAAAGGGCCAAATTACACAGTGCAAGCACTGTGCTGTTATCCATACTTTAAAACTTTAGAACAGGATCCATTTTTTTTTTAGAATAACAAACGCTTTAAGCATTGAATAGCCTACTGTACAATAGGTGGTCATGGTGATCTGGTAAGTTCTCTGGTGTGGGTGGAGGACCACAGATGATAAGCAAAGGAGGCAATAAAGGAATCAATGCTATAACTGAAGGAGTGAGCACTTAGATTTCACTTTCTTTATACGCAGTATCTCACAAAAGTGAGTACACCCCTCACATTTTTGTAAATATTTTATTATATCTTTTTATGTGACAACACTGAAGAAATTACACTTTGCTAAAGTAGGGAATGTACAGCTTGTATAACAGTGTAAATGTGCTGTCCCTTCAAAAAAACTCAACACGCAGCCATTAATGTCTAAACCGCTGGCAACAAAAGTGAGTACACCCCTAAGTGAAAATGTCCAAATTGGGCCCAAAGTGTCAATATTTTGTGTGGCCACCATTATTTTCTAGCACTACCTTAACCCACTTGGGCATGGAGTTCACCAGAGCTTCACAGGTTGCCACTGGAGTTCTCTGCCACTCTTCCATGACGACATCATGGAGCTAGTGGATGTTAGAGACCTTGCGCTCCTCCACCTTCCATTTGAGGATGCCCCACAAATGCTCTATATGGGTTTAAGTCTGGAGACATGCTTGGCCAGTCCATCACCTTTACCCTCAGCTTCTTTAGAAAGGCAGTGGTCATCTTGGAGGTGTGTTTGGGGTCGTTATCATGTTGGAATACTCCCCTCCGAAGGGAGGGGATCATGCTCTGCTTCAGTATGTCACAGTACATGTTGGCATTCATGGTTCCCTCATTGAACTGTAGTTCCCCAGTGCCGGAAGCACTCATGCAGCCCCAGACCATGACACTCCCACCACCATGCTTGACTGTAGGTAAGACACACTTGTCTTTGTACTCCTCACCTGGTTCCACACACACTTGACACCATCTGAACAAAATAAGTTTTATCTTGGTCTCATCAGACCACAGGACATGGTTCCAGTAATCCATGTCCTTAGTCTGCTTGTCTTCAGCAAACTGTTTGTGGGCTTTCTTGTGCATCATCTTTAGAAGAGGCTTCCTTCTGAGACAACACCAATGCAGGCCAATTTGATGCATTGTGCGGCGTATGGTCTAAGCACTGACAGGCTGACCCCCCACCCCTTTACCCTCTACAGCAATGCTGGCAGCACTCATACGTCTATTTCCAAAATGGACAACCTCTGGATATGCCGATAAGCATGTGCAATCAACTTCTTTGCTCGACCATGGTGAGGCCTGTTCTGAGTGGAACCTGTCCTGTTAAACCACTGTATGATCTTGGCCACCGTGCTGCAGCTCAGTTTCATGGTCTTGGCAATCTTCTTATAGCCTAGGCCAACTTTATGTAGAGCAACAATTCTTTTTTTCAGATTCTCAGAGAGTTCTTTGCCATGAGGTGCCAGGTTCCAGTGACCAGTATGAGAGAGTGAGAGCAATAACACCAAATTTAACACACCTGCTCCCCATTCGCACCTGAGACCCTGTAACACTAATGAGCCACATGACACCAGGGAGGGAAAATGGATAATTGGGTCCAATTTGATAATTTTCACTTAGGGGTGTACTCACTTTTTGTTGGCAGTGGTTTAGGCATTAATGGCTGTGTGTTGAGTTATTTTGAGGGGACAGCAAATTTACACTGTTATACAAGCTGTACACTCACTACTTTATATTGTATCAATGTGTAATTTCTTCAGTGTTGTCACATGAAAAAATATAATAAAATATTTACAAAAATGTGAGGGGTGTACTCACTTTTGTGAGATACAGTATTTATACCGTTTGATGCCCAAACTGAGAATATCAATCCAGAGAAGAGGTTCAAACGGACTTGTATTGCTACCTACCTGGTGTGTGGGACCTGCTTGCATGACTACCTGTTAGCTCAGGAGTCCATGCTCTGAGGTGAGCGTAGAACTTAGATTGAAGGTGGAAGGTCTGTCGCCATTCATTTGATGTTGCTGATCTTCACCGGTAGAGTCATCTTTGTATCTCTCTGTGACTTGTTGTTCACCAGCTTATTGGACTGTGTTTTATTGCGCTGCACTTCTTATATTTTTTTATCACTGAAGGATATCTGCACAGCCCAAAGCACTTTCAAAATACTTTTTGCATGGACACTTTATTAATGCACTATAATATATTTGTTTTTTTATAATATATATTAGTTAATGAATAAAGCACATTTTAGCGCTCTATATATGGTAATCAACATGTATAATATATACTATATACTCTCTTCATACTACACTAAACAATTTAACTGTTTCCCGTCGAGCCGCCGTAGTTATACGGCGGCAGGTTGGCTCCCCTGGGCGAGCCGTCATAGCTATACGTCGGCCTATGCTGTAGGAGGCCCGTGCGCGCCCGCAACATGTCCCTGAAGCCGATGTGAGTGCCCGGCAGGTGCAATGACAGAGCGAGAACCGGGATCTGTGTGTGTAAACACACAGATCCCGGCTCTTTCAGGGGAGAGGAGACAAATGTATAAACACTGTTTGGTTTCCTCTCCTAGTCAGCCCCATCTCCCCACAGTTAGAACACACCTAGGGAACACAGTTAACCCCTTGAAAAAAAAGACACAAATCCAACCAAAAAAAAAAAAATACTATCCCATATACACAATCCTTCACCCACAGTTGTTCCAGAGGAGGGCAAAAATCCCAGCAAAGCATGCTACAATTTGCTACAGCAGGGAAAAAAATTCCTTCCTGATCCCTGGAGAGGCGATAGGATTTTCCCTGGATCAGCTTTGCCTATAAATGTGAGTACCCAGTTATATTATATACATTTAGGAAATCCAGGCCTTTTTTAAAGCAATATACTGAGCTTGCCAGAACCACCTCTGGAGGTCTATTCCAAATTTTCACAGCTCTTACTGTGAAGAAAGCTTTCTGTATTTGGAGATTACATTTTTTTTCCTCTAGAAGTAAAGAGTGCCCCCTTGTCCTCTGTGATGACCTTAAAGTGAAAACCTCAACACCAAGTTCACTATATGGACCCCTTATGCATTTGTATATGTTAATCATATCTCCCTTAATCTCCTCTTCTCAAGAGGGAATAGATTCAGTTCCTCTAATCTTTCCTCGTAGCTGAGCTCCACCATGCCTCTTACCATTTTGGTTCCCCTTCTCTGCACTTTCTCCAGTTCCCCAATCCTTTTTGAGAACTGGTGCCCAAAACTGAACTGCATATTGCAGATGAAGTCTTACTAATGATTTGTACTAATGGTCTGTACTGCTTCTGTGAATACTCAGCTTACTGACTTCAGTCTATATCAGGCTGTTATTCTTGCTGCCCACCCTAGCTGACATGGAGTTCTATTGTGTGCGTTATAATTACTTTTATTCTGGATATAGAGTTACTTATTCATTACTTAAAAGAAACCCTGTTGCTGGATATTTTTTTATTCTAAGCATGAGATTATGTGTGCATTTAAGCTATTTTATACATGTATTTACCTGTAAAAGCCTCCCTTATGTAGACATCAAAAACCCTGAGATTCCTGCTAGCTGTCATTATCTTGAATCTGGTGTCAGCAGCCCCAGCAGATTTAGAGCTGTCACTCAAGTTACACTTAGTAGTATTCCTCTTCCTTGCTACATGGGGCAAGAATGGGGCCCTGTGTTAGCTCCAAACCAACTTGTTAGAGCCAACACAGGGCTATGGACAGCTTCCCCAGCCCCATATGTCAGCATCGGGCCAATGAGGAATCATTGAGCACTGTCACATGAGAAAGAGGATCAATTCACATCTGAAAATGCTGGGCATTTCACTTTTGCTCCCAGCAGTTGAATGTTGTGGTAAGTGAGCATAAAGAAGGGGAGTAAAGGCTGCTGGGAAAGGAGTGAGGGTGGCTAAGTAAACCTTTTACTTTATCCTGCATGATCAAAGGAATGGTTTAGTTAAAGCAGAAGAAAATTACTATAAAAAGAGAGTCCACCTTCATAGATTAGGTTATGTTTCATATGCAAATATAATGAAGATATATTTGTTGATTTTGAAATTACATTGGTGTCATTTATAACACCACATTAATAACACCATGTTAAGTCTATGTGCCTTCATATTAAACATGTGCCATTTTTTTTGTGCTAAAAATATTTCTGTTTAGTAATATCTATGCTTATTATTTTATTTGATATTATGAGAAATTAAAATTCAGTGTGAAAAAACAGCTCTTGAATTATGCATGTACAAATATGCTACTTTGGTTGAACGGTTCGCTTCTTATAATAGCCTATGTCTGCGGTTCACTAATAAGCACTATTAGAAGAGAACATTTGTCTTTTGTTTTAATAATGCAAAACTTAATTTGTTCAGGCCTGTGGATCTCTGTGGGTTGTCGGGAAATGAAATACTTATTCCATCAGTTTGAGTGCAGTGCGAATATTGTCTATTTTCTTTTCTCCTTCAATATGTACCAGTGTTGCTTTGCATATGCTAGAATGAAGTATTTCCTCAAAGCAACATCATTTCATAAATGACTAGTAGGGATGAGCTTCGTGTTCGAGTCGAACCCATGTTCGACTCGAACATCGGCTGTTCGACCGTCCGTCGAATTGCGAACGATATGGGCCGTTCGCGCCAAATTCGTGTGGCGCGTCACGGCCCATAATTCACTGCGGCATCGCAGTGCATTGCTGGCTGATGATTGGCCAAGCATGCACTATGACCCGCATGCTTGGCCAATCACAGCGCCGTCAGTAGAGAGAGCTGTAATTGGCCAAAGCCAGGGTGGCTTTGGCCAATTATGGCTCAGGGGATTTAGTACACACCCCACACTATATAAGGCCGCCTGCACGGCGGCCCTGTGTAGTGTGTGTTCCGGTGTGCTGAGAGATAGAGAGAGAGAGAGACAGTGTCATTTGATTTGAGTTAGATAGATTAGGCAGAACAGTCAGTCAGTTAGCTGCACTTACAGTGTATTGTGTATATATATGTATCCCAGGTGTTGCATATATATATATACACTGTATTCAGTTTAGCTAGATCCGTTACTGTTATCTTCTATCTAGACTATTTACATTTAGTGCAGTGCGTCCTGCTCACAGTGTTCAGCTAGATCCGTTCCTGTTATCTTCTAGACTATTTACATTTAGTGCACTGCGTCCTGCTCACAGTGTTCAGCTAGATCCGTTCCTGTTATTTACATTTAGTGCAGTGCGTCCTGCTCACAGTGTTCAGCTAGATCCGTTCCTGCTATTTACATTTAGTGCAGTGCGTCCTGCTCACAGTGTTCAGCTAGATCCATTCCTGCTATTTACATTTAGTGCAGTGCGTCCTGCTCACAGTGTTCAGCTAGATCCGTTCCTGCTATTTACATTTAGTGCAGTGCGTCCAGCTCACAGTGTTCAGCTAGATCCGTTCCTGCTATTTACATTTAGTGCAGTGCGTCCTGCTCACAGTGTTCAGCTAGATCCGTTCCTGTTATCTTCTAGACTATTTACATTTAGTGCAGTGCGTCCTGCTCACAGTGTTCAGCTAGATCCGTTCCTGCTATTTACATTTAGTGCAGTGCGTCCTGCTCACAGTGTTCAGCTAGATCCGTTCCTGCTATTTACATTTAGTGCAGTGCGTCCTGCTCACAGTGTTCAGCTAGATCCGTTCCTGCTATTTACATTTAGTGCAGTGCGTCCTGCTCACAGTGTTCAGCTAGATCCGTTCCTGCTATTTACATTTAGTGCAGTGCGTCCTGCTCACAGTGTTCAGCTAGATCCGTTCCTGCTATTTACATTTAGTGCAGTGCGTCCAGCTCACAGTGTTCAGCTAGATCCGTTCCTGCTATTTACATTTAGTGCAGTGCGTCCTGCTCACAGTGTTCAGCTAGATCCGTTCCTGTTATCTTCTAGACTATTTACATTTAGTGCAGTGCGTCCTGCTCACAGTGTTCAGCTAGATCCGTTCCTGCTATTTACATTTAGTGCAGTGCATCCTGCTCACAGTGTTCAGCTAGATCCGTTCCTGCTATTTATATTTAGTGCAGTGCGTCCTGCTCACAGTGTTCAGCTAGATCCGTTCCTGTTATCATCTAGACTATTTACATTTAGTGCAGTGCGTCCTGCTCACAGTGTTCAGCTAGATCCGTTCCTGCTATTTACATTTAGTGCAGTGCGTCCTGCTCACAGTGTTCAGCTAGATCCGTTCCTGCTATTTACATTTAGTGCAGTGCGTCCTGCTCACAGTGTTCAGCTAGATCCGTTCCTGTTATCTTCTAGACTATTTACATTTAGTGCAGTGCGTCCTGCTCACACTGTTCAGCTAGATCCGTTCCTGTTATCTTCTAGACTATTTACATTTAGTGCAGTGCGTCCTGCTCACAGTGTTCAGCTAGATCCGTTCCTGTTATCTTCTAGACTATTTACATTTAGTACAGTGCGTCCTGCTCACAGTGTTCAGCTAGATCCGTTCCTGTTATCTTCCTACTGACAGGCAGGCTTGTCTGGTTACAGTATATAAAGCTACCTGAAGAAAATTACAGGTGTTCTATTTGATCCTATTAGTACCACGGTCAGGCAGCTAGACTATTTACATTTAGTACAGTGCGTCCTGCTCACAGTGTTCAGCTAGATCCGTTCCTGTTATCTTCCTACTGACAGGCAGGCTTGTCTGGTTACAGTATATAAAGCTACCTGAAGAAAATTACAGGTGTTCTATTTGATCCTATTAGTACCACGGTCAGGCAGCTAGACTATTTACATTTAGTACAGTGCGTCCTGCTCACAGTGTTCAGCTAGATCCGTTCCTGTTATCTTCCTACTGACAGGCAGGCTTGTCTGGTTACAGTATATAAAGCTACCTGAAGAAAATTACAGGTGTTCTATTTGATCCTATTAGTACCACGGTCAGGCAGCTAGACTATTTACATTTAGTACAGTGCGTCCTGCTCACAGTGTTCAGCTAGATCCGTTCCTGTTATCTTCCTACTGACAGGCAGGCTTGTCTGGTTACAGTATATAAAGCTACCTGAAGAAAATTACAGGTGTTCTATCCCAGCTTAGTGCAGCTACAGGCCATTAGTATGTCTGGAAGGCCAAGAAGGAGAGGCAGACAGTCACAAGCCAATAAGAGAGGGCAAGCAGGCTCTGTGTCTAGTGCTGGTCATGGAGACGGTGCATCCTCATCAGCACATGGCCATGGGACACGCTTGGCCTTTTTTTCGGCAGCTGGCCGTGTTGAGCCGCAACATGCGGAAGACTTGGTCGAGTGGATGACCAAGCCGTCCTCATCCTCCTCATCCTCTCTCACCCATGCCCAGGGTGCTTTGTCTGGCAAAGCAGCGGCCTCTTCCCTCAGCTCAATGTCATCAGTGACTCCTTCCCTAGCTCCACCATGTCCTCATGAGGATTCCCTCGAACTGTTTGACCACAGTGTTGGGTACATGCTCCAGGAGGATGCCCAGCGTTTGGAAGGCTCTGATGATGATACTGAGCTCGATGAAGGCAGTAACATGAGCACGGACAGAGGGGGTGCCCAAGAAGGACAGCAATCTGGCAGTCATGCTCCCCCTGCTGCAGCATACTGCCAGGTTTGCTCCAGTGATGAGGAGGGAGGGGATGATGAGGTCACTGACTCAACGTGGGTGCCTGATAGGAGAGAGGAGGGGGAGGAGGAGGAGGAGGAGGAGGAGGAGGAGGAGGAGGCGGCACATCACCAACGAGGCAGGATGCCCTCCAGGGGCCATCCTAAGGGCAGCACATTGACTGCATCACACCCCAAAGCTCCACATGTGCAGGGCGCTGCAGTCTCTGCGCGTTATTCAAAAAGTTCTTTGGTGTGGGCCTTTTTTGAGACGAGTGCATCAGATCGCACCGCTGCTATTTGCAACATATGTCTCAAGCGTATCTCGCTTGGCCAAAACATCTCCCGCTTGGGTACCACATGCTTGACCAGACATATGTTGACCTGCCATGCAGTTCGTTGGCAAGCGTATCTAAAAGACCCACACCAAAGAACAAAAAGGATCTCTCCTTGCTCCTCATCAGCTGAGATTTCCAACCCCACTAGACCTTCAGTCCTCTCTGAGACCTGCAGTGAGAGGAATGAAGGTGTAGAATTAGGTGTGTCACAGCCAAGTACTTGTGGGCAATCTGCTTTTGGTACACGGACGTCAGATTGTACCAGGCAAATTTCCCTGCCCCAGCTGCTGCACCGCCGAAAGAAGTTTGCTCCCAGCCATCCACATGCCCAGCGGTTGAATGCTAGCTTGGCAAAATTGCTAGCACTTCAACTGCTGCCTTTTCAGTTGGTAGACTCTGCCCCTTCCGTGAGTTTGTGGAATGTGCGGTTCCTCAGTGGCAGGTACCCAAACGCCACTTTTTCTCACGGAAGGCGATTCCGGCTCTCTACCGGCATGTGGAAGGCAATGTCCATGCCTCGCTGGACAGGGCGGTCAGCGGTAAGGTGCATATTACCGCTGACTCATGGTCCAGCAGGCATGGACAGGGACGTTACCTAAGTTTCACGGCGCATTGGGTGACTCTGCTGGCAGCTGGGAAGGATGCAGGACAAGGTGCAGTAGTGTTGGAGGTTGTTCCGCCACCACGCCTCCAAAATGCTGATTGTGACACACCTCTCTCCTCCACCCCCTCCTCTTCTTCTTCCTCCATGGCCTCTTCCTCGGAACCAGCGGTGCTCCGTAGGCGTTCAAGGGGCTACGCAAGTACGCAGGCCAAAAGATGCCATGCGGTGCTTGAGCTGGTGTGCTTGGGGGACAGGAGCCACACTGGGGCAGAGGTTCTGTCAGCTCTGCAGGGGCAGGTTCAGAGGTGGTTGACGCCACGCCAACTTAAGGCAGGAAAGGTGGTTTGCAACAATGGCACCAACCTCCTCTCTGCCCTCCGACAGGGACAAATGACCCATGTGCCCTGTTTGGCTCACGTCCTTAACTTGGTGGTGCAGCGGTTCTTGGGCAGGTACCCGGGCTTACAGGATGTCCTGAGGCAGGCCAGGAAAGTCTGTGTGCATTTCCGCCGGTCATATAATGCCAGTGCTCGGCTGACAGACCTCCAAAAGGAGTTTAACCTGCCCAAGAACCGCCTAATCTGTGACATGCCCACCAGGTGGAACTCAACGTTGGCCATGCTGCAGTGGCTGCACACGCAGCAGAGGGCCATCAATGAGTACCTGTGCGACTATGGCACCAGGACAGGGTCAGGGGAGCTTGGTTTTTTTCCCCACGCCAGTGGGCCATGATCAGGGATGCATGCACTGTCCTGTCACCATTCGAGGAGGCCACGAGGATGGTGAGCACTGACAGTGCATGCATCAGTGACACTGTCCCCCTTGTCCACCTGTTGGAGCACACGCTGCGTGGAATAATGGACAGGGCACTTGAGGCAGAACAGAGGCAGGAAGAGGAGGACTTCCTTAGCTCTCAAGGCCCCCTTTATCCAGACAGTGTTCCTGCGTGCCCGCCGATCACACAGGAAGAGGAGGAGGAGGAGGAGGAGGAGGAGGAAGATTGTGTCAGTATGGAGGTGGAGCCTGGCACTCAGCATCAGCAGCAGTCTTTAAGGGATCAGTCCCAAGGAACACATGGACTTGTACGTGGCTGGGAGGAGGTGGCTGTGGACGTTGTTGTCCTTAGTGACCCAGAGGACTCCGGACCGAATGCCTCAGCAAACCTACGCTGCATGGCCTCCCTGATCCTGCAAAGCCTGCGTAAGGATCCTCGTATTCGTGGTATCAAGGAGAAGGACCAATACTGGCTGGCAACCCTCCTTGATCCACGTTACAAGGGTAAGGTTGCGGACCTTATCTTGCCATCGCAGAGGGAGCAGAGGATGAAACATCTTCGGGAGGCCTTGCAGAAAGGTCTGTGCAACGCGTTCCCAGAGACTGGGAGGTTACAAACTCCTGTTTCTGGACAACGTGTTGCTGAGGCTTCGGTCAGTCAAAGAAGGAGCGGTGGAGAAGGTGGCCGTCTGACCGATGCGTTCAGACAATTTTTTGGTCCGCAGCCCCAAGGTATGATCGGTTCCAGCAACCATCGCCAGCGTCTGTTTTACATGGTGCAGGAATACCTAGGGGCAAGATCAGACTTGGACACCTTTCCCACCGAAAATCCTCTGGGTTACTGGGTCTTGAGGATGGATCACTGGCCAGAGCTTGCACAGTATGCAATTGAGCTACTGGCCTGTCCTGCATCCAGCGTTCTTTCGGAACGCACATTCAGTGCTGCTGGAGGCGTGGTAGCCGATCACAGGGTGCGTCTGTCCACCGACTCGGTCGATCGGCTGACCTTCATAAAAATGAATCAGTCTTGGATCACCACCAGCTACCAAGCACCTGATGCTGATGTAACCGAATAATTTTTTTTGAAATCTCAGATCCCTTCAAAGACTGCCTATGCTGATGCTGAGTGACTATCCCTGAGTAATTATCCTCTTCCTCCTCAATCATCACGCTGATAGCTTGTAAGAACATTTTTGGTTCTGGGCGCCACCACCAGTGCCTAAGGCCCAATTTTTCAGCCCCTGTTTAACAGGGGCGTGTAATTACAATTTTTGATGCATTACTTTGTAGCAGGGCTCGTTCCTGCGTTCCAACTAGAGTGTCTGTGAGGGGTTGCAGTGTTGTGGCACCAGCACCAGTGCCTAAGGCCCAATTTTTCTGCCCCTGTCTAACAGGGGCGTGTAATTACAATTTTTGATGCAATACTTTGCAGCAGGGCTCGTTCCTGCGTTCCAACTAGAGTGTCTGTGAGGGGTTGCAGTGTTGTGGCACCAGCACCAGTGCCTAAGGCCCAATTTTTCTGCCCCTGTCTAACAGGGGCGTGTAATTACAATTTTTGAAGCAATACTTTGCAGCAGGGCTCGTTCCTGCGTTCCAACTAGAGTGTCTGTGAGGGGTTGCAGTGTTGTGGCACCAGCGCCTAAGGCCTAATTTTTCAGCTCCTGTTCAACAGGGGCATGTAATTACAATTCTTGATCTAATATTTCACAGCAGGGCCCTGTGAGGGCTTACAGTGTTGTGGCCACAGCAACACCTAAGGCCCAAATTTCTGCTGAGTATATAGGGCAGGACCCTACTTTCAAACATCTAACTTACAAACGACTCCTACTTGCAAACGGAAGGAGACAACAGGAAGTGAGATGAAATCTACCCCTAGGAAGGGAAATTCTCTCCTGTAAGAGTTAATATGGGAAAACAATTTCTCCTTTCCACTGATGCTTTCCAATCCTTGTTCCACAAAAAAAACCCAAATTTTCAAAAAACATTTTTCATTGGGACAAAAAAGTGAGGTGAAATCTTCTGAAGAGGAGGAAAGACAGCAAAACAAATGTCACAGGGGTGATAACCCTTCCCTATATTTTCAAAAAAGCTTAGAAAAGATTTTTTGGCTGGAGCTAAACACGTTAAAAATGTTCAAAATTACAAACAGATTCTACTTAACAACAAACCTACAGTCCCTGTCTTGTTTGCACCGCCTGTATACTGCTGTTCAGAGTATATAGGGCCTGGTGGCCCCACACCTTTCCTTATTTTAATTTGGGTGCGGGGTTCCCCTTAATATCCATACAAGACCCAAAGGGCCTGGTAATGGACTGGGGGGTACCCATGCCGTTTGTCTCACTGATTTTCATCCATATTGCCATGACCCGACATGACATTAAACCCGCAAGCAGTTTTAAATGAGATTTTTTCCTTTAAAAATGACATTTGGTGCAGGGACTGTTCTAAACATGGGAAACACGCGTCACTTTACAGGCATACTATAGACACCCCCCAGGTACGATATTTAAAGGAATATTTCACTTTTTTTTTTTTTACTTTAAGCATCATTAAAATCACTGCTCCCGAAAAAACGGCCGTTTTTAAAAGTTTTTTTTGCATTGATACATGTCCCCTGGGGTAGGACCCGGGTCCCCAAACCCTTTTTAGGACAATACCATGCAAATTAGCCTTTAAAATGAGCACTTTTGATTTCGAACGTTCGAGTCCCATAGACGTCAATGGGGTTCTAACGTTCGTGCGAACTTTCGGTCCTTTCGCGGGTTCTGGTGCGAACCGAACCGGGGGGTGTTCGGCTCATCCCTAATGACTAGTATTGCTAAGACCCAGATGTTTTTCTATCCTTGTAAGAAGTAACAGTCAATAGGGCTTAACCTAGTAAAAAAAAATCGATTAGGAATACCATGAGATTGTTTTTCAGAAAATGCATGATTAATCATTCCTAGGTGATTGCATTTTTTTCACCAGCAAATTAATGTAGATGAAATAGAGCTGGATACCTACTTACTATGCCTTTGGGAAGCTAGCTTGTGCCACTCCTTTCTAACCCAACCCGCTGGCAACTCACAATGATAATATCAGATGTCTGTCAGGGCTACCCGCTTTGGCTACTGTACCCTGGCTATGTTTTGACTACGTTTACTGATTTGTACTATTTTTATCGATATATTAAAAGGTGTGATTTTTACTGCATATTCTGTCTCTGTCTGATTCATGGTTTCTGACAATGTCATAGCCACAAAATGCATTCCAAGCCTGCATCTCTACACTTGAACACTTGAATGAAGACTAGAAGACTAAAAGAGTAGGCCAAATAAAATGAAATTAGGCACTTTTTTTAACAAGTATCCATCCTTGTTAATCGAACTTCAGTTACAGTGCCTTGCAAAAGTATTCACCCCCCTTGGCATTTTTCGTGTTTTGTTACCTCACAACCTGGAATTAACATGGATTCTTTGATAATTTGCATCATTTAATTTACAGAATATGCCCACAACTTTAAAGATTTTTTTTATTGTGAACCAAACAACAAATATGACAAAATAACAGAAAAAGTCAATGTGCATAACTATTCACCCCCCTAAAGCCAATACTTTGTAGAGCCACCTTTTGCGGCTATCACAGCTCCAAGTCGCTTTGGATAAGTCTCTATGAGCTTGCCACACCTTAGCACTGGGATTTTTGCCCATTCCTTGCAAAACTGCTCCAGCTCCTTCAAGTTGGATGGTTTGCGCTTGTGAACAGCAATCTTTAAGTCTGACCACAGATTTTCTATTGGATTTAGGTCTGGGCTTTGACTAGGCCAGTCCAACACATTTACATGTTTCCCCTTAAACCACTCAAGTGTTGCTTTAGCAGTGTGTTTGGGGTCATTGTCCTGCTGGAAGGTGAACCTCCGTTCCTAGCCTCAAATCACACAGAGTGGTAGAGGTTTTGCTGAAGAATATCCCTGTATTTAGCATCATCCATCTTTCCCTCAACTCTGACCAGTTTCCCAGTCCCGACTGCTGAAAAACCTCCCCACAGCAAGATGCTGCCCCTACCATGTTTCACTGTGGGGATGGGGTTCTTTGGGTGATGTGATGTGTTGTGTTTGCACCAGACATAGCGTCTTCTTTGATGGCCAAAAAGTTCAATTTTAGTCTCATCAGACCAGAGCACCTTCTTCCATACATTTTGGGAGTCTCCCACATGCCTTTTCACAAACTCAAAACATACCATTTTGTTTTTTTGCTGAAGGTAATGGCTTTCTTCTGGCCACTCTGCCATAAAGCCCAACTCTATGGAGCGTACAGCTTATTGTCGTCCTATGTACAGATACTCCAGTCTCTGCTGTGGAACTCTGCAGCTCCTCCAGGGTTACCTTAGGTCTCTGTGCTGCCTCTCTGATTAATGCCCTCCTTGCCTGGAGTTTTGGTGTGCTGCCCTCTCTTGGCAGGTTTGCTGTTGTGCCATGTTCTTTTCATTTGGTTATGATAGATTTGATGGTTCTCCTAGGGATCATCAAAGATTTGGATATTTTTTTATAACCTAACCCTGACTTGTACTTCTCAACAACATTGTCCCTTACTTGTCTGGAGAGTTCCTTGGTCTTCTTGGCAGTGTTTGGTTAGTGGTGTCTCTTGCTTAGGTGTTGCAGCCTCTGGGGCCTTTAAAAAAGGTGTATATGTAATGATAGATCATGGGACACTTGGATTGCACACAGGTGGACATCATTTCACTAATTATGTGACTTCTGAAGGTAATTGGTTGCTCCAGAGCTTTTTATGGGCTTCGTGACAAAGGGGGTGAATACACACGCACATGCCATTTATCAGTTTTTTATTTCTGAAAAATAGTTTTATGTATATATTTTTCAAATTTTACTTCACCAACTTAGACTATTGTGTTCTGATCCATCACATATAATTCCGATTAAAAAAATCATTGAACTAAAGGCTGTAATGTAACAAAATAAATATAAAGCCAAGGGGGTGAATACTTTTGCAAGGCACTGTACCTGTAAGGAATTGGCCTAAGACTAATCTATGCAATAGTATAGTAGCAGATAAGATTACCTCTTTCACACAGTAAATTGTGAAATGTGGCATCCCCATCTTCCTGCTTGATTTGCAGTAATAATGGCTGCAAAGGTGTAAACGTATTTATAAGTAATTACTGTGGACCCAATAAAAACATTTAATAAATTGCAGCTGGTGCTTACACTCACTATTACTGTTCGGCTTCTGTAATCTAAGCACTAAAAGTGTGATCTCTATAACTGATCCAGTTGTAGTGAGATAGCTTAACTTACAGTCTCAGTGGCTTGACAGACGGTTGACTCTATCTAAATGGCATCTTGCAGGACACAGAAAGCTTTAATCCAAAACCTATCCAGATTATAACATATGAACATCAGATAAGTACAATAAATCATAGTGTGCTTAGGTCCAGCAGGATACTGTACATATGGTGAATGAAAGCTAAAGCATGATGAAAAAGAGTGGCATTAACTTAAAAGACCATCCCCTAGCCACCGAAAGAGGTAGGTACAAAATTATTAAAGGCAAACAAGCAGACAATGCATTTGTAACATACTAGGGTTGAACCGATACTAGTATCGGTATTGGTGCCGATACCGAGCATTTGCACAAGTCTTTGTACTCGTGCAAATGTTCCAATGCTTGATCCGATACCTCCCGGCAGGAGGCCAGTACATCCGGCGACCTCAGCATAGCAAGACTGTCCCATGTGTCCTTCTCCGGCTCCCCAGGTCCTCCTCTGGCTCCCAGTGTCCTCCTCTGGTCCCCCCTTTATCAGGATGGAGAGGAAGGAGCCGGTAATTCTGTCATTAACCACCGCCTTCCTTTTCTGAATGAACAGAGTCAATGATCACTGACTCTGTCCATTACTAACTGAAGCATCGTAAATTGTGTTTTATGAATGAACAGGAGTCTCTGTTAATGTTTAAAGGTTACATTGCAAAAATAATAAAACATAAAATAAAAAAAAACCCTGACACCGTGCACCCCCCCTCCCCAAAAAAAAAAGAAAGTATTGCAAAAAATATATAAATTGTAAAAAATAATTTTAAAAAATTAATTGTAAAAAATAAAATTGTAAAAAAAACAAGTGGACTGACATGAAGCATGGCTCCAACACCAGAGATGTCAATTGAAAGAAAGGAGAGGATTATCAAACTCCTTAAAGAGGGTAAATCATCATGCAGTGTTGCACAAGATGTTGGTTGTTTACAGTCGGCTGTGTCTAAAACATGGACCAAATACAAACAACATGGGAAGGTGGTTAAAGGCAAGTATACTGGTAGACCAAGGAAGACATCAAAGCGTCAAGACAGAAAACTTAAAGCAATATGCCTTGAAAACAGAAAATGTACAACAAAACAAATGAGGAACAAATGGGAGCAAACTGGAGTCAACATCTGTGACCGAACTGTAAGAAACCGCCTAAAGGAAATGGGATTTACATACAGAAAAGCTAAAAGAAAGCCATTTTTAACACCTAAACACAAAAAAACAAGGTTACAATGGGCTAAGGAAAGGCAATCGTGGACTGTGAATGATTGGATTTCTGTCTTGACGCTTTGATGTCTTTCTTGGTCTACCAGTATGCTTGCCTTTAACCACCTTCCCATGTTGTTTGTATTTGGTCCATGTTTTAGACACAGCCAACTGTGAACAACCAACATCTCGAGCAACACTGCGTGATGATTTACCCTATTTAAGGAGTTTGATAATCCTCTCCTTTTTTTCAATTGACATCTCTGGTGTTGGAGCCATGCTTCATGTCAGTCCTCTTTTTGGAACAGCTCTCCAAGGTGTGATCACTCCTTTTTACCTACATACTGTACTAACAAGCAGATTTAATCTGATGCAGGTGTTAGTGTTTGTAATGAAAATTTACAGGGTTTTTCCATAATTTTTTCCTCAGAATTGAGTGATTCCATAATTTATTCCCTGTGCTTGTTCTATAAATCGAACTGTTACTGGCCACCACAATTATTTTTCTTGATTTCTTTTAGTGTTTCTTAACCACTTAAGGACCGCCTCACGCCGATGTACGTCGGCAAGGCGGCACGGGCAGGCAAAATCACGTACATGTACGTGATTTGCCTCCCGCGGGTGGGGGGTCCGATCGGACCCCCCCCGCCGCCCGAGGCGGTCCCGTTCTGTCCCCCGGCGATCAGAGACGAGGGGGAGGCCATCCGTTCGTGGCCCCCCCCTCGCGATCGCCGCCGGCCAATGGGAACACTCCTTTGCTGCTGTATGCTAAACAGCAGCAAAGGAAGTGATGTCATCTCCCCTCGGGTCGGTAGTTTCCGTTCCGGCCCGAGGAGAGACGACATGTGAGTGAGTGCACCAACACACACACACACAGTAGAACATGCCAGGCATACAAAACACCCCGATCCCCCCCCCCCGATCGCCCCCCGATCCCCCCCCCTGTCACAAACTGACACCAGCAGTTTTTTTTTTTTTTTTTTCTGATTACTGCTGTGTCAGTTTGTGACAGTTACTGTGTTAGCACAGTTACTGTTACCCCCCTGTAGGTCTAGGATACCCCCCTAACCCCCCCTAATAAAGTTTTAACCCCTTGATCACCCCCCGTCACCAGTGTCGCTAAGCGATCATTTTTCTGATCGCTGTATTAGTGTCGCTGGTGACGCTAGTTAGTGAGGTAAATATTTAGGTTCGCCGTCAGCGTTTTATAGCGTCAGGGACCCCCATATACTACCTAATAAATGTTTTAACCCCTTGATTGCCCCCTAGTTAACCCTTTCACCACTGATCACCGTATAACCGTTACGGTTGACGCTGGTTAGTTCGTTTATTTTTTATAGTGTCAGGGCACCCGCCGTTTATTACCGAATAAAGGTTTAGCCCCCCGATCGCCCGGCAGTGATATGCGTCGCCCCAGGCAGCGTCAGATTAGCGCCAGTACCGCTAACACCCACGCACGCAGCATGCGCCTCCCTTAGTGGTATAGTATCTGATCGGATCAATATCTGATCTGATCAGATCTATACTAGCGTCCCCAGCAGTTTAGGGTTCCCAAAAACGCAGTGTTAGCGGGATCAGCCCAGATACCTGCTAGCACCTGCGTTTTGCCCCTCCGCCCGGCCCAGCCCAGCCCACCCAAGTGCAGTATCGATCGATCACTGTCACTTACAAAACACTAAACGCATAACTGCAGCGTTCGCAGAGTCAGGCCTGATCCCTGCGATCGCTAACAGTTTTTTTGGTAGCATTTTGGTGAACTGGCAAGCACCAGCCCCAGGCGTCAGGTTAGCGCCAGTACCGCTAACACCCACGCACGCAGCATACGCCTCCCTTAGTGGTATAGTATCTGAACGGATCAATATCTGATCCGATCAGATCTATACTAGCGTCACCAGCAGTTTAGGGTTCCCAAAAACGCAGTGTTAGCGGGATCAGCCCAGATACCTGCTAGCACCTGCGTTTTGCCCCTCCGCCCGGCCCAGCCCAGCCCATCCAAGTGCAGTATCGATCGATCACTGACACTTACAAAACACTAAACGCATAACTGCAGCGTTCGCAGAGTCAGGCCTGATCCCTGCGATCGCTAACAGTTTTTTTTGTAGCGTTTTGGTGAACTGGCAAGCACCAGCCCCAGGCAGCGTCAGGTTAGCGCCAGTACCGCTAACACCCACGCACGCACTGTACACCTCCCTTAGTGGTATAGTATCTGATCGCATCAATATCTGATCTGATCAGATCTATACTAGCGTCACCAGCAGTTTAGGGTTCCCAAAAACGCAGTGTTAGCGGGATCAGCCCAGATACCTGCTAGCACCTGCGTTTTGCCCCTCCGCCCGGCCCAGCCCACCCAAGTGCAGTATCGATCGATCACTGTCACTTACAAAACACTAAACGCATAACTGCAGCGCTCGCAGAGTCAGGCCTGATCCCTGCGTTCGCTAACAGTTTTTTGGTAGCGTTTTGGTGAACTGGCAAGCGCCAGCGGCCTAGTACACCCCGGTCGTAGTCAAACCAGCACTGCAGTAACACGTGGTGATGTGGCGAGTCCCATAAGTGCAGTTCAAGCTGGTGAGGTGGCAAGCACAAGTAGTGTCCCGCTGCCACCAAAAAGACAAACACAGGCCCGTCGTGCCCATAATGCCCTTCCTGCTGCATTCGCCAATCCTAATTGGGAACCCACCGCTTCTGCAGCGCCCGTACTTCCCCCATTCACATCCCCAACCAAATGCAGTCGGCTGCATGAGAGGCATTTTTATGTCCTCCCGAGTACCCCTACCCAACGAACCCCCCAAAAAAGATGTTGTGTCTGCAGCAAGCGCGGATATAGGCGTGACACCCGCTATTATTGTCCCTCCTGTCCTGACAATCCTGGTCTTTGCATTGGTGAATGTTTTGAACGCTACCATTCACTAGTTGAGTATTAGCGTAGGGTACAGCATTGCACAGACTAGGCACACTTTCACAGGGTCTCCCAAGATGCCATCGCATTTTGAGAGACCCGAACCTGGAACCGGTTACCGTTATAAAAGTTAGTTACAAAAAAAGTGTAAAAAAAAAAAAATATGAAATAAAAAAAAATAGTTGTTTTATTGTTCTCTCTCTCTCTATTCTCTCTCTCTATTGTTCTGCTCTTTTTTACTGTATTCTATTCTGCAATGTTTTATTGTTATTGTTATTGTTATTATGTTTTATCATGTTTGTTTTTCAGGTGTGTAATTATTTACACTTTACTGTTTACTGTGCTTTATTGTTAACCATTGTTAACCATTTTTTTGTCTTCAGGTACGCCATTCACGACTTAGAGTGGTTATACCAGAATGATGCCTGCAGGTTTAGGTATCATCTTGGTATCATTCTTTTCAGCCAGCGGTCGGCTTTCATGTAAAAGCAATCCTAGCGGCTAATTAGCCTCTAGACTGCTTTTACAAGCCGTGGGAGGGAATGCCCCCCCCCCCACCGTCTTCCGTGTTTTTCTCTGGCTCTCCTGTCTCAACAGGGAACCTGAGAATGCAGCCGGTGATTCAGCCAGCTGACCATAGAGCTGATCAGAGACCAGAGTGGCTCCAAACATCTCTATGGCCTAAGAAACCGGAAGCTACGAGTATTTCATGACTTAGATTTCGCCGGATGAAAATAGCACCATTGCGAAATTGGGGAAGCATTTTATCACACCGATCTTGGTGTGGTCAGATGCTTTGAGGGCAGAGGAGAGATCTAGGGTCTAATAGACCACAATTTTTTCAAAAAAGAGTACCTGTCACTACCTATTGCTATCATAGGGGATATTTACATTCCCCGAGATAACAATAAAAATGATTAAAAAAAAAAATATGAAAGGAACAGTTTAAAAGTAAGATTAAAAAAGCAAAAAAATAATAAAGAAAAAAAAAAAAAACACCCCTGTCGCCCCCTGCTCTCGCGCTAAGGCGAACGCAAGCGGCGGTCTGTCGTCAAACGTAAACAGCAATTGCACCATGCATGTGAGGTATCACCGCGAAGGCCAGATCGAGTGCAGTAATTTTTCCAGTAGACCTCCTCTGTAAATCTAAAGTGGTAACCTGTAAAGGCTTTTGAAGGCTTTTAAACATGTATTTATTTTGTTGCCACTGCACGTTTGTGCGCAATTTTAAAGCATGTCATGTTTGGTATCCATGTACTCGGCCTAAGATCATCTTTTTTATTTCATCAAACATTTGGGCAATATAGCGTGTTTTAGTGCATTAAAATTTTAAAAAGTGTGTTTTTTCCCCAAAAAATGCGTTTGAAAAATCGCTGCGCAATTACTGTGTGAAAAAAAAAATGAAACACCCACCATTTTAATCTGTAGGGCATTTGCTTTAAAAAAATATATAATGTTTGGGGGTTCAAAGTAATTTTTTTGCAAAAAAAAAAAACTTTTTCATGTAAACAATAAGTGTCAGAAAGGGCTTTGTCTTCAAGTGGTTAGAAGAGTGGGTGATGTGTGACATAAGCTTCTAAATGTTGTGCATAAAATGCCAGGACAGTTCAAAACCCCCCCAAATGACCCCATTTTGGAAAGTAGACACCCCAAGCTATTTGCTGAGAGGCATGTCGAGTCCATGGAATATTTTATATTGTGACACAAGTTGCGGGAAAGAGACAAATTTTTTTTTTTTTTTGCACAAAGTTGTCACTAAATGATATATTGCTCAAACATGCCATGGGAATATGTGAAATTACACCCCAAAATACATTCTGCTGCTTCTCCTGAGTACGGGGATACCACATGTGTGAGACTTTTTGGGAGCCTAGCCGCGTACGGGACCCCGAAAAGCAAGCACCGCCTTCAGGCTTTCTAAGGGCGTGAATTTTTGATTTCACTCTTCACTGCCTATCACAGTTTCGGAGGCCATGGAATGCCCAGGTGGCACAAAACCCCCCCAAATGACCCCATTTTGGAAAGTAGACACCCCAAGCTATTTGCTGAGAGGTATAGTGAGTATTTTGCAGACCTCACTTTTTGTCACAAAGTTTTGAAAATTGAAAAAAGAAAAAAAAAATGTTTTTTCTTGTCTTTCTTCATTTTCAAAAACAAATGAGAGCTGCAAAATACTCACCATGCCTTTCAGCAAATAGCTTGGGGTGTCTACTTTCCAAAATGGGGTCATTTGGGGGGGGGTTTGTGCCACCTGGGCATTCCATGGCCTCCGAAACTGTGATAGGCAGTAAAGAGTGAAATCAAAAATTTTCACCCTTAGAAATCCTGAAGGCAGTGATTGGTTTTCGGGGTCCCGTACGCGGCTAGGCTCCCAAAAAGTCCCACACATGTGGTATCCCCATACTCAGGAGAAGCAGCTAAATGTATTTTGGGGTGAAATTCCACATATGCCCATGGCCTGTGTGAGCAATATATCATTTAGTGACAACATTATGAAAAAAAAAAAAAAAGTGTCACTTTTCCGCAACTTGTGTCAAAATATAAAATATTCCATGGACTCAATATGCCTCTCAGCAAATAGCTTGGGGTGTCTACTTTCCAAAATGGGGTCATTTTGGGGGGTTTTGTGCCACTTGGGCATTCCATGGCCTCCGAAACTGTTATAGGCAGTGAAGAGTGAAAGCAAAAATTTACACCCTTAGAAATCCTGAAGGCAGTGATTGGTTTTCGGGGCCCCGTACGTGGCTAGGCTCCCAAAAAGTCCCACACATGTGGTATCCCCATACTCAGGAGAAGCAGCTAAATGTATTTTGGGTGCAATTCCACATAGGCCCATGGCCTGTGTGAGCAATATATCATTTAGTGACGACTTTTTGTAAATATTTTTTTTTTTTATGTCATTTTTCAATCACTTGGGACAAAAAAAATAAATATTCAATGGGTTCAACATGCCTCTCAGCAATTTCCTTGGGGTGTCTACTTTCCAAAATGGGGTCATTTGGGGGGGTTTTGTACTGCCCTGCCATTTTAGCACCTCAAGAAATGACATAGGCAGTCATAAACTAAAAGCTGTGTAAATTCCAGAAAATGTACCCTAGTTTGTAGACGCTATAACTTTTGCGCAAACCAATAAATATACGCTTATTGACATTTTTTTTACCAAAGACATGTGGCCGAATACATTTTGGCCTAAATGTATGACTAAAATTTAGTTTATTGGATTTTTTTTATAACAAAAAGTAGAAAATATCATTTTTTTTCAAAATTTTCGGTCTTTTTCCGTTTATAGCGCAAAAAATAAAAACCGCAGAGGTGATCAAATACCATCAAAAGAAAGCTCTATTTGTGGGAAGAAAAGGACGCAAATTTCGTTTGGGTACAGCATTGCATGACCGCGCAATTAGCAGTTAAAGCGACGCAGTGCCAAATTGGAAAAAGACCTCTGGTCCTTAGGCAGCATAATGGTCCGGGGCTCAAGTGGTTAAAGCCAGAAAGTTGCCATTTGAAATGCCTTTAGTTTTTGGCCATGTCTGTGATCTGCTTTTTTTCTACAACAATAAACAACTGAAGGAACATCCTCAGGGACTGGTGATTCGATAATTTTTGCCAGGGGTTGTATTTTCTGTACTTGCTGAAAAGGTTCTTATGCCGCGTACACACGATCGGACTTTCTGGCATACTTGGTCCGGCACACTTTCTGACGGACTTTGTCCGACAGGTGCGCCGGACTTTAAAACGGACGGACTTGCCCACACACGATCGGACTTTCCAGCGGGCTAAGTCCGCCCGTCTTTCCGATGGACTTTCGCCGGACTTTCAGAATGAACGGACTTGCCCACACATGGACAAGTCCGTTCATTTTGAACGTGACTAAGGTGCGACGGGACTAGAAAAGGAAGTCAATCTTGCCACTTTTATCGGCGAGATTGACACATTGCGAGCCCCGTCGCGGGGCATACCAGGCCCTTAGGTCTAGTATGGATTTTAAAGGGAAGCCCCCCTATGCCGAAAAAATGGCGTGGGGTCCCCCCTAAAATCCATACCAGACCCCGATCCGAGCACGCAGCTTGGCCGGTCAGGAAAGGGGGTGGGGACGAGCGAGCGCCCCCCTCCTGAACCGTACCAGGCTGCATGCCCTCAACATGGGGGTTGGGTGCTTTGGGGAGGGGGGGCCCTGCGGGGCCCCCCCACCCCAAAGCACCTTGTCCCCATGTTGATGAGGACAAGGGCCTCTTCCCGACAACCCTGGCCGTTGGTTGTCGGGGTCTGCGGGTGGGGGGCTTATCGTAATCCGGGAGCGCCCTTTAATAAGAGGGCCCCCAGATCCCGGCCCCCCACCCTATGTGAATAAGTATGGGGTACATTCCCCATTCACCTAGGGAAAAAGTGTCAATAATAAAACACACTACACAGGTTTTTAAAATAATTTATTAAACAGATCGGGGGGGTCTTCCTCCGGCTTCGGGGGTCTTCTTCCGTCTTCGGGGGTCCCTCCGGTTCCTCTTCTCCCGGTGTTCCAGTTTTTCGGCCGGCTCCTCCGCTGTCTTCAGGCCGCTCTCTTGCCAGCGGAGGTCCGGACTTCTGGGCTTCTTGTCTTCTTCCCTCTTCTCTTCTCCAGATATTGACACGACGGTCTCTCCGGCTGGACTGCTCTCTGAGGGCTCCGTTGTGATTTATATAGGCGGAGACCCCGCCCCTTATGATGTCACAGTCCCTGGGCATGCAGGGACTGTGACATTTTAGGGGGCGTGGTCAACATCACCCGGTGACCACGCCCCCTAAAACGTCACAGTCTCAGCAGGCCCCCCCTCCCCCAAAGCACCCACCCCCCCAAAGCACCCAACCCCCCATGTTGAGGGCATGCGGCCTGGTACGGTTCAGGAGGGGGGGGGCGCTCGCTCGCCCCCACCCCCTTTTCTGACCGGCCGGGCTGCGTGCTCGGATCGGGGTCTGTTATGGATTTTAGGGGGGACCCCACGCCGTTTTTTCGGCGTAGGGGCTTCCCTTTATAATCCATACCAGACCTAAGGGCCTGGTATGCCCCACGCTCGCCGCAATAGGAAAATTTGTTTTTCCTATTGCAGCAAGCGCGAAATGCAATACCCTGCCCTCGCTTCGTATCTGGTCCGTTGGACACGAGCAGGCTTTCCATCGGACCAGCACACAGACGAGCGGACTTCCCGCCAGAGTCCGACGGAAAGATTTAAAACTTGTTTCAAATCTAGGTCCGGCGGGCTTTTGGGAAAAAGTCCGCCAGAAAAGTCCGCCAGAGCCTACACACGGTCGGATTGTTCGGCGGACTCTGGTCCGCCGGACCAAGCATGCCGGACAGTCCGACCGTGTGTACGCGGCATTAGCCTCAAAAAAAGTACCTTTGCATCCACAAGATCTAAGAAGTAGTATGCTACAATATAGTATATTACCTTTTTTTCTCAAATGTAGTTATTCTTCAAGAAAAAAGAAAAAATGTAAAGATCAGGACTTTTGCAGCTCAAATTTATAGTCTACAAACCTTGCAAACAGAGAACAGAAACAGTTTTCCCTGCTCATTTAGTTGTTTTAGTTGATGGTTTAAGGCAGCCTTTCTCAACCTTTTAACCCTGGAGGAACCCCAAAAATAATTTTCAGGTCTCGAGTAACCCTTACTAAAACCAATTTATCAGGGGTCAATAGGAACAATGCCCCTTATACTGGTGGCCAATAGGAAGAATGTTCCCCTTAAAGTGGCGCTCAGAATGCCACCCTTAAAGACAGCTAAAAAGATATTTTAGAACTCTGTAGGCACCATCAAAAAGGTGGTTCATCAGCCTCAGCTCAAGGAACCCCTAGCAACCTCTGGAGGAACCCCAGGGTTCCACGGAACCCTGGTTGAGAATGGCTGGTTTAAGGTATACCACTGAAGAGTGGATGGACTGTCTCTTCCTTTGCCACCAGTCTCAGCATGCCTTTGACTATAATGTCTGATCTTGTTAATGTCATACTAAGGATAGCAAGATAACTGGGGTAGGTGGTTTGCAGCACGAGACAGCTGGTCTATGGAGGTAGGTTTGAATCTGTTCCTGTCTCTAACACTCTATTCAGCAAAAAAAAAAGAACTAAATCTGCATTTAGTATTCGATCATCCATACTGATGGCCAATCTGACAAATATGCCAACACTTGCATTATTCGGAGGACAATGGGTACAGTCATTTCAGATCCACATTTGTTAGGGCCTGTGTTAGTGTTGTGCTGTTAGAGCCAAATGCAGGTTAGAAGGAGGTCAACTGTACCTGTCAGTGAATTCTGAATGATCTCTGTAGTACCTCAAACTGATGTCATTGACACAAGCCCAAAGCCCATTGACACAGGTTCATACAGTGCCCATGGACACTAGAAAACTATCAGATGACTATCATCTCATTTGATGTGGTATCTGATTTCATTTTTATTTTTTAATTATAGAGTTATGAAAATAACTTTTTATTTTCCTTTTTTTCTAATATTTGATTTTTAAATAAATGTATTTAATCACATGAGTACTGAGGACTGTTCTATGTTATAAATTCAGCTGTTCTGATTTCCAGTAAAATGGATTGTGTTTTGTTGTGGTACAGATTGCTAATGACAGATAGTTGTGTAGGAGTATCAACAATGGTGTCTTACCTAACAGGAGTAAAGCATATCTGGCAGTTGCTGCCCATTATATCTCATTATCATCATGTGACAGAAATTGGAGCTTATGTGACACTTCCGTGAGACTTATATAATTCTTGTCCCATTTGGACATTTTCTTGGAGGAGTTACCAGTAACAGCATGTTCAGTATTTTTGTCTCATGTTATGTCACAATATGATTTGAGCTGAATCTGTCTTTTGTTTAGTGTCATTTTCATTTTTCATAATTAGACATTAGTGTATATTTTGGAAAAAGATTTTTCCAACTAACTGAAAATGCTGTTACATCCCTGGTACATGCAATGAACAAAAGGATTCCTCAAGAGGTGGGATTTGGGAAATGGACCGAAAACAGTGACTAGAGTAGAAAAGTATACAATTTATTGATGAAATATCATATAAAAAATGGAGTCACATAAAAACAAGCACATAATGTAAATGACAACATGGAATTAAACCATTAGATAACCTATGGGTCAACTGTCCATTGGGATAGAACAGAAGAAATGCAACGCGTTTCAACAAAATGTATAAATGAAGGTCTTCTTCAGATTCAATAGGTTATACTGTTCCAGATTTTTCAAACTTAATCTAAAATTACAAAGTATACACAATTATAAACATGAGCATGATTCAATGATTATTATACAAAGGTCATATATATACATTATAAATACACATACTGACCCTATGTACTGATGATTAAACCAGTGGGAGTCATGGCTCAAAAGCAGAGAGGAAAGGAAACCGCTGAAAGATGTGCCAGGAAGCAAGAAGCTAACCTTGCTGAATGGGTCCCCAGTTCTGGACCAGCAGAACCCCAAAAGGGGCTAAGGCAAGTGAGAGAACAATAGGTCTCAGCGCTGGCTTCAAGAACCTATATCAATATATATATATATATATATATATATATATATATATATATATATATATATATTTATATATCAACAGTAATTACATTTCTAATACAGGGAACAGAAGTGAAATGCCCCTAAGTTTGTAGGTAAGGGGATAACATAATCCTAAGCATGGAAGTAATGAGGGTGTTGATGGAATACCCCAAAAGACAATATCGATTGGAGTTATCGATATATTTGCCACATATGCAAAAAGCTTTGGGACCAAAAATGAACAGCATAACAAAAGAGGTCTTGACTGGATATGATGTGTTGCATGGGACTGTGATACACAGTCTTATCCAGAATAAGGATATAATAAATATAAAGATAAATGGTGATAAAGCCCATGTGTAGAGAGATCTTGGAAAACAATTGGTAGGTAAGAGAACCAACAGTCCGCATATTTTAAAACATTACCCTAACATCCAGCAGTGCAGAGTCGACAAGCACCTGGATACACATAAGATCACAAGTAATATATATGCACTGATGATTGGTGGGGCGTGGCCATATGGGTGTTTCTGCTGCAGACCACCATCTTACATTGCTTGAATATGGCCCCCTGAGTGGGTGGCGAAGCACGCTGCAATGCAAACAGCGCCATGATTGATCTCCAACAAATGGAGAGCCAGGGCGCCGAGAAGAATACGTCACTGGTGGGCGTGAGGAGGCCGATCATGTTACGACGTCCCGTGATGCACCACCTGCCCACCGACGCATGGTTGGTCACATGTCAACCAGAAAAACTCCTGTTGTGCTGGACCGAAACTTGCCGAAATTGTCACTGGAAAGCAGCGAGATCGGCCACCCGGGTGCCGGATGGGGAAAGACAGACACAGATAAAGTCATACCACACCTAACAGCCTAACATATATAATTGGTAGAACTAATATAGTTCAGGTCCCCCTGAGACGAAGCCCTCCAAAAATGGTTTGAAGAAGATAACCTCCTTCAAACCTTGGGGGGTAAAGTGGCATTTAATGTAAAAATCCAACGTGACACAGGGAAAAGTACCACCGTGAACCTGTGTGATATGCTGTCTGCCTAATGGTAGATCTGGATTACATTTTTGAATACTGATTATATGGCGATAAGCTCTCTGCCAGAACTCCATTTAGTTTTCCCTACATAAAAAACAGGTACATTCACATTGGAGGAGGTAGAAAACCCCTTGGGTCTTGCAATTAGTAAAGTGTCTTGGTGTAAATTTCCCTCCATCTGGAAGGATAGGGTGCTTGGATGTATCCATATACTGACAGTATCCACAACCTCCACATATATATGTTCCTAACCTTTTACAGGGGTCTTTCGTATCACCTTTAAATTCACTTGAGACAAGTTTGTCCCTCATGGATTTCGCTCTTCTAAAACTAAAAGCTGGACGCTCTGGTATTATTGGCTCTGCTGTAGGATCCTGTCAGGGCTGGGCTCAGCCCTTCCTTCTCTGAGCAGGCCACTCAGCTGTCGGTTAATTGCCAGCTTTAATCTTTCCACAGTGACTCACCTAGTGAGGATATCCTGCTCGTCAGCCCTGCTGGTTACTTAAGCTGTTCAGTCCAGATCCTCTCTGCCTTCGCCTTGGTCAACATATCTAGAGACTCTCTCCTGTGTGCCTATTAAAAACTTGCTTGGTTGACGTCCCTTCTGGTTTCAGATCCTGCTTGCTGTTCCACTACGCTGATTCTCCTGTTTCCTGATTTCCTGTTCTGGAGTATGCTGATCCCTGGCTCCCTGATGTCCTGGCTTGTCTGACTATCCATTCCGGTTACCGAACTCTGGCTATGTTTTGACTTCATTTGCTCTATTTACCTTTTACCATTTTTATTAATAAACAGTGTGATTTGACTGCACTTCTGTCTCACTCAATCTGGCTCATGGTTTCTGACAGTAGGCGAATGCCATGAATTCAGAAGATGCAGTTAATCCACTTGTTGGTAATATTTTTTCCAGATTGGATAAGCAGGAACACATGGACCAGTTTGCCATTGTGTTACAAGCGTTCCTGAGTCGCATGACTCACCTGGAATCTCCCACTGTGGCTGCTCCGGTACAACCTGTGTTGCAGGCCACCCCTGCTGCTGCTACAGTCTCTGTGCAGGCAACCTCCTTTGAGTATTACCTCTATAAGACATATGTCTAGTTCCGTTCCGCTTCCCCAGTGATTTGGGGGCAATCCAGTACAATGCAGAGGGTTTCTTAACCAGGTTGAAATATACTTTGAGATGCTGCCCCAGGCATTTCCCACGGACAGGAACAAAGTAGATTTCGTGATATCTTTGCTTTCTGAGAGAGTCTTGGCCTGGGCAAACCCTCTATGGAAGACGCAAAAACCTGTTGTTTTGAGTTATCTGGAGTTTTTGGCTTCTTTGAAAGGGTATTTGACGTTCCCGTATGCTCTGCTTCTGCTGCCAAATGCCTCATGTCCATCGAACAGAGTACGAGAACTGTTGTCGACTACGTCATTGAATTCCATACTCTGGCAGCAGAGGTTGCGCGGAACAATGAGACTCTCGTTGCTCCACTGAGCTGGAGAAGTTGATCACGTTTGCCATCCTCATTGACTCCAGGCTCAGAGAAAGACTCTCTGAAGGAGCGCTTGCGGAAGCCTCCTGTTCGTTCGTCTCCGAGCTTTGCAGTTCCACCCGTGCCTCCCTCACCTCCCATGCCTCCTGGTACCAAGTTGGTCAGTGAAGTTGAACCCTTGCCCTTGGGTTTCACGCGTCTCTCTGCGGATGAGAGAGCCTTTAGGAGGAGGGAGAGATTGTGCCTTTATTTTGGCCAGGCAGGTCACTTATTGAAGTCTTGTTCTACTTGTCCAGGGAACGCCCGAACCTTGAGGTTCTGTCACAGACAGACCTTAGGTGGCGTTGTTTTTATCCCCAGTTATCCAGAAGGATAAGCCCCTGGTTTCGGTCACCCTTTCTTGGGCTGAGTCATCCGTCGAGATACAGGCTCTAATCCACTCTGGGGCTTCATTGATGCTGCCTTTGTATCAAAAGCACTTGATTACGCTGCAGTTGCGTGACTCTCCATTTGCCATTGAGGCTCTTGATGGGAAACCTCTACAGCCTGCCCATGTGACTCATGAGACGGTTGCGTTGTCCATGGCCTTAGGAGCTCTTCACCATGAGATAATCCAATTCCTCACCTAAGTTTGTAGGTTAATGGTTATCCTTGGTTACAGAGGCACAACCCCTCTTTTGATTGGCTCCATGCTGAGGTTCTCTCCTGGTCACCACAATGCAGTGAGACATGCTTCCAGAAGGTAGCCAAGGTCCTGTGCACGTCTTCACTTTCCTCCCTGCCAGAGGAGTACCACAATTTAAGGTGATGTCTTTGACAAAGGTCAAGCTGGTAGTTTGCCTCCACACCGGCCGTATGATTGCGCAATTGACCTTCAACCTGGTGCCATAGCCCCTCCGGGCCAGGTTTACCCTTTGTTGGTCTTGGAGGATGGGGCCATGGAGGAGTATGTTGCACTTTCTTGAGGTTTCATCCGCAAATCCTCGTCTCCTGCATGTGCTGGTTTCTTCTTTGTGAAGAAGAAGAGTGTCGAACTGAAACCTTGTATTGATTAGAGGGGTCTCAATCATTTCATGATTAAAAATGCCTATCCGATTCCGTTGATTATTTGACCGCCTCAAGGGAGCAACGGTTTTCACAAAGCTTGATTTGAGAGGGGCATACAATCTTGTGAGAATTAAGGAGGGCGACGAGTGGAAAACTGCGTTTAATACCAGAACAGGCCATTATGAGTACCTTGTAATGCCTTTTGGTCTTTGTAACGCCCCGGCAGTCTTCCAGGAATTTATTAACGATGTCCTCCAAGATTTGTTGCAGTTATGTGTGGTGGTTTATCTCGATGATAACCTCAAAAGTCCCTGGAGAGCCACCACACGGATGTCTGTTGTGTGCTTCAGAAACTAAGAGAGAACAATCTCTATTATAAACTAGAAGTGCAGGTTCCATCATGAACAGGTTAAATTCCTGAGTTATGTCATTTCCACTGCTGGTTTTTCGATGGACCCAGAGAAACTTTCGGCAGTTCTACAGTGGCCCTGACCCGTGGGTTTACGTCCTCTGCAGCGTTTCCTGGCCTTTGCCAACTATTATCGGAAGTTTATTCGTAATGCAAATAAAGCCCCTGTCCGATATGACCAGAAAGGATGGCAACCCATAGAATTGGTCTCCAGAGTCCATTAAGGCCTTTGAGAGTCTCAAGGCTGCCTTTGATCTGCTCCTGTGTTGGCACATCCTGATCCATGTTACCTTTTATCCTTGAGGTTGATGCTTCTGAGACTGGTGTTGGCGCCCTTCTGTCTCAACGTCTTACCTCTGAGAGCACTATGCATCCTTGTGGCTACTTTTCCAAGAAATTGTCACCTGCGTAGTGCAATTACGAGATTGGTGACAGAGAGGTGTTGGCAATCATTTTAGCCCTGAAAAAATGGAGACATCTCCTTGAAGGTACCACTGTGCCGGTTCTCATTCTTACTGACCATAAGGATCTCACATTCTTGTCTGAGGCTAAACATCTCTCTCCCAGAAGGGCACAATGGGCTCTTGTCAAATTTCAATTACATTGTCTTATTCTTACTCGGTACTAAGAATGTAAGGGCTGACGCCTTGTCACGACAATTTTCCTCCACTTCCAAGTTGGAGTTTGTTCTGGCTCCTGTGATTCCTCCTGATCGTATTTTGGCTACAGTTCGCACCAGTCTCACTTTTCCTTTGGGTGACAAAATTCTTGCTGCTCAGGTCCATGCTCCTCCTGAGAAACCTTGTGACCGCCACCCAGGGAAGAATCAACTCTTTTGGGCCATTTCCCAATAATTCTGGTGGCCTAGTCTACGTGCTGATGTAACTCCCCTTGTAGCTGGCTGTTCCATGTGTGCTCAGAGTAAGACTCCACGACACCTTCCAGTGGGCCTCCTACAACCCATACCCAATGGAGAGAGGCCCTGGACTCACCTGTCTATGGATTTCATTGTGGAGTTACCCAACTCCCAGGGCAACACAGTTATCCTTATGGTGTTCTCAAAGATTTTTCATTGTATTCCACTTAAGAAGTTGCCCACTTCTAAGGAACTGGCTTCCATTTTTGCTCGGGAGATCTTTCGCTTACATGGGCTACCCAAGGTAATTGTCTCAGACAGGGGTAGTCAGTTTGTGTCCCGGTTCTGGCGAGCCTTTTGTGCACAGTTGGGAATTCAGCTTGCTTTCTCCTCTGCGTATCACCCACAGTCTAATGGGGCCACAGAACAAGCCAATCAGTCCTTGGAGCGATTCCTATGTTGCTATATTTCTGACCATCATAACAACTGGTCAGACCTATTACCATGGGCAGAGTTTGCTCACAACAGTGCCTTGAATTCTGCTTCCCGATTGTCCCCGTTTATGGCAAATTATGGTTTCCAACCTTCCATGTTGCCTGACTTGTTTGTTCCGCAGAATATTCCTGCATTAGAGGATCATCTCCCTGGTCTTCGTTCCACCTGGGCACAAGTCCAGGAGGCTTTGCATTGCTAATGATAGGTACAGACTCCATGCTGACCAGATTGGGGACAGGGTCTGGCTGTCATCTCGCAACCTCCGACTTTGTGTTCCCTCACTGAAGTTTGCACTTCGGTTTATTGGGCCTTTCTGTATTCTTCGCAGGATTAACCCAGTGGCTTACGCATTAGACCTTAATTCTAATATGCGTATTTCAAATGTATTTCATGTCCCCTTATTAAAACCTTTGGTCTGCAACCGCTTTACCACCTCGGTGCCACGTCCTCACTCTGCGCAGGTTGAGAACCAAGAGGAGTATGAAGTACAGTCCATTGTTGACTCCCGTAGTTTCCATGGGCGCATACAGTACCTGGTACATTGGAAAGGGTACGGTCAGGAGAAATGCTCTTGGGTCTCATCCTCGGACGTACATTTCCATAGACGTTTTCCCCTCGAGCCTGGTGGTCCTCTGAGGGGGAGGGGTCGTTGAGGAGGGGGTACTGTCAGGGCTGGGCTCAGCCCTTCCTGCTCTGAGCTGGCCACTCAACTGTCGGCTAATCGCCATCTCTCCACAGTTACTCAGCCGTTGATGATATTCTGCTCATCAGTCCTGCCTACTTAAGCCGTCCAATCCAGAGGATTTCTGCCTTCGCCTTGGTCAATATCACAGAAACAATCTCCTGCAATCCTGTTCAAGACTTGCTTTGCTGACATCCCTTCTGGCTCCAGATCCTGCTTGCTGTTCTATTACATTGATCCCTGACTTCTGGCTTGGCTGACTATCCGTTCCAGTTACTGAACTTTGGCTATGCTTTGACTACGTTTGTTCTTTTTACTTTTATTATTAAACAAGTGTGATTTAATTGTACTTCTGTCTCGGCCTGATTTCATGGTTTCTGATGTGGTTCATTGTGTCCCCCGGGAAAGATCGACCACACCGTGGGTATCCTTGTGGGAGCTATTTATATATATCTGTGCCTGTGAACAGCTGAGCACCATTAAGGAGTTGATTGGGCATCTGTCGGCATTACCACCGAGTGACGTCTTCTGAGTGCGCTGCGAATGGCGTGCCCCCGTGCTGACACACAGCTAATCATGTCCCGGTGGACACAATAAACCTTATGTTACGGACGGTAATTTACCTAACAATCCTTGTTTGGTGTTGCAGTGCTTTGATGCAAATAGCTATTTGAGCAATATGCTGATGCTTTTTCTCGGTTTTGTTCTTATTTTTCTCCATTTTTTTAGCTTGTTTAAATAGATCTGTGGAGTTCATGGAGCTACCCATTGTAGATAGATGTAGGAGAGACCGATAAATCCAGTTGTAAAGGGACATACCTATGTCCATGTGGATTAATATACAAGTCCCTAATATTGTGGACTGAAACCATGTGGAAAGACTGTGTCTTTACCTTTACCTCTTCCTTCCTGCTACTCTTTCTTTGTTCCCCCCCCCCCCGGTAGGAGGTGATATCTATACCTATATTTCTATGCTATCAGGTATGTTTCTTTATATATACCGTTACCAATTTCAATCTTAAACATGGCTGTTTTTTTACACTAATCTAGATTAATATTTTGACCATTACAGCCAAATACATGGTTGCTGGCATTGATAAGAATTTGCCTCCCTCTCTATACAGTGATTCTCTGATGATCATTTGGGAGATCTCCATGTGGAGATAGTTTTATGCCGACAAGGCAGTTATGTGTATTTGCTATATGTTTGTCCTCTGGATACGACAGTGGCTGAAAGTTTTTATTATATGTTATTGTTATACAATGTCTGATCGATCTGTTTTATCTTAGATAGTGAGACCTGTTCCTTTCAACTACCCCCAAGTGTGTCCTGACGAAGCAAAATAGCAAAACACGTTGACGCACAGGGACTCACTGCTGTCTATTTGGTGTCAACCCTCCATTCACAACAGACATTTATGACCATCATGTGTTTACTGTATGTTTTTGTATAAATTCTTTTTCTACTTGACCTGTCTGATATTATTCATTGTTAATAAAGTATACATTTTACTATACTCTTGTTCATCTTGCCTGTAAAGTCCGATTTGGAGCCTTCTCGGCTCTCTACCTCGTTTTCCCTAAATTCAAGTCTATACGGATGTGGACTCAGGAGTGTTATCTCAATCTTTGCACCTTCCAGTGGGCCTCCTACAACCCATACCCAATGGAGAGAGGCCCTGGACCCATCTGTCTATGCATTGTGGAGTTACCCAACTCCCAGGGCAACACAGCTATCCTTATGGTGGTTGAACGGTTCTCAAAGATGTATCATTGTATTCCACTTAAGAAGTTGCCCACTTCTAAGGAACTGGCTTCCATTTTTGCTCGGGAGATCTTTCGCTTACATGGGCTACCCAAAGTGATTGTTTCGCATAGGGGTAGTCAGTTTGTGTCCCGATTCTGGCGAGCCTTTTGTGCACAGTTGGGAATTCAGCTTGCTTTCTCCTCTGCGTATCACCCACAGTCTAATGGGGCTGCAGAACAAGCCAATCGGTCTTTGTAGCAATTCCTATGTTGCTATATTTCTGACCATCATAACAACTGGTCAGACCTCTTACCGTGGGTGGAGTTCGCTCACAATAGCTTCTTGAATTCTGCTTCCCGATTGTCCCCGTTTATGGCGAACTATCGTTTTCAACCTTCCATGTTGCCTGACTCGTTTGTTCCGCAGAGTATTCCTGCATTAGAGGAGCATCTCCATGGCCTTCATTCCACTTAGGCACAAGTCCAGGAGACTTTGCGACATGCTAATGATAGGTACAGACTCCATGCTGACCGCAGATGCCTGCCTGTGCCTTCCTACTAGATTGGGGACAGGGTCTGGTTGTCATCTTGCAACCTCCGACTTCGTGTTCCCGCTCTGAAGTTCGCACCTTGGTTTATTGGGCCTTTCCGCATTCTTCGTTGGATTAACTCAATGGCTTATGCATTAGACCTTAATTCTAATATGCTTATCTCAAATGTATTTCATGTCTCCTTATTAAACCTTTGGTCTGCAACCACGTTACCACCTCGGTGCCTCGTCCTCCCCCTGTACAGGTTGAGAACCATGAGGAGTATGAAGTACAGTGCATTGTTGACTCCCGTAGGTTCCGTGGGCGCATACAGTACCTGGTGCATTGGAAAGGGTACGGTATGGAGGAACGCTCTTGGGTCTTATTCTTGGACGTACATGCCACTGTCCTCCTCCATGATTTCCATAGACTTCCCCTCAAGCCTGGTGGTCCTCCGAGGGGGAGGGGTCATTGAGGAGGGGGTACATTCAGGGCTGGGCTCAGCCCTTCCTTCTCTGAGCTGGCCGCTCAACTGTCGGCTAATTTCCAACTCCTATCTCTCCACAGTGACTCACCTGTTGATGATATCCTGCTCGTCAGTCCTGCCCACTTAAGCTGTCCAGTCTAGATGATCTCTGCCTTCGCCTTGGTCACATCTCTAGAGACACTCTCCTGTGTTCCTGTTAAAGACTTGCTTGGCTGACTATTCTTCTGGCTCCAGATCCTGCTTGCTGTTCTACTACGCTGTTCTCTGACTCACTGAGGTTTTGGCTTGTCTGATCTTTGGCACCAATTACAGCCTCAAGTCCTTTTGAGTATGATGTTACAAGCTTGGCACACCTATTTTTGGGCAGTTTCTCCCATTCTTCTTTGCAGGACCTCTCAAGCTGCATCAGGTTGTCCCATAACCATTCCTTTGTTATCTTGGACGTGTGCTTAGGGTCATTTTGCTGTTGGAAGATGAACCTTTGGCCCAGTCGGAGGTCCAGAGCACTCTGGAGCAGGTTTTCATCAAGGATGTCTCTGTACATTGCTGCATTCATATTTCCCTTGATTCTGACTAGTCTCCCAGTTCCATTCAGGCAAAAGAGTTCAATCTTTGTTTCATCAGACTAGAGAATCTTGTTTCTCATGGTCTGAGACTCCTTCAGATGCCTTTTTATAAAACTCCAGGCAGGCTTTCAGGTCCCTTTTACTGAGGAGTGGCTTCTGTTTGGCCACTCTACCATACAGGCCTGATTGGTGAAGTGCTGCAGAAATGGTTGTTCTTCTGGAAGGTTCTTCTCTCTCCACAGAGAAATGCTGGGGCTCTGTCAGAGTGATCATCGGGTTCTTGGTCACCTCCTTGACTAAAGCCATTCTCCCCCAATCGCTCAGTTTGGCCAGGTGGCCCAGTCTAGGAAGAGTACTGGTGATTCCAAACGTCTTCCATTTATGGATGACCACTGTGCTCATTGGGACCTTCAATGCTGCAGAAATTTTTCTGTTCCCTTCCTCAGATCTGTGCCTCGATACAATCCTGTCACGGAGGTCTACAGTCAATTCCTTGGAATTGGCTTGGTTTGTGCTCTGACATGCACTGTTAACTGTGGGGCCCTATATAGACACGTGTGTGCTTTTCCAAATCATGACCAATCAACTGAATTCACCACAGGTGGACTCCAATAAAGTTGTTGAAACGTCTCAAGGATGGTCAGCAGAAACAGGATGCATCAGCGGAGCTCAATTTTGAGTGTTTGAGTGTTGCGGGGGGGCAGGGCCGACTACAAAGGCTCCCATTAAAGCAATCCACCATGACCTAAAGCTTCCCTGAGAGCACAGACAGGCACAGGGGACATTGGGGATCACCCAGGGAGAATGAGGAAGAGAAAGGATCACAGGGGACCACGCAAACTAGGAGATTTCTACAGCCCGGCCAGGACACATGGAGAAAGCCAAGATGGCCCTGGCTCCTCCTCATCTCCACACAGCATAAGGTAGCAAGGTGAACATGCTGCAGAAGGAAATGTATCACAGGCAGAACTAGCAAGGAAAGTTCTGCATGCCCAGGATGACATCAGCAGCCCTCTGAAGCTTAAGAGGAAAATCACTTCATCTGAGGAAAATGTAAGTGCTATTATACATGACAATGCTATTATAATGGAACAAAAACCCTATGATGCACAACTTACAGCTATACCCACTACAGGTCAGCCTGTCTCTGACACAACTATTAAGGATATAATAAGGTCTCTAGAAGGAGCACTGCAGTATGATATGAAGTGTTTTATAAATCAATCCAAAAAGGAAATAGATGCACAAGGAGAACGAATGGAGTATGTGGAAAATAAAATGTGTGATTTTACGGATGCACACAATGAGCTGGTAGATGCACATTTTGAATTAGAAGAAGGAACAATGTAAAATTCCAAGCTATTCCGGAGAATGTTAAACCTTCTGATTTGAAACGCTTCCTAAATGAGATGATATCTACTCCACTATCTGAAATTCCACATCAAGAGTTAATGATAGACTGAGCACATAGACTACCTAAACCCAAACATATACCAGAAAAGCTACCCAGAGATGTGATTGCAAAAAATTTTTTTTTCGAAGTGAAGGAGCAACTAATGTGTTTTGTAAGACATAAAGCACCACTACCTGACCCATATGCGGGAATAATATTTCACAGGCAACTATACAAGCACGCAAAAATCTCAATACAATAACTCAAATTCTTAGGAATCACAAAATCATCTCTAGGTGGGGTTTCCCTACAAAACTATTCCTGAAAAGAGATGGAAAAGAATATACCATCATGAATATGGAAGAGGGCCTGAAACTTTTGAAAAAATGGGGCTTTTTACCTCCAAGCGAAGATAACGCATGGGAAAAAGCCACACTAGCCAAACTAGCCAGAAATGACACACTTTCTTCATTACCTTTCTATGGATCTGCCTCTAAATAATACATACTGAAATATAAAAATCTATCCAATCAGAAGGCAAAGTAGCCTCTCAGGAAAGCTCAACCCAGGGAACCCTAAGCCAGAGACTTATTGTTTTTCAGTTGAATTTTTTTTATGTTAACCCCAAAAACAAGTACATATAAACTGTACACGGGAGTATATCTTTATCTTCCTCTTTTTTATATTACCAAGTTTATTGTTACCTTGACTTTTTTGTTGAACAGTTGGAAACTAAAACCTCTCTGAATTTATAAATAGTACAAGACTACTGCCCCATACACACGGTCGGATTTTCCGATGGAAAATGTCCGATCGGAGCGTGTTGTCGGAAATTCCGACTAAGTGTGGGCTCCATCGGACATTTTCCATCGGATTTTCCGACACACAAAGTTTGAGAGCAGGATATAAAATTTTCCGACAACAAAATCCGTTGTCGGAAATTCCGATCGTGTGTACACAAATCCGACGGACAAAGTGCCACGTATGCTCAGAATAAATAAAGAGATGAAAGCTATTGGCCGCTGCCCCGTTTATAGTCCCGATGTACGTGTTTTACGTCACTGCGTTTGGAACGATCGGATTTTGCGACAACTTTGTGTGACCGTGTGTATGCAAGACAAGTTTGAGCCAACATCCGTCCGAAAAAATCAATGGATTTTGTTGTCGGAGTGTCCGAACAAAGTCCGACCGTGTGTACGTGGCATTACACTTACTGGACAAAACAGGATACAACAGGGACAGAAATCAAAATTCCAACCATCAGGATAAATACAATTATGTTTTCTTTAGCATCCAAAATTACCATTTTCATGGCACTTAAATTTATGTCACTGAATGTAAGGGGCCTTAAAAGCCCATTCAAATGGAAAGCTCTTTGGAAAGACATATTAAAATTGAAAAGAGATATTATATGCATACAAGAATCGCATTTTGCAGAGGATAAAGCTCAGAAATGTTCTCATAATAACTTTCCTCATATATATGTATCCAACAGCTCTCAGAAAAACAAAGGAGTAATAAGGATAATAAAAGACTTGGTGTCCTTTCAACCATTAGAAGTCAAGACTGATAATCAAGGAAGATTTATCATATTAGCTGCAAATATTGAGAATGAAAACTACACTATTGTCAATATATATGCCCCCAACAAGAACTACAACATTTTATCCAAAAAACTCTACACAAAGCTTGGAAAATACAGAAAGGCTGCCTA
Source organism: Lithobates clamitans (assembly GCA_037952925.1). NCBI lineage: Eukaryota > Metazoa > Chordata > Amphibia > Anura > Ranidae > Lithobates > Lithobates clamitans. Next base: position 2,996,135 of record JBBGZY010001190.1, read on the forward strand.
ATATTATGTGGGAACTTTAATGCACCTCTAGACCCCAATATCAATACCACCAAGCAAGGCAAACCCAATAGATCTGGACTCAATAAAACATTCTCTAAGGAAGATATGTATGATCCCTGGAGGTGTTTACACTCCACTGAAAGGGATTGCACCTTTCATTCCCAGGTTCACAAATCCTATTCCAGGATTGACTATTTTATCATGGACAAAATCTTGCTCCCAAATGTAATTAAAGCTCAGATCCATAACATTTCCTGGTCTGATCACGCTCCAATAACATTGGTAATCAAAACAAGCAGAACCTGTACTAATAACAAATTATGGAAAAACAATACCTACTGTATATTTTTTCTCAAAAACTTCATTTGTCCGTGATAAAAAAAAACTTAACAAATTCTTTAATTTAAATGATGATGGTTCGGTGGAAAATACCACCTTATGGTGTTCGCACAAAGCCTATATCAGAGGCATATTACTACAAACAGCAGCAAAAGAAAAAAAATAGGAAATTTAATTTAATAAATAAAACTCTACAAGAGATTTCGTCAGTAGAGGAAAAACATAAAAAGAATCCCAAAGATCCTAAATTAACCGTACAACTGAATAATCTAAGGGCGTGTCTGAGAGATCTGTTAATAGAAGACCACAATAAATACTTGAAAAAACTGAAGTTGAATTACTACTCTCAAAGCAATAAAGCTGGTAAACTATGAGTAAATCTACTAAAACAATGCCAAAATAAAAATAAATAGTTTAAAACACCATATCTCAGGTACATTAAATTACGACCCTCAAAAAATAGCTAACACATTTGCAGATCATTACTAATCCCTATACAACCTTAAAGAAGATAAAAGTATCCCCCAACCTACAAACAAAAATATATCAGAATTTTTAAGCAAAATAAATCTGCCAGGAATAGAGGACTTAACATTGTTAAATAATCATATTACAATAAATGAAACCACAAGGGTTATTAAATCCATACCCAAAAATAAAACCCCAGGTAAAGATGGGTTATCAGGGTAATATTATCAAGCTTTTACAGAAATGTTATCACCACATTTAACTAAAATGTTTAATCAAGTAGCCAATATTAATCAATACCCAGAAGAAATGCTAGAAGAACTATTAATTACACTTTCAAAACCAAATAAAGACCCAACAGCACCAAGCAACTATAGGCCAATTGCATTACTAAATTCAAAAATATTAAAATTTACGCGAAAATTATAGCGAATCGTTTACTAAATATAACCTCCTACCTTATTGGGGCAGATCAAGTGGGATTCCTCAAAGGAAGACAAGCCCCAGACGGCACTAAAAGAATGGTAAATTTATGAAACTATATAGAAAACAGCCACACTTCAACTATCTTCCGAGCACTTGACACAGAAAAAGTGTTTGATAGGGTACATTGGCAATTCATATCTCAAACCCTAGAAAAATTTGGTATCAAGAGATTTATTCATTCAACCATTATGTCCTTATATTCACAACCCTCAGCCACAGTATACTCCTCAGGAACACTATCCAAAAACGTTAAACTGACAAATGGAACCAGGCAGGGATGTCTATTGTCCCCTATAATCTTCTAAATAATAATATAGCCATTAGCAGAAAGTATAAGAAATAACCCTGAAATTACTGGAATCACTATTGGAAAACATGAAGATAAAATTTCACTATTTGCGGATGATTTAATTTTAACTTTATCTAACCCCGAATCCTCAAGACGCAAAATTAGAAAATTACTAGATCATTATGGGGAGGTCTCCTACTACAATGTTAACCAAAATAATTTGTATGTATTACCCATGAACATCCCCAAAAACCAAATTGATATACTAAGCAAGAATTATGACTACAACTGGAATGAACCATCCATCACCTACCTAGGCATACAACTTTCCTATCCCGCATTTAAATGATATATATCAAACTTCCCCAAACTAACAGAACAAATTAATATAGATCTACAAAACATTAAAAAAGTATCATGAGTTGGGAAGATAGCAGCCTTTAAAATGAAAACCTTACCCAAGATATTATGTTATTTTCGTTCCCTCCTAATTTTGATACCAGCTAAATTTTTTACACAAATTAATAAAAAAATCAAGAAATTCATATGGAATGAGAAAAAAAATATGGGTAGCATTGGATATACTAACCACTAATAAAGATTTGGGTGGAATGGGACTACCAAATATTAAAAATTATTATTATGCCTCCTTATTAGACCAAATACAATTTTGGTTCGCCACCCCCAATGACAAATTATGGGTGCATATAGATTCACAAAAGGACATGATTTATACGCTCTGTCTATTTTAAAATACTCAACCTCCTATCTGTAAAAGCAACCTTAATTGCATGGAAACATATTATTTCCAAATCTAATAAAGAAATTCCTTGTACAAAAGTAACAACTCCGACAAGAATAGTAGAGTACTGTAGAATAAAAATATCAACAAGTGATTGGGTAAAGCAAGGATTTCACACCTACCAATATCTACTCGATCATCTCAAAAACATAGTCAAAAATAAAAAGAACAAAAACAACCACATAAAGAATTAAAACTAGAAGACATAACCATTTCCATGACAATCTGGGAATACTTAACAGATAACCATCTAAATAAAAAAAGGGTAATAACATGATGAAATGGGAGAAAGACCTCTCACAAACATTCTCTTGGGAAGAATGGAAAAAAGCTATAACAACAATAACTAAAACATCTGCTTACATTGAACATTGGGACAATTCTCAAAAAATCCTTAATAGGTGGTATCTGACCCCATATAGATTGGCAAACATATTCCCCTCCATATCGCCATTCTGTTGGAGGTGCAATGAGTCTTCAGGTAACCTATACCATTCACTATGGGCCTGTAAAAATTTAACAAGTTTCTGGAATGCTATATCCTCTTTTATAGCAGACCTCACAGGCATGTTAATAAATTTGACACCAGAAACGGTCTTACTAGGAATAAATCTGGATAGATACCCACAATTATTTAGAACGATAGTAACACATACTCTGGTAGCGGCAAGGCTAACCATCACAAGCACGTGGAAATCTACAGAAACTCCTAACCTTTCAAGGGTGGTCGTTAGAATAAACACTCAAGCCTAATATGAGCTTCTTCTAGCTCGGAAAAACTCATCAGTTAATAATTTTATAAGAAACTGGCAAGATTGGCTTAAAGATCAGAGAGCCTCTAACTATTTAAAAGGTTGTGATGTATAATAATACCAGGTTGGATACTACTGATCTATTCTTATTGTACCTGTCACCTTTATAAAGAGTGGAATTGGATCCGTCTACAGTTAGCACCCATTGGGGTAGACGGATCAAAGGACACTATACAAACTTATTTCACCGCAGGATCTTGTACCGTACGATGGTTTACTATTTTAATTATAAATTTACGGTTGTTTGTTGCTCAATAATGTTAACCATAACATACTTACTGTCAGAGGCGGCTCTCTAATTAGGCAAATTAGGCGGCCGCCTCAGGCCTCGCACTCACAGGGGCCTCGCGATTGCCTAATTTGCCTGTGATCAATACTAATGTCGGCGTCGGCAGCTCCACCTCCCCCGCCGTCGGGACTCTGTGGCCCAGGGGCTGACTGACCAATCGGGCTCTGCCTGAGGGCCCCCTGCGCCAATCATGGAGCATCCCAGTCTGGTGGCAGCAGGTGCAGGGAGCGAAACAGCAAAGACTTCTAGGTGCCAGCAGCCGACTCCAGGTGCGATCTCAGGAAGGCGTGCGGGCAGCCATAGGGCACACAGCTGCTGAGCTGCTCCTTCGGTCCACGCCGCTCACCCCTGACCCAACCGCCAATATACTTCAGCAGTCAGGGACAGAAACTACCCAGCACAAAATATTTTACAGCGCACACATACAAGAATGACATTTCCTGCAGGGCTAGTTAAAAACACCTGAACATATTCAAAAAATATGGGGGTTTGGTCACACTATATGGTCATATAGTGCTAAGCCCACTTACTGCGACAAAGTCCCCCGAATTAGTGGGTCCTACTCTAGTAAATGAATGGAACATCCTTGGTCTCAACCATGGGAGCTGAACTACTCTATGTGGGAGGCGTTAGTCATAAGACAAATATATGATCAAGTGCTATAGCTTAGGTATAATGAATTACAGCGTTCCATAAACTAAGAAGCAAATATTTTAACAGTCTTCAATGGATAGCTTATTTTGTCATCTTCTATGAACATCACTTTCATCTTAATGGAAAGAGCAGGAAGAAAAAGAAGATAAAAAAAAAAAAGAAACACATGAAGGAAAGAGGAAGAAAGGAATTTAGAAAGGAGGAAAAAGAAGAATGGGAGGTAGAGGGGAAAGAAAGAAGGGGGGGGGTTGAGGAAATATACTTATGTCCCTTGGTCCCAACTGAGCTCCAATGGACATTAGAGCAGGGCCCCTAGGGGTAAAGCGACATAAAGGTGTCAAGCGGAATCCTGTGACATAGCGGCATTGAAATCCTGTGAATATTTAAAGGTGAACCATGGTTGCCATGTCCTATGGAGCCTTTCAACATGGCCCCTGTCCTGTGCCAGCGTGTCCTCCATTTCGCAAACATCCCCCACTTTATGCAGCCAGTCCGCTATGGAAGGCACTCTTATGGAGTTCCAATGTAGCGGGATCAATGATTTGGCTGCATTAAGAAGATGTTTAGTCAAAGAGTGCTTATACCATTTGAATGAAAGATTCATTACATGTAAAAGGCAGCATGCTGCAGTCAGGTTTTTTCTAGTTTCTGTAATTCTTTTAATCAGATCCCTGATTTTAGTCCAGTAGTTTGCGATGGAGGGACAGTGCCACCAGACATGAGCCAAAGTACCTATCTCCCCCTGACATCTCCAACATAATTCTGACTTCTGAGGATTCCACCTATGTAGTTTATATGGTGTGTTATACCAGTGCATCAACAATTTGTAGCTCGTCTCCTGCGATTTAGTGTTTATGGAACCTTTGTGGGCAAAAATACACGCATACCTCCATTGTTTGTCTGAAATTTCTTCGCCCAACTCCCTCGACCACCTCCTCCTGTGACTATCATCCTCTGTGCTCTTGGGGTGTTGTAGCCAGGCATATGCAAATGAGGCGGCTCAGTTCAAAGGGGTCCTGCTATGGCATACCGACTCCAGGTCTGTAAGAGGCCTAAAGAAGTCCCCGGCTGTCTGTGTTTGTTCAGGTAACTTTGTAACTGGAAATAAGACCATTGCCGTAAGTGGGGTAGGTTATTTTCGGACTTTAATACTGTCCAGTCTTTAAGTCTGCTACCAGTGAAACAATCACCCACTAGTAAGGGGGGGGGGGTGTTCTGTATTGCGGATTGGAATATATTATTCTGAAACCCTGGTTCAAAGTTTGGGTTATCTATTAATGGTGTTAATGGGCTCACATCTGTGGTGATAGTTCGGCGATTGGCTAGTAAATGTAAAATCTCTAGCGTGTTGCCGGTGAGAGGGTGTTTGCGTACATTCGTTGGGCAGCTAGTGCAAGGTATCCACGGGGAGTAATGTAACGTCAGGGAATTTAATTCGCCCTCTAAGGAGACCCAATCCTTCATGTGGCCATGACAGTGCCAATCTATCACTCTGGCTAAGTGTGAAGCATAATAATAATGTTTAAAGTTAGGTAGGTTGATCCCACCTGAATCTTTGGGTCTTGTTAGCCACGGTAATCTAATTCTAGGTTTCTTTTAGTTCCAAAGGAATCGCAAAAGGATAGAATTTAGTAATCTGAAAAAAGCGGGAGGGATTCTGACTGGCAAAGTGCGCATTAGGTATAGAAACCTGGGCAGTATTACCATTTTAATAATAGCTGCACGTCCAAACCAAGACAGAAAGTCCAAGTGCCAGCCCCTGAGATCCTTTTCACAGCTTTTTAGGAGTGGGGGAAAGTTCTTTTCGAACGTGTTCTGTATTTGGGGAGTAAGCCAGGTGCCAAGATATTTAAGTGCGTTGGGGACCCATCTAAACTGGGAGTTGGATGTGGTTAAACGGAGTAGGTCGTCTGGAAGTGTAATATTAAGTGCCTCTGATTTCAAATAGTTTATTTTTAAGTTAGAAATGTACCCATACATGTTGAATTCTTTCAATAAGTTAGGCAAGGATACTGTAGGGTTTGTAAGAAAAAAAAAGATCATCTGCATAAGCTGCCAACTTAAACTCCCTGTCCCCGATCCGGAATCCGGATATTGCAGAGTTTCGCTTAATCATTCTAATGAATGGTTCCAATGTTAGGATGAATAGCAGGGGGAACAATGGGAACCCCTGTCTGGTCCCGTTCGCTATGTGTACTGGTTTAGATAATGTGCCATTGATTTTTAATTGCGCCGTAGGTTTCTGATATAACGCTGATATCCATGAAACCATGTGTGGGCCCAAACAAACCTACATGGCAACATACTGCCTTCATAAAATCCCACACTACTCTATCGAAGGCTTTCTCCGCGTCCATGGACAGGAGAAAGCCCTCGATGTCCCGCGTCTTTGCCGCGTGTATTAGAAGGAGCGCCTTAGTGACATTGTCTTTAGTGTCTATTCCAGGCACGAAGCCCACCTGTTCCAGATCAATCAAATCCGGCAGAAGTGGACTCAGTCTCGTAGCAAGAATCTTTGAGAACAATTTGACATCCAGGTTTAAGAGGGAGATGGGCCTATAACTAGTACATTCCATAAGGTCTTTTCCTGCTTTCGGTATCACCGTAATATGGGCCGAAAGAAAGTCTGGAGTTACTTCTCTAGGTGAGGACAGGGAGTTTAAGGCAGCAGCGAGGGGGTTCGTGAGGATATTCAAAAAGGTTTTATAGTAGATGGCGGAGTAACCGTCAGGTCCTGGGCTTTTGCCAGATTTTAAGTGTTTGATGGCTTGGCTAAGTTCTAGGGGAGTGATTGGATCTTCCAGTAAGGTGGAGTCAGAGTCTTGTAAGGTCGGGAGACCGCTTTTAGATAAATAATCCTTCATGATTTGGGTTCTGTTGTCAGTCATTGTAGGTTGTCTGTGCTGTAGTGGTAGATTATAAAATTTTGTGTAATATTCATGGAAATGATCGGCTATTGCTTCTGATGTTACGTCAATTTTACCACTAGCCCTCCTAATACCAGGGATGTTATTGGTAGCTGTGTGTTCCCTTATTGCTCTCGCTAGAAGTTTGCCCGTTTTATTTCCCGCCTCATAATACAGTTTCCGTCTAAAGAATAAAATTCTTTTAGCTCTGGAATCCAGTATTTGTTGGAGGTTCTTCCTCGCTTCTAATAGTTGTTTTGCTGAGACTGTAGAGAGGGACTGTTTATGCAGGGACTCTAGGGCATTCATTTGTATGATCAGATTTTTAATAGCAAGTTCCCTTTCCTTTTTTCGATTGGAGCCCATTTTGATCAACTCCCCTCTAATCGTACACTTGTGGGCTTCCCAAATCATGAGGGGATCTGCGTTTGGTGTGTTGTTCAATTAAAAAAACTCAGTCAGTGTAGTAGTAAGTGAGGGGAGGAGGGATGGGTCCGTTAGGAGAGAGGCATTTAGTCTCCATGTCGGTTGCTTTTGTGGTGGGTTTAGTAAGTCCAACGACAGGGAGATAGGGGAGTGGTCAGAGATCGTCTGGTTACTTATATGGGCTCCCTTTATCAGGGGGAGGTCTTTCTGCGAAATGAACAGGTAATCTATTCTTGAATATCTATTATGTGGAGTAGAAAAAAAGGTGAAATCCCTGTCCTCTGGGTGGAGAAAGCACCAAGTGTCAACCAGCTGGAGGGATTGGAGAAGGGCTTTGAGTCTTTTGAGTATTCTATATGTAATACAGGTTTTCCCATTAGATGTATCTGCTAGGGGGTTAAGCGGGACATTAAAGTTCCCTCCTAAAATCAAACAACCCGTGGTAAATCCCTGTAGTTCCCGTACAATTTGTTGGCAGAACGTGACATGTGCCCTATTCGGGAAGTACACGTTTGCCAAGGTCACTGGGGTGCCTCCTAAGGATCCCTTTAGGAAAATGAACCTGCCTTCAGTCAGTTCGAAAGGCGTATTTTTGCTGGTTAGTATTGAAACACCCTTAGACCTGGATTTGTTATTAGTAGCATGAAACCCTGAACGGGTGAGCCTGTCCTTTCCATATTCAACTTGTATACCATTGTTTAATGTATTATTCAATGACCTCGCTGCAACCACCACAAAAACTTTATGCACCTGCTAATTTTTGTATATTTATTACTTGTTCTCTATGCTACATTATAGACTTTACTCTCCTGAGGAAGCGGTGAATACCGCGAAACCGGTCGAGAACTCAAGTCACTTTTGCAATCTCTGCTATTACTGGATGCAATTCATGTGGTTGTATATATTGCCTTGTCCTGTATTACAACTGTATATGTTATTGTAATATTTAGATATATATATCTTTTTTAAAATGGTTTTCTATTAAAAATATAGTTTTTATCTTACCACCTTCTTTCTACCTTTTTTCACTAATACCCAACTACCCTCAGTACCGAAATAGTCCCCTGTGCCTTTTCCTGTGTGTGGGGGGTTGGGACATCTGCCGACAGAAGCAGCGAACTGCGGCTTCCCCTACCCCCTGCCTCCCTTTGTAGCATGAAACCCCCTCGTAAAATGTGAATTCGTAAGTTTAGGGACATGATGTGTCTTAAAGTGTAATTTGCGGCCTACCTTTTTGCAGTTCCCTCAAGAGGGTGGTGCGTCGTTAAGGAATATTCAGTCCTCTGATGTAGTGGGAGATCACCAGAGGATTTTTCCCCAGCGAGGAGTAGGTCATGCTGAGGTGTCAGGAGGAGGCGGTCCCAGGAGTACTCTGTAAGGAAGCAGCTACAAAAGGTTGATTAAAGAATTAAGTAGATAGGGAGAAAAAAAATATTGAGGGAGCAAATAAAATACTGGTGGTCCCCTCACTAGGGAGTGTTCCACCGCCCCAGGGGGGGAACCCACTGGGTAGATAAGTGTGCCCTGTGTCTTGTGGCCAGGGCACAGGGTCACTCTGTGGGGGAAGAGGGAGTCGTCAACGACCAGACAGGGACACACTAATTACTTATGTAAGTGTTTAGAACTGGGTAATAGAGAAATCTCAGTTGAGTCACACACAGCCTTAATTAATTAAACTCAATAAAAACAAAAAAAAACTGAACCATTGTATACCCGACCCAATTAGGAATCGTAAGTCCAGGCAAAAGTAGTATGAGACCACATAGCAAGAGCAGGGCACAGTTATTATTTTCTGTGCTAGGGCCCACCCATGAACAGACAGACTACTTCAGGTGGCGCTCCAAGGGCACCATCCACTGTCCCGGAAAGTCAGTCCCCATATCTTGTTTAGGCATCAAATCGTTACTAATTACTTAGTGTGAGCAGTTAAGGCAAACCAAACTGGAATACTGTAGAGCTGCACATTGGTGTAGAGGGCTTTAGTTTTTGTGAGTGGAGGGAATTGCTCAAAGCAAACATGTCCGTTCCATGGAGGGTCCGTAGCGTGCAGAAGGTCTGCAAAGTGCAAATGTATTAGAGATCAATGACATCGCTGGCATGAACTAAAAACAAATTGAAGTACAAGTAGCGAGTTATTCAGCCTCCTGGTTTCTGGCATTATCTGTCTGTCTCCTCGGGGTTCCCAGTTTGGGGTTTCCACTTCTGCCAAATTTAGATTTCTTGGACAGCCTCTTGTCGGGTGTGGAGAGAGGTGAGCTCGGTGGGCTTCTTTCTATTGGCGTCTGTAGGAAATCAACGTACCACTCTGGTAAGTCAATCTGGTCCATATCCAGTGCATTACAGAATTCTGGGAGGTCAGCAGGCGTGCGCAGAGTGTGCTGATAACCATTATATGAGACCATCAGAGCAAAGGGGAATCGCCATGAGTCCACGCCCCGATCAATTCTTCTATATGCAGCGGCCCTGCCGCTCCTCCTATCCAGCTTTCTTTGCTGCCCCCCCTGGCTCTGCCCACCATGATCTCCTCCAGCCTGACCCTGTGCTCTCCACTCCACCCCATGCTCTCGGTCCCCCCATGTGCTCCCTTGATCCGCTCCCCATGATCTTCTCCGGGCCACCCCTGTGCTCTCCACCTCACCCCAAGCTCTCGGTCCCCCATCCCATGCTCTCTGTCTCCCCATGTGTTCCCTTGCTCCGCCCCCCATGATCTTCTCTGGGCCCCCCCTGTGCTCCCCACCCCATGCTCTTGGTCCCCATCTGCTCTCCACCCCCCCAGTGCTCTCCACCACACCATGCTCTCAGCCCCCCCATCTGATCTGTGCCCCCCCATGCTCTCCACCTCACCTTGCTTTTCAGCTCCCCAATGCTCTCTGCCCCCCATGTGCTCCCTTTCCTAGTGCTCTCCTGGCTCTGCCCCCCACGATCTCCTCCACCCCCCGTGCTCTCTACCCCATCATGCTCTCGGTCCCCCATGTGCTCCCTGGCTCCACCTCCCATGATCTCCTCCACCCCCTGTGCTCTCCACCCCACCTTGCTCTCGGTCCCCCCATGTGCTCCCTTGCTGCCCCCCTGTGCTCTCCGGCTCCATCCCCAGTGCTCTCCACCACACCATGCTTTCGGTCCCCCGTGTGCTCTCCACCCCCCAGTGCTCTCCACCCCACCATGCTCTCAACCCGCATCTGCTCTCCACCCCCCATGCTCTCCACCTCACCATGCTTTCTGCCCCCCCATTTGTTCCCTGGCTCCCCCCCCGTGCTTTTCACCACTCAGTGCTCTCTGGTCCCCCCATATGCTCCCTGGCTCCCCTTCCTAGTGCTCTCCAATGTGCTCTCCAGTTCCCCCCCACAGTGCTCTCTGGCTCCCCCCCATGCTCTCCACCCCACCGTGCTCTCAAGTCCCCCCCCACGCTGCTCTCTGCCCCTCCATGCTCTCCACCCCACCATGCTTTCCAGCTCCCCCTCACAGTGCTCTTCAGCTCCCCCAGTGCTCTCTGCCCCCCATGTGCTCCCTGGCTCCCCCCAAATGCTTTCTGCGGCACCTTGATCTCCGGCCCCCCTAGTGCTCCCTGGCTCCTCTCCCTAGTGCTCTCCACCCCACCAGGCTCCCCAGCCCCTGTGCTCTCCATCCCCCCCAGTGCTCTCTGGCTCCCCCAGTGCTCTCTGCCCCCCACCAGTGCTCTCTGCCCCCCCCACCAGTGCTCTCTGCCCCCCCCCACCAGTGCTCTCTCGCTCCCCCAGTGCTCTCTTGCACCCCTACTCTCTGCCCCCGCGTGCTCTATACCCCCTCATGCTCTCAGCCCGGCTGCTCTCTACCCCCCAGTGCTCTCTGCCTTGCTCCCATGCTATCCACCACCCCTGTGCTCTCGGCCCCCCTCACCTCCCGCAGCTCTGCAAGGTTCCAGTTTCCTTTCTCCCACCAGTTGCTGTAGGGGATCTGTCAGGGTGGAGAGCGGGGAGGGGACCAGTCTCATGGGTTGCTCAGTCTACAATGCCTGGGCCCCTTTTTTTGCCACAGTCCAGGCCTTGTGGGGAAGTTGAGCAGTATCAGCAACAAGGACCGATAGCCCTGGAGGGAGAAGAGCTCTGAAGACCTCAAAGGGCCGGAGGACAGGCTGACTGGGGCCCAGAAAACAAAGACGGGCAGAAGGTGCTGGCGGCCAGGGACCACTCAATCTCACAGCAAACAGATCCTCTGGAAGGAGGAGAACACTGTCCCCACCCGGAAAACAAGAATGGACCCTGCCTGCTGCTGGCTGTGATGAACATCCTGCTGGCATGGAAGGTACTGTACCAAGCATCACACAAACCTTCCCACAGACAGGGACTGGAGACTGGGACATGGGGCACTGGAAAGGCTGCAGACAGGGACAGGGCTAGGGATCTCTCTATCACCCCTCTCTCTTTCTCACCTCCCCCTCTCCCCCCCCTGGCATTGGCTGCATATGTCTGATGGGTGAGGAGGGTGCCCTGGAAGTGATGCTGATCACTTATACGCTAGATCCGTGCATCTTTCTGTAGACATTTTTCTTGCTTGAATTATTTTTACCATTATGGGCGTGAGCGGGGCCTCATGTCTAAGTTTTGCCTAAGGCCCCACAAAGCCTAGAGCCGCCTCTGCTTACTGTAACTAAGAATGTTCATACTCCTTGGATTGCTCTTTATAAAGCTAATAAAAATGTAAAGTTAAAAAAAAATTTTTGAGTGTCGTGACACAGGCTGTGAATATTTATGTACATGTGATTTTTTTCGTTTTTTATTTTTAATAAATTTGCAAAGGTTTAAAACAAACTTCTTTCACGTTGTCATTATGAGGTATTGTTAGTAGAATGTTGAGGAAAATAATGAATTTATTCTATTTTGGAATAAGGCTGTAACATAATAAAATGTGGAAAAAGTGAAGCGCTGTGAACAGTGGTGGCCCCTCCATTAGGGACGCCCCCTCTATCCATGGCCGCCACCCCAATACTCTATCCAGTCCACGGCCGCCACCCCCTATTCATACGTCCAGCCCCTTTCAGGACGCCGGGCGCATGAATTACAGTGGCGGGGGTGTTTTTTTGAATCACCCGATTAGAGCCAGAGGATCTAATAGGCTTCAAAATAGGGTGGGCTCATGGCGCAGAGCATTGCGCCATGAGCCCACCTAGGTGTTACAACAGCGAATGAGCAACACTGATCCTCCTCCCAGCCAATCGGGAAGCGGGTCTGATACCCAACACCCAATTGGCTGAAAGGACAGGCGATCCTATTGGACGCCTAGGAGGAGTGGAGGAGATGCTCTGCGGAAGCAAGGAGGAGAAGACACAGAAGCCGCTGCCCAATGTTCGTCTATGCCCCGATCCCCGCCGCTGCCCGATGTGCCCGCCGATGCCCGATCCCCGCCACTGCCCGATGTGCTCGCTGCCTAGATGGGGTAAGTGCTGGTGGACCGGCAGACAGCGATGTGAGGGGGTTGTTGTTTGCCGCCCCCCCCAACAAAAAACACCAACCACCACTGGCTGTGAATACTTTCCGGATAGACTGTAAATTGTTTTATGCTTTTTTATATGATATTTTTAAATTACACGAGCAACCGGATATAGAACATTGCTGCCAGATTTGGGAGATTTGGGGTCCGCCCTTAAAGCCCAAAAAGGCAGTTATGACCATCCTGAACGGGGTGTCATGTGGAGTCGGTAAGTGACCATTTCGTCCTTCACTTTGGGTGAAGGTGTCGGTGGGTGTCATTATATAATCCTTTATAATCCTTGGGACTATAAACTGTGTTTCACCTCTGATTATCTTCACATCACACACTTGGATTGGAATTGGAATTGGACTTTTTTTATGTTTTCCATTTTGGACTCACAGTGTAGGGAATTTTCCCCCTTTTGTATTTATTGTTATTTGCACTGTTACCTGACATGATTTATATGTTTTAGTCAGGGTTTATTACTAGTCACTTTTTGTATGTACTGATAGTATAATGGATTAATTATCTGATAGATATCTGCACAGTTACTATGATGGTATTTTGATTAATTAAGTCTGGTTGAGAGCAACACAACACTACAATAGTATATAAGATTCACCTTCTGATCCCCCACTAATATACAATACTTCTACGTTATAAGAAATACAGTGGCTGTGGATTATATAACAATCTCTGCTGATACTTGTTACATAACACCCAGCCTCCTAATCACACTGCTGTAGATTTTATAACAATCTATGCTGTGTCCCCATAGCTATATATGATACAACACTCATCTACCAGTCTAAACATATACACACTATTTCTTTCTTTTTCTGCTGTACATTATAAATCCCCTGCCACTAACCTCTGAAAGTCTCCATACCTCAGCGATGAAACAACTCCTTCTTCACTGCTCTATATTACACAACACTCAGCCTCTATACCTTAAAGCTATACATTATAAAAGAATCATTATTTGTCTCTATTAGTATGTACATCAGATAAAGCCAGCCACAGGCCAAGACTCAGCTGCTGTACTTCATATAAATCCTAGCCTGTATTCCCCATTATAATATAAGATCAGCATCTTGTTTTTTCTTACCTTGTTCCTATCAACAGTGTCTAGCTTTCCATCCCATCATCCACCAAGGCCAAGCTAACCTTAATGCCGCGTACACACGACCGTTTTTTCAGTCGGAATACACTCTGAAGGTTTTTCCGACAGAGTTCCGCTGAAACTTTCTTGCCTACACGCGATCACACCAAAGTCCGACCGTCTAGAACGCGGTGACATACAACACGTACGATGGGACTAGAAAAAGGAAGTTCAATAGCGAGTAGCCAATAGCTGCTGTCTCGTACTTGCTTCAGAGCATGCGTCGTTTTTGGTTCGTCGGAACAGCATACAGACGAGCGGTTTTCCCGATAGGAATTGATTTCGTCGGAAAGATTTAAAACATGTTCTATTTCTAAGTCCATCAGAACTTTCGAGAAAAAAAAAGTCCGATGAGGCCCACACACAATCGGAATGTCCGATGAAAAGATTCCGTTGGACTTTTCCTGCCGGAAAGTCCGACCATGCGTACGCGGCATTAGTCCTCCTCACCATCTAAGTTCCTGTCTACAGCAGAACAGGAGATGCAGACAATCATAAGTAGTGATGAGCAAAATTGAGTTCACATTTCCCGAAATTTTAATACTTACATTTTTATGAAAATGTGACCATTAAAATGACATGCATTGGCCGAAAATGTGTTTTTTGTTGGTTTTAAGAGGGCATTCACACTTATGCATTGTGGTAGCCAGCTAAAAAATGCCCATGTTGGTGTAAGCGCATTGCTGGGCCATTTTTATTTATTGGCACCTTAACGTACCTAGCCACTGCATCACAATGGGTGTGCATTTTAGTGCATCCCAATGCATAAATGTAAACCCATCTGTGCATTTTGGTGCATTTTTTTAAGTGCAAAATTCATTACAATATGCATTGCAGTGGGTTGGCAGCCCATTCAAAATTATTAGGCAGCATATGTTAAAGTGTAACTAAAAGCTTTTTTTTTAATTTCGGATAAAATAGGGGAGGGTTATAACACCTGTCATTTTTATTTTTTGCTATTGATGTCCTTTTGGGAAGCTTTCTTCCTTACTGTTTCATAGCCAAAACAGGAAATGAGAAGAACATGACGACAGTCACTATGACAAATAAAGAGGATGAATCTCCCTTGCAGGGGCACAGACAGCAATAAAACCTGACAGGTGTTCTAATCCCTATCTACTCTATCCAAAATTTAAAAAAATGTTTGCTCTTTTGTAATACTTTATTTACCAAATATTACACAATAACACCCGTCCTGTAATGCACCACAACACATTGATACAACCTGAATGGACCCTATGGGTATAATGGGCTTTAAAGGCTGAGTTTACCTTTTGTGACAGAATTTCACTTTTCAAAAAATTAAATAGAAACCTTTTATAATGGATTCTCTGTCCAAGCCATCCCAATTTTTTATTTCTCACTTACCTAGTCCATGGCAGCTTTGAATAATCACCTCTTTGTTAAAAAAAAATGCATTCTGAGACCAGACTTCCTGTATTATCATGTGACCTTCCAGGAAACTTCATATCTTATCATGCAATGCCTTACTGCATCAGGGAATGTTTTACTTCTGTGGACCACACCTCCCTCAATATTATATCACCCCTATTTTATTTCCACCCACTTTCCTACTTCTTTCGTTGCAATCTCCTTTAGAGCTACCATCAGCTATGTAGTACAAGGGTCTGTCTGATATTATACAAATGTAATAGATTGTTCAGGTGGGTCCTCCTATTTCATAGTTCGGGTTAATCAAAAGTTAGGTATACAGAGATTGTACAATCATATTGCATAGTGTATACACACCTATTCCACTTTCAGGCCCCATTCACACCTAGTATAGTGGGAATGCACACTTTTTGTTGCCTTTTTCCCATGACTTGCATAGGGCAGTCCAAAGATTTTAATGGGCTGTCCTATGTGCAACAAATGCAGCAAAGTAGCTCATGGGGCATCCTAGTGTGTTGCACCTTGCACGTTTTTTACAGTGCTTTTTGTCAACTTTGTTGCACATTTTTGCCCACGGCTAAATGTGCACTTGCTTCTGCATTTGGGGTAGCGTTAACAATTAATGGCACCGAAAGCGCGACTAGTTCATTTTAGGTGTATAAAGATGGCCACACACTATGCAATCTGATTTTACAATCTCTGTACAAAGGATACAATATCCTTTAGATTTACCAAAACTATATAATAGGAGGACACACCTATCTATCCAATCACTCTGTATCCAGTTTGGCAGGCCCTTGCACTACATAGTTGATAGTAGATCTAAAGGAGATTGTACAGTCAGACTGTATAGCGTATGGTGACATGGACACACTTCTCACGCCTCATGTTTTCAATACTACAGCTCTGCTTCACATCAGGGACGTGCAGTCAGGGGAGGCAGGGAGGTAGGTGAAGCAAAGCCATGAAGTGCCATAAACATAAAAAAAGCTGGGGGTAGGTAGCCCCACTGGTCAAAATTTGGGGCTTCTGCCACCTCCTTGGGCAGCATGTCAGAAGCTACATACAGAGCGGCCAGTTTAAATACAAGCTGGCACACTCTGTTTTCAACAGATTGAGAGGTTGAGCTCACAGTGCCTCTCACTTCTTGTCAGAGGCCCTGAGCTTAATGGACAACTGGGAGCCTTGGACCAATAGTAAAGCACCATTGGCCCAAGCTGTCCAATAAAAATGCTGCCGTGGAGGCTGTCCTCTCACTGCAGTGGCATAATAGGGGCATGTGTCTAAAAGACAAATGCTCCCTCCCAGCCCAGTCTTTTTAACTACAAGGAAAAGCGTGTGTTTATGTGTATAGGATTTACCCATAATCCCATGCTTTTCTCACACAGTTAAGAGAGAGAATGAGAATCTGTTGCTGCTGAAAAGGTACTGTTTTAATCAAGCTATATCAAATATTATTATGCTATATGTTATAACATAATAATGTATTATTTATCTATTTACTGTGAATCATTGGTTTGAAGTTATAACTTCAAACTTAAGTAATTTGTCCGTTAAGCCACCTTCTTTAGTACAGTTTTTGAAAATATAGTAAATTGCCTTAAAAACAATATATAATAATTATTTGTATAATACTTACTTATGGTAATTAACCCCTTGCCACCCAGGCCAATTCTGACACTTCTCTTCTACATGTAAAAATCATTTTTTTGCTAGAAAATTACTCAGAACCCCCAAACATGGTATACTGGTATATTGTTTTAGCAGGCACCCAAGGGAATGAAATGGTGGTTGTTGCAACTTTTTATGTTGCACTGTATTTTTGCAGCAATCTTTCAAACGCGTTTACGCCAAGTAAATAGATGCCTAACATGTCACGCTTCAAAAATGCGCACACTTGTGGAATGGCGCCAAACTTCAGTACTTAAAAATCTCCATAGGTGACACTTTCAATTTTTTTCCAGGTTACATGTTTAGAGTTACAGAGGAGGTCTAGTGCTAGAATTATTGCTCTCGCTCTAAAGTTCACAGCGTATGTAACCTGTGTGTATCTGACTCTGATACTAGACAGTACCTCACCAGCTACTGACCTCACCGCATGTCCCTTCTTTACATAGGCTGTTATGTGATCACTCAGATCCTGCACACTCTGCCAAATGAATGATCTATGCAAAAAGAAGGTAAGGTACAAAACAATTGATCAGCAGAGGAAGACACTGTGTTTTCACAATGATTGCATATACGTATAGAGGTGAGATTTTCTGTCATTTTTTGTTGCGTCTTCAGGATAGGAAGTGCAGGGAAACCTGCCCAGTGGCATATTCACAGCAAAAAAATTAAATAAAAAAACAGCATAGAGACTTTAGCCCTTCCCTTCACAATTGTTTTACATACTGTACACTGAATCCTAAATAAATCCACAAAATGCCTAATTAACTCAATGAGTGAAATTGATTTTGCAGCAAATTGGCATTGCTTCCCCTGAGAGAGGTGATGATGGGAGCTGTCTGCCTGCATTGTTCTCTTTCTCTCGTCTAACCTCTTCACACCTAATCTTCTTACATCTATTGCCATGCAGCCTTGCTGAATGATGTAAAAGCTGTGAACAGCTCCAAGGATCGCAGCATGACCAAGGACTAATACTACGGTTCCTTACCATCTGTACTAAGAACTATTGGCTCAATAAAGATTTTTTAAACCAAGTTTTGGAGAATATAAACTTCCTTTTGAAGACTGTAGGGATGATTTACTAAAGGCAAATGGACTGTTTACTTTGCGAGGAAAGTTGCAAGATAATTTTCCCCAAAGCTTCGTGAGTGTGGTAAAATTTCACTTTGCAAAAAATAGCCAATCATGTGCAAGGAAAATATAAAACAGCATTTTTGCTTGTGCATGAATGAATGATGGAAGTCAGCAGAGCTTCACTTCATTGATTAAGCTTTGAGTATAATTCCCTTGCAAAATAAACAGTCTATTTTCCTTTAGTAAATCAACATCAATATGTGTGAAACCCATCTGACTGAATGATTAGGATGCAGTTAGGCCTCATGTACACTGCTGCTGGTAAACGGACATTCAGAGGCAGTTGGAAGCTTTTTTCAGTTGCCCCTGAACTCATCCAATGTTAGCTTATGTGTACATGTACACAGGGTCGTTTAATGTCGTTTTTAGGCAGTTGCGTTTAGAAGATTTTCTTTTAAGGCAAAAAAATGGGTTCAGACGCAGATGTTTCCGATGTTTCAGTTGCCAGACGCACCTAAACGTGGTACCAGCGTTTAGGTGCGTTTTCGTTTAGAAGAGTTTTTAAAGGTGCATTATTTTTTTGAGGGTCTAATGATGTTATCTTAAATAAATGCTCCTAGACGAGGACGCAGCAAAATGCTGCTAAACCCAATTAAACGCGGCATGCAAACGCGGCTAAATGGACGTTTTTAAATGCCGGTTCTAAGCTGTTAAGAAAAATTTACAGAAGAGGTTGCCTGAGCGTCTTGTGTATTATCATTATTATTATTATACAGGATTTATATAGCGCCAGCAGTTTACGTAGCGCTTTACAACTTGAGGGTAGACAGTACAAATACAATACACTTTGATACAGTAGGAATCAGAGGGCCCTGCTCCTTAGAGCTTACAATCTAAGAGGGAAGGTCAAAAGATACAAGAGGTAATAACTGTGGGTGATGTGCTGATTGAGAAGATAAATGTACAGTTGTTAGGTGGGGGCCAGAGAGGCTTCTCTGAAGAGATGAGTTTTCAGGGATCGTCTGAAAGTGGATAAAGTAGAGAAGAAAATCGGACGGATTGGGGTAGAGCATTCCAGAGGATGGGGGAGGCTCTGGAGAAGTCCTGAAGGCGAGCATGGGATGAGGTGACAAGGGAGTTTGAGAGCAGGAGGTCTTGGGAGGAGCGAAGAGAACGATTAGGTTGGTATTTTGTGACTAGGTTAGAGATGTAGCTGGGGGCCAGGTTGTGGATGGCTTTGTAAGTTATAGTTAGTATCTTGAATTTAATTTGGTGACTGAGTGGCAGCCAATGGAGGGATTGGCAGAGGGGTGTAGCAGACGCTGAGCGGTTTGTGTGGTGGATGAGCCTGGCAGCAGCGTTCATGATGGACTGAAGTGGGGATAGCCTATTTAGAGGTAAACCAATGAGGAGGGAGTTGCAGTAGTCGAGGCGGGGATGACCAGGGAGTGGATTAGAAGCTTTGTGGTGACATTGGTTAGGAAGGGGCGTATCTTGGAGATGTTGCGGAGATTGAGGCGGCAAGCTTTGGATAGTGATAGAATGTGGGGTCGAAAGGTTAGTTCAGAGTCCAAGATTACACCTAGGACCCTGGCGTGGGGAGATGGGTTGATAGTTGAGCCGTTGATATTGACAGGGAAAGCAGGGGAAGTGGCACCTGAGGCCATTAGTGTACATTAGGCCTTATGCCCCATTGACACCTGAGCATAGCGTTTTCGGGCAGAAAGTTGCGCGATTTTACCACGATTTTGCCACAATTTTTGCCGCGTCTTTGTCGTGATTTGATGCATTTTGCCACGATTCTGTACAGATCAAAAGGTCACCAATGTAAAAAGCAGAAAAACCTTTGTAATCTGCCTAAAAAAAAAGTTCCAGAACTTGTTTGAGCTTCAGGCGTTTTGGAGCTTCTGGCTTCAAGCATTTTGGAGTGGAGATGTGAACCATCTCCATAGAGAATAATTGTTTTTTTTTCCCCTCCAGCGTTTTGTAGCTTCAGGCTTCAAGTTACAAAACGCTCAGGTGTGAATGGGGCCTTATGCCTCATACACACGATCGGACTTTCCACCAACAAAACTGTAGAATTTTGTCCGAAGGGCGTTGACTCAAACTTGTCTTGCATACATACGGTCACACAAATGTTGGCCAACAAGACGTACTAGACGTACTACGATAAAAGGATAAAAAGGAAGTTCAC
This sequence comes from Lithobates clamitans, assembly GCA_037952925.1. Lineage (NCBI taxonomy): Eukaryota > Metazoa > Chordata > Amphibia > Anura > Ranidae > Lithobates > Lithobates clamitans. Next base: position 3,016,544 of record JBBGZY010001190.1, read on the forward strand.
TAGTCATGCGCCACCCTTTGGGCTCCTTCTGCTAATCACGTGTTAGTAGAAGTTTGATCAGTGTCGATTCGCGTTTTTCAGCCTCGTGCTTGTCAGTTTGTTTCTGTTTTTCAGGTTTCTCCGGATGACGGACCCCTGATTTCACTGTCTATTGGCTTTGCTGTCCTCCTATATTACTAAGCAGGACACGTGTATGCGGTGTATGCATTAATGATAAAAAATATTAATCCTTTTCAACTCCTTGAATTAATTGCTTGGAGTCCCTAAACTGCCCTGATTTTGGCACATTTTACAGCACATTGTCACTGTAACTACACCAACTTAACAAATACACTGGTATTGAGCACTGAAATAAGAAGCCACACATTGTTGAGTATAAAACATTTTACTCCAAGCACATTCACATGTGTGTTATAAACGTTTTTTGAACAAACCAACATCTTGGTGTATAACATGTATGTTTGACATGGTCCTGCCTACTTAAAGACGTTCAGCTCACTTGATCTCTGCCTTCGCCTTTGTCAACATCACAGAGACTTTCTCCTGCATTCCTATTGAAGACTTGCTCGGCTGACGTCCCTTCTGGCTCCTGATCCTGCTTGCTGTACTACTACGTTTACCTCTGGCTTTCTGAAATTGGCTTGGCTGACTACCCGATTCGGTTACTGAACTCTGGCTTGTTTTGACCACGCTTACTCTGTTTACCTTTTTATTATTATTATGTAACAGGTGTGATTTAACTATACTTCTGTCTCGGTCTGATTCATGGTTCCTAATAATTAGTATGTCAAAACTGTGTTGATCTTGCCTTCATCAGATGGGGTGATCTCACCCCTCTAAAAGCCAAATTTTGAAGATGCACACAAATTGGGACTCAAAATTCAGATTTTGCTCATGATCCCATGCCTAAAATGTGTGTCTTTTTTTTTATTATTATTATTAAACAAGTGTGATTTAACTATACTTCTGTCTCGGTCTGATTCATGGTTCCTGATAGTAGGCGAAGGCCATGAATTCAAAAGATACAGTCAATCCACTTGTTGGTAATATTTTTTCCAGATTGGATGAGTAAGAACACCGCATGGATTAGTTTGCCATAGCATTACAAATGCTCCTGAGTCGCACGGCTCACCTGGAATCTCCCACTGTGGCTGCTCCAGTACAACCTGAGTTGCAGGCTGTCCCTGCTGCTGTGCCAGTCTCTGTGCAGGCACCCGCCTCGAACATTACCCCTATAAGAGGTATGTCTGGTTCCACTCCGCTTCCCCTGCGATTTGGGGGGCGATCCAGTTCAATGCAGAGGGTTTCTCAACCAGGCTCAACCATGGGGGTTCAATGGACGTGTTTCGGGGGTGCAACCCTTTCCTCTCACCTACTTTAGTTTGGAGGAAGTGGTTGCACCCACAAATCGTGTACATTAATATCCCATGATGGGAGATAGCACATGTTGACACACTGTGTGCATCTTCAAAATTTGGCTTTGCAATTTATTTAAAACTATAAAAACAGGTACAACATAATAACAACTATAAAAGGTGATTTTTGTTTATATTTTCCCTAAAATATCGATGATGTTGCTCAGTCTTTTTTTGAACATCATGGATGTTTTGTTTCATTTGTTCCAAATCATGATTACAAACCATGATCTCACTGATCAGGATTTGTGCACTTGCACTGCTGAAGTGAGTTTCTTCTTCCACAACATTCACATCGCCTAAAAATAAAAAAAATAACACCATGTATTAAAAATATGCAGGCATCCATCTTACGCCGTAGTAGCCTGGTCATTAAGTAATGGTTGTCTATGCCTTCTTTTCAGTTTTATTTAATTTTTAATTTTTGTTTCTAATTTCTATTATCTTTTACTACTGTATTCTTTATTATTTTTTCAATATTATATTTTTCTTCATTGTTTATTTTTGATTTTTTATTTCTATTTCTATTTTTATCTACTTGACTTCTTTTTCCTTTCCCTTTTAGGGGTATAGTGGGATCCCTGCACTCCCAGCCCGGCCCGCTGATTTATCATTGTTAATCTGTTTGTATGACTGTTAATTTGTTATGCGGACACCTGGATAACCAGGCGCCGATGCCATTATGTGGTGCGGCGCCTTGGCTACTTAAGGATTCCCAAATGCTGTCTGCGCATGCTCTGAAGAAACCCGGGTCACGGGTGAAACGCGTCAGCATGATGACATCATGCTCTCTGTAGCGAATACTCAGCTCCACCCACACACCAAGGAACTCACTTCCGTGATCTTTGTGAGTTTTTCTTGAGTGCCACTGGAAAGCACCGGAATCCCAGGACGGCCGTGGCGTCCTTTTTACCTTCTGAGGGACATCATTATCCCAGCTTGCACTCCGTGGAATGAACCGGGGAAACAGTGGAAATCGACGGAAGCTAGTCTTAGGGCTCACAGGAAACGCAGAATCAGCTTGTTCACCGGTGCAGAGGCTGTGGTGGCTGTTGGGAAAGTGGTGAGGTCTCCTGTTTTACACCTCCCGATCGGGAAGTTTGTATATACATACATACTCGCCTGCACCCTAGACACCTACCCACCAGCATAGGTGTTCTTTAGCCTACACTAACTGCCGTGTAACTTTAGCTCAGGAGTAGACACTTCCTTCATGTACACTATACATCCACGCTGCAATTTTCAGTGATCGGCCCCGGTCCTATGCTCAATGTTAATCACGATCTGTCTATGCAATTTCAACCAACTTACTGCATTTATTAGTACCTACTTGCACGCAATATCGTGGCTATACACACTCAGATCTTTGCCTTTGCTCCTGTTTGACTTTTTACCAGTACTTGTGTTACCTGGAGGAGTATTACCTCTTCTCCCCCAGGAAACAATTGTGATTTTCATCAATCTACTTAAAGGCATCTACGGGGGGTGTATGGATGTGTGTATGTAGACAACGTTGTCTAATTTTAATAATTTGTTGGTGGTATTGTTTATTTTAGATTAGTGTTAAGTGAAGTTGTATGATTAAACTTTATATATTTTTTGCTAAATTGCCTGTTTCTCCTTGAAGAATTGCTTTTTGGAATTGCTTCTCTAATTCCTGTTTTTTCTTATATCCATCTATTACCTGAAGCTGTGGTCTCAGACACTGACCTGTGGTCGACACCATTTCTACAACTTCACCCAGCACTTCATGAACATCAGCATCAACATCTTCAGGGTGTGTGGTGAGTTGCCTTTCCTCATTAGGTGTGGGGTTACTGGTATCCTCAGATTTCCCCCTGGAGCTGGAATACTTACCTGTTTTGTGCAAGTTTCACGCATGGAGAAACCCCTAGTATCCACTGAAGCACCTGGGGTGTATAACAAGAATGTTATGGTATTCCACACTAGTGCGCCTGCGTCCAGATGCATAAACAGCTGCCGAGTGTCCTCTCCTGACACTGAATAAAGTTGACATTTCAGTATAGTTTCAAACACATCTAGACAACAATCCAATGAACGTATTTTAATCAAAATAGGCCTGAACAAATGTAGTTAATCTGCATCTAACAAAAATGGCGTATTAGTGGTCGAACAAACGATGTTTAATGTCCCACGAACATAAAACTTGGCATTTTAAACTGTACAACAGTAAAGAAAAGAACATGGACCAGCATGAAAGTAATAAGAAGAATAGGAACACACAACAAATACTTTTTTTTTGCAGCACTTTCCTGATCTTTCTATACTGATCTTGCTCCCTCAATTTCAGGTCTAACCAGCGTTTCCTCAATTGATTCTTGGATCGTCGTAACCCAGAATTCAGGTGCAGACTTCTGACAGCTTTAGCCATGATCTTGGCCTTTCTGACATTTGGGTTTCTGTACGGTCCATGATTCCCATCATAGTCTGAAAATGAAACAATATAAGAACCTCTGTGCTACTAACAAGTGAAGGTGACTGAGTGTTGCAAAATCTAATGGTTTTCACAAATTAACCAGTAATAGCAAATATATATACAAAGCGATTTCGCACAAAGCCGTAAAAACGAATCAAATAGTTCCAATATTAATTAAAGGTGAGTGTGTCAAACCATACACAAATTCAGATAAAGTGATGAAAGTTCAATATAGTCACAATAATGAATGGCTGTGTATGAACTCTTGGAAAAATTATCCAAAAAACAACGTGATAGAAATAGAAAGTCCAGTAAGCAAAATGACAAAAAAAAATCTGTCGTGACTATAACATAAAAAATGGTGCAAACTATAAGGTGCAAAATATATTGGTGCAAAATATAAATTTAAATCATGATGAATGGTGAAAAATATATTAAACCAGTCCACAAAATGGTGACAAAAAGCCGTTCAGGAGTCTTCTCAATGGATGTAACAAATTGGAACAGTGACAGCTGGAATATGTGCTCACAGAGCCCTTACCTTAATAGGCATGGGTAAATGCCTTGAAGATCATCGTGAATGGATAGTGGTTTGAGATCAGCAGGTTCTCCCGGAAGGTAGATGGTAAGTATAGGGCCAGCTCAGGCTCACATCAGAATCCGGATGAATTCTCCAGAGAATGCATTTTTTATTTAATTCCTTTAATTTTTGTTGAAGGAAGTGTCGAGAGTGATGGCCTGGGTTGGGTGTGGTCTGGCAAAAAATGCAGGCTGTTGGAAGACCGCAGCCTTAGGACATGTCATCTGCTGCTGCTCCCGATCTCTTAGAGTCCAGGACTGTATTGTGCTCCCTATTAAATGGACTCCTCAGGTTACCAATTTTTACATTCAAATAGTTGATGTCTGCCCTGGGGTACAAACGCTTCACCAATTCCAACTGTTTCTCCATCGTTGCCTTCCTCTTGCTTTTTACATGACCTTGTGCTCCCTATTGAATAAAAAATTTTGGGTTTGCAAAATACTTGGCTATGTGTTTTACTTAAAAGAGTACAGTTTGTTTATGAGTAGGCAGGTACATTTCAAAAATACAATGACAAATTAACAAGGGACACCAACATAGTTGTATCTTTGAGCTTTGAAAATACAAGATAATAATGGTGTTGTGGTAACTTGACAGAAAAAATTATTTTGGAGATCACTATAAAAAAAATGAAATATGTTTGTCAGAACTCTGTGAATATCACCAGCAAAGCAGCTTCATTATTATACCATTATAAAGAAGAAGATAATGCGCTGCATTTCTAGATTTCATAATTTCATAATTTGCCGCTTCACAAATATGATATCTCCATTACGAACGCTAGTTTTACAAGACGGAGCGCTTCCGGCTCGTCCTTGCTTCTGAGCATGCATGTTTGTACTTTGGACTTGTGTCCGACGGACTTGTGTACACATGATTGGAAAATCCGACAACACACATTTGTTGGCGGAAAATTTGAAGACATGCTAGCCAACATTTGTTGGCGGAAAGTCCGACAACAATTGTTCGATGGAGCATACACACGGTCGCATTTTCCACAAACAGCCTGACATCCAACATTTCGCATCGGAAAGTCCGATCGTGTGTATGGGCCTTTAGCGTTTCGAGCTTTCCAGTTTTTAATTGGACAGTCTGATTTTTGTAATCACTTTCTGGTTCTTTAAGAGCTCATGCACACTGCAGCTCAAAAAAAAGTTGCTTTATACAGGCGTTTGAGCTTTTAGTTCTGCCTATAAAAGCTTAAAGAAGCTTGTTCTTTCTCGCGTTTTTATTGAGCTCTCTCAAGCTTTTTTCAGCATAAGTGTTTTTTTCTAGAAACCCTCCTAGATAGTATTTTCTTAACCACTGTATAAACAAAACAAAAAGCTGGAACAAACGTTTTTGCATGTTTTTTGACCTCTTTGGGGCACTTGCTCCTCTCAAAAACGCGAGTTTGGTGGGGGGGGTTTTCTGCCTGTAGGAGCATATGCCTGATAAAGCCCTAGTGTGCATGGACACATTGGCTAACATGGAGGGGAGTTTCTAGGCAGAAAAAGCAAGTGCTCAAATCAGCTCAAAAGCCTGTAGGAGTTGCTTTTTGAGCTCCTTTGAGCTGCAGTGTGCATGAGCCCTAATACACCTTCTCTTCTGGGGAAATTGTCAGGATCACTTTATTAGTCAGTATGGCTTTCAGCCTGTGTATGAGTAGCAAATCTTGTGAATTAATCCTCTAAACAATGTTTGCAGCCTTCATTCATAATTACATTATAATAATACAGTAATACCTCGGATTGCGAGTAACGCGGTTAACGAGCGTTTCGCAATACGAGCCATTATTTTTTTTAAATCCTGACTCGGTTTGTTGTCTCACAAAACGAGCAAGATTCAAGCCTCTGCGGTGTGCAGTACCGCATTTGGTCAGAGGTGCAGGGGCGCCGGTGACACTTGGAGCTGTTCGGAGCCGTTTGGAGCCGCCCGGATGCAATCCGTTCCTGAGTGTTTCCAAACCTCTGCAAGGCTTTCCAAGTGCATCCGAGCAGCTCCAATCGGTCTCCGAGGATTTCTGAGTCTCTCCGGCGCCGCCCCCCCCCACCTCTTGCCACATGCGGTACTGCATACAATAGAAGTCAATGTGGAACAAATTATCTTTGTTTCCATTGACTTCTATGGAGAAACTCGCTTTGATATGCGAGAGCTATGGATTACAAGCATTCTCCAGGAATGGATTATGCTCGTAATCCAAGTTTCCACTGTATTGGTATGGTATATTTTGGGTAGCGTTTCTACGTGGATCAAAGACTCATTCTTTGCTCTACTTGTGACGTTAGCTCCAGCAAACCTCCAGCTAAGTTTTTTTTCTTTTAATTGAAGCCTAACTGCATGGGTTAAATTTTCATTTGTCTAGGGGGAAAGGAGAAAGTTTAAATACTTACTGTAAACTGGGTACTCTTCTGTTAGATTGTCTTCTGTTGAACTGTCCTCCTGGAAAACCTCCTTCAATCAGCGGCTTGCAGCAAATCGGTTACAACACTGATCAGTGGAGCCCCACTGTCACACAATACAATAGCCCAGGACCAGGGGTGGGTGTGTGTGTGTGGGGGGGGGGTGTTTCCATACACTTACATTTTATAATGTAGCAAGGTCCCAGACCTCTAGAGGCCTAATTGTGACCTCCAGAGTCAAGGAGAGTTGACATCCTTCTTGGTATAGTGGGTTACTAGGCATGGTGGGTGTAATACAAGCTGAAGTGATTGGCGCTAGACACTTTTTGAATGCAAAGAGATTTATTGTTTCTTAAACAAGATCTGTGGGAGAGAGGGTTAGGGTCAGGACACCCTTAAGTAAATTCAATGTTCATTGGCAGACTCTGAGACTTCTATAGGTAGACAGTTATACAGGGAAAGGCCTCCAGCTGGATACCACTTCTGTATATGTAGGACTGCTGTCTCCTATGGCAACAAATCTTGTAACAGTCACTAATGCCGCGTACACACGGTCGGACTTTTCAGCTACAAAAGTCCAACGGACGCTGACGGACTAAAGCTGGCTGGTAATCCGATCGTGTGTGGGCTTCTTCGGACTTTCAACGTACTTTTTTAGCCTCAAATCCGACGTACTTTAGATTTGAAACATGCTTCAAATCTTTACGTCGTAACTACGACGGACCCCGAAGTCCGCTCGTCTGTATGCTAGTCCTACGGACAAAAAAACGACGCATGCTCATAAGCAAAAACTAAACGGAAGCACTCGGTCTAGTAAAACTAGTGTTCGTATTGTAGGTAGCACATTCATCACGCTGCAAAATCTGTGATCGTTGAATGCAGCGCATTTTATTTCTTCTTTACGAATGTTCTAAAGAACGAAGGTGTTTTGCTGTTCATAATCAGAGTTCTCCCAAACTGATTTCTGAATTCTTTTTCTCTTTGATCTCATGAATGATATAGTATGCTTTTTATAAACAATGTTTCCATACTAATAATACTTTTTCCCTTATTTTTTTTTTTTTTTTTAGGTTTGTAAAGTTACCACAAAGAACCCATTATTCTTTTTTTTTTTTTCTAGTGATTATTTTTTAGTTTTTAGATAAAGTTAACCCAAAGCACCGTTTTTGTTTATGTATATTTTTTTATTTTCAAGACTTACCACTTGAACATTATTAACATTAGTAATGTATTTTTGGTGTGTTTTTTTAAAACTCAATGAGATTGTTGTCCCTTGTTAATTTAACATTGTGTGTAAAATCAATGATTTAAAAGAAAACACATAAAGTCTTTTGCTAAACTCAAAAAAGATCCATTTATTCATGGTCAAAATAAAATAAAGAGGAAGTCAACGCTGGAAAAAGTCGGTGTACAAGAAAATTGGGATCTTGAGGAGTCCATATAAGAGGGAGCACAATCTGGTCCAAGAATCCCAGAGATCAACAGCACCAGCAGATGATCTAGATGTCCCCAGACTGTGGTCCTACAACAGCCTGCGTCTTCTGTCAGACCAGACTGAACCCAGGTCATCACTTTCTTCTCTTCCCTGCAGCCTTTCCTCCACGCTGCCCTGCAGCCTTCCCTGCAGCCTTCCCTGCAGCCTTCCCTGTAGCCTTCTTTTGAGGCTGTGGCTCTGGTGTTTCAGTTGTGGCAGGAGGAGGAGGAGGAGGAGGAGGAGGAGGAGGAGGGGGGGGGGGCTGCCTCATGTAGTTGGGTGTTTTTTGTTAGCGTGCCCTGCAGCCCCTTATGGATTGTTTCCCCAAATAGGCGCTCACAAATGAGGCGCTGCTCCCAATCCATCTGAAGAAGCCTGCTGGCTAAGTAGCAGCCATAGGCTTCTTCCGCTTCGGGGGGGCTCGTTAAAAACCGGGTGGCCTGTTGCATGAGGCGCAGGGACGCGTCCTGTGTGACCATCCCCTTCCTGGCCCTTTTTTTGGGAAGGTGGAGGGGAGGCACTTGGGATTGGGTGAGGCTCCTACTGGGCCCAGCCACCTCACTTGGCCCAGCCACCTCACTTGGCCCAGCCACCTCACTTGGCCCAGCCACCTCACTGGGAGCAGCCACCTCCTGCCTGACACTGGGCCCAGCCTCCTCCAGGATGATGGTGAATCCGGCCTCCTCCAGGCTGTCCATGGGCCCGGTCTCCTCCTGCCTGCCACTTTCCCCACATTCCTCCTGGATGGACTCATCCTGTGTATAAAAAAAGGACAATAGTTTTAGTTTCTTTTTTTGGGTTCATCAATGACACACAGTTTGCTTCTCATGACTAGCAAATTCAATGTGAATACATCTCTTTAATAAAAGAGTCTAATCAGACACCCTAATTATTTCAAGCAGGTGCCAAACATATTTAGCCACTACTATCATTTGATATGTATACACAATTTGGAGTGCAAAATTATTTGAGACAATTATAACATCCAGTTAACATCATTAATATTAGTACAGTAAATATTTGTAAAAATAATTTACCTGACTCCAGATGGTCATATCCGGTTCATCCAGGATGGAAGACCCAGCTTGCTCCTCATCAGCCTCTGCTGGGGTGGAGGGAAGGGTGGAGGGAAGGGTGGAGGGAAGGGTGGAGGGAAGGGTTGAAAGTGATGCCCTGGCTTCATTCTGGTCATCAAGAAAACGGAGTTGATTGTAGTACCACAGCCTGGGTACATAAACATCATCTGCTGATGCTCCTGATCTCCTTGATTCCTGGATCTTCCTATGCTCCCTTTTATACATGTTCCTCAAGACCCCAATTTTCTTGAGCACTGTCTCCATTGTTGCTCCCGGGATGGTCTCCTGGACAAAGGACAGAAGTCTCTCCAGCGTTGACTTCCTCACATGCTTGGCATAATACTGAGGGTGTTTCACCTCCCACAAATTCCTCATCTCTCGATATTTTGAAATAAAAGAAGTAAGGAACTCTGGATCCTTCAATAGGGGATTCATTATATCTGGAAAAGAGAAAGTCACAAGACCAAAAACACTTATTATAGGTTTCTGCTAACCCCTCATCATCTTCTCCCTATGTAGGCCTCATCAATCTATCAAGCCATATAGGCCGCTTGCTACAAAGTCATGACCATAAACCCCCCAAAAAAATATATATCTCAAATTACCTTCGTTTTGTAACGTCCTGGTCCACTATCACCTACGCACAGAACGTACGTACGACACGCGCGAAAGGCCCCTCTTTATACACTACGCATGTGTGAAACTCCGCCTGCGTCGCCCGCCCCTGACGTTCAAAATTAACTCATGTTCTCCGCCCCCTAATTCGACGCACAGAACGTACGTACGACACGTGCGCAAGGCCCTCCTTTATACACTACGCATGTGTGAAACTCCGCCTGCGTCGCCCGCCCCTGACGTTCGAAATTAACTCATGTTCTCCGCCCCCTAATTCGACGCACAGAACGTACGTACGACACGTGCGCAAGGCCCTCCTTTATACACTACGCATGTGTGAAACTCCGCCTGCGTCGCCCGCCCCTGACGTTCGAAATTAACTCATGTTCTCCGCCCATTTTTTGTTACGGCGCGTAGTGGAGTTAAAGAATGGCGGAGACACCTGAAATGTTGACGACCTCAGGTAGTGGAGACAGCCCGGAGGCTGGAACGTCTGGAACGTCAACGAAATCTATGAGGCCTAGATTTAAGGCCTCTAATATGAGTTTCAAAGAGATGGTGGAGATGGTGGCCATTCTTCACAAAGACGACTATGATGGCAATTATGGGCCGTACGCACGGCCAAATTTGCGCAAGGCCAAAATAATGGCGAAGGTCGTGGAGACTTTGCAGGCATCTTTTGGGGTCCAGCGCTCCAAAGATCAATTGCGAAAAAGATGGTCTGACCTGAAACTCAGGGAGCCGGATCAATACCGACGTATCCGGAAAGTTCTTAAAAAAAGTAAGTACTTGTCGTGTTTTTCTCTTGTGTTTATTACCTTGTATACTGCTCCATGTGCTTTTCCTTCCTATACGATTTTTGTTCATCGTTTTAAACAATCTTTTAATAAACCTCGTTACATATCCATATCTATCTATATCTAGATATATCTATCTAGATATATATAGATATATAGATAGATATATAGATATGGATATATATATATATATATATATATATATATATATATATATATATATATATCTATATATATATATATATATATATATATATATATATATCTATATCTATATATCTATATATATATATATATCTATATATCTATATATATATCTATATATATATATATCTATATATATATCTATATATATATCTATATATCTCTATATATATATATATATATATATATATATATATATATATATATATCTATATATATATATATATAGATATATATATATATATATATAGATATATATATATATATATATATATAGATATATATATATAGATAGATATATATATATATAGATATATATAGATAGAGAGAGAGAGATAGAGATAGAGAGAGAGATCAAAAGATTATTAACTATATTTTGAGATATTGATATCTATCTATCCGGTATGTCTTTATAATTTTAAATATTGAAGTAAAATAGGAACTCTACACAAACCACTTCACTACAAATGTTTGAAAATTATTATGTCCTAAAATATCTGTGTGCTAATTAGATTACTAATTTTTTGTTTCACATAGGGGAAAAATCACTCAGCCAACCACAAGAAGACAGTCCACCCCAAGCAAAACCTGATTGGGCAATCAGCCCAAGTCCCATTGAGGATGTGGAGGAAGGAGAGGTGGGCGACATGGGCACCCCACCAGGTGAGTGTCTGACACACCAGCTTACGTTAATCTATGCATGGCTGCCTTTTGTTTAATTGAATTTGTCTACTCTATTTTAGGGGATCTGGTTGTGCTTCATTCAAGCAACAGTGCCACCCCCGAGGATGTGGAGGAATTAGGCTACATGGCCACCCCACCAGGTCAGTGTCTGAGACAACAGCTTTATTTATGGTAAGGTAAACTATGTATGTGTGCATATTTCTAAAGACATTTTTTGGTTTCATTCCACTTTAGGAACAACAAGAAGTGACTATTTCACCTCTGAAAGTGCCCAACGTCTAATTGGTCAAATAATGGCCTGGAATCAAGACATGGATGAAATGCGTAATCGGCTGGATCGTATGCAGCAGGAAATGAAGGACATGATTGATGTTTTGGGTCGAATCTAAATGCCCTTTTTTAAACCCCAAAACATCAATCATGTCCTTCATTTCCTGTTTTGCTGACCCCATTCTGGGCCTTCTCTTTCTTTTTTTGGCAGAACATAAATGGCTGTTTAACCTAATGTCAAAAAGGAGGGCTGTTTCTCGTATATCCCTCAAAAATCCACAAAAAAATAAAAATTGATTTTCTAAAAACCCCCCAAAAAAAAAAAAAAAATTGATTTTAAAAAACCAAAAAAAAAAAAATTGATTTTAAAAAACCAAAAAAAAAAAAAAATTGATTTTAAAACACCAAAAAAAAAAAAAAAATTGGTTTTAAAAAACCCAAAAAAAAAAATTGATTTTAAAAAACCAAAAAAAAAAAAAAAAATTGATTTTAAAAAACCAAAAAAAAAAAAAAATTGATTTTAAAACACCAAAAAAAAAAAAAAAATTGATTTTAAAAAACCCAAAAAAAAAAAAAATTGATTTTAAAAAACCAAAAAAAAAAAAAAAATTGATTTTAAAAAACCCAAAAAAAAAAAAAACTTGCTTTTAAAAAAAAACAAAACTTGATATTCCAAAAAAAAAAAGCCTGTTTTCGAAAATCAAAAAGCCAAAAATATTTTTTTGTGGATTAGGTAGAAATATTTAAATATAATTATATTTTGCTACATCATTAAGATACCATTATATTTTTGTCTATGAACATTTTATACTAAATGCAGAACTGAATGCATAACAACCATTAATAAAAACATCTCCTTATAGGATTTAAACAAATGTGTGGTTTGTTATTTCAAGGCTCAGTATCAGTTTGGTTATAATTGTCAAAAACTTGTTTACAGTGGCAATGGAGCTTATTTAGACATTTTTAAAATTCAAATACAGTTGGCACTACAACTGCTCGACCATAACCTAGGAGACAGCCCAAAAGAAAGGCAAGCAATAAATATAATGCCAGATTTCAGCAATATTTTTTTTATTGTCAAAAAATTATATATCCTGGCCCATTGCAATGGCCCCCCTACCCATAAAATAATCAACATATTGCTGTCTAACTTGACGGGAACTTTGGGGGGCCAAGCCAGTACGGACAGTATCCAGGCCTGTAAGGTTGGCTTCTATTTGTCCGGCCTCAGGCCCAACTGTGCCTATATAATTGGCAGAATGCTTATTTAAAAAGTTGTGCAGAATGCAGCACGATAAAATTATAAAATTAAGTTTGTATTCCGCCAAATTAATGGCTGTTTGAAACAGGCGGAACCGGCTGGCCAGAATTCCAAACGCATTCTCAACCACTCTTCTAGCTCTGGCCAGCCGGTAATTAAAAACCCTCCTCTCCGGGGTGAGGGTTCTTTGGGGGAATGGCCTCATGAGGTGCTTGCTCAGAGCGAAGGCTTCATCGGCAATGAAGACAAAGGGGAGTCCTTCCACGTTATCCTCATCAGGTGGCAATCCCAGGCCACCACTCTGGAGACGCTGGCAGAACTCCGTCTGGGCAAATACTCCTCCATCCGACATCCGGCCATTCTTCCCCACGTCCACATATAAAAAATCATAGTGTGCCGACACCACCGCCATTAAAACAATACTGTGGAACCCCTTATAATTAAAATAATATGACCCCGAATGGGGTGGTGGCACAATGTGGACATGTTTCCCATCTATAGCCCCTCCACAATTGGGAAAGTCCCAACGGCTGGCAAAATGGGATGCCACAGTCTGCCATTCCTGTGGCGTTGAAGGAAACTGGGGAATCAAACAAGAAAACCAAAATCAATTAATTTGGAAGCTAACATTGCAAGAAAATTAGACAATTAAAAACATTATTCCCCAGCATCAGTATAACATTCAATAATTTAATTCTTCTGGAATAACTAATATGGAAAAAGGCACACTTATCAGATTGCTCACCCCCTCTGATAGAACATTGATTACATTTTAGGGGGTTGTGAAATCCCTAAAAAAAATTACTTTAACGACACGCAGGAATTTAGGGACTAACAAAGGCTACAAGACTGCAGTTGTCGCACACTGCAGGTGCAGTTGCTAACCAGCTTACAGTAAATGAGGTAATGTCAAAAGGCATTCATGTTGCAAGGAGTACACAATCACATGCAAGGGCAATTAATGAAAACACTTTGAGGCTTGCATATGATTTGATGATGGAAATCAGCAGAGCTTCTGCTCATTTACTAAAGCACTGGAACAAATGCACTTGTAGAGTGCACATGCATTTTGCAAAGTGCAACATAGATTTGCTTTAGACAAATCAACACCACAGAACATTCAAGCAAATTTTAACGAGGGTGGGGGTGGGGGGTTGTGAAATCTAGCTAATTGCTAATTAGCAGCACACTATTTGGAGTGAGTTCAGGTGGGGGGGGGGGGGTTGTGAAATCTAGCTAATTGCTAATTAGCAGCACACTATTTGGAGTGAGTTCAGGTGGGGGGGGGGTTGTGAAATCTAGCTAATTGCTAATTAGCAGCACACTATTTGGAGTGAGTTCAGGTGGGGGGGGGGTTGTGAAATCTAGCTAATTGCTAATTAGCAGCACACTATTTGGAGTGAGTTCAGGTGGGGGGGGGGGGGTTGTGAAATCTAGCTAATTGCTAATTAGCAGCACACTATTTGGAGTGAGTTCAGGTGGGGGGGGGTTGTGAAATCTAGCTAATTGCTAATTAGCAGCACACTATTTGGAGTGAGTTCAGGTGGGGGGGGGGTTGTGAAATCTAGCTAATTGCTAATTAGCAGCACACTATTTGGAGTGAGTTCAGGTGGGGGGGGGGGTTGTGAAATCTAGCTAATTGCTAATTATAAGCACACTAAATACACTCCAACAAAATACATTCAAAATGAGTAGACTAGGTGGATATGTTCCCATCACTTCATGCTGGGAAGGTTATTAAAGGAAACTATACATGCATGACAAAAAATAACAGGAAAAAATCCCAGCATGTGTGAGGATAAAAAGGGGACATTCACACTATATTGCAATGATGGGAAGTAGTGTTTGAAGCAAGAAATACATTACATTATCAAAGATTACATAAAAGAACATGTGATGCTAATAAAAGAAAAATATCTTACCTTAATATAGTCCTTCTGCAGGACCTGTATGATGGCAGAACAGGTCTCTGGGATAATGATCCCCAGAGCCTGGGGGGAGATGCCTGTCGAGAACTTAAGGTCCTGCAGGCTTCTCCCTGTGGCCAAATACCGCAAGGTAGCGACCAGCCTCTGCTCCGGAGTGATGGCTTGCCTCATGCAGGTATCCTGCCTGCTGATATAGGGGGTCAGCAAAGCCACCAAACGGTCAAAAACGGGGTCCGTCATCCGGAGAAAGTTCCTGAAATCCTCAGGATTATTCTCACGGATCTCACGGAGCAAAGGCATGCGACAGAACTGGTCACGCTGAAGCAACCAATTCTTGGTCCATGAACTCCTCCTCGCCCTGTTCATGGACTGGTCTTGGGCTGAAGAATAAACTACAGCACCAAGCACATACAATGCACGAGCTCTACGACGAGTACGTACAGGTAACATGGCTTCAAAACGGTCGGCTGGTCAGAACGCACTAAACAGAACGCACTGAAGAACAGCAAGGCCTGTGAAGAACGACCTGAAAATCAGGAACGAGCGGCCAATAAAACAAAGATTTCTCAATGCCAACTGACCAAACGCACTGAAAAGCAGATACAAACCTCACAAGCACAGACTGAACAACAGTTAAAACGAACTGAAAAATACGAGTCTTACAAGCGCGAATCGTCTCTCACCAAACTTCTACTAACACGAGATAAACACGAGATTAGCAGAAGGAGCCCAAAGGGTGTCGTACGGGCTATTGAACTTCCGTTTTATAGTCTCGTCGGACTTGGTGTACGTCACAGCGTACTAAGCTGTCGTACTTTTGTGTGGTCGTGTGTGGGCAAGTCCGTTCGTAAGAAAGTCTGCCACAAGTCCGCCGAAGGTACGCCGGAAGTATGTCGGACAGGCTGTCCGACTTTTGTAGCTGCAAAGTCCGACCGTGTGTACGCGGCATAACAGTAATTGTACTTAACTATTGGTAACACAGATAGTTCTCCTCGCACTCTACAGTCTCTCATTGTAGATCTTCACTCACTGAGTTCCCAGTCTCCTATGCCGCGTACACATGAGCGGAATGTCCGATAGAAAAAGTCAGACGGAGTCTTTTCATCGTCTATTCCGATCGTGTGTAGGTCTCATCAGACCTTTTTTTTGAAAATTCTGACGAACCTAGAAATGGAGCATGTTCTAACTATATTTCCAAAGGAACCAATTCCTATCGGGAAAACCACTCGTCTGTATGCTGTTCCGATGGACCAAAAACAACGCATGCTCTGAAGCAAGTACGAGACGGAAGCTATTGGCTACTGGCTATTGAACGTCCTTTTTCGGAGCTCCCGTCGTACGTGTTGTACGTCGCCGCGTTCTGGACGGTCGGACTTTGGTCGGACTTTAGTTTGACTGTGTGTAGGCAAGACCGCTTGAATGGAATTCTGTCGGAGTTCCGTTGGAGAAACCTTCGGAGTTTAGTCCGATGGCAAAACCAGTCATATGTGCACGGCTTTATTAGACTCTCAGACCCAATCGCCACTGGATCACTTGAGCTCTTCCACTTCCATTACTCAGTATCTTCCTCAAGCATCACCCCGCTTCCCTGCTGGGTCCTGGCTTGGCACTCACAGATACTCGTCAAGTGTCACCCCCGCTGATCCGCTAGGTCCCTGACTTGGCACTCACTGATGCTCCTCAAGCATCACCTTTGCTGTCCTGCTGGGTCCCTGACTTGGCACTTGTTGAAGTTTTCCCACTTATTCACCGTCCCTGGCTGGTGAGAAAACTGCTCTGGTACTGGCTCCAGCTCACTCACTCAGCTCACTCACTCAGTCTCTGGTAACAAGGTGGAGGGTCCTCAGACAGCCTAGCAGCCAGATGTCCCCAGGATAGGCCTCAGGCTTCCGTCCTAGCAGCTCGGGGCAGCATAACACATGTCCACCCAGACAGCCGTCTGGGTGTCACAGAACCCCGATCACCTGACTCCACCCGAATAAATAGGCTCTTCCAGCAGGCCAAGGGGCTTAAAGAAACCCCTGCCCATTGGTTGAGACACCCCATCCATTCGTAACATGACCTTGCTATGCCCTTGTCTATCTAAAGTCACCAGAATAACGCCACCTAGCGACAGAAGAGAGAAGGTGCAGCAAGTCCAGAACTAGAGAGGAATCAGTGGATCTACTAACAATTAACCAGGACAACTAGTGCCTTGCAAACTAAATTTACTAGCAACCCTGTCTTAACACCGGGGTGCTACAATAACATCAGCACTGCAATAACAATACAAACAATATATATTTTAATGTTGTAATTTCTACCTGTCTGCTGGCCATCTCTTTCCATAACTGCCTGTTCACTTGTAATTTCTAAGGACTACATATCCCATGGTACCTTGCTGCCTGCAAACAGTAATTCTTGTACTGACTCCGCCTCCTGAAACTCCTCCTCTCAGCACCTCTGTAGATCAGAAGGCAGGCTCTGTGGAATGTGTGACACTGCAGTGTCTATTAACAGGGCAGAGTGAATACATGTCATAGAATTCAAGGAAGGGAGTAAATGTGCGGGGATCTTCACAAAGTAAGTTTACAAACTTCAAGATCATTCATTTTATCAGAACAAAATTTTAGTGCCATAAAAAGAAGTAAAATTCAATCTTTCGCAAGGAGAGTTCCTAGAAAGAAGAAATTATCATAATAATGAAAATGTGTTCTATTTTTACTATGCTCATTGTGACTACATTACACTACTTTAATTGCTTGCCACCCACCCACAATATATTTACTGCAGACAGGCAGCACAGCCTGGCTAGGTGACTTCCTGGTTTTGGTACTCATGTGCATGCCCCCTGCTAAACCTTGCTATGATTGGACACAGCACGAGTTTGTCAGCAGATTTCAGCCAATGATTAATGGCTGAAACCTGCTGATTGGCTGTGGCCAATCACAACACAAAGTTCTGTGTTGACAAACACACAGAACTCTGTTCACGGGCAGGGATTTGTTTGTTTCTTCTCCCTGAACTCAATTCTGAGACAGATCTGTGTCTATGTCTTCTGTGATGTGTTTATTCTTCAATAAAGATTCTGACATATTTGCAAATATGTGCATTTGATCTGTAGTGTCTCCAGTTCCAGCTGGTTATTGCTGCAGCACCCCCTACTCCAAAAGCCCTAGCCAGGAAAGTGTGTGATGGGAATATTATTACTGTTAGTAAGGCCTGGTTCACATCTATGCATTTTTTAGTGCGTTTTCAGTTTTGCAGAAACACACAACAGTCCATTTAACATGGTTTCCTATGGGTAACATTCACATCTTCGCATTTTATGGAAAGGGCCAGGGATCGGCAGGTTGCGTTTTTGGTTCTATAGACTTCAGTGGATCAAAAATTTGTATTAAAAAACCCAATGCATCAACTGCTACCTGTATAGGTGTGAACCAGGCCTTAAAGCAGCACACGTTACACTCATTACACTTATTAAGGACATAGTTAACCCCTTCCCAGCCAGTGTCATTAGTACAGTGTACAATATTATCACTGATCACTGTACTAGTGTCACTAGCGATGTCAGTGTTAGTTAATCAGTTAGTGTCCATCCCAGCCAGTGTCTGTTAGCACCTGATTGCCCACCAAACTATCACAGTCACACATTAAGTTGCTGATCACGCCATTACTAGTATATTTCCTGTACGGATCAGTATCTTGATCACGATCAGAATAATACAAGTGCCACGATAGTATAGTGTCCCCAAAAATGCAGTTTGGTTTTTACCAAACACATGCAGCAGGATACATTTTAGCCTACATTTACGAAGAAAATTCATTTTATTAAATATGCTTTATAACAGAAATGAGAAAATATTGTTTAAAGTGGTGTTCCGGCCGAAATTATACTTTTTAAATAAAAAATACCCCTATAATACACAAGCTTAATGTATTCTAGTAAAGTTAATCTGTAAACTAAGGCCTGTTTTGTTAGTTTATAGCAGTAGTTTGTTATTTTATAAACTTACAGCAGGCCGTGGCCATCTTAAGTGTGGGCATCTGAAGCCAGACTGTATTTCTTCCTGGATCTCATCCTTGCAGATCTTGCACATGCTCAGTGCAGCACAAGCAGTGTAATAGGTTTCAGGTCAGGTTTCCATAGCAACGGCAGTTTCAAAGGAAGTTGCCGCCCCTTTCCCAGAAGGCATTGCAAACAGGAAATGATGCGATGGGCCGCGGCCAGGAAGGAGGAAGTGAAAAATGAATATAAAAGATATACAGTAGGTGCTGAGAAAAAAAATTAAAAAATATCCAATTTGTTTACAGTGCACAGTTTAGTGAGGAATGCTGAAGAGTTGTAAAAGTGGGTGGAACTCCACTTTAATTTTTATTTTTTCAAAATTTTCTGTATTTTTTTTGTTTATGTAATAAAAAAAAAATCCCACCAAAGAAAGCTCTATTTGTGTGAAAATAATTAAAAAAATGTAAATTAATTTAAAAAAAAACAAGACTTTGATATTTTTTTGCATTCCTATTGATGTGTGTGGGGAGAAAAGCAATTCAGCTTCAACCAAATGCCTATGTGCACAGCCCATTATGTGGCCACCTGGGCTAAGGTTGCAAAGATAATTGTTTTATGTATGTAGGTAGTCTTTTTATGCTCTAATTGTATAGCAAGCGAAGGCAACAAATGGGTGGAGCCTGTAAAAAAAAAAAAAAAGCACTAGTGTCGGCTTTTGTATCTGCTCTGCAATTATTACATTGCCATTACCAAAATAAAGCAGTAATGTCAAGAAAGTAATTACTGGAATTTGATTCTGATGTTAATATAGTACATTTCATATTTTATTTAAAGCCCAAAGTAATGAGGGAAAAAGATGTTAACTATATGAGATTTCTGTGAAGCAAGATCAGAAGAAGAGCGGAATATATGATGACAAAATATGTAAGGTAGAAGAAGAGATTAAAGTACTTAGAGGAGACGAGAGCAATGTAATCTTGTGCGGAAGAAGGGCAGACAATTGTAATATGTAGGGTATAAGACTCAAAGGCTGCATGCAATGAGAAAAAAAAATGGTTATAAATATTTTATAACTAATGTTCATTATAATATCAGCAAAACTAGCTAGGGCTCCAGGACTGGGAGCTTCAAGGAGCATAATCTGCCTAATGCAAAGATAGGACAAAAACATTATGATTCTATAATGACAACTGTTATGTTTTAGTAATGTTAGAGAGATTGCATTTAAAATATAAAAGCTTTGTATTACAGATAAAAACAGTGGAGATGCTACAACATAAAAGTGCAGCAACTGGGATAGCTTGTCATTATGCTGCTTTCACTTGGCTGGATTGGCAGAAAGCTGTTCACATTTCCTATGCTTGACAGTGCTTTGAAAAGAAAAAAAAAGATTTGCACTGCCCTCATGTGGCAACTTTAAATAATGCAACTCAAATGACCCTTTACCAAAAATGTGTTTTATTTAAAACATTTTGATAAATTGTTGTATGATCTATTGCTTTCATTGAAACTATTTGGAATCTATCTGCCTAAAGCTGACCATACATGTACAGTCCCCTTTTGATCAACCAAACTTTTGCTAGTGCAATCACTTAACTGACATGACACACATTGAATAGGTTTTTTTTTAAGTAGGCCTTCACATTACATAGATTTAGTACATTTGATGGAAATTGTACAGAAATTGCACAACTAGATTACATAACAACATGCTTAGCCTTTTTAAAATGTAATTGCACCCTCCAATCAATCTTGTATAATGACCAGTGGCTGCTAGTGAAGTTTTAGGATGGGGGCGCCAGAACCTGCCCTTCCTTTTTTACCCCTCCCACTTGGTGAAATGGGCATGGTTTCAGCGAAATAGTGGGCGTGGCTCTAAGGTGGTGTGGTTAGCGTCTGAGATGACCGAGGGATGGAGGGAGAGGGATGGAGGGAGAGGGAGGGAGAGAGGGAGGGACGGCAAGCCCAGATTCTACACAACAATAGAAATATGTGTATTCTAGAAAGTTTAACAATCAGCAGATAAAGATACTCCAAACACCCTGTGTTAGCACTTCAATCATCCTGGGCACCATGGTTGTTATGGTGTCAGGATGATTAAAGCACATTATTTCTATTATTACATTGTAATATAAAATGAAATCATGCAACTCACCATAATGCAAAATCAGTGGGAGCCCTAAGCGTGTCACCTGCCACGTCGCCTGCCACCAGATGTCATCAGGTGTCCCCAGTGGAGTCCATCCTTACATCAGGTGCCCCCAGCGGAGTCCGTCCTTATATCAGGTGCCCCCAGCGGAGTCCGTCCTTACATCTGGTGCCCCAGCAGAGTCCCTCCTTACATCAGGTACTCCAGCAGTGTCCCTCCTTACATCAGGTGCCCCCAGCAGAGTCCCTCCTTACATCAGGTGCCCCCAGCGGAGTTCCTCCTTCCATCAGGTGCCCACAGCTGAGTCCCTCCTTACATCAGGTGCCCCTAGCGGAGTCCCTCCTTACATCAGGTGCCCCCAGCGGAGTCCCTCCTTACATCTGTATCCCCGTCAGCAGAGTCCCTCCTTACATCTGTGTCCCCATCAGCGGAGTCCCTCCTCACATCGTTGTCCCCATTAGCAGAGCAACAGGGTCCTCCTCACATCTGTGTCCCCATCAGCAGAGCAGCAGGGTCCTCCTCACATCTGTGTCCCTGGCAGCACAGCCCTCCTTCAAGCTGCATCTGTCTCTCCCCAGCTAGTTCCTGGCTTTCTCCATGTGTTTAGTGGAGAGGGGAGGGACCTCCCCTCTCCACTGAACACAAGGGGATTAGTCCTCACGACGGCCATCTTTTTCTAGCCCGTGGGAAGTGACTTTGTTCTCACACTGAGAACAAAGCACTCGGCCGGGCACTGGGCAAAGCTGTTCAGCGCGATGGATTGCGCTGCAAAGCAACTCCAAACCCCGCCAATGAAGCACTGCGCCTGCAATCTCGTGATTGCATAGACGTGTCACTTCCCATAGTGCACTGTGTCCGGCGCCACAACACAATGCACTTAAGGACTTTATTTCTTAAAGGGCCATGTTTAAAAAAAATTTTGTGACTGCCTGGGGGGGCAGGAAGGGCCGGGACGGGCCGCCACTGATAATGACCATACTCTGTGTAGCATCAAAATTTCTATAGAATTTAATAAGAGTGCAAACTTCTATCAATATTCTGACAATGTAAGGGTGCACAGCAAAGATCTTGATTGATTGGAAGAAGGGATATTGCTTTCATAGGGGGTGACATGCATATCTCAGAAGACTTCAGAGCACAGAAGACTAGCCAAGGCAAAAATGATAACCGGAAGCAGGGCTAACTTCATAAATTTGAAAAAGACTGGCTTATAGTACATGCAGTATTCAGCTGTCAGTTATCCCCCCATCTTGCTGTAAAAGATTTCAAGTCTTTTTTTTCCCTTGAGAGATTAAAAGCGATATTAAACCTCTTGCATTATGAGGTCTTAGGTTCTGGTAGGCAATTCTATGAGGCACTGGATGGAGCACTGATGTTGGTGAATTTGAATTTAAATGTTGTATTTCACAAGTGGATGGAATTATAAGGATTATTCAGAGACATTTCTGTTAACTTGATTTTCCACATTTGATATTGGTTATATGATTTGTTCACATACTTTATATAACAGTGCAACACATTGTTTATATGTAATTATAGTTCTTTATGAAATAATTCTGTTTTTTTTTCAAAGATATGTTTATTGAATTTTCAAGATTTTATATTAAAAAAAGGCTTACGGGGGGGCGTGGCTTGACCTCGTAGAGAATGGCTGCTTAACTTCAGAGCTCCGCTGACAGGGATAGAAATCTGAATTCCAAGGACGGTCAACGGCCTCCCAAACACCCGAAAAGCGATGGGTACATCCTCCAGAACTTCGTCGACCTCCCGGTCCCGTTCTCCCCGTGAAATACCGGCAAGATCCAGTCAGAACATCCCGGAGATGTTCCGGGCACAGATGGGAACTTCGGCGCCGGCTCCCACCTCACGGAGCCAGCATCAGCATCCTCCTCACTCTAATGCTGCTGCCTCTCCATCTCACACTGAAATCAGTGACGGGGGAATTCTCCTCACTCCTCATCAGCATCCGAGCCTGAGCGATCTCAGATTCATGGCTGAGGACATTAAGGACACCCTGACAGCAGCAATCTCAGATTTAAAAATTGAAATCCAAGCTATTACAGGCAGAATTCAGGCGGTGGAACAAACGACTGCCCTCCATTCATCCAAGATCCGTCACCAGAATCTGGCGATTGACACACATACACGGCAATTAAGAGATGTCAATCGCCACTTGGAAGATTTAGACAATCGCGGCAGACGCCATAACCTCAGGCTGAGAGGTTTGCCTGAAACCGTGGATGCGGATCACCTTCAAAGTGAAGTTATTCATATCTTTAATAACATACTCGGCAGACCCAGAGAGGTTCCTATTGCGATGGAAAGAATCCACCGTGCCCTGAGACCGAAGGGAAAGGACCCTGACCCGCCTAGGGATGTGGTATGCTGCATTATTGACTACCGTTTGAAGGAAGACATCCTGAGGGCTGCACGTTCCCTGACCCCTTTACTACATAACGGCACAGAACTTCGTCTATTCCAGGATATATCAAATATAACCTTGCAGCGCAGAAGGGAACTGCAACCCCTTCTGTCAGTACTCCGGGCCAAGGGTATAATTTACCGCTGGAAGTTCCCTTTTGGTTTGGCGGCAACAGTACAAGGACGCTCAGCTCTCTTCAGAGTCCCTGAGGATCTACATTCCTTCTGTGATACGCTCGGAATCCCTCTCATGGAGGTCCCAGATTGGTACGCGGAATTTCGTACCCCTACAGCATCTAAAGCACCTTCCAGGAGTGAAGCAATGGAGACCCAACACACAAGCTACCGAAGACACCGTTCGCCATCGGAACCAAGAATTCTTCAACCCGACCCGCAGTCTCCTTCCATCTACAGCCCGACGAAACCTCCACGCTCCAGAAGAGCTAGAAGAGATCGGTGAATACAGATGGCATCTGCAACATAGACTGAAAGATTTCCTCTGACTGTTCATGTGCCGTTTTTAGAGTATTGAAAGTTCATACCCCGGCTGGTAATATGTTCCTAAAGTATTTCAATATGTTAAGTTTAGTTTATGTAGATCATAGTTCTTACACACAGGCATATCTATATCCCCCTTAACGCTGACTACCAAAGCAGCGCTGTGTCTGCATGGTTTGTTCTGTCACACCTTACTCTCCAATACAGCCCCACACTAGCAGTTCCACCCTTCATTAGAGCTCTATTATAATTAAATTCTTATGTGACTGTAATTTCCAATCTAATGAGGTATAGGGTCATCAGAGATCTCCAATCTACTTTATCTCTCCCTCCTCTAGCTGATCGGTACACTGACAGTTTCACAGGGTTTCATCCCGCTCCGATTACACGGATTGATAATTATAACTGCAAATATGCCCTTCTCTTACACACAACAGGCTGCTAGTAATATTCATTGACACCCCTATTTTAATCCTGTATTAACTCTCTGTTCCTCTTAGATAGCAACTACATTAGTAGGTAACTACTAGAACTACCACACAATCTTATTGCCATGACAACCAGCTGTTCATCGCTCTATTGGTTGCTGTCTTTTGGCGCGAATTCATGAGAGGAGCCAAGGTCTGAGGTAAAAAGTTCTCCCCCAACATGACTCATGCAGTCGCTCATTGGCTCTCACAAGGTTAGAGACCTGACTTGTTACCGTGGTGACACACTGCAGACCTCTCTCCCCTGCCTCCACACACGCACCTCCCATAGGAGGATGCCTGTGTCATCCCAGCCCGAGATGGTTGTGACACATGATTCATCTCCTTAGTAGTCCTAACATCACCTTATCTGTCATGTATTACGCAAAGATTAGGGCACCCACTACCCTGTATGATTATATAGAACTTATCCTTACGATTGCCTTTCCCTGACTAGACAGCTGTCTACATGCCAAAACAGAACTGACAGGCTTCTCAGACAAAGGCACTCTAAGGGAGTTTCACAGACACTGATCTTTCTCATATATTCATCCCCTCCTATCCACTGAGATATGCTCCTAAATAGCATAACGATCTACATGGTGCTAGATGCAACTGTTAAATAAGTTGCTTATAGTTTATATTGCTTTGCCAAATTATTGCTTCATATAGGAATTAAGACACAGAGTCAGAAATCCGTGTATCAGTTCTTGAGCATAATGGACTGCTGCTCTTTAATCTTTCCAAGGCCTTTTATACAAATAATAGCATTAGCACAACCCCCCCACACAGGGCAAGGGTAAACAACAACAGGAGTCACCTGGGTTACGAACACAAGCTTCAACACCATGGCAATATAGTTACAAGAAAACAAAAGCAGCTTCAATTGAGTTCAACAGCCAAAAAGTTAAAAACAGATTTACATGTAGGCATCATATTAAGTGAGAACTCTAAATTAAATCCCTGACCTTATCAATTTCCCCCTTTGACATCATCCTCTCCTTCCCCCTGGGTCCTCATGAATAAGTTCTAGTCAGTTTTTCCCCAGAGTCCTTTCCCTGACCGCGAGTTGTCAGAGGGGTAGAACCCATCCCCCTAGGTATTACCAACATCTTAAAATTCAAGAAGAGGAGTTTTATAGGAGTAGGGTGATGTCAATACACATTTATCGGTATGCCCTGTCTATTCTCCTAATTTTCCTATTTATTTTCCTGTATACACATATATTCGTGATTGTAAGTGATATTAATATTAGAATAATAATTACCATTGGACTTAACAACCAGTGAAAGGTATTGGTTGCTGTAGAAGACATTCCACTAAATATATCCCACCAATGTGGTGCAGTATCCTGTTGTATCTGTGAGGAAAGATGCACTAGTCTACCTTTGTCAATAATTGCGGATACAAGGTTATTCTGTAGGGTATGTTCTAGTGTTTCTATGTGTTGTCTTAACAACTCTGATTGTTCCAAAACCTGTTTTAGTGGGTCTAAAGAAATTATAAAGGGTGTAGTGTCAGTGAGATTATGTACCTCATAGACTGAAGAGAATATCTTATCGGCGTCTGGTTCAAAAAGATAGGTGTCGTTACCCCATTGTAATATTTTAATCTTTTTTATACATCCCGCAAACGGCGCCGATTTATTTAATGCTGACATGGTGCGGTTATCATTAGTAATGATACAAATATGCTGGGGTCCTATTTCTATGAATCTATTGTTCACATTTATCGGTGTTCTTTGCATTTTGCATATGCTAGTTTGGTATTTTAACAAGCAAGGTTCATATACTGGGGAACTTCTGCCACATACCATTCCCTTATTAGTTCCTTCACATAGAGTTAAATCATGGGTTCTGTTTCCTTTATCTACATATTTCCCATATATTTCTGGATACCAAAACTCGTCTTTAATTACTAGTGGCATGACCACTATTTTACACATTTCCATTACATCTGCTACCCGGTATGCTTCAAACCTTCCTACACACCATTTCTCCTCACATTCTATCTTATCCCCTTTTACTTGGAACCATACACCATCGTCAGTTAAACCCTTAAAATATTTCATCCAGGTATGATAATTTCCCAACTGTAGTTCAGTCCTGGCCCTATTTATTTGTATATGATAGGATAAGAGGTTAAAAGAGCACTGTGTGAAATTTATAAATTGTTGATTTTGATTCCACAGCTGGAGCTCTGCTCCTATCGTGTGATTTATTAACCCTCCCAAAAATTGTAATAGGGGTATTTCTTGCAATTGGGTTTCAAAAGCGGTGGGTAACCATTTGCTTGTGATAGTCAAGCTGTCAGCTATGTGTCCCCCTGCATGCTTCCATCTGTTGTTCATTTCTTCTATCTCGACCGAGTTTAAAATTCCCATCCCTGTACCTGTTAATCCCAATAGTGTGTCGTACCATTCTCGTTTATACCTACACTCTGGTATTGAGGGAAAGGTGATATTGAATTTTATTTTTGTTTTCTGTTGTGATGTTGATACATTTATGCAAGTGTTTGGTACGGGTGTTAATATGGAAGATTCAATTGTTGGCATTACTTCTTCCTCCATTTGTATGTGAAACCCATAGGCCTCTGCACTCCAATACCACCCATCAACTCTCTCTTCCCTCCACCAAGAGGCACAGAGAAAAGTACTGGATTGATTAACGGTAATATCTGTCAGATTAAACATCCCTTCGGTTATATTCCCTCCTTCTGCCATGACTGTTAATATTTGGTACATTTGTCCCACTACCCATTCCCGGGCTTGTTTCCATGTCTGTGAAAGGGATATTTTATGACACCTATGGTCCTTACTATTGTTAAAGGGGAAACCCATATTATCATTCCACTGGAAAGTTACGGTTACTTCTGAGAGGGGGTCTGCCTGTATCCATGCTATACCTACATCTACATGAAACGGTCGCCTATGTCCTTCAACAGTATAATTACCCACAGTGTAATCCTTATTTATCTCATATCCTGATACATTTGCTACTTTAGGATCATCTATACTCCATTCAAAAGTCATTGTTTCTTCTACCTCAAGTACATTAATACCAGGAGTCCATGCATATATTTGTAAAACAACAATTTTCAACAAAAAATATGTAAGTAGATATTTCATCATGTTGTTTTCTCGGGTTGTTTCTTGCAATGTGATGCGTGTATCCAGGTAGGTTTTCCTTCCAGCTTTACTGAGGTGGCTGTGGTCAAGAGTACTTGGTAAGGACCTTCAAACCTGGGTTCCAATGTCTTTCTGGTGTGTTTCTTTACATATACATAATCCCCTGGTAGCAGCGTATGTGTACCTGTTATTGAATTAGGGTCTGGAAGAGAAGAATACACACTTTTGTGGATCTTAGTTAGACGTTGTTGTAATTGTATCACATATGCAGTCAAACTATCACATTGCAATTGCATACTCTGTGGAAAGTATAAACCCAATCTAGGTGCATTCCCAAAAAGTATCTCATATGGGGATAATCCTGTCTTTCCTGTTGGAGTGTACCTTATAGAGAACAAAGCCAAAGGCAGGCATTCTGGCCAAGGCTTGTTTAACTCTTGCATGGCTTTTTGTATTTTTAACTTTATTGTCCCATTTACTCTCTCCACTGATCCTGAACTCTGTGGGTGGTAAGGGGTGTGAAAACTTTGTTGAACCCCTAACATGGTCATCACATTCTGCGTGATTTCTCCTGTAAAGTGTGTCCCCCTATCTGATTCTATGGTTTCAGGAAGACCAAACCTAGGTATTAACTCAGTGATCAGTTTCTTAGCTGTGGCTTTAGCTGTAGCTGATTTTACTGGATAACTTTCGGGCCAACCTGAGAATAAATCGATACACACGAGGACAAACTCAAAGGGGCCGCTCTTAGGCATTTGTATGTAGTCAATTTGCAGTCTCTGGAAGGGGTATTGGGCCCGGACCTGGTGTTTTCGTGGGGTTTTTACTCTCTGTCCTGGGTTATTCAGGAGACAGATTTGGCAGGCTGCACAGTAGTTTCTTGCAGTGCTACTGAATCCGGGGGCGAGCCATCCTTGGTTCACAATCCTATACATGGAATTGGAACTGACATGTGTGGGTAGGTGAACTGCCGCTGCCATTGCTGGGTACAGAGAGGCAGGCAGGCATATTTTGCCCCCTTCCCTCCATACATTGTCAAGGTCTGGTGCTGCTCCCATTCTGACCCACTTATCTTTCTCGCTCTCCCCTGCTTGCTCCTGTAATTTACTCAGCTGCTGCCATGTTGGTTCTGGGATACTCACCTCTACCGCTGCTAAGGTCTCAGGGCTTCCTTCCCCTAGAGCTGCCTGTTTTGCAGTCAAATCTGCAAATGCATTTCCTTTTGCCTCAATTGTTTTTGCGCTCGTGTGTGCCGCTATCTTCATGATGGCCACTCGTTTAACCTTTTGAAGATTGTTCAGGACTCTCTTAATCCCTTCACCATGTTTTACAGGTGTACCTGCTGCTGTCAGATAACCTCTAGCCTTCCATATATGGCCATAATCATGCGCTACACCATAAGTGTAGGCAGAGTCAGTGTAAATATTCCCTTCTCGTTCTTTTAAGTATTCTAGGGCTTGTTCTAAAGCTTTTAATTCTGCTTCCTGTGCTGACATGTGGGCTGGTAAGGCCTGTGCTTCAATTACCTGCGTATCAGTCACTACAGCATACCCTGTGTGATATTTACCCTTGTCATCAGCAAACCTACTGCCATCTATGTACAAAGTGTGCTCAGCATTTAAAATTGGTGTATCTGTAACGTGTGGGAATCCCATTGTCTCCTGTTCCATGAGCTGAAAACAATCGTGTTCATCTACTTGTTTAAACAAAAGAGTGTCAGGTACCTCATTTCCTTTCTCACTAGTACTATTAGCACTATCATTCCCCCTTGCCAAATCTGGTGACTGAAGAGGCAAAAAGGTAGCCAAATTTAAGGTTGTACAGCGCTGAAAAGTAACATTTGGAGGTAAGAGTAAAGTACACTGTAACCTTAATTGCCTAGCCATTGAAATGTGTTTGGGCTGTACCTGAGACAAGATTGCATGTATGTCATGTGTGGTATGCACTACAACTGGATTGTCTAGAACAATCTCTGATGACTTATCTATGATAATTGACACTGCAGCTACCGCCCGTACACAAGACGGTGAACCTCTGGATACTGGATCTAATGCTGCTGAAAAGTAAGCGACTGGTCTTTGTTTTACATGTGCCTGTGTCAGAACACCTGTGGCATGTCCAGTGATCTCAGCAATGTACAGGTTAAATATCTTGGTGTAATCTGGTATACCAATAGCCGGGGCAGAAATCAACAACTTTTTCAAAGTGATAAACGATTCGTAAGCTACTTCTGTAAGCATATACGGTACAATTTTCAAACAATCGTATAATGGCTGCATCAAAGCGCTAGCATGTGGTATCCACTGTCTACAATATGACACGATACCTAAAAACATACGCAATTGTTTGAAATTCCGTGGGGGTAACATTCCCTTTATCACTTGAACCCTCTCCTCAGTGAGATGTCTCGTACCCTGTGATATACAATGTCCCAAAAAGATAACTTTTTCCTGACACACTTGTAACTTTTTCTTATTAACCTTGCAACCTTTTTCTGCCAAAAATCGCAACAAATTAAGGGTGGTGGCCAAACAAGTTTCCTTGTCAGGGCAGCATAACAATAAATCATCCACATATTGTAACAATACACAGGAATCTGGTGGTACCCATTCTCCCAACACCGTTTGCAATGCTTGCGAATACAAGGTAGGTGAATGCGCCATACCCTGAGGTAGGCGTGTCCAGGTTAGTTGCCGATTTTTGATTGAAAATGCGAACCAAAGTTGGCATTCTTCAGCAAGCGGGACGGAAAAGAAAGCATTCGCTAAATCTATAACCGTAAAGTACATACTGGTTGATGGTATTTGTGACAGTAATGTATGTGGATTGGGTACTAAAGGTGTCATCGGGGCTAGTATTTTGTTGACCGCTCTAAGGTCTTGGACCATTCTATACTTAACCGGACTACCGGCTACTGATTTCTTTTTAACCGGGTACAAGGGAGTGTTTGCCGGTGATTTTACCTCTTTTAGAACTCCACTTTTTAAGAAGGATTGGACCTGCATTTCTATGGCCGTCTCTTGAGGTGCACTAAGTGGATACTGCTTTTGTTGGGGAAGCACTGCTCCTGGAATCAGCTGTAGGGTAACCGGAGGTATGGGCAAAAGTCCAACATCAGCTGGATGTTTCTCCCATAGTTCTCCTGGAAGGGACGACAAAATCTGATCTAAGTCTGAAGGAGGTGGGCCGGACAATTCCGATTCCTCCTCTAGGTATTGTATCAGGTTACACATCTCCATGTGTTCTTGATTATCCCCTATAGCTAAGGTGACAGTGCCATCTGGGTGATAGGTAATGTTAGCTCCTATTTTCTGCAAAATGTCAGCTCCTAACAAATTAGTGGGGGCTCCTCTGGATACCAGAAAGCGTGAAAGGAACATGTGGTTTCCTACTTTAACTTTCAGAGGTTTTGTAAGCGGGGCGTCGGCTAAAATGCCATCATATCCAGTTATTAGTAAAGTGTCAGGTGATTTTTGGCCAGGGAGTAGTTCAGAGTCAGAAAGTAACGAGCGTGAAGCTCCTGTATCGACTAAACAAGAGATTTTCTTATTACCAACTGTTATATTTGTCTTAAGCATTGTTGTTTTGGATTTTTCTAAAACCGGGGTGAGTCATGCTCGTGGACCATCTCCCTGCTGCCTGATATGACTATTTTTGTTGTCCCTGGGCTGGTTCCTTCTCTGATTAACTGGAGAATCAACACCTTCCTCTCCTTCATCCCTTATTCTTTTCTTACAGTTGCGTCTGATGTGACCAATCTTGTTACAGTAGTGACAGGTAAGGGGTTTGCGAAAGGAACCTCTACCTTGCTCTTGGGGACCCCCGAGTGCGTTGATAGCATGAGATTTCCTCCCTTTGGTTTCTGCTAAGTCCGCCTCTATGCCTTGCGCTTTTTGTAACAACGTCCCTCTATCTCTAGTTGCCCTCCACTCTGGTGTGCAGGCTTTCAGTCTCTCACTTATCTGTGGAATTAATCCCTCCATAAATTGTCTATTGAAGGCTCGGATTGTGACTGGCAGGGCCAAGTCCAATCCCTCATCTGCCATCATACTTTCCATAGATAAGTAAAATTCCGAAACAGTCTGTCCTGGCATTTGCTTCATGGGTGATATGGACCCCCTCTCCTGTTGTTTTGCCTGACAAAAAGCTTCTAATCTAGCAATAAAAGGGGCCCTTGAGTCTATATGTCTGACATGTCCTGCCTCCAGGTTGCCATCCCCATCAACTTGTCCTGCAGGTCTGTGTGGACCTATTTCTGTCATAAACTGGTTAAACAGGGTCAGAGTCATTTTGTGTCTGCATAGATCCTCCCCATCCTGCCAGGTCGCTTCATGTGTATTCATTAACTGTGTCACAAATCTACAAAAAGCAGCTGGCTTTGCTACCGGGTCTGGGGCGCTCTGTATTAATGCCATAAGGGTGTCTGCCGACCATGGTGCCCAAGTCCTTATTTGCATTCTACGAGTGACAGTAGGCGGGGCATTTGGATGGGCTGCTTGTCCAAATTCTGGATTGTTTACCTGAACAATGCGTGTATCAGTGCCTACAGTTTCTGGATGAGGTTTTTGTGCCCCAAAATGCACACATTCTACTGCCCATTCTGGGTTTTGTGCTCCACAATCCTGACAAACCCATCCTCTCCCCTCAAGTACCGGATATATCTTGTGTGGTTTGCGTTCTACGTCAGTGTATGGGGGTGGGATGGCTGAGCTGGGAGCCTCGACATTTTTTGTTCTTCTATCTTTCATATCCCAACCATCACAATCTGGATTATATTTCCACCCCTCTTCTTTCGCTCTATTTGAGACCTTAATTAAGCACTGAACCTGACGCATCCATTGCTTCTCTAACACCTCTCCTTGTCTGTCTCTTTTTATTTCACTCCATACATCCGGGTCTAAGCCCGCTGGTCCTTTCACCTTAAATTTACGAAGGACATCCTTTAAGTCCTGTGCTTCCGTTTTCCCATAAATGTTCTTAATTATCTGTGGCACCGTATAGTGCGCCACAATTCCCTGACGGGGTTTTGTGTTCCTCTGGCCCATTCTAACAGTCCTGCCTAGGTAGCGTGTGGGACACTTAGTGTACAATATAATGCGGCTACAACATATACAAGAATGAATAATTACTTTATATGCTAGCCCAATAGCAAACCAGCTAAGTTACACTAGTTCCTCGTTGCCTTCCTCCTAGGGTGCTAGAATTCTAGAAACCTCTCCGGAATGAGATTTCTGAAACCGAATTACTTTATATGCTAGCCCAAAAATAAATAATTACTTTATATGCTAGCCCAATAACAAACCAGAATGCGGCTACAACATATACAAAAATGCGGCTACAACATATACAAGCATTCCTTTAAGTGGCCAGGTATCCGACTAGATCTCGGGACTTTGTTGAGACCTTATTCCCTCCCCGTATCTGGGAATCCCTCTCATACACTCTTATCCCTGCTTTATGGAGCAGACAGGGCTTATACTCTCAACCCGTCTATGGTTTATGAGTTAGATGTGAGGTTAAGCATAAGCGTCAGACCCCCAAGCTCACAAGCCCTCAGGTTCCCAATCGTGTGAGGTAAGGCGCATTCTGTTGCTTAGTTCGGCAATCCCCTTCTAACTCATACCATCCTTGACAAGGCTCATTCACTTTCTCAACAAGACAGACAAGACAAACACAGATAACAAAAACAAACAAATAATTCCAGCAATATAAACTAAAATATGCAGTAATTCTAGACTCACCACTACAGAGGCTGGTGTTTTAAAACCAGGAGAACCGTAACTGACAGAACGGATAGGCACAAATCAGGGGAGCACAGAATATAAGAAAAATAAAGCTTTTTCTTACCTGCGCAGGTTTTTTTTGATCTGTGATTCCCGGAATGCCTATTTCTTTTGTTCCGTCAGCGTAGCTCATCCACCTCTTGTAGTATCATCGGTGAGTCCCTCGTCCGGGCGCCAAATTGCTAGATGCAACTGTTAAATAAGTTGCTTATAGTTTATATTGCTTTGCCAAATTATTGCTTCATATAGGAATTAAGACACAGAGTCAGAAATCCGTGTATCAGTTCTTGAGCATAATGGACTGCTGCTCTTTAATCTTTCCAAGGCCTTTTATACAAACAATAGCATTAGCACAACCCCCCCACACAGGGCAAGGGTAAACAACAACAGGAGTCACCTGGGTTACGAACACAAGCTTCAACACCATGGCAATATAGTTACAAGAAAACAAAAGCAGCTTCAATTGAGTTCAACAGCCAAAAAGTTAAAAACAGATTTACATGTAGGCATCATATTAAGTGAGAACTCTAAATTAAATCCCTGACCTTATCAATGGATACTTCGTTTTATTAATTATTTTGACAAGCTTCTTCATAGCCTTCAGGGGTAGTTCATTATTAATTAGTTCAGGCACGGTTTATCTATCTTAAGAGATAATACTTTCTACCTATGTTGAATACTCTGATCTGCAAACTGTTCAAGTTTTCTGGCTGACTGTTTAACTGAATTATTACATAGACTTTTGCGCTATGAATATCTGCGCCTCACCAGATGTTTATTTTATGTGCTACTCATGGGGATGTTTATTTCTTTTATTTCTTTTATTTTTCTGTCTTTTTTTTTTCATTCTTTCCTCTCACTTAACGATCACCAGGGGAACGATCTCACAAAATATGTCATTAACTTAATGTTTCATCTGACTATACACCTAATTTTTTATCTGCTTTTCGCAAATCTGACCCATGCTGTTTCTCCAAATCCACTGAGAAAGTTAATAGGCGGCATTCACAGCAATCTCAATGCAACCATTTCACACATGGACCGTCTTCAGTCCATGCCTTCTTCCTACATCTATCCCATATGTCAGCGGCTCTTGTCCCTTACTGACAGGTTTTACTTTTCTCTACGTTACCGGTTGGTCACCTTCCCAAACAGTGGTTTCAATTGATTACCTGATTTCTTCACTCAACCCTCCTTTAAACCACCACTGACCCATTCCGGTACCATATATCACGAGTGTATACTCGTACATAGCCTAGCGAGCAGGCATCGCTAGTCCCCGGATTACTTTCCACTACCTATAACCCCTAACAACACTACACAGTGGTCTTCACAGTTTCCTCTCCCCCGCATACCCAATATCCCTCACATCACTCCCTATTCCTGAACAATCTACTCTCATCCTGAATAGAATCTCATCACTCTCCTAGAACGCGCCTTCCACACATAAGAGCATAAGGCACAAGTCCAACTACTGTTCTTTTTCTGCCACACATACACCTGCAACGCGGACTATATTCAGTAAACACCACTCCAGTCTAACTCACAACACCTCCCAAATTACAGAATGACAACGGTCTCACACAATTCTACATCAATATCTCACCACAACGCCACTACTAAACTAGTCTCACTCAACGCACGGGGACTAAATGTCCCTGAGAAACGTACACAAGTTCTCCTTTATATGCATAAACTCAAGGCAGACATTATATACATCCAAGAAACGCATTTCAAAACGGACTCTATCCCCAAATTCTCCAACTTACGTTATCCAACAGCTTTTCATGCTACCAACAAACAATCAAAAACAAAAGGAGTCTCTATCCTTATCTCAAAACAGTGTCCACTCATAATCAAAGACACTCTAGCGGATGAAGATGGAAGATTTCTATTTGTCAAAGGTTCACTTTTCGGTAAACCTTTAACCTTAGCAAACATATACGCCCCCAACATTAAACAAGTCCCGTTCTTCCGACACACACTGCAATTGCTCGCATCGTTTCAAGAGGGTATACTATTAACTGGAGGAGATTTTAATGTTCCCTTAAACCCAATACAAGATACATCCTCGGGTGCATCCAAATTACCCTTCTCCGCGTTACGAGCAATTAAACAATGTTTTCAAGAATTGACATTACATGACGCATGGCGTACTTTAAACCCCTCAACTAAAGATTACACTTTTTTCTCCAACCCACATGGCAGTTACTCCAGACTTGACTATTTCTTTATTTCACAAAGCGATCTCACCATGCTCAAGCACACCTCCATCGAACCAATGTACATATCAGATCACCACCCGATAACCATGTCCTTGGAATTTCCATACAAACATACTCGCTCACAAATATGGCGTCTTGATCCCTCACTGCTGACAGACATTTCAATAGTGTCTACTATACATGACAATCTAAAACTTTATTTCCAGGATAACGACTCCTTTGAAATATCCCCAATGATAAAATGGGAAGCCCACAAATGCACCATACGGGGAAAACTAATAGCTATCGCTTCCAAGAGAAGACGAGAAAGACAAGCGCATATTTCTATCCTTTCCAAACGCATACAGGATTTAGAAAAAATACATAAGAAAACTCGAGCTCTCTCCACACTTGAGGAACTTACTCAGGTGAGGACAGAGTTGAAAGAAGTGTTACATAAACAAATAAAACGCAAATACATATTATCACAAAAAATATTCTACGAACATGGCAACAAATCCGGTAAAATTCTAGCCAGAGCCCTCCGTGCAAAAAGATCATCTACAACACTTCATTCCATTAATGACCCTTCGGGTTCTAAAGTAACGTCTAATACACTGATAGCAGACCAATTTGTGAATTATTTCTCGCAGCTCTATAATATCAATCCGCATAAACCCATGATAAACAATGATCGTAGAACACACTTGATTAAAGATTTCCTAGCCCAACATGGTCCCAAACCCATTTCTGATGCAGAAGCATCGCATCTAGAACGTCCCATCTCTAAGGATGAACTAGAGACTGTGCTCAAACAACTCAAAACAGGCAAAAGTCCAGGTCCAGATGGCCTAACAGCAGGATACTATAAGGAATTCATTGCTACGCTTTATCCTCACTTCTTAAATGCTTTCAACTCCCTTTCATCTGAGAACCCCCCTCCCAGAGATCTTCTCACAGCCCACATAGTGGTTATTCCAAAACCTGATAAAGATCCAAATTTAGTTCACAACTACAGACCAATATCTCTACTAAATGTTGACCTGAAAATATATGCAAAAATTTTGGCTAATAGACTTTTACCCCTTCTCCCTGGCCTCATCTCCTTGGACCAAGTTGGTTTTGTCCCAGGTAGAGAGGCAAGGGACAACACCCTAAAGGCAATCAGTATTCACAATTGGCTGACTTCAAAGAAACAACCGGGATTCCTTCTTTCCCTTGATGCGGAGAAGGCATTCGACAGGGTAGCCTGGGACTACCTAAAAGAGGTCCTAACACACATTGGCATACGAGATCGCATGCTACAATTTATTCTTGCTCTATACTCCACCCCAACTGCCAAAGTCCGGATAAATGGACACCTGTCGAGTGCCTTCTCCATATCTAACGGTACAAGACAGGGATGCCCACTCTCTCCGCTTATTTTTGTCTTGGCACTGGAACCATGTCTAATGCATCTAAAAAACAATCCAAACGTTAAAGGAATAACCATCGCAAAATCTACCTATAAATTAGCGGCATTTGCGGATGACATCCTACTATTCCTGACAGAGCCACACATTACGCTACCCAATCTCCTCAAAGATCTTACTCTCTTTGAAAATCTCACATATCTTAAAATTAACTTCGCTAAATCAGAGGCCTTAAATATCACTCTTCCACCAGATATAGTGAAACAATGTCAAACTAATTTCTCTTTCAAATGGAAACCGAGCGCCATTAAATATCTTGGGGTCTACATTCCAACCTCGCTATCGGACTTATACAGCAAAAACTATACTCCCATTATCCAAAATATTCAAAAAGACCTCAACACTTGGTCAACGGGTTTGTTCTCATGGTTTGGCAGAGTTTCCATTATAAAAATGACTATAATGCCAAAATTTCTATACCTGCTCCAAACAATCCCAGTGTCACTACCACAAACTTTTTTCAATGCATACCGCAAATCCTGTATGAAATTCATCTGGAACGATAAGCGACCTAGAATGAGTTTCAATAGAATGACCATACCCAAAATGAAAGGTGGGTTAGGCCTACCAGATCTTCGAAAATACTATTGGGCCTGTCAACTCTCTCGAATAGTGGACTGGAATGTTCACCCTAAAACTAAAGCGTGGATCGCAATTGAACAAGCCTTCTCACAAATCCCGCTCCATAATCTACCCTGGATTCACCATCGCCACATCTCTCCACATTGCAAACAACATCCCCTTATCGGTACAACACTGAATTCCTTTAAAAAGACATGTAAACATTTGCACATTTCCTCCTCTCTAGGCCCTCTCACGCCAATCAAACATAACCCTGACTTTCCACCAGGCATTGATGATTCTTTCCTTCATCAAATAGGATCCCAGACAAGGATGACAGCGGGAGATTTCTTCGCTAAGGGGAATATTAAACCGCTGTCCTCATTGAACTCCCAAGAAACAAATCACCAGATCCCTTTCTGGTCTTATATGCAACTCAGACATTTTCTTCTTGATCCCCAAACTAGGGCTGCATACTCAAGAAACCAATCACACTTTGAATCCCTTTGCTCTGCCACTGAACCACAAAGACACCTGATATCCACCATATACTTGAACCTCTTTCTCGAGCATACTCCTAAAACAAATATAGCTAGTGCAAAATGGGAAAAAGATCTTTCCATCCACCTCTCTGATAAGGAATGGGAAAAGATATACTCTAACATACACAAAGGCTCCATTAATGTAACAACTCAAGAAAACGGATACAAGCTTTTCTCCAGATGGTACAAAACGCCTCTCAAGTTACACACCATTAATCCAGAGATCCCATCTAATTGTTGGAGATGTAATGACAAAAACGGATCACTCCTTCACATATGGTGGGACTGCCCTGCGATTTCTGCCTTCTGGACTAAAGTTTTTCACCTCTCCTCCCAAATCACTGCACTTCAGCTAGATTTCTCTCCAGCACAAGCCCTCCTACACCACTCCTCCCTACCGATGAAATCTTATCACAAATCCCTAGCACTACATCTAATCAATGCTGCTAAACTCTGTATCCCAGTTCTCTGGAGATCTCCCAACTCACCCACAATCGCAGACTGGTTCAAAAGAGTAAACAAAATAGCTGAAATGGAGGAACTTGTACATCAAGCACAGGATTCCTATACTAAATACAGGAACACTTGGGCCTGTTGGCTACATTTCCGCACAACATCTGAATATACCCAATTAATCAGTCAGGAATCCTCCTCCAGCACACCATAAGACACATCACACATCCCAACTGTCTATAGTCCTCCCTATAGCCGTGCATGAAACAAAATTCAGGAGGCAACTATATCATTACGCATACAGAATTCACTTCAAAAGCTCTATTATGCTTTTCTTCCTGGGACTTGATCCTTCTGTAAAGATATTTCCCGTTAGACCCATGGCTGAGCCAGGGACTGGAAATAACTTTCCCCTACCTTCCTTTTGTACTTCTCACTATATTTTGACCACCATTTAATCGAAACTTTGCTATGTTAGGTATCTATTGTTGTATGCTATGATTATATCTCTATCTACAGACATTACCCGACTTCTGGACACCATGCACCAGGATCAATTTCACACTCTCACACAGACATAGTAATTAACGATTATTCCAAACAAAATCCAACAAAAATCTCAGACTCATATACTAAGGCTATCATAGGCAATCTATTATAATACGGTTTTTACTCCTCTCTCCCTTTTTAATCTTTTTCGCCCTCAAAAATTAACATGTTTAAAAAATGTTTTACCTGATTTAATATATGTTCTTTATATTTTCTGCCCACACTACTCTGTAATCCCATATATCCACACCCCAGATGTAATGTGTTTTTCAACAACTCCACAGTCGTAGATTTGAATACTTGTTAAAATACAACGTTGTACTCTCTGGACTGTTCCCTCTGTATAACACTGTTATCATTTTATCTCAAACCTTGCTTTAGTGTACTACTTTTCTGTATGAATTTAACTTAATAAAGCTTTATTTGGAAAAAAAAAAAAAAAAAAAAGGCTTACAAAAAAGCCTTACTAAAGAAACAACAACAAACTTACAGACTCTCTTGTGTCTCATTAAATAGCATGCACCAAAGGAAGATATATTCATTATTACAGATGCCACTGTATAAACAAATCAAAGTACACCAACATAGAGTATCAGATAGGGCAGATTTAACACCCTGGATCTAGAGAGGTTAGCATAAGTGTACTAGTAACCCATTTGCCCCAAGATTTATCAAAAAGGCTTGTTTTTTTCCTAAGTTCAAAATGTAATCTATACAAAGGTAACATATCATTAATTCATTTTAATTTGTTTTAGCCAGGAGCCTAGCTTAGGGAGGGTTGCCCCTTTCCAGTATAATACAATTGCAAAGAAATACAAAATGCGTACCCGTTTAGCATATTTAGAAATCACCAGATCACCAAACATTCCCAAGAGACAATTTTTTGGATGCACAATATTTGGAAGGCCCAAAACCAATGAAATAAAGGAACAAACATCTCCTCCAAATTTTTGGACAGCAGGGCAAGATCAAAAACTGTGTAAAAAATTACCAGTGGGACCACAGCCTCGGAAACACTCAGCTGTGGTATGGACGTCCATTCTATG
The DNA here is from genome assembly GCA_037952925.1 of Lithobates clamitans. Taxonomy (NCBI): domain Eukaryota; kingdom Metazoa; phylum Chordata; class Amphibia; order Anura; family Ranidae; genus Lithobates; species Lithobates clamitans. The sequence continues at coordinate 3,056,929 of JBBGZY010001190.1, forward strand.
CAACCCGGCAGGGGTCCAATGGGTATGATGAAATACTTTAAATTGAATGATTCTGTTTTTGGCTGGAAATTGCAGAGGTCTTAAAAGTTTCATTGAATTCAGACCAGTCTGACTCCTAAAAGTGAATGTCCAAGGAAGACCACTTGGCTTGAGCAATGGAGAACCTAGGATTGTAATCTACCATCAGGGCAGAATAATAATTAGAGATAAGATTTGTTGGTTCAGGGCGTCTCAGCAATTTCTTAAGAGGGTTGATCATCAGAGAGATGTGACCACAGCATGAGGAAGCTCGTAATAATAAAACAAGTAGGTAGATGGGAGGCCGCATTCTTCCTGTAGTTGGGGAAAAATTTTAAAGCCCTGCCCTGTGAAGAGATGACAAAGGTAATTTTGTTATCTTAAATGCCTCTGTTAGTTAACCATTTTTTTAAATTTACTGTATGGCAATTGTATCATTTATTCCACCCACCTATTACCTATACAGTATATAGTCAGTAAAACACAAAACTTCCTGCCACCGCTCTCTTCTGAGAATGAGCTATTTACTGTATTTCAATCAGCTCAAACATGCATTAACCATCAGTAATGATGACAATTATAATTCAGTATAGCACTGTCAAATGCTGTTCAGCTCCTAGATCAGAAAAGTGAACTTTCATTACCAGTATTTATTTATCCTAAGAGTTAATTTCATTCAAGATCGACTATAGTCAAGCCCAGTATAGCAACCTGCATCCTTTCCAGATTTATCAGATGTCTCTGTAAAATATTCAAATTAAATACTTTAATGTAAGATTAAATGTTTGGTTTGATGCCGAGATCTTATCACTGCTAGGTCACTGAGCAAAACCGTGTCTTTTTGGTGCTTTTTGGGAATAGGGTTATGAGTTTAAGGTTACAATTCAGGGGTTGTTTTAATATTTATTAACAGATTTAAGGGTCTATTTATAAATATTTTCACACAAGATTCACACAGCTTGCACTTATATTCACACTTTTTTTCTAATTGGACTCATTTGGAAAAATGTGTGAATCCTGGTTAAAAGTTATGTTAATCCTGCATGAAAACATGTATAGACATCCTGGTGTTAAGATGCAAGTTAAAATGTATCTCTAGGCAAAACTTTTTTTGTTTAGTTTTGGACAGAGTGGAGAACAGTTAGCCCCTTTGTCATTTTTTTTTACTGTCTGTATCCCCATTGAGGATATTTACTGCGAAAGAAAATTATGGGAAATTCAAAGTGTTAGCGTTGCACCAAGAACAAGAAATAATAGAAATTCCTCCAACGGGGACACCTTCTTGCAAGATTTCTTCTAACTTTTTGACAGTTTTTTTTAACATACACATTTAAGGTTCATTTAAAATATTAGGTTATGTGTTAGGAAGAGGGCTAGGTTTAAGAGATAGAGTTAGGTTTAGATTAAGGGTTAATTTGAAAGGTTAGGAAAGTTTCATAGTTTGGGTAACAGTGGAGGGTTAAGGTAGAAATCAAGCCTAATAGTAACTAGTCTTAAACAATGTTCAATTTCCCCTCCTCCTACCTATCCCATTTACTCTATGTAAAAAAGTTGTGCATACTTATCTTTGTCATCAGTCTGCAAGTCTGAAGATATCAGACATAACCTCTGTATTATTTTTTACAACCAGCGGCTGGCTTCCTCATGAAAGCGTTCTGAGTAGGTCATGAGTCGCTGAAGTGCTTTTAGAAGCGGCAGGAATGGTTCCCCACCTCCTGCCACTCGCCTTTGTTCTCTGGTGCTTACGGTTTCCGCTGGTTTTCCTGAGGAACGATACAACAGTACAGCCGGCTAGTCACAGAGGCGATCAAAGAGTAGATTCTCTTTGATCAACTCTATGGCCTTGGAGGACTGGAGCGACGCCATGACGTCATTTCCGGTCCAGGCTGGAAGTAAACTTTTTTTTTTTAAAGCAAAAGATCAAAAAAAATGTTTTTGCTCTTTTTCTTTTCAAGGTAAAGGAGAGATTTGTTAAAGGGATGTTTACATTTCTTGTAATAGGAATAAAAGTGATTGAAAAAAAAATTATAAAGAGGGACAGTGTAAAAATAGCGAAATAAAAACTAAAATAAATAAGAATTTTTTTTAAAGCGCCCCCATCCCTCCCTGCTCCCATGCAGAAGTGGATGCATACGTAAGTCGCACATGCATATGTAAACGATATTCACAGCACACATGTGAGGTATGCGAGAGCAATATTTCTTGCACTAGACCTCCTCTGTAACTCTAAACAGGTAACCTGTAAAGGCGTTTAAAGTATCGCCTATGGAGATTTTTAAGTACTGTAGTTTCTCGCCATTCCACGAGCGTGTGCAGTTTTTAAGCATGGCATGTTCGGTATCTATTTACTTGGTGTAACATCATCTTTCACACTTTGCAAAAAAAGGGGGGGTATATATTGTGTTTTTTTTTTTTTTTAATTCATGAAAGTGCATTTTTCCCCAAAAAATTGCATTTGCAAAACTGCTGCGCAAATACTGTGTGACAAAAAAATTGCAACGATCGCCATTTTATTCCCTAGGTCTCTGCTTAAAAAGATGTATAAGGTTTGGGTGTTGTAATTAAATTTATAGGAAAAAATAGTGATTTAAAATTGTTGGCAAAATTACAGCTGCCAGCCGGGAATTCCCTTCATCTATACCAGACTTCTATGCTAGATGAGGATCTGGTATAGATGTTTGTGGGGGACCCCCAAACACAAAAAAGAGGCATTGGGTCTGCTATGGATTTTAAGGGGGAACCCCACAAAAAAAAGTCCATACCAGACCTAGATCCAAGCATGCAGCTTGGCAGGCCAGGAAAGGGGGGGGGGGGTATACATGTATCTCAGTGAACCATGCTTCCAACATGTGGGGGTTACTTGCCAGGGGGGATACATTCACAAAAATATCTGAGCATGTACAGTAGGTGAGGGGACCTCACAACTTGTTTTATTTTGTTTAGTTCTGAAGGGCCTGGTATGAATTGAGAGGCCATTTTTTTAAACTATCCCTGCCTTTTTGCTTACACAGTCCCTTTGTTTACTACGGAAAGTAAAAGAGGACGTGATTTAACAAGCATAGGTTAGCTGTATCACTCCTCAATACTGCTAACTCGATGGAGCAGCGGCATTGCTCCTTGGGCACAGCAGCGACACTCATCCCACCAATCTCACCTGCCTACACTAGACTATTTCATAAGACCTCATTGTTCTTTCAGGCCTGGATCTAAATAAAAAAACTCTAGCCTCTTTACCTTCAAGGTATCAGTGAAGAATTATCACAGAAGAGTGTTTATCAGTTATAAAAAAATGTAGACTGACCCAAAAGGCTGGATAACTTCCTACCTCAGTGCAGCTGCTGGCTGGCTGCTGCTATTTGCTAGCTGTTTGCTTCTGCTGTTTGCAGGCACTAACAGCAAGTGCAACTTTCATGCAGATCAAAGTATTATCCTTTGCACATAATATAATTTCCACAAAAACTTTGTTCCTCTTTAATACCTTTAAAGAGGTATACTTTTAATTTTGCTACCTATTTTTCTTATATTTTTTTCTTTCTTACAATTTGTTTTGTAGCAATAAAACCCTCTATTAAAGGGGGGGGGGGGCGTGTCCTGCCGGAGGAGATGGCCGCATAACTGGGAGCTCCAGCAGCCTCATGCTCTCAGCAATGCTTCCACAGCAGAAGCGAGAGGCATACTAAACCCTGTACCTGCTCAGCTCACTGGCGCCCGCACCCAGCGACCATGTCCAAGGGGAGGAAGCTGAACAAACTGCCTCAGTCTCTCACTGACTTTTACGCGGTGGCGGCCCCACGAGGTAAGCAAGATGGCGCGGGCCCCAGCTCCGGCGGTGCAGCCCGCTCCCATCCTGGCCACCACCGTATGGGGAAGTATGCCACAAATCCTCCTGAGCAGCCTGGAGAGTTCCCCCTTCTACACCGACTACACGCAGCCCAGCAAAAACCAGGCAGCATTGGGAGGACGATGTGCTCTCTCACGGGCTGAAGCCTGCCATCTCTCCCTGTCTCATGCAGAACAGACTGAGCCCTTCACTGACATGTTCCTTGTCACAGACCAGTCAATATCAGAAAGCACTGTGAAGAATATGCTTTTGTCACTCAAAAGAACCTTAATCAATGTTTTTTCCAACACGTTTGCTCCCCTGAGTGATACAGTTCAAACCCACACTGATAAAATACACCACCTAGAATCTAAAATGGTGGATCTGTAATCAGCACATAATGATCTTTTAGATGCTTATACTGACTGAGAGAATGAGCTTCAGCTCCTCCAGAATAAAATAGAATATTTAGAAGACCGCTCAGGGAGGAACAACATAAAGTTCAGAGGAATACCAGAATCCATACCTCCAAATGAGTTTACAAATTTTATCCAACACCTCATGTAAGCTCTCATGCCCTCTTTGAGTGATATTGAGCTGTGCATCAACAGAGCCTGCTGTATACCCAAACCTAAATTTCTGCCTGACACTGCATCCAGATATACACTAGCTTGTATTCACTACTATCATGTGAAAGAGCGTGTCATGGCAGCCGCTAAACAAAACCCTGTGGTACCAGATGAATTCATTGGAATATCCTTGTGCACAGACATATCACAGCAAACAGCGATGATTAGGAAAAAGCTTGCCACGCTCATGAAAATCTTGGGTTTCTCAGGAGGAGCATGGACCTGAGCAGCAAGAATTTTGTCACCCAAAGGAGAAGTGAGACTGGTGCGAACCATAGCCAGAATACGATCAGGAGGAATCACAGGAACAAAACCGACTCCAACTTGGAAGTGGAGAAAAATTGTTGTGACAAGGCGTCAGCTCTTACATTCTTAGTACCAGGTAAGAATGAGACAATGTAATTGAAACTTGACAAGAAAAGAGCCCATCGCGCCCTTCTGGGAGAGAGGCATTTAGCCTCAGACAAAAATGTGAGATTCTTATGGTCAGTAAGAATGAGAACAGGCACAGTGGTACCTTCGAGGAGATGTCTCAATTCTTTCAGGGCTAAAATGATCGCCAACAGCTCTCTGTTACCAATCTCGTAATTGCACTGTGACAATTTCTTGGAAAAGTAGCCACAAGGATGCACAGCGCTCTCAAAGGTAGGATGTTGAGACAGAAGGGCGCCAACACCAGTCTCAGAAGCATCAACCTCAAGGATAAAACAGTAACATAGGATCAGAAAGTGCCAACACAGGAGCAGAAACAAAGGCAGCCTTGAGACTCTCAAAGGCCTTAATGGACTCCGGAGACCAACTCTGTGGGTTACCGTCCTTTCTGGTCATATCAGTAAGGGGCTTGACCAGAGACGAAAAGTTACGAATAAACTTCCGACAATAGTTGACAAAGCCCAGGAAACGCTGCAGAGGACGTAAACCCACGGGTCGGGGCCACTGTAGGACTACCGAAAGTTTCTCTGGGCCCATCAATAAACCAGCAGTGGAAATGACATAGCCCAGGAATTGAACCTTTTCACGATGGAACTCGCACTTCTCCAGTTTACAATACAGATTGTTCTCTCTTAGTTTCTGAAGCACGCGACAGACATCTGTGTGGTGGCTCTCCGGGGACTTGGAAAATATGAGGATATTATCGAGATAAACTACCACACATACCTAGAACAAATCTCAGAGGACGTCGTTAATAAATTCCTGGAAAACTGCCGGGGCGTTACAAAGGCCAAAAGCCATTACGAGGTACTCATAATGGCCTGTTCTGGTATTAAACGCAGTTTTCCACTCGTCACCCTCCTTAATCCTCAGGAGATTGTATGCCCCTCTCAAATCAAGCTTCCTGAAAACCGCTGCTCCCTTGAGGTGGTCAAATAACTCCGTAATCAATGGAATCGGATAGGCATTCTTAATCGTGAAATGATTGAGACCCCTATAATCAATACAAGGTCTCACCACTCTTCTTCTTCACAAAGAAGAAACCAAGCACCAGCCGGAACGAGGATTTGCAGATGAAACCTCGAGAAAGTGCGTCTGCAACATACTCCTCCATGGCCTTATCCTCCAAGACCGACAAAGAGTAAACCCAGCCACAAGGGGGTATGGCACCAGGCTGAAGGTCAATTGCGCAATCATACGGCTGGTGTGGAGGCAAACTACCGGCTTGACCTTTGTCAAAGACATCGCTAAAATTGTGGTACTCCTCCAGCAGGGAGGAGAGTGAAGAGGTGCATAGGACCTTGGCTACCTTCTAGAAGCATGTCTCACTGCATTGTGGTGACCAGGAGAGAACCTCGGCACGGAGCCAATCAAAAGAGGGGTTGTGCCTGTAACCAAGGATAACCAATAACCAGCGAAATAACCAGGAAATAACTTGGAATTGGATTATCTCATGGTGAAGAGCCCCTACGGCCATGGACAATGGAACAGTCTCATCAGTCACATGGGTAGGCTGCAGAGGTTTCCCATCAAGAGCCTCAATGGCATGTGGAGTGTCACGCAGCTGCAGCGGAATTGAGTGTTTTGATACAAAGGCAGCATCAATGAACAGGCCTGCAGCCCTAGAGTCGATTAAAGCTTGTATCTTGACGGAGGACTCAGCCCAAGAATGGGTGACCGAAACCAGGGGCTTATCCTTCTGGATAACTGGGGATGAAACAACGCCACCTAAGGTCTGTCCATGACAGGATCTCAAGGTTCGGGCGTTCCCTGGACGGGTAGGACAAGACTTCAAAAAGTGACTTGCCTGGCCACAATAAAGGCACAATTTCTCCCTCCTCCTAAAGGTTCTCTCATCCGCAGAGAGACGTGTGAAACCCAAGTGCATGGGTTCACATTCACTGCCCGACTCGGTACCAGGAGGCATAGGAGGTGGGGGAGGCAAAGCTGGGACTGCAAAGCTCGGAGACAAACGTACAAGAGGCTTCCGCAAGCGCTCCCTAAAAGAGTCTTTCTCTGAGTCTGGAGTCAATGAGGATGGCAAACATGATCAACTTCTCCAGCTCAGTGGGTATATTGCGGGCTGCTATCTCATCATTGATGGTATCCGAGAAACCATGAGAAAAAGCAGCCACGAGGGCCTCATTGTTCCACGCAACCTCTGCTGCCAGAGTACAGAATTCAATGGCGTAGTCGGCAACAGTTCTCTCACTCTGTTCGATGGATATGAGTCACTTGGCAGCAGAAGCGGAGTGTGCGGGAACGTCAAATACCCTTTTAAACGAAGCCACAAACTCAGGGTAACTCAAGACAACAGGCTTTTCCCATTGAGGGTTTGCCCAGGCCAAGGCTCTGTCAGCAAGCAAAGATATCATGAAACCTACTTTGCTTCTGTCCATAGGAAACGCCTGGGGCAGCAACTCAAAGTATATCTGAACCTGGTTGAGAAACCCTCTGCATTTAACTGGATCACTCCCAAATCACTGGGGAAGCGGAGCAGAACCAGACATACCTCTTATAGAGGTAATACTCGAGGCGGGTGCCTGTACAGAGTCTGGAGTAGAAGCAGGGTCGGCCTGCAACATAGGTTGTATCGGGGCGGCCACAGTGGGAGATTCCAGGTGACCCGTGGGACTCAGGAGCATTTGTAACGCCATGGCGAACTGATCCATGTGGTGATCCAGTTCATCCAATCTGGAAAAAAAATTACCAACAAGTGGATTGACTGCATCTTCTGAATTCATGGCCTTCGCCTACTGTCAGAAACCATGAAATCAGGCAGAGACAGAAGTCCAATTAAATCATACTTGTTTAGTAATAAAAGTAAAAAGAACAAACGTAGTCAAAACATAGCCAAAGTTCAGTAACTGGAACGGATAGTCAGTAACAGCCAGAAGTCAGGGACCAAAGTAGTGGAACAGCAAGCAGGATCCGGAGCCAGAAGGGATGTCAGCAAAGCCAGTCTTTAAACAGGAATGCAGGAGATGTTTCTTGTGATGTTGACCAAGGCGAAGGCAGAGTTCCTCTGGACTGGACGGCTTAAGTAGGCAGGACTGACGAGCAGGATATCAACAACAGCTGAGTAACTGTGGAGATAGATGGGAGCTGGCAATTAGCTGACAGCTGAGCGGCCAGCTCAGAGAAGGAAGGGCTGAGCCCAGCCCTGACACCTACTTGTGTTATTGGACTTCCTTTAGCTTTGCACTGCACTATTGGTTCAAGTTATCCCCCAAGACACCACAGCAGTTTAGGCTGCCCATTGAGCCTGCATTTGACAGTTTCTTAATATGTTGTTATTCTTTTTCTGTTTAACCCTTTTTTCTGAACCCTTTACCTATACAGTCGCTATGTAAGAACTTGTACTTATTTGGAATGGACTTGGTTCAATGCACAAATCACCTGATGAGAACTTTGATCTTCAGGATTCCTCCCGCACCTCAATATTTGTCAATTGCCTGCTCCTCAAGGCTGCACAAAGGGCTACATCCTGCACACAGACTTTCTTATCTCTCAGGTACGCTTTTTTTTAATCATTTCCAATTAATTATGATCCTGCTCAGTAACACTCCAGCGCTCATCTGATCTCCTGAAAATTCTATCAGCACTGTTAAAAGAAGCCTGCTCTCTCAAGGCAGACATTATATTTGTCCAGGAAACACACTTTGCTGCTCATAAATGTCCCAGGGTGAACTTCCAACGTTTCCCCCATCTGTATATGGCTAACGGCCCAAAAAAGGCCTGTGGAGTCCTTCAACCACATCTGCACCATTCAGGATCCTCAAGGCAGATATCTCATCCTTATCTGTGAACTGAATCAAACCACCTTCACACTTGTTAACGTCTATGCTCAGAATACTAAACAGAGAAAATTCCTTGCCCCTTTGCTCTCCAAGGTTATGGAGGTACTGCAAGGTACCCTTATCATTGGTGGGGACTTCAACAGAATCTTGAACTCCGATATGGACTCCACTACTCCCACCAGAAGACCTAGTCATTCTCTCGCCCCCTTGCTACAGAAATACAAGCTCTATGATGACTGGTGATGCTTCCATGGTTCTGAAAAGGACTTCACCTTCTTATCTGCTGCACACTCTCGCATTGACCTCTTTCTTACAACTAAAAGATCGCTGCAAAATGTTCTAAGCACAGATATTGGTACAAATTCCTGGTTGGATCATGCTCCAATCACCCTGACATTTAATGACGAGCTCCGTAATTCTCCTCCCCGTCTTTGGAAGTTTTGAATGACAGGCAATTGTACCAAAAAATTGTTAAAGACTCAGAGCACCATAACTATTTATGTACAATGACACCCCTGAAACTAATAGATTTACACTGTGGAACACTTATAAAGTGTATATGAGGGGTTTATTGATTACAATGTAATTTTATGTTAAAAAAGAAGAGGGCAAATCAGATTGAAAACTTGCTTAATTCTATATTCCTGAAAGAACAAAAGAATAAAATTAGCCCAGACCCCCAATTGACACGTGACATTCTCCAGGACAGACAATACTTAAAACAATAAGACAATACTTACTCCTATACAAACACGAAAACAACCTTAAATTTCTTAAAGCCAATTACTACGGTTTTCACAATAAGGCAGGAGCTTGGCTAGCTAAAAAAGTCAAGACAAAACAGCTCCAACAAAAAATAGCCACTCTTAAGCATCCCTCAACTCATACTACTCCGTTTAATCCAAAAGATATAGCAAATACTTTTGCGGACTACTACAAATCTCTTTATGATCTCCGCAAGGATGAAGCTACTCCTCAGCTCTCTCCTACACTTATTGATGCCTTCCTGCATAAAATTAAATGAACTCTTACAACATCTCAACTTGAATCCAGAAAGAAATTGCCCCCCATTTACAAGATGTCTTCAATCTCGCTTCTTTCTCTGGTACCTTTCCTACTGAGATGTTAAAAGCTGTGATTGTTACAATTCCTAAGCCTAACAAAGATCCCACTAGTCCCACAAATTATAGGTCCATATCCTTTCTCAATACAGATGTAAAGATATTCGCTTATCTTCTAGCCTTAAGACTACAAAAAATATTGCCATACGTTGTTCACCCGGACCAGGTAGGAGTTATACCTGGTCAACAAGCTCCTGACGGCACCAGACTTCTTATTAACCTGATTTCCCATGTTGGCCTTTCTCCAACGCTTTCTCTCCTACTCTCGTTGGATGCAGAGAAGGCATTTGACAGGGTCCGCTGGGGATACCTCAAAGTGGTACATAGTACATTTGGGATCACGGGTTGGCTACAGACTGCTATTCTTTCCCTCTATTCTACCACCTCAGCCACTGTCCTCAACTCAGGAATCAATTATACATTTATACAAATAACAAATTGAACTAGACAGGGATGCCCCCTATCACCTATAATTTTTGCACTTTTAATGGAACCACTAGTGGAGGGTATTAGATCCCACCCCAAGATCACAGGCCTTACCATAGCTGGCACAAAATTAGTCTCTTAATGGACAATGTCATGCTCTTCCTTTCCAATCCCAAGTCATCATTATCTGAGATGCAAAAACGACTTGAAGAGTTTAGCGCTGTGTCATACTATAAATGAAAAGCCTCTAAATTTCAAATACTAGGTATCAATATTCCGACCCCCTTGCACTCCTCCCTAAGTAAAGAATTTCCTTTTGTTTGGACCCCTACATTTTTAGGCATCCAGCTAACCACACAAACTGCGCAACTATATCACCACAATTTCAAGCCCTTCTTTGACTCACTCCCCAGACAACTATCCCACTTGCGAACCCATGAACTCTCAATTGTGGGGAGAATAGCGACTTTAAAAATGCTGATCTTCCCCAAACTTCTGTACCTCTTTCACACCTTAATAATTTCCCTTCCACGCACCCTTTTCTCCTTCATTCAAAGACTTTTTACCCAGTTCATATGGAACCACAAACTGCCCAGGTGCTCCCTTTCTAATATGAAGAAGCACAGGAAAGATGGAGGAATGGAAGTGCCCAATGTGCTAGCTTATTACAAAGCTTGTGTGCTTGACCAACTTAGATATTGGTGGACCTCCACTAAACATAAATATTGGGCACATATGTAATGTGTAAACATCCCTTTTAAAGATCCTATATCGGTGCATATTGCCATTAAATTGGAAGCCCCGTTTCCTACCTCCCTAACTGCAACGATACAGATCTCTGCTAAATTGTGGTCAGAGTTCTCCATTCCCTCTACACTTCTCGGGTCACTATGTAAGATCAATATCCCCCTCTTGGTGCTCCAACATTTCATCCCCTATATTGACCTAAACCTTTGGAAGCCCAGAGGACTTACACTTCTAAAGGAATTATATCACAGCACCTCCCTCCACAACTTTGAACATCTGTGTTCTCACGTCAATCTCCCTCCCAGCACTTACTTTACCTACATGCAAATGCGATCATTCCTTTTGAAGCATCCCTTGCCCCTATAATTAGAGTTACCAGGCTCAATATATACATTTTTTCAAGATCCTACCTGCCCACAAAGAGGAATTTTCCTATTCTACAACATTTATAATGCCCAAGACGCGCTCTCAAAGTCCACAACTATTCCTAAATGGGAAGAAATTTTGGGCATGGTCTTTTCAGATAATTGTTGGCAGCAAACCTTCTCTATCACATATGCCTCATCCAAATGTGTAAATCACTGGGAACAATTCCAAAAATGTGTGCACTCATGGCACCCTACCCTGTAAAAACTCTCTAAGTTTTATCCTTCCCAGTCAGCTCTTTGTTGGCAAAACTGCAGAGAAACTGGTACACTTTATCACACATTGTGGTCATGCAAATCAATACGTTCATTCTGGAACAAAATCTTCTCTTTCCTATCAGATATATGTGGCCAAAGTATACTGCCTAACCCTAAGTTAGCCATCCTACACCTAAACATCCACAAATTTACAACCAAAATGCGAGTAGCGATTTGTGGAAACCGTGACAGTGTTTAGAGAAAAATGGACCATCTGGCTATTGAAGTATTTTGTAATCTCAATGTTACTCTTTTAGATTACGTTATGGTGACTGGTCAGAATCTTCTCTCCTCTTTCCTTCCCCCCTCCCTGTCCTTCTCTGTTTCTTTATTTCCCTTCCCTCTTCTTGTGCTTTTAACCTACGGCGAATACACCTTTTCCATTATATAACAAGTGCCTTGCATGGATTCTCTCTCCTATGTTTATATTAGCTAGTTCTATTTGGGCCTATCCTGTTATGCTGTTGTATGGATCGACTGTGTAGTCTTTACCAGCTATTGTATGCTTTGTTTTTTGTACTAATTAATTCTGCTTCAATAAAGAAATATTGACAATAAAAATAAAAAAAACCTCTAATAAAATTGTAAATGCTTTGTGTTAGAAATATATGTTTAGTGCTTTCAATTCAAGACAAACTGCAAAAAAAAAAAAAAAAAAATTGCATTGTTATAAATTATCTTATTTCTCACATAGAAGAGTTTTGTCATGATGTTAATGAAAACATGACATTGTTTTACCATGTTCATTGTGGCCAAATCACACTGCTTAAATCACAGCACTGAGTGTGCTGAGTTATAAGAGACCAAAAAGGTGTGAACTCTAGGGTCCAAACTTCAATAAATGTCAATCAGGTCGTTTTATATTATTACAGCTCTCTTTGTAGCTGGCCATGTTAACTTACATTTGCTGCAGATCTTTTACTCAGTTGTAAGAGAAGCAGTTTGCTATCTCTCAAAAATGTGTTGAAGTTTTGTCAGTTTAGTGGAGCTTTTTAATATATTCCAGATCATTCTGGGTGTCCTATCAGCATACATTAGTTAGCTTTCGGCTTGCTCTTAAGAGCAGTAACCAAGATTAAACATTAAACTTATTTTAAGGCACAAAAAACGAATACATTAGCATTTATTGACTTCTAGGGTACAATTCAATTAAATGAATACACTGACAATAATAAACCCAAAGATATTTTGATGGAATCTTATTTTAGAGTAAAAACAGCTTAGAAATGCCATTATGTATATTTTTGTCTTATTTAAATAAAAATAAAATTCATTTAAATGGGGAGTTGGATAGCAGGGTGCATTTTGACTGATTAAGCTTGGATGCTGTTTTTAATAAATGAAGCCAGTTTCCATAGCAACCAATATACTTTGACACACAGTTGATCTAGTTTTACTGCATGCAGGCTGTTGTTATGGCAATTCTAAGCAGTAGGCTTTCACAGCACAGCCCTGTAATACAAATATAATCTATAGGATCAATTAAATATTCTAAATAGTGTTGTCCTAAAATAGCTGGTACCATGATGAGAGTAAGAAGGTTTACACATTTTCACATCAAATAAATTGAATATTATTGTGGGAAAAAAATTTCTGTTTACATTTCAGTGTACTGGCACAAATAAATATATATTCAGTACATCAGCACAAACTTTGCATGCCATAAACTATTCTACAATTAAAAAAATAAAAACTTTAATAAGCACCATTGTAATACGATGGTAAGGCCAATAGAAAACTACATACAAGCAGAGATGTAATTAGTTTGATCTTACCAGGGAAGTTTCTAGGGTTGTGAAAGACCTGGGGCACAGTAAGGAGAACAATGATGTGGCACATGTAACATGCCATGACGAATGGTGCCTGTGGCCAAATTATTCTAAAAGTGTTAGGGGCTTTAGGGGGTATACAGTGCCCGGAAAATTATTCATCCCCTTGACATTTTCCACATTTTGTCATGTTACAACCAAAAACGTAAATGTATTTTATTTCGATTTATGTGATAGACCAAAACAAAGTGGCACATAATTGTGAAGTGGAAGGAAAATGCTAAATGGTTTTCAAAATATTTTATAAATAAATATGTGAAAAGTGTGGCATGCATTTGTATTTAACCCCCTTTACTCTGATACCCGTAAATAAAATCTAGTGGAACCAATTGCCTTCAGAAGTCACCTAGTTAGTAAATTGAGTCCACTTGTGAGTTATTTATTCTCAGGATAAATACAGCTGTTCTGTGAAGCCCTCAGAGGTTTGTTAGAGAACCTTAGTAAAGAAACAGCATCATAAAGGCCAAGGAACACACCAGATAGGCCAGGGACAAAGTTGTAGAGATGTTTAAAGCAGGGTTTGGTTGTAAAAAAATACCCCAAGCTTTGAACATCTCACAGAGCACTGTTCAATCCATCATCCAGAAATGGAAAGAGTATGGCACAACTGCAAACCTACCAAGACATGTACTTCCACCTAAACAAGGAGAGCATTAATCAGAGAAGCAGCCAAGAGGCCCATGGTGGTAACTCTGGAGGAGCTGCAGAGATCCACAGCTCAGGTGGGAGAATCTGTCCAACTATTAATAATGCACTCCACAAATCTGGCCTTTATGGAAGAGTAGCAAGAAGAAAGCCATTGTTGAAAGAAAACCATAAGAAGTCCCATTTGCAGTTTACGTGAAGACATGTGGGGGATGCAGCAAACATGTTGAAGAAGGTGCTCTGGTCAGATCAGACCAAAAGTGAACTTTTTGGCCTAAAAGCAAAAGGCTATGTGTGGCGGAAAACTAACACTGCACATCACCCTGAACACACTATCCCCACTGTGAAACATGGTGGTGGCAGCAGAGTCTGCAAAAGACTTGAGACTGGGGTGGAGGTTTGCCTTTTATCAGGACAACGACCCTAAACGTTCAGCCAAAGCTACAATGGAATGGTTTAGATCAAAGCATATTCATGTTTTAGAATGGCCCAATCAAAGTCCACACGTATAAATTCAATCCAGAATCTGTGGCAAGACTTGAAAATTGCTGTTCACAGATGCTCTCCATCCGATCTGACAGCTTGAACGATTTTGCGAAGAAGAATGGGCAAAAATGTCACTCTCTAGATGTGCAAAGCTGGTACTGACATCCCCAAAAAGATTTGCTGCCGTAACTGCAGTGAAAGGTGGTTCTACAAAGTATTGTATACTGAATACTGAATACAAATGCACACTACACTTTTCACATATTTATTTGTAAAAAAAATTGGAAGACCATTTGTCATTTTCCCTCCACTTCACAATTACTGTATGTGTAACTTTGTGTAGGTCTATCGCATAAATTCCCAATAAAAAACATTTACGGTTTTGGTTGTAACATGACAAAATGTGGAAAATTTCAAGGGGTATGAAAACTTTTTCAAGGCACTGTAGTTAAATAAAACCTGGGCCTACTAAATCTATACCAAGGCACACACATGCCACAGTCCTTGTACCTACAACATATGCTTTAATTATTGTGAAAAAAGTCTTACAAACACATATAAAAATATAATTCTAGGATCAGACATTTAAAAAAAAAATGTAACTCTTTCATTGCATATGCTTTTCTGCACATAGATTATAGACAGAGAGCTAACATTTTTACCATGCCTACCTTAATATGTAACTTCATTAAAATAGTGAGGGACAACTTAGAAACCAGCCACTGTTAAGACACTAAACCATTTGGTCAGGAGTATCTAATGAAGAATATAGCACAAAAAGTGCAGGGGTCAGGGGTATGTAATGTACAGAGTTTAGAGGTCAAAAGTATGTAATGTAAAACAAGAGTATATAGTGCAGGAGTTGGGGTGTGTAATGCACCAGGTGCAGGGGTCTGTGGTATTTAATGTACAGAGTGCAGGGATCAGGTATACATAATGCACAGAATGCAGGGGTAAGAAGTATGTAACACATATATTGTAGGGTCAAGTATACAAAACACAGAATGGATAGTACACACGACTCAGGAATACATGAGGTACAGAGTGCAAGGCTCAGGTAAAAGCATGCAGCGCAGGGTCCAAGAGAATGTTTTACATGTTGTGCAGTAATGCCTTTCTCCTCCCACCCCAGGTAAAAAATGTAAACCCCAATGCATATCTCCCAACTTTCTGAGATGGGAATGAGGGACACCTACTAGCAAATGTATGTAGGCATAGGACACGCCCCCTGCCACACCCCTTTAAAGGAGAATTAATCCAAAAAAAAAAAGGTTAATTAAATCTACAAGGGCTTTTTTTACCACTACTATTCCTTTATATTGGCTTTTAAAATTTACAAATGTAGCAATTTAGGAATTGGATGAAAGGTTTAGCACTGGGAAACACTTTTTGAAAGACAAAAAGTGCATTTTATATACAACTATATAGATCAGACCAAAATGGACACATGAGGGGGAAAGAGGGACAGAGGGACATTGCTCCAAATCAGGGACAGTCCCTCAAAATCAGGGACAGTTGGGAGCTATGCCAATGCACACAAACTCCCCAAACAAAACTTCCCTCTCCCCTGTTTCTTCCTCAAGCAAAATTCCCCCTACCCCTGGGAAAAATTCCCTGAAGCAAAATTCTTACCCCCAGCAATAATCTCCCTGCTCACCCTCCCCCCCCAAATATTCCCCTCCTTCCAAGAAAAAATGCACCCCACCACAAATGCCCTCCCCAAGTGTCCTATTCCCAGTTCAACCCCTCACTGCATTAATCCAAAATTGTCCCCAGTACAAATTTCCCCCTCTTTTTCTCTCTATAATATATTTACTAGACCTCAGATGCTGAGGTGCAGAGTTTAGGAAAGTCCTCCCAAGCTTCCCCTTGGCTGTGTCATTTGACATATCAGAGCCAGGGAAGATCCTAGGAGCACTTCCCTTGGTTCTGTGCTGATTCTCTGAGGTCTGATAGGTGAGTAGGTAAGCAGGGATTGAACCTAGCTGCTTCTGAAGCATGTACATTCTCATGGATCTTACACCACAAGGCTTTTTGCTCCGGTAAATCTGTGTAGCATGTGCATGTAACTAGCACATGGATGGGGGGAGTAGCCAGGGTGGCATGTGAGCAGACGCTTCTACATAGAGCTCCCCCACATCACCCTGATTTGATCTGGTTTCCAGCACAGTGAGATGCCTGGCTTTGCCCTATTATTTACGGGGAACTGCTGCACTTCTCGCACGTTTATACAGCCACAAAACAGCAATGCTGACCCAGAGGAAACAAAGGAGAAGGCCAGCGGCCAGATTCCCAATATGGCGCCGGGCCGGCCTCTGCACAGAAGGCACATGGGGGAGATAAATATAAGGAGGGGGTGAGTAAACAGCTCAAGTACCCCAAAGACTGGACCAGAGACCCCCCAAAGACAGGCGCTACTATGCGCTGAAAATGACAGAGCCTGCCTGACCTGGACATTGATGCAGGGCACAGCAATGATGACATGGAAGACAGGGAGAGAGAGCAGGGAGCGGTTGGTCAAATTAGCTCAGACAGGCAGCTACATTGTTGAGCTGGAAGAGACGGAGGAACCCGGGGAGGAGGAGGGTGAACAGCTAACCCTAGCAGATATCCTGAGGGCTGTTAACAAATGCACGGCCTCAGTTAACAATTTGCAAGCCCACTATGGAGGTTTAAAGGAGGAGGTCAGTCTGATCAGACAGGACATAGAAAAAATATTAGAGCGAATGACGGCTGCTGAGAGCAGAATCAGTGACATGGAGAACAAACTTCCTAATATGCTTAGAGAATCCCAAGCCACTACCCGCCTAGCTAAAGCCACAGAAATGCGTGCTGAGGACTTTTAGAACTGTCTGAAGTGCAATAATGTGTGGATAGCGGGGCTACCCAAAAAGGTGGAAGGCCGTGATCCCACTCAATACGTGGAGCAGTGGCTAACAGATATCTTTGGCAAAGAGGCCTTTACGCATCTGTATGCAGTGGAAAGAGCTCACAGAGTCCCCACTAGGCCATTACCACCGGGACATCCCCCACAACCGCTTTTAGTGTGACTGCTGAATTACAGGAACAGAGAAATTATCCTGAGAAACGTACAGTGTTCAAAAATTTAGTGTTTACTCATGGAATTACTCCTCTTGATAATTATTCAAGTTCTTAATAGCGGTCACGCAGACAGTGATTGGGACCTGTTGTCCCTGATTCATCAAAAGTTCTTATTGCCAACTTAATGCCTGGGCATACTGGTTATTCAGGACACTTACACTAACTGGCCTTCACCGGCTATTCTCCTTCCCTGTTATGCCTTGCTGCAGCAGTTTGGAGCACTGTTGTGCTGGTTTTCTTGGAACTATTTCTCCAGAGCATTTTAATGGTCTTGCTATGACCCCAAAGGGGTAACAATCGCACTTCGTGTGTGGTCTCATAGGACTACTGGTACATATCTGTGGAACTGATGCCCCTGCTGCCAAAGGTTCCAGGGGAACTATACTCTTTTCATTACCCTGCAATGTACGTGCATGCTCCTTTAAGATGACGACAGTATCAGTACTTTTCTGGAATATTAGGGGGCTAAATGACCCTCTAAAATGCACCATTTTGTAATACTTACCATACTTGCAATTTGTGCTCTGCAGGAGACTCATCTCACTGCTGACTCTATTACCTGTTTAAATTTTCGATGGGTGGGGAGGGCGTACCACTCCACTCACACTTCGTATTCAAGGGGTGTGAATGTACTGGTGCATAGCTCTTTAGACTATTAGGAAATTGATTCTGTGCTAGATGCTGAGGGGAGGTAAATTTTTTTACTATGTCGTTTATACTCCCTTAAATGTATTCTAGCTCATATCGCCTCCATACAATAATCAGACTCTTAGAGCTTTGCTGGAATACCAAATGAAATACCCCGAGGTACCACTCTATGTCGTGGGTGAAATATAATTGCTGTACAGACCCTGCTTTAGATAAACATCCCCCGGTCACAGCTGGACAGGGGACTAACTGCACTGCCCTGAAAAAACTCATAGATGAGGTGGGATGAAAGGATTCATGGCGGGCTTCCCAGGGATGAAGCAATTCTCCTGCTTTTCTAAGAGTTACTCCTCGTTGTCTCGTATCGACCTGTGCTTATGTTCATTTGCAGCAGAAAGGTATATTTCAGAGGTTACATATGCCCTCAGGAGTGTATCGGACCGCTCCCCTTTAGTGATGCAATTGGAGGTACGCCTATCTTCAGATCTGACTAGGGCACAGTGGAAGTTAAATGCCTTCTGGCTTCATCTCTTCCCCTCTCATGAGCAAATTGTATCACAAATTCTAGAATTCTGGCGTATCCATACCGATGGTGTGAGAGACCTTTAAGGCTATGCTTCGATAAATCTTTATTAGAGAGATTCAAGCTATTAAGAGTAACACAAATGCTCAGAGGGAGGGCATGGAACAGATGGCAGGTGACTTGGAGATGGCTTTCATTGCTGACCCCACAGATAGTAATAGAGAGGCATGGTGGTCGGCCCAGGAGGCCCTTTGCCGTCTCACTGCTTCGGTGGCGGAGAAAAAGAGATTTTTTGACAGGCTGGCTTTCTATGAGGAGGGTGAACACACCGGTCGCCTTTTAGCAAAAAATGCTCATTCCCAACAAGTCTCCCCCTCCATTGGGGCATTACGAACACATACCGGGCAGATGACTAACTCTCCAACCCAGATTATGTCCATTTTAGTAGATTACTATTCTTCCCTGTATGAATTCAAACAAAGTTATACAACAGATTTCCTGACCAAGTACCTTGCTACTGTGCAACTTCCCTGCACAGTCTGCCTCCTCCAAGAGGCAATTAGATGCCCCCTTTACTTTGAAGGAATTGCAGATGGCGACCAGCCTGTTCCCCAACTCCAAAGTCCCAGGAGATGATGGCTTACCCATAGGAGGTATATAAACAATATGCAGAGTCCATACTAGCTAAACTGCTGAAAGGTACTTAATGCTGCTAGGGAGAGTGGTGTTCTTCCTCAATCTATGACTAGAGTCAATATCGTATTAATATTGAAACCGAATAAGGATCCCCTTGACCCAATTTCTTATAGGTCTATTTCCCTTTTGCAAAATGATGTCAAGATTTTAGTGAAAGTCTTAGCTCTGCGCTTAAACAAGGCGATCTCCACTATTGTCTACTCTGATCAATCTGGATATATGCCCCAAAAGTCGACGGCCATTAACTTGCGTTGACTTTTCCTCAATATTCAGTCCCCAGCGTATAATGGCAGAGATTGAGCATTACTCTCCCTTGATGCCCACAAGGCGTTCAATAGCATTGAATGGAAATATCTCTGGGCAGTCATGCATAAATTTGGGTTTGGAGACAGATTTATTTCTTGGGTTTAGCTACTATATAGTGCCCCTGTCGCAACCATCTGGGAGAGTGGCAGGATATCCTTGAGCTTTATTTTGCACAGAGGTACAAGGCAGGGATGTCCCCTGGTCCCTCTTATTTGCCCTGCCTATAGAGCCTCTAGCTGCCCTTATCCATTCTAATACTCTCATACAGGGATTTAGGTATGGGGAACTTCATGAAAAATTAATGATGTATGCCGATGACGTACGTACGTGTTTTACGTCACCGCGTTCAGAATGATCAGATTTTCCGACAACTTTGTGTGACCGTGTGTATGCAAGACAAGTTTGAGCCAACATCCATTGGAAAAAATCCTAGGATTTTGTTGTCGGAATGTTCGAACAAAGTCCGACCGTGTGTACGGGGCATAAGTCTTCCATAAAGTTTCTGGATGTGAAACCTGACACCTCTCTACTGACCACACAGGAGATTTCCGCTTTCCGGGTCTTTTCGATACCTAGGCATACAGGTTACCCCCTACCCGTTAGACTTAATCTGACACCTTTACTCAATCGCTGTCGTGATTGGGTTAAGATATGGAGCAGGCTGAAGCTATCTCAGGTGGGATGGATAAATCTTATAAAAATGATTATGATGCCAAAGCTGCTCTATGAACTACATAATACCCCCATGGTCATCTCGTTGAAAAAGTTCTGTATAATAAACTCAAAATTTAGATCCCTAATCTGGCAATCTAAACCTGCTAGCAAATCTAATAAACTTTACCCTACCTGTTCTTATGCAGAAGGTTTGGAATAAGGGTAGGATGATGCAGAGGGTTCAGAGATTCACTACATACAGCCCCATCTGGGATAACAACTATTTTCCAGAAATAGTGAAACTGCAATATGGCACAAGGTGGAAATAATTTGGCATTTCTTACCTGTTCCACATCTTCTGAGATGGGAGGCTGAGGTCATTCTCAGAGCTTAGGGAGACCCTTCAACTCCCCTCCACAATGCACTATTACATGTGACTTCAGCATGCAGTCGGAGCTCAGGGGTAGTGGACCAATGGTCCTTGGACTCTACCTCCATCTTTAACTACTTGCTTGAGGTCACCACTTATAAAGGATTTATCTCCTGCAGCTATACCATGCTACTCAACCTCTTCCATGTGGACTCATAAGGCGGTGTCTCAATGGGAACAGGATGTTGGGGTGTTTGAAGAGGAGCAGTGGGAGGAAGCCCTACAGGCTGTTCCCCAGTGCTCTTTGAATGTTGCTAGCGCCTGTCACAGCTATATATAATCCTGAGGGTTCAATTTTACACCAGCCATGTTGGGGTAAGCTCTGACTCCACCTGTACCAGTTGCAGTAGAGATCACAGGGATTTGATACACCTCATGTGGAGATGCCCGAAGCTCCATCTATATTGGAAAAAGGTCTTAGACACTCTTAATAGAGTCTTCAAGGTAAAGATCCCTGTGGACCCTAAACACTGCCTGCTGGGTATTCTAGATATACTCTGGATAGAGGATATCCCTAAACAGGCTATAGCCAGAGCTCTCTTCCAGGCCCAAAAAATGATTCTGAGACATTAGAAATTCACAGAGCCCTCCACAATGCAGGAATGGATTACCCAAATGGGTGACACTATCCGATTAAAGAAGCTCATTTATCAGCACAGGTGTCACGTACCTGGTAGGTAGAGCCCGGAATGCAGGAAACGGCCTCTCGTATACCTCTGACTCAGGAACCCCTGGTAGTGATGACAGGAGCTCAAGAGTGCGAAGGGGCACAAGTGCCTGACTGGAAGGCTGGAGCAGAGAGCTGAATCAGGTAGTCAGCTGGGAGGTGTCCTGTAGTCCGGCAGCAGGATGTAGACAGCAGGGAGGTGTCTTGTAGGCTGGCAGCAGGATGTAGCCAGCAGAGAGGTGTCTTGTAGTCCAGCAGCAGGATGTAGACAGCAGGGAGGTGTCTTGTAGTCCAGCAGCAGGATGTAGACAGCAGGGAGGTGTCTTGTAGTCCAGCAGCAGGATGTAGACAGCAGGGAGGTGTCTTGTAGTCCAGCAGCAGGATGTAGACAGCAGGGTACAGGCAAGCCGGGTCAAACACAGGCGGGCAGATCAGGTACAGAAGGTAAATCCAGGAGAGTAGTCAAAGTCCAGAAGCCGGGATCAGGGCAGGCAGCAAACAGAGTAGTCAGGAACAGTCCAAAAGGTATCGGGTAGCAAATGCAAAGTAACAGGGCACTAGGGGTCTTCAGGAACGCTGTAGACCGGACAGCAAGGCAGCAGTGGAACAGTCCCCTTTAAATAGCCTCTTTGGTGCTAAGTGCTGTCACAGGGGGCAAGCGCACCTGCGCGGGCCCGTGCGCCGCCATTGGCGCTATTGCGCATGCGCGTACACCCGTGCGCGCTATTGGCACTATTGCGCACGCGCGCCGGATGGCGCTTCTATGCACAGGCATTCCTTTAAACTTCAGTTTGCTGGGATATTTGCAAGAGGGTTTTCCTGACAACAGGGGCAACAGGGGCAATTTTGATAAATTGTGGACCCCATGGTTAGATGTCCCTGGTCTAGCCTCAGTAGATCTGGTATATGACGGACTATTCTAGCGCTTGTTAACATTTTTACCCTGCCTCTCTGAATACCTGGACAGTTGATTGTACAGTTGTACTTTATGCTGATGGATAATGTTCTATTTGTCTGTATAAACAGGTGGTTTATCAATCTCCAAAATGTTTTTTATACTGTACTGAATTTCTATATGTTGTCTACAGATCTAGTGTACTTGTTTTGCTCTGGACTATGTATGTTCATTTTTTTTCTATGCTCAATAAATACTTATTGTTTGAGAAAAAAAAAACTGGCACATGGATTTCAAGTGTCCTCTGTTTTAATTAATACACATGAAAAGGGCTCTTTTAGCAAAGGTAAAGATCAATGATTATTATGTGCACAATGCAGTATCATACACATCCAATTAACATTAATCTTGTTTTTATTAGGTTGCAAGTGGAATTGTTAGGATTTGATTATTTTGATATAGCTCTAGTCTAGGTTAACCTTCCTGCCCTATAATTAATAAATGTAGAGAACTGTTTTTCTGCTGTTATAAATCTCTCCAAGAATATCAATGCATCCACCCCCTCCACTTACTGGCTCATACCCTTTTCTCTCCCCTTGGCTCTCCAGCTTCATCCACCCACTGGATCTGAGCCCTGCTCTCCATCCTCTTCACTAGCTGAATTTGCATATTTTTGTTATTCTAGCTACAGAAACTGAAGGACCACAGCAATTTACAGGCTAAAATCTTTTCAGTGTAATATTTTATAAAAGAAGCCTCATGCATAATTATAGCAGTGGTTCAAGTGAAAGAACGTGTAAAAAGGAATATAAGTGGCCAGTCTGTCCTTATATTCCACTGGTGTTTTTCAGAGTTCCCAGACATTAAGGATGAGCTTCGCGTTCAAATCGAACCCATGTTCGACTCGAACATCGTCTGTTTGATCGTTCGCCAAATTGCGAACGAAATTCGTGTGGCGCATCACAGCCCATAATTCACTGCGGCATCGCAGTGCATTGCTGGCTGATGATTGGCCAAGCATGCACTATGACCCGCATGCTTGGCCAATCACAGCGTCGTCAGTAGAGAGAGCTGTAATTGGCCAAAGCCAGGGTGGCTTTGGCCAATTATGGCTCAGGGGGTTTAGAACACGCCCCACACTATATAAGGCCGCCTGCACGGCGGCCCTGTGTAGTGTGTTCCGGCGTGCTTAGAGAGAGAGAAAGACAGTGTCATTTCATTTGAGTTAGCTAGATTAGGCAGGACAGTCAGTGAGTTAGCTGCACTTACAGTGTATTGTGTATATATATGCATCCCAGGTGTTGCATATATATATATACACTGTATTCAGTTTAGCTAGATCCGTTCCTGTTATCTTCCTACTGACAGGCAGGCTTGTCTTGTTACAGTATTTACAGCTACCTGAAGAAAATTGCTGGTGTTCTTTTGATCCTATTAGTACCACAGTCAGGCAGCTAGACTATTTACAGTTAGTGTAGTGCGTCCTCCTCACAGTGTTCAGTTAAAGCTACAAGTTAGTTTAGTGTGACCTTTGCACAGTGTTCAACTAAAACTACAAGATAGTGTAGTATGTCCTCCTCACAGTGTTCAGCTAAAGCTACAAGTAGGGATGAGCTTCAAGTTTGAGTCGAACTCATGTTCGACTCGAACATCGGCTGTTCGCAAGTTTGCCGAACAGCGAACAATTTGGGGTGTTTGCGGCAAATTCGAATGCCGCGGAACACCCTTTAAAAGTCTATGGGAGAAATCAAAAGTGATAATTTTAAAGGCTTTTATGCATGGTATTGTCATATAAGTGTTTGTGGACCTGGGTCCTTCCCCAGGGGACATGGATCAATGCAAAAAAAAGTTTTAAAAACTGCCGTTTTTTCAGGAGCAGTGATTTTAATAATGCTTAAAGTGAAACAATAAAAGTGTAATATTCCTTTAAATTTCGTAGCTGGGGGGTGTCTATGGTATGCCTGTAAAGGGGCGCATGTTTCCCATGTTTAGAACAGTCTGACAGCAAAATTACATTTCAAAGGAAAAAAAGTCATTTAAAACTACTCTCGGCTATTGCATTGCCGGTCCGACAATACACATAGAAGTTCATTGATAAAAACGGCATGGGAATTCCCCACAGGGGACCCTGGGACCCTGTCCCTTACAATAATATATATATATATATATATATATATATATATATATATATATATATATATATATATATATAATATATAATATATATATATATATATATATATATAAAACACCAGCGGGAGATTAGCTCTTCCATTACAATAGAATAGGCTGTCTAGATTACATCTCAGTGTGGCCACTTGTGTAGTTAACTGGAACATCCACTAGGGGGTGTCTTCGGATATGAATATAGTGCATCCTTTTATATACAGTGGGGACGGAAAGTATTCAGACCCCCTTACATTTTTCACTCTTTGTTATATTGCAGCCATTTGCTAAAATCATTTAAGTTCATTTTTTTTCCTCATTAATGTACACACAGCACCCCATATTGACAGAAAAACAAAGAATTGTTGACATTTTTGCGGATTTATTAAAAAAGAAAAACTGAAATATCACATGGTCCTAAGTATTCAGACCCTTTGCTGTGACACTCATATATTTAACTCAGGTGCTGTCCATTTCTTCTGATAATCCTTGAGATGGTTCTACACCTTCATTTGAGTCCAGCTGTGTTTGATTATACTGATTGGACTTGATCAGGAAAGCCACACACCTGTCTATATAAGACCTTACAGCTCATAGTGCATTTCAGAGCAAATGAGAATCATGAGGTCAAAGGAACTGCCTGAAGAGCTCAGAGACAGAATTGTGGCAAGGCACAGATCTGGCCAAGGTTACAAAAAAATTCTGCTGCACTTAAGGTTCCTAAGAGCACAGTGGCCTCCATAATCCTCAAATGGAAGACGTTTGGGACGACCAGAACCCTTCCTAGAGCTGGCCATCTGGCCAAACTGAGCTATCGGGGGAGAAGAGCCTTGGTGAAAGAGGTAAAGAAGAACCAAAAGATCACTGTGGCTGAGCTCCAGAGATGCAGTCAGGAGATGGGAGAAAGTTGTAGAAGGTCAACCATCACTGCAGCCCTCCACCAGTCGGGGCTTTATGGCAGAGTGGCCCGATGGAAGCCTCTCCTCAGTGCAAGACACATTAAAGCCCGCATGGAGTTTGCTAAAAACACCTGAAGGACTCCAAGATGGTGAGAAATAAGATTCTCTGGTCTGATGAGACCAATATAGAACTTTTTGGCCTTAATTCTAAGCGGTATGTGTGGAGAAAACCAGGCACTGCTCATCACCTGTCAAATACAGTCCCAACAGTGAAGCATGGTGGTGGCAGCATCATGCTGTGGGGGTGTTTTTCAGCTGCAGGGACAGGACGACTGGTTTGAATTGAGGGAAAGATGAATGCGGTCAAGTACAGGGATATCCTAGACGAAAACCTTGTCCAGAGTGCTCAGGACCTCAGACTGGGCCGAAGGTTTACCTTCCAACAAGACAATGACCCTAAGCACACAGCTAAAATAACAAAGGAGTGGCTTCACAACAACTCTGTGACTGTTCTTGAATGGCCCAGCCAGAGTCCAGACTTAAACCCAATTGAGCATCTCTGGAGAGACCTAAAAATGGCTGTCCACCAACGTTTACCATCGAACCTGACAAAACTGGAGAGGATCTGAAAGGAAGAATGGCAGAGGATCCCCTAATCCAGGTGTGAAAAACATCATTCCCAAAAATACTCAAAAGGGTGCTTCTACTAAATACTGAGCAAAGGGTCTGAATACTTAGGACCATGTGATATTTCAGTTTTTCTTTTTTAATAAATCTGCAAAAATGTCAACAATTCTGTGTTTTTCTGTCAATATGGGGTGCTGTGTGTACATTAATGAGGGAAAAAAATGAATTTAAATGATCTTAGCAAATGGCTACAATATAACAAAGTGAAAAAGGGGGTCTGAATACTTTCCGTCCCCACTGTATATAGCATTATTCATTATCTAAACATTGTTGTGTTTTCGGGAGGAGTCTGTTTGCTGGGTTGACGCTAATATCACAGCTCAGCGGATTTACTCCTTTCTTTGTGAAATTAACATTTTCTATTTGGATCAAGTAAAACATTTTAGAACCTTATACTACTGAGTTGCTTGATTCGTGCTCTATCGTATTAATAGGATGTCTGAACCCAGAGTGTCAGGTGGATTGAAAGGTTCACTTGGTCATGGCTGTGCAGATGAGCAGGTAATTCTCAGCAGTCCCCAAGGGGGCCATGCTACATTGATAGGGTAAATGGAATAACTATTTATTTATCAAACATTTAGTTATGATTATCAAAACATGTAATCTGATTAAGCAGAGGTACTTTTTACAAATGTTTAGAAGTCATATGAGTTAACAGCTGTTTTGGTGATCAAATGCCATTCACACCTTCAGCTGTGAAAACTTCTATCTCTGGCTTTCCCACAGAACTTGGGAAGTGACTTGTATATGTTAAATGACCATCTGCATATCAATGAATATCACCAAAGAGTTGAATAGTACTTCAAAAGAGTCCTATTCAAGGTGCCACCCCCTGTAGAATGTATAAATTGTACTGAGGCTCTCAGCCATTTCAGAACAATCATATTGAATGTCACCATGTACTTACTGTATTGTTCTCCCTGCCTATAGCTAAAACTATGGGCTTGTATATTAAATACATCATCTATAATTTGGCTTCAGCAGTCAACGTTATTGATAGTCCTTAAGTTCTGGGCTTTCCCTATCACATATATAAAGTAAAAGCATAGTTTGACTCGCTGTACTCAGTAAGTTGTAATTATTTAGTCAGGTCTGCTCTGTGTGCTCTGCTGTTGCTAGTCTGCCTGATAGATCCCTCTGTATCCAGGTAACTTGAGAAGTTTCTGGATTATAGGTGTGGAGTTATGCAGATGTCAGCATGAATATGGATGCAGCCCCAGGCTATCCCAGAGAAGCAGGCTCTGATGACATGCTGGAAGACTATTTATTCTGGGAGCACACAGAGCCCAGGGAGAGGCCTCAGGTGGGTGACCCGAGGGGAGGAATGCTAAGACCCATGTGCTTAGAAGAAGCTGACTAAGGGGAGCTGTGTGTCAAAGATCTGTCTGGTATCATTGGAGGGTATCGCTGGGGAGATTGGAAGGAGGCTACCATCTGTCCTTGGGCCTTGTGAGTACAGACACTGAGAGATCTTGTGGACCTGGTGCTCTTGCTACCCCTCTGTGACTTATAGTCGGCTGTGTGTCTGTTAAAGGGGACATCGTCTGGTGTCCTGAAGAGCTCTGTCCAGATTTTCTCCAATTTTAGAGGGACTTTGCACTTGTGACTACTACTACTTAAGCTGAATTCTGCTGTTTGTTTCAAGCCCGAACTTCATTATAGCTTACTCAGAAATGAAGATCAAGTTCTCAAGTTGTACATACAGTTCATATCTTTGGAATATCCCACCACTTCCCTCAACCCTATCCAAATTCTTCAAAAATAAAAAAAAACACAAAACCACATCCCCTAGACTGGCCTTTGAAGAAAGAGTAAATGAGACTGTTGTGAGTCTGGCTGCGGGCCTGAAGTTTGGGAAAACCTGGATAATATTCCTGTGGCTCCTTAGGTAGAAGCACTAAATTTGGCTCGGCCCAGGATATTTCCTGAAATACTGCAGCAATTGCAACAGGCAACTGCCAGGAAGAGTGTACAAGAGACTGCCAGTGGCTGCGTGGATTGTGGAAAGGCAATTGGGATTGTGGGATGGCAATAGGTGTGGAAAAGTGTTGTGCCACGGTGGGAAATGTCTGCTCTACAGTCACTAGTGCAGGAGAATTCCAAGGAGGTGACACAGAAAGAGGTCTGCCTGGGAAGAAGCAGGATTACCGCTGGTGTATATGGTACTATCTGTATTACAATACAGACTGATAATGTCAGAGCAAGTGTTACAATACGGACTAATAATACTGGAGTAATCGATGGAGGGGAAGGAGTTAACTCGGGGCACGGGTGCAAGAGGGTCAGAAAGGTCTGCTTGGAAAGAGGTAGGTTTACCACGGGTGTGTATGTTACTATCTGCGTTACAGCATGGACTGATAATGTCAGAGCAAGTGTTACAGCACGGACTGATAATACTGGTGGCAGTGAAAGAGTTAACTCTGGGGGACTAGAGTGTAAGCACCATTAGAGCGTGTTGGGAGACTAGGAAGCGTTTCGCAGGTATGTGTGTTACCATCTGCATCACAGCATGGACTGATAATGCTGGAGTAACTGATGGTGGGGAAGAAGTTAACTCAATGCGTGGGAAGAGGCACCCTGGAAAGGTCTGCCCAGCAGGAGTGGTGATTGCTTGCGAGTCAGCCAATCTGGAGGAGCTGGCTGGTTACTGCCCAGAGTTAGGAAATCTGGTGAATGAGGTGTAGCTGTAACGGCATTTCCGGGTGTAGCTGGTGGCAGCTTTCCACAACGGCTGACTGTGTTGAAGAATAGAACGCTGACTGGTACCGGAGTATGGTTGGCACCCCACACGAGATTGGCACTGTGCAGCAGAGAGGGCACGGATTACATGGGACTGGTATGTGGCAGATGCCACTGTGTCATGGTGAAGCTGCGTGCCTGGGGCCAGTGTGGCCATTGTGGGGAGATGCTGCTGAAGCCGATACCTAGTTACTGTCAGCCAAAAGTCCTACTTGTCAACTGGGAGACAGGAGTTTCTTCGGAGATGCCGACTTCTACTATCCTTACAGCTCCTGAGGGAGACAGTAGCGTGATGAGCATGCCGCTGGGGTTGGGACCAGTGGTATATACCCAAACTATGTTCTGCTAGATCAAAGGGAGACACGCATGTCAACGGTACAAGACACCCAGCTGGTCAGAGCTGTACGGCAGCACATTTCAACTACAGCAAGCACAGCAAGCACCCAAAATGCTGTTATGCAAATTGTGGAGACTCATATGATCCAGAGGCTGTAATCCTCAAGTTCCTCAGGTGAGGAGGGGCCAGGTATTGTTGATGAGGGGGTTACCTAGATTCAGGCACCATTACAGGTCCATGGGAGGGGATAACAGATTGGGGGTCGGTAGTCAACACACAGTGGGATTGTGAGGCAGAGGAAGAAGAGGGGCCCCAAGTTCTTGAGCAGGACACAGCCGAGAAGGAACGTTTTTCCCAGTTAAGGCAACGTGCCAAGGTACTTGGCTACTGTAGTCTTTTACAGAGAGGAGGCCACGACAAACTATGGCCCAAGCTCAGGTACAAAATGAGGCTTACAGCCACCTCATTACTCAAGCAAAAAAACCCTTTATCTCACCAGGGATGAGCTGTCAAGATTCTGAAGTTCCAAAGAATATTATAAGGACGGGTGGCTCTGACTTCACATATGTGCCACGGGAAGTCATGGAAGAAGTCAAGGCAAAGAGGATGAAGTTTGGGACTTTCTCTGTTCTTTACCATCTGTCCTTGGGCCTTGTGTGTACAAACACTGAGAGATCGTGGGGACCTTGGGCTCTAGCTACCCCAATGTGCCTTATAGTCAGCTGTGTGCCTGTTAAAGGGGACACCGGCAGGTGTCCTGAAGAGTTCTGTCCAGATAATCTCCTATTTCGGAGGGACTTTGCTCCTGTGGTTCTAACTACTACTACTTAAGCTGAAGTTTGCTGTTTGTTTCAAGCCTGAACTTCATTATAGCTTACTCAGAAAGGAAGAGCAAGTCCTCCAGTTGTACATACAGTTCATATCTTTGGAATATCCCACCACTTCCCTGATCCCTCCCTGTGTTTTTTCTCAAAAAAAAAAACATAAAACAACAACAAAAAACACAACACAACACAACATCCCCTAGACTGGTCCTTGAAAAAAGCGTGAATGAGCCTGTTGTGTGCCTGGCTGTGGGCCAGAAGTTTGGGAAGGCCTGGACTATATTCCTTCGGCTCCTATGGGAATAGCACTACAGAGGGTAAAAATTTTAGCAACTGCCCTCCTTCATTGTATTTTAAAGAAACATATAAAAGGTACATTTTTTTTTAGGTTAGGCATGAATGGAAACATAACAAATGTATAATTGAGTTTTCTCAAATTTGACTGTGTTTTTTCTGCAGGTGCGGGAAGGCATGCAATTACACACCTTCCTCATGAACCTAGCCTCATACAACATAATGCAATATGCATTGAAACCAGTAAAATGAAGAAATATTTAACTTTTTAAGTGCCAATGGCAGAAGCAACTCATTACATTACTCATTATCACTACACAAGCACTTAATTTTTACCCGCTGGGTTGTAGACAATGCAGATGGAGAAAGTAAGTTGACAGTCATTTTTTTCATTGTTCATTGTATTTACAGGACTAGGGAGGGTAGCTTGCGTTTTTTTTTAGGAAATTCTAAAGTTGCCCTTAAAAATAGTAAGCTTTTTAAGTAACTAATATAATTACCTGAAAGTATCAGCCTCTTATAATCTTCTATACAACATTGCTCAGACTGGGAGGGGAAAAGCAGCAAAAGGAGTAGTCTCAGTCTGGGGGAAAGGACAAGACCTAGTTTTGCTTAAAGTGTTACTAAACCCAGATCCTGCATTCACTATACCTGGTCTCCCACAGTACATAGAACATGGAAATGCTACTATTTTAGTAAATATAAACTGATAAATACCCTTTCTCATCAGCAGTAGGGATGAGCCGAACACCCCCCTGTTCGGTTCGCACCAGAACATGCGAACAGGAAAAAAGTTCGCTCGAACACACGAACACAGTTAAAGTCTATGGGACACGAACATGAATAATCAAAAGTGCTAATTTTAAAGGCTTATATGCAAGTTATTGTCATAAAAAATGTTTGGGGACCCGGGTCCTGCCCCAGGGGACATGGATCAATGGAAAAAAAAGTTTTAAAAACGGCTGTTTTTTCAGGAGCAGTGATTTTAATAATGCTTAAAGTCAAACAATAAAAGTGTAATATCCCTTTAAATTTCGTACCTGGGGGGTGTCTATAGTATGTCTGTAAAGGGGCGCATATTTCCCGTGTTTACAACAGTCTGACAGCAAAATGACATTTTGAAGGAAAAATTCCATTTAAAACTACCCGCGGCTATTGCATTGCCGACAATACACATAGAAGTTCATTGATAAAAACGGCATGGGAATTCAACACAGGGAAACCCCGAACCAAAATTAAAAAAAAAAAAAATGACGTGGGAGTCCCCCTAAATTCCATACCAGGCCCTTCAGGTCTGGTATGGATATTAAGGGGAACCCCGGCCAAAATTTTTAAAAAAATGACGTGGGGTTCCCCCTAAATTCCATACCAGACCCTTCAGGTCTGGTATTGATTTTAAGGGGAACCCCGCGCCAAAAAAACAAATAAAACGGCGTGGGGTCCCCCCAAAAATCCATACCAGACCCTTATCCGAGCACGCAACCTGGCAGGCCGCAGGAAAAGAGGGGGACGAGAGTGCGGTCCCCCCCCTGAACCGTACCAGGCCACATGCCCTCAACATTGGGAGGGTGCTTTGGGGTAGCCCCCCAAAACACCTTGTCCCCATGTTGATGAGGACAAGGGCCTCATCCCCATAACCATGGCCGGTGGTTGTGGGGGTCTGCGGGCGGGGGGCTTATCGGAATCTGGAAGCCCCCTTTAACAAGGGGACCCCCAGATCCCGGCCCCCCCTGTGTAAAATGGTAAGGGGGTACTTACCCCTACCATTTCACTAAAAAACTGTCAAAAATGTTAAAAACGACAAGAGACAGTTTTTGACAATTCCTTTATTTAAATGCTTCTTCTTTCTTCTATCTTCCTTCATCTTCTTCTTCTTCTGGTTCTTCTGGCTCTTCTGGTTCTTCCTCCGGCGTTCTCGTCCAGCATCTCCTCCGCGGCGTCTTCTATCTCCTTCTCCTCGGGCCGCTCCGCACCCATGGCATGGGGGGAGGCTCCCGCTCTTCTCTTCATCTTCTTCTTCATCCTCTTCTCTTCTTCATTTTCTTCTCCGGGCCGCTCCGCACCCATGCTGGCATGGAGGGAGGCTCCCGCTGTGTGACGAAGTCTCCTCGTCTGACGGTTCTTAAATAACGGGGGGCAGGGTCACCCGGTGACCCCGCCCCCCTTTGACGCACGGTGACTTGACGGGACTTCCCTGTGACATCACGGGGAATGCCACAGGGAAGTCCCGTTATGTCCCGTGCGTCAGAGGGGGCGGGGTCACTGGGTGGCCCCGCCCCCCATTATCTAAGAACCATCAGACAAGGAGACGCCGTCACACAGCGGGAGCCTCCCTCCATGCCAGCATGGATGCGGAGCGGCCCGGAGAAGAAAATGAAGAAGAGAAGAAGAGAAGAAGGAAGAAGAGAAGAGGATGAAGAAGAAGATGAAGAGAAGAGCGGGAGCCTCCCCCCATGCCATGGGTGCGGAGCGGCCCGAGGAGAAGAAGATAGAAGACGCCGCGGAGGAGATGCTGGAGGAGAACGCCGGAGGAAGAACCAGAAGAGCCAGAAAAACCAGAAAAACCAGAAGAAGATGAAGGAAGATAGAAGAAAGAAGAAGCATTTAAATAAAGGAATTGTCAAAAACTGTCTCTTGTCATTTTTAAAATTTTTGACAGTTTTTTAGTGAAATGGTAGGGGTAAGTACCCCCTTACCATTTCACACAGGGGGGGCGGGATCTTGGGGTTCTCTTGTTAAAGGAGGCTTCCAGATTCCGATAAGCCCACCGCCTGCAGACCCCCACAACCACCGGCCAGGGTTGTGGGGATGAGGCCCTTGTCCTCATCAACATGGGGACAAGGTGTTTTGGGGGGGTATCCCCAAAGCACCCTCCCAATGTTGAGGGCATGTGGCCTGGTACGGTTCAGGAGGGGGGGCGCACTCTCGTCCCCCCCTCTTTTCCTGCAGCCTGCCAGGTTGCGTGCTCGGATAAGGGTCTGGTATGGATTTTTGGGGGGACCCCACGCCGTTTTTTTGGTTTTTTTGGCACGGGGTTCCCCTTAAAATCCATACCAGACCTGAAGGGTCTGGTATGGAATTTAGGGGGAACCCCAGGTCATTTTTTTAAAAAATTTTGGCCGGGGTTCCCCTTAATATCCATACCAGACCTGAAGGGCCTGGTGTGGAATTTAGGGGGACTCCCACGTAATTTTATTTTTTTTATTTAATTTTGGTTCGGGGTTGCCCTGTGGGGAATTCCCATGCCGTTTTTATCAATGAACTTCTATGTGTATTGTCGGCAATGCAATAGCCGCGGGTAGTTTTATATGGAATTTTTCCTTTGAAATGTCATTTTGCTGTCAGACTGTTCTAAACACGGGAAACATGCGCCCCTTTACAGGCATACTATAGACACCCCCCAGGTACGAAATTTAAAGGGATATTACACTTTTATTGTTTGACTTTAAGCATTATTAAAATCACTGCTCCTGAAAAAACGGCCGTTTTTAAAAAATTTTTTTGCATTGATCCATGTCCCCTGGGGCAGGACCCAGGTCCCCAAACACTTTTTATGACAATAACTTGCATATAAGCCTTTAAAATTAGCACTTTTGATTTCTCCCATAGACTTTTAAAGGGTGTTCTGCGGCATTTGAATTTGCCGCGAACACCCCAAATTGTTCGCTGTTCGGCGAACTTGCGAACAGCCAATGTTCGAGTCGAGCATGAGTTCGACTCGAACTCGAAGCTCATCCCTAATCAGCAGTATACAGCAGTTAGAGCAATCTTGTGACTTGTATCAGTATGAGCTTGTAGGAGGAGTTTTCATTTCTCCCACGATTGTCCTATCAGTCTTTAAGACCCCTGATCCTCTATCTGGACAGTGCTGATTGGCCCTGTGCTGATCACATGCACCCTCCCAAGAAAAAATTAAATCTCTAGCAATACACACCAAACTGTGCAGCCTGACTCCATAGACTGTTTTTTTGGGGGGGAGGGATTTGGGGAGTGAGATCATTTGGACTGGGAAGGGGGGATTTCAGGAGGGGGGGTGGATTTGTACTGGGTGGAAGGGGAGTTTATGCTTAGAGGGTAAGCATGCAGATTAGTTCTCGATTTTTTGGGGAGGGAGGGAAATTTTGCTGACACATAATGCTCATACATCTTGAGGGGCTGCACACATTTTAGCATGATCTGTATTATGTATGGATTTAGAAATTGGGAAATAAATATATTTTTAAAAGTTTAGAAATATCTATTCCCTCATATGCATGTCTGCAGGCTGTAACTGATGCTGTTGAGAGGTCAAAAAAGAACACTGCAAAAAACATGTACAGTGGTGTTATCTCGTTTATGGAATCACTGCCTCTTGAAATCCACTACATCCTGTTTCCTCATGTTTTTTTGTGAGGGGATCATCCATTAATCAAGATGTGACATCCCACCCACTGTGTTCTTTTCAAGTTACTGAGCATGGAGGAGGAGGGAGGGACTGGGCTGTCATTTAGGATCTGTATACACGCCCAAATGTGTGATGTCAATACCATGTGACCTAAACAGCTCAACTGAAACAGGAAATGTTCTCTCCAGCAATAGAGACCAAACTGAGCATGTGCAGCAGGACTACCCTCACTTTGTCTTTTCTGGACTTGTCCAGAGTGACCGTGCAGAAGGGGGAGGACCTGTGCATACAGGAACAAACAGCCTTTTCATAGGCGTGCGCAGCCTATTGCACACCCCAAAGCTCAAACACACATGGATATATATATATATATATATTACACAGGGGAGGGCTGGCAGCCTTAGGCCTGGGGGGCAAGTCCAGTCAAGTGGCCCATAGAGCGTGGAAAAGTGATGGATCGAGGAAAACAGTCTAACATTTTTCATGATCACAAGGGTGGGGGGAGGACAATGTGGCCCTCCAGAGCCCCTGCCAGGGGCTGACTGGCATCTTTTGGCCCAGGGGCAAGTATAACCCAGAGGCCCATGGTGGAGCAATTCTGCCCCACTCGCCCTCTTCCCTGCCTCCTCCCAACTCCCACTTTTGTCATCCATGTTAATTTACCTTTTCTTAGCCAGAGACATTTTTGCACACGTTTAAAAAATCATTTTAGGCCTGAAGATTACACAAAACCCCCAAACATTGTATATTTCCTGAAAGCAGACACCCTAGACAATAAAATAGTGTTAGTTTTTTATTTTTATTTTACACAATATTACCGCAAAGGTCTAGGAAACATAACATTTCTGTAAAAAAA
Organism: Lithobates clamitans; assembly: GCA_037952925.1. Taxonomy (NCBI): domain Eukaryota; kingdom Metazoa; phylum Chordata; class Amphibia; order Anura; family Ranidae; genus Lithobates; species Lithobates clamitans. The sequence continues at coordinate 3,092,672 of JBBGZY010001190.1, forward strand.
CACACTAAAGTAAAATTTAGGGCAAACATAATAAATTACCCAAATTGTTGGTAATATATAAAAGACTTAGAGGTTGCACCAAGTAAATAGAACCAACATGTCAAACATTAATTTTGTGTGAAATGGTGGCAAACTTCAACACCCTATATTTTCTATAGGCAAAGCTTCAAAATCCCCCTATAGGTATCAGTTTAGTGTTACGGAGGAGGTCTTGTGTTGCTCTCATTAGTGCACGGCAATATGTAACGTGTATCGCAATCATGTTTTCACGCAAGCGTCTGTTAGTTCATGTGTATATGTGGAGGTTGGGGAGCTTCAAAAAAATTTAGGGGGAGGGGGGTTTATGTGCTTGGGTGTAACTTTTTTCCTTAAGTTATTTTTTTTCATCACATAGGGGACAAAAAGTCCCCTATGTGATGATGTTAAGGTGACAGGAGGCGGGATGAAGAGAAGGGGCCAGGAGTGCCGGCGGGGGACCGCAAAAGAAGAGTCAGGGCTGTTCTGTGCACAACCCTTTGCCAGAGCAGGTAAGTAAGACAAGTTTGTTATTTTTATATAAAAAAAAAAACAACGACATTTACAACCACTTTACTCTACAATGCTATTTAGAATATGCAGCATGGAAGGGGTTAATGTATTGATATTGGTCACTGATGCATTTGTGACTAGTGGCAGTTAATTAACTCATTTGTGCTGCATTAGTGGCAGTGGCACCAGTGTCAGTGCTAATTAACTCCTTATGCTGCAGCATGAAGGGGTTAATTAACACTGACACCACTGCTGCTAATGCAGCATAAAGAGGTTAACTGCCACTGGTCACTAATGCATCAGTGATCAATAGCAATACATTAACCTCCTCCATGCTGTGCTGCATATAACAAATATCATTGTAGATTAATTAACCCCCTACCCCAATTTTTGTTTTAAATTAACCACTTCAGTAACAGGGAGAGCATTATGGTACACTTGCCAGCAGGGGCGGACTGACGACACTCAGATCCCCTGGAACAAATAAAGCAAGGGCCCCCTGTCAGGCCCCACCCATGACCGACCCCTGCCCTGTCCATGACCCGCCCTTGGCCTCGCCCCCACATTTCGTACAAAGTACAACAGATCGTCTGTTAGAAAGCTTCTCCTCCAGGCCCCATTAGAGACTACAAAGTAGTATAATGGAACCTGGAAGGGGCCTCTTTCTAACAGAGTGTACAGTGAACACCTTCATTCACTCTGGTCCTCATGGGACCCCCTTTTTGTACCATGACTCTCACCCCTGTACATTACACACTCCTGACCCCTGCACCCTGTAAAATTACATATTTCTGAATCCTTTCCATTACAAACTCCTGACCCCTGCACAGAGTACATTACAAACTCCTGACCCCTGCACCCAGTACATTACATACTCCTGAACCCTGTACATTACATACTCCTGAACCCTGTACATTGCATACTCCTGAACCCTGTACATTGCATACTCCTGAACCCTGTACATTGCATACTCCTGAACCCTGTACATTGCATACTCCTGAACCCTGTACATTGCATACTCCTGACCCCAACACCGTGTACATTACATACTCCTGACCCCTACACCCTGTACATTACACACCCCTGAACCTTGTACATTACATACTCCTGACCCCTGCACATTACATACTCCTGACCCCTACACCCTGTACATTACATACTCCTGACCCCTACACCCTGTACATTACACACCCCTGAACCTTGTACATTACATACTCCTGACCCCTGCACTCTGTACATTACATACTCCTGGCTCCTGCACTCTGTACATTACCCACTCCTGAGCCCTACAAGCTGTACATTACATACTCCTGCACCCTTTACGTGACATACTCCTGACCCCTGTACATTATGTTATGTACATTATTATGTAAGCTTCAGAGTCCGCACAAAGGCCCACCTTACATCATAATCCGCACAGAGGCCCCACCTTACATCATAATCCGCACAGAGGACCCCCCTTACATTAGAGGCCCCTCTTACATCAGAGTCTGCACAGAGGCCCCTCTCTTACATCAGAGTCCACACAGAGGCCCCCCTCTTACATCAGAGTCCACACAGAGGCCCCCCTCTTACATCAGAGTCCACACAGAGGCCCCCCTCTTACATCAGAGTCCGCACAGAGGCCCCCCTCTTACATCAGAGTCCACACAGAGGCCCCCCTCTTACATCAGAGTCCACACAGAGGCCCCCCTCTTACATCAGAGTCCGCACAGAGGCTCCCCTCTTACATCAGAGTCTGCACAGAGGCCCCCCTCTTACATCAGAGTCCGCACAGAGGCCCCCCTCCTACATCAGAGTCCGCACAGAGGCCCCCCTCTTACATCAGAGTCCGCACAGAGGCCCCCCTCTTACATCAGAGTCCGCACAGAGGCCCCCCTCTTACATCAGAGTATGCACAGAGGCCCCCCTCCTACATCAGAGTCCGTACAGAGGCCCCCCTCTTACATCAGAGTCTGCACAGAGGAGCTTTGTGGACTCAAATGTAAAGGGGAACCCTGATTTAAGGGGGGATCTGATGTAAGGGGTGTTCTGGGAAACTTTATTTAAGGGGGCATGCTGTGGATTCTGGTGTAAAGGGGGTCTCTGCTCACCAAAGCCTGCCCCTCCCCTTTAGCAAAGTCCACAGAGTACCCCTTTTTGTATAATGGTAGGCAGGAGAGAGGGTGAGCTTACCAGGATGGAGGCTGAGGCACAGTCTGTCTGCCGCTTTTCTGGGTTCAAACTTCCTGCCCAATGCCCACACATGCCCGGGGAGTGTGGGTGGAGCAGACCCAGAAGGAGGAGGAGCAGATGAGCTCTATCTCTGTGTCTGTGCAGAGAGAAGGGGATGTCAGAGCCGGTGTGCTCTGAGGCTGAGCTATGTCTGAGACGAGACATAGCTCAGTCCTGCAGCCATCTACCTCGAAGCTGACACAGGCACAGCGGGAGGTGAGCAGCGGCTGTGACCTGTGTTAACTCTGAGTTCCAGCAGGCAATATTCCTACCGCTCTGCAAACACAGCATTTGGTTAGCGGCGGCCGGTGGCTGTGCATAGTGTCACTGGCCCCTCATTACCCAGCTGAGTGCAGCCTTTTTACCAAGCGGCCCGGGGGGAGATTGCCACCCTGCCCCCCCGGCCCAGCCCGCCCCTGTATATATATATATATATATATATATATATATATATATTTATACACACACACACTGTATTACCAGAAGTATTGGGACACCTGCCTTTACATTTACACACACATGAACTTTAATGGCATTCCAGTCTTAGTCCGTAGGGTTCAATATTGAGTTGGCCCACCCTTTGCAGCTATAACAGCTTCAACTCTTCTGGGAAGACTGTTCACGAGGTTTAGGAGTGTGTCTATGGGAATGTTTGACCATTCTTCCAGAAAAGCATTTGTGAGGCCAGGCACTGATGTTGGATGAGAAGGCCTGGCTCTCAGTCTCCACTTTAATGTGAAGGGCAGTCAAGTTCCTCCACCCCAAACTTGCTCATCCATGGCTTTATGGACCTTGCTTTGTGCACTGGTCCAAATCATTTGGTAGAGGGGGGAATATGGTGTGGGGTTGTTTTTCAGGGGTTAGGCTTGGCCCCTTAGTTCCAGTAAAGGGAACTCTTAAGCCAATAAGTATACCAAGACATTTTGGATAATTTTATGCTCCCAACGTTGTGAGAATAGTTTGGGGATGGCCCCTTCCTGTTCACACCAGTGCAGAAAGCAAGGTCCATAAAGATATGGACTAAGCAAGGGTGGTGGAAAATTAACTTCAAGTGCAAAAATTCACATTATAATAGTAACTAAAACATATAAAATTAAGTGTAACACTCTAAACAATAAAAATTCCAAAGTGCTATAATGGTGTGAACCTCCCAACTAAAAAGTTGTTGCACTTGAAGTTAATTTGTATTCCAATTATCTGTAGAGGGTTTCCACTATCCCTGCTAAGTAAAAAAAAGATGTCTTATTATCATTTTGATGTGTATTACACGTGACATCACATATCACTGGAATTATTGCACGTGTAGTTAATCTGTATGGCAAATATCTATAGAAGGGGTTTCCACCATCCTTGCTAAGTCTCATTTTTTATTTATTTTTTCAGTTTGATGTGTATTATATGTGACCATACATATCACCGGTATTGTGGTAATATTGACGTTTATTGAGATTTCCATACATTAGAGGGTTTTCAATTATTGTTAAGTTATTGATTAGTAAGTTAGCACTGCACTTTTTTTTTGTGGTGTGGGAACACATAACAGTGCTTAATGGCAGGCCTTTTACTGACACTTTTTTAATTTACCTCCAGTAGTTTATTGTAAATAGTAGTGTGGTGATTACGTATTATACTAAAGATCGACATGTGGCATTAATAAACAGACGGATTTCAGTTGTGCCCCACTAGGCCAGCCCCCATAGACAATGTGCCTAGCTGCTGAGTTCAACTGCCCATCCCTGCACTCAGTGCACTGATGGGCACTGATTGGAAGTACTCATAGGCAGCACCCATAGGCACTGATAGGCAGCACTGATAGCCAGCACTGATTGGCAGCACTCATGGGCACTGATAGGCAGCACTGATTGGCAGCACTAATGGGCACTGATAGGCGGTACTGGTTGGCAGCACTGATTGGCAGCACTGATAGGCACTGCATGGTGGCACTGATAGGTGGCACTAATTGGCAGCACTAATTGGCACTGATAGGCAGCACTGATGGGTGGCACTGATGGGCATTGATAGACAGCACTGATGGGCACCGATAGGCTGCACCAATAGGCAGCACTGATGGGCACTGATTGTCACTGATAGATGGCACTGCTAGGTAACACTGATTGGCAGCACTGATTGGAAGCACTGATTGGCACTGATTGGCACTGACAGGTGGCATTGGTTGGCACTAATAGGCTTCACTGTTTGGCAGCACAGGTGGGTACTGATAGGCAGCACTGATGGGCACTGAGTTATGGCATTGGTTGGCACTGATAGGCAGCACTGATGGGCACTCATTGGCAACACTGATGGGCACTCATTGGCACTGATAGGCAAAATGGATGGGTACTGATAGGCAGAACTGATGGGCACTGATAGACAGCACTGATGGGCACTGATAAGCAGCACTGATAGGTGGCACTGATTGGAAGCACTTTGTGCACTGATTGGCACTGATAGGTGGCATTGGTTGGCACTGACTCGCAGCACTGATTGGCACTGACAGGTGGCACAGATTGTCTCTGATAGGTGGCATTCGTTGGCACTAAAAGGTGGCACTGGTGGCCACTGACAGGTGGCACTGGTGGCCACTGACATGTGGCACTGATGAGCAATGATTAGCACTGACAGGTGACACTGGTGAGCATGGATGAGCACTGACATGTGGCACTGGGTGGGTAGTGATTGGCACTGACAGGTGGCACTGATGGGCACTGATTGACACTGACAGGTGGCACTGGTGGGCACTGATGGGCACTGACAGGTGGCACTGATTGGAGGCACTGATAGGTGGCATTGGTTGGCAATGATAGGTGGCACTTATGGGCATTGATAGGCGGCACCGATTGGCACTGATCTAGGAGAGGGGACGTTTCCCATTGAGCAGTCAGCTAGGCATGTAAGAACCGCTCAGTGAGTGAAACTGTAATGTAATGTCACTGCTTGCAGAGAGGAGCTGTCAGAACTCGGAGCTGATGTCGGGGGTGGGTGGGACCGAACAGCTAGCCTATTAAACACAAGGCAACGGGATAGGGGCTGGGCAGGCAGCTCCGTGTATGTGGCTCAGTCCCTTTCTATCAGCTATCAAACACCAGCCAAAGGCATAGGGGCTGGGCGGGCTGCTCCGTGTGTATGGCTCCGCCCCCTTTCTTAAGCAGCCCAATCATTGGCTGGTGTTTAATAGCTGATAGAAAGGGGCGGAGCCACGTACACGGAGCGGCCTGCCCAGCCCTCGACATCAGCGTGTTTGATAGGCTAGCTGTTTGGTCCCGCCCACCCCGACATCAGCCCCGAGTTTTGACAGCTCCTATCTGCAAGCAGTGACATTACATTACAGTTTAAAGCACTAAGCGGCTCTTACATGCCTTCCTGACTGCTCAATGGAAAACTGTCTCACAGGCAGCTCCCTATACAGTCTCTTGCAGCATCTTACAGCAGATCTCCAGACACACATTAGGGTGTGCCCAGGCACATCCGGCACACCCCGTGTGCACGCCTATGGCCTTTTTACACAATTCAGAGGATTAATCACTTAGGTTCCACAGTGAGTATAACAAGCATGCCATTCTGCATATACAGACAGATTTTACTGTTTAGTAACACTTTAACTACAGAAATACAGATATGTATTTCATATGGGTAATTAGCATTGTGCCTGGACTTAAAATTTGTTCTTGCGTTGAGACTGCATTGGGCAATTCTTCCCAACACAGCTTAACGAGGCCTTATAGTTTAAAAACAAAGAATCTTACAGCTTTATAATAGACAATTATTGTATACAATGCTTTAAGACGGTGAAAAATTAAAAAAAATAAAATAAAGAAAGAAAAAAAATGTAATTTAAAGATGAACTCCATGATAAGCAAATATTGTCTAAATGCAAAATTCATGTGTATTCTAAAGTAGTGTGCTTTGTGTATTTCTTCCTGATCTGTGCAGTAATCCAGTGTGAAATGTAGGAACTTCCTGTAATAAAGTCCAGTCACTGCTGCTCTCTCTCCTTGTGCAGGAATACTGGTCTTGTCTCCACCCCCTTCTTGTAGTTTTCTGCAGGCAGCCTGTAATGGGTGGAGCTACTGCTGCCCCACCCCTCACTTCCCAGCTCTGCTCTGTGTACAAGTACATCACAGTGAGGATGTCATTGCTATGTTTACAAGGTAATATCTAGGTTTGCAAAAGGCATTTGGTGCACACAAAGTGAATTTATATCTTTTGTGGTTATTGAGGAATGTATTTGAATGAATGTTGTGCCTGGAGTTCATCTTTAAAATTACTCATGTTAAGAATGTGACCTTTTGTTCCTAAGCAGAGTACAGTACTTTAAATTGTGGGAACTATTCTGGATAATATACGGTAGCTTGCTTGCCAAGTCTGTAGAACATTCTAAAGCGTATGAAGTCAGATTCCAAATATCCTATAGATGAAACAAAATCCCAATAGCAGAATTGTGTGTCAAGACCAGATTATCCTACTTAATTGTGCTACAATGAATACCCTTTTGCCCTGAAAAAGCTTTGTGACCTTCAGTCATTTGCTACATCTTTATGCCAGTAAATGGTGAATAGCAACTTTCTGGCCTGCTAATAATTGATGTATGTCAAACCAAAAAAATTCTGAATTTTTAGAACATGATTTTATACTTCTGTATTTTAATTGTGTTCTTATACTGTATTTTCTATGGACACATTCTTTATTGTACTGTGTATTGTGAATGAGCTACTGCAGCTTATTTTAAATGACTATTTCTGACAAATATATTGACCGTGTTTCAGTTTATTCCTAATTACCTAAATATTGTACTGCTAAACTACTAAGAGGTTCCATTGGACAGATTTTAACCCAGAAGATTTTCCTCCTTAATGACCAGGCCATTTTTTGCAATACGGCACTGCATTGCTTTAACTGACAATTGCGCAGTCGTGTGATGCTGTACCCAAACAAAATTGACATCCCATTTTTCCCACAAATAGAGCTTTCTTTTGGTGGTATTTGATCCCCTATGCGGTTTTTATTTTTTGCGCTATAAACAAAAAAAAGAGTTTAATTTTGAAAAAAAAAAGCAATATTTTTAACTTTTTGCTATAATAAATATCCCCCAAAAAACTTAAAAAATAACTTTATTCCTCACTTTAGGCTGATATATATTCTTCTACATATTTTTGGTAAAAAAATAAATAAAATCGCAATAAGTGTATATTGATTGGTTTGCGCAAAAGTTATAGCGTCTACAAGATAGGGAATAGAATTATGGCATTTGTGTTGTTTTGTTTTTTTTTACTACGAATGCAGACTGTGACATTGCGGCGGACAGATTGGAAACATAACTGACATTTTTGACACTTTTTTGGGAACCAGTGACAAAAATATTCACTGTTATTGTACTAATGACACTGGCAGGTCAACATCAGGGGCGATCAAGGGGTTAAATGTGTTCCCTGCAGATGTGTTCTAACTGTATGGGGGACTGTGTGACTGGGGAAACACACAGATCCGTCTTCCTGCATAGCAGAAAGACAAGATCTGTGTGATCTCCCCTGTCAGAATGGAGATCTGCCTTGTTTACACAGGCAGATCCCCGTTCTGTCACTGAGGGTAAAGATTGCGGGTGACCGGCGTACATCGAGTCTTCTCCATCTGCTGGTAGGCTCCCCCACTGGCTAGTGGGCGCACGTGTGCACCCAAAAACTAGCGTTCCCGAGCCGACGTACAATGATGGCAATTCACGGGAACGAGCCGACATGCCGCAGACCGCAGTACAATGACGGCGGCTGGTCGGCAAGTGGTTAAGGGGGATTTCCTGGAAATAAAAACTTTCTGCAGCTCCTGGGTTTAAAGCAGTATTAAAACAGTAAAGCCTGATACACATGGGCCAAAAATTGTCCGGTATTGGCTGGTTCAATAGAAACCAACCGACATTCGTCCCATGTGTACACCAGCCTAACAGCCAGCTTCTGTTGAATGGGCAGGCTGGAAAACCAGCATCTGATTGGCATCAGATCAGCGCTGGCAGCCAATCGCCAGTGTGTTCTGGTGGGGGGCCTGTCAGAACATAATAGCTCAGTGGGGAGATCACTGTACTAACATCAGATATTTAGTACAGCGAACTTATCCTGAACTCCTTTGTTTTTTTTTTTTAATTCAGCCTGCTGGGTTGAAAAAAAAATTAATAGTGTGTACCAGGCTTTACAGTCCATTTGCTGATTGAAAGTTTAGAGGTGGCGGTTACAACTTCAGCAATTCACCCCCTTTTTCTGTCCCTCCTCTACTGGGAGATGTGGCCGCACATACTTAACAGGCATACACCAGAAGAGTAAACAAGTTTGGGCATTGTAATAACCCTGTGATAATGAAAAATACACAAGTGGTGTAGACATGGGTGGATCTAGGGGGAGGTGTTGGGGAGCGCTAAAGTTGCCACCTCATCCCTTTAGGCTGGGTTCACACTGCTGCGGTGCGGGAACGCAGCGAATTTACTGCGGGTTCCCGCACCGCACCAACTCGCACGGCAGTTCACACTGCCATATGCGAACTGCTGGGGAGTGTCATACAATGTTAATGACACCCCCAGTTCAGCCCGCATATCGCAATGCGAACTGACAATTCGGACACTTTCGGATCGCATAGGTGTGAACACCCATGCGATCCGATTTTGGTCCGAACAAAAAAAAGGGTCCTGTGCGAGTTTGGACCGAATGCGGTGCGATATCAGCCATACTATCTGTATGGCTGATATCGCACAGCACAGACATCGCATGTGATGTGAACAGCAGTGCGCTGCGAATCACATGCGATGTCTGCCACGGCAGCAGTGTGAACCCAGCCTCAAACCCGAACACCTTTGAATTACACAGGTTCTGAGGCTAATTAAATACAGATAAGGCACCAAGTGAGTTTAATTACCACTTTAATCAGCCACAGAACCTGTGTAATTGATTTGTGTTCGGGTTTAAAGGGATGAGTTGGCAACCATAGGGAGGGCTGCCCCCCCAGATTTCAGTTGTGCCCCCATACTTCTCAGAAGCTGTGCCCATTGGGCTCCTTCTCACATCCCCACACTGCACAACGTCACATAGCACATAGCTCAGATGGATCCTCTTACAGACAGCCCTATATGCAAGCAGCTACACGGTGTGCAGGTAGAGGCAGCCTGTAAGAGAATCGATCTGTGACGTGTGAAAGGAAGAGGTGGAAAGCAGACAGACCAGAGCCAACATCATTGTTAAATGTATTAGCACATGTAAATCCACAAACGAATTGAAGCCAAACTCCAACTCTCACTTTTATAATCAGTTAGAACAAACAGTCGTTTTTTCCTTTTGGGATAAAGGTTTTGCATGAATAAATAAAATCTGACCATTAGAGTGTTTATTGAGAACTGAAATGGCAGGATCCACCACCAAAACAGTCCATTTACTTTTAAAATCCTTTCCATAGGATAAATCTCAGCAAAAAGCTTGGGAGGAATGAATACCCTTTTAGGTTTGGGCCAGTCCTCGTAAAGTGCACAATTAATCTGTGCATGTATTGGAAAAGTATTTCTGGACTTATCCAGTGTGTAACTGCCCAGAGGAGCTGCAGAGGGTCAGGTGCTGTTAGGTAAAGACTGGTACACACCTTGTCAATTAGAGTGTCCACAGCAGAGAGCATTTGGAGTGATACCTCATAAAATGCATGGAGGGAAAATCCTCTTCAGCCTCTGCGACAAAATCAGGGTCCTCAATACCTTCCTCCAAAATATGCTCGAGGAAAGGAAGTTTGCTTCTGAATCCTGAATAGGATCTGGGAAAATAGAGGAATAGACCTGGAGAGTGCAACATTCGATGCAGCTGTGTAATCAACTTCTAACTTCAGCTTAGTCAGTTAGCCTCTTCTTGTTCGCGATATAGCCAAAAGACGGCTACAGTGCAGACCTACTTTGCTGGGAGGGCGTCCATAGACATCCTGCTGTGCTCGAGCGGCCTGCGCGCCCCCTGTATATGAGACTCGGCTGATCACAGATCGGAGTAAGGGGTCGATCCCGACCCCTTACTACGTGATCAGCTGTCAGCCAATGACAGCTGATCATGTGATGTAAACAGAGCATGAGGAGAAAAAAAAAAGGCGATCACCAGTGGCTGTGAGAGGGACATCAGTCCCGATCGTGGAGAGCCTGCCTCTGCAGAGGCTTCTGTGCCCACCTGTGCCACTTACCAGTGCCCACCAGCGCCACCAACCAGTGCCCACACTACCACCCATCAGTGCCCACAGTGTCACCTATCAGTGCCCACAGTGCCAACTACAAATGTCACCAACCAGTGCCTCATCACCAGTGCTGCCTATCACTACCACCTACCGGTGCCCATCAGTGCCACCTACCAGTGCCCATCAGTGCCACCTATCAGTGCCACTCATCAGTGCCACCCTGCATTGCCACCCATTAGGGCCCATCAGTGTGGTCTTATCAGTGCCTATCAGTGTCACCTTATCTGTGCCCATCAGTACAGCCCATCAGTGCCCATCAGTGCAGCCTCATCAGCGAATATCAATGAGGGAGAAAAATTACCCGATTGTAAAATTTTATAACAAACTATGAAACATGTTTTTTTTTTATTTTCAAAAATTTCTGTCTTTTTTGTTTGTTTAGCAATAAAAAAACCCAAGTGGTGATTAAATACCACCAAAAGAAAACTCCATTTGTGTGAAAAAAATGATAAAAATTTCATTTGAGTACAGTGTAGCATGACCGCGCAATTGTCATTCAAAGTGTGACAGCGCTAAAATCAAAAAATTGGTCTGACAAAAAAAAATGGAAGCTGATTGATTTCTATGCAGAGCTAAACCAGATTTTAAACTTTACACTTTTAGTAAATCAACCCTATAGCGTCTGACCATGCTTCTGCATACCTGTAATCACAGCAGTGACAGCTGGAACTGCCACCCAGTGATCCAGTGTCATTGGTTACATAGTTACATAGTTAGTCAAGTTTAAAAAAGACACAAGTCTATCTTGTTCAAGCAATTAAAAAAAAAAACCATCATACAATCCCATATACACAATCCCATACCCACAGTTGGTCCAGAGGAAGACGAAAAAAACCCCAGCTAAGCATGATCCAATTTGCTACAGCAAGGGAAAAAATTCCTTCCTGATCCCCCCGAGAGGCAATCAGATCAACTCCCTGAGTCCCTGGATCAACTTTACCTATAAATGTTAGTACCCAGTTATATTATGTACATTTAGGAAAGAATCCAGGCCTTTTTTCAAGCAATCTACTGAGCTGGCCAGAACCACCTCTGGAGGGAATCTATTCCACATTTTCACAGCTCTTACTGTGAAGAAACCTTTCTGTGATTGGAGATGAAATCTCTTTTCTTCTAGACGTAAAGAGTGCCCTATTGTCCCAAGCTCTCCCTCTGACGTCAACCCCTCCTGCTGGAAGACGTCAGGTGTGACGAAACGGCGTAGGGAGGAGCGGCGTGCTGACGTCACCAGACATTACCACGCTGATCCCGGAAGCGACGTGCAGCATATTGAAGCCGGCCGGCCTTTGTTTTTATGAGCGATTATGGTACAGCATAACTGTAAGTGCAATTTTTTACCCTAATTAAACTGTGTTAAACAAATTACGCTATGGGAGCCTTTTTTTGTTTATCCGCATGGGGGATGAGCGTCTAACGCACTACTTAGAAGACCTGTGGTGGAGAGATACAGTGGGACCCTTCCTTACCAAGACCCGCGGCTGGGGTTGATAGATACATGCCTGTATGATCTCTGTAACAGGAGATCAAAGGAGCTGGTAAGGGGCAGCATTTACATTGGTGGAGGAGCCCTTCTGTCATCACGTTCTTCTCTGTGTTATTACTGTATCACTCACACCGCATGGATGCTTGTCTTACCCATTTTTGAAGAAACATTCTGCCAGTGAACTTTTTCCCTTCCCCGTCATTAATTGGAATGGACTGAATGTACCCATTATTCCTTGTTATATATATTTCTGTTGGATATGGTTATAAATAAGTTTTTCTTAATAGTACTAATTGTCACTACATCACGGGTGCATAACCTTCACACTGAGAGGTGTTTATTCTGTCTTATTATATATTAAGTATATATTTTTTAGCGCAGGTACTTTTTGAATTATGTGTATTATAGTGTGGGTGTCTCACATTTTCTAGTTGCAGCTTTGTGTCATTCCAAATACTCTGTATATTTTTTATACAGGTTCTATAGGGATAGCGCAGTAATTTTTTCTGTTATAATTGACCACATTTGCTCTACACCAATCCAGTGGTACTATTCCAGTCATTAAAGAGTCTCTAAAAATTAGAAACAATGGCTTTGAAATGACAGAGCTCAATTCTTTAATGATTTGTGGGTGTATGCCATCTGGTCCAGGTGCTTTATCCACCTTTATTCTGTTTAAATATTTCTGGACCATATCACTTTTGAGTCAAAAGCTTCACTTTGCAAAGAGTACTACTTTTTTTACAAACTCTGGCAAGGCTAGAGAGGACGAGGGGTTTTTACAGCCCCCTAACCGCAAGTGTAAAAAAAAAAGCCTTACTGTAAAGTAAATAGGAAGTGACACCCCAGACTTATGAACAAGTAAATGACTTTTATGCCTTTTACTGTAAATTAAATATGGAGAAGTTGTTGTATTGCTAGATAATCATGTAGAAAACAGGAAACAACTGATAAAAGATTGATCTGTGTCTCTTCCTCTTTCCATCCAAGGACTCTGATGATTACAGGCTGGTTCTATTTTTTACCTGGAAATCTCACTGAAGCATTTCTGAAAAAAAATATGCATAAAAGCATTAAAAAATACAACTTTGAATTGAAGCCAACAAACTATGTCAGCTCTAATGCCCCGTACACACGGTCGGACATTGATCGGACATTCCGACAACAAAATCCTATGATTTTTTCTGACGGATGTTGGCTCAAACTTGTCTTGCATACACATGGTCACACAAAGTTGTCGGAAAATCCGATCATTCTGAACGCGGTGACGTAAAACATGTACGTCAGGACTATAAACGGGGCAGTAGCCAATAGCTTTCATCTCTTTATTTATTCTGAGCATGCGTGGCACTTTGTGCGTCGGATTTGTGTACACATTCCGACAACGGATTTTGTTGTCGGAAAATTTTATATCCTGCTCTCAAACTTTGTGTGTCGGAAAATCCGATGGAAAATGTGTGATGGAGCCTACACACGGTCGGAATTTCCGACAACAAGGTCCTATCACACATTTTCCGTCGGAAGATCCGACCGTGTGTACGGGGCAATAGTGTGCAGATGTGATTTACATAGAAGGGAAAAAAAAACATGACAGACAGAGGTCTACTAGTCTTATCCTTTCTCAGAGGTATGTATTACATCCAGATCATATTAACACTTAACAAACGGCTGTTTTTACTGTGTATCTGTGTATCTAAAACTAAAAACAAAAAGTTTTGGTTGGACTTGGGCTTTAGAGAATTTAAAGGAAGCAGACGTTTCTTCTGAACCTGATAACTCATTTGTGCTAATGATAATAAACTTATGCTTGCTTACTTCCTTTAGGCCCAAGTGGACACGGAAATACCTGGGCACGCTACATTATGAAGGAAAATGGTTTATTAACAGTAAAATGGTCAAAGTGCACATAACATTCATAGTTCCTAAAAGTATCCAGAACAAAACATGCTGGAGGTCTCAGAACAGCTACATCCAGCTGCAGTAGTAAGACAGACTTTCACGGTCCGTTTCCATGCAGACAGGAATTACTGCAGTTGTTTTCCCACAGATACAGCTGCTATTGTTGGTTGTTCAACCCAGCTGAGGATATGAAATAGCCAACAACACAAAGAGATTTTCATTACATTGCATTTTTGCTCCTCTGAAGTAAGGCATCCCTTAAAGGGCTATCACAGTTTATGTTATCTTACAGTGGTACAACCAAGGATAGTTTTCCATGGTCAGAAATACCATGGATATGTGAGCACTGAGCAGTGCCATAGAGTTTTTGTATTTATATATATACATAAATAAAAATCTATATTGGCATTTGTTGACTATTACAAAATTCCCCACCGACCCACTGATATTCACCTATCCAGTGATCTCTATACTGCTCCTTCACAGCCAGAACAATATATGAGGTGCTTCCAGGTATGGAGTAGCAAGTGACTTCCATGATTCAGACTCGGGTCATATGATGAAGGGGTTGACATCACTATTCCCTCTAGGTTCTAACACTGGGGATTTTAGTGGGGGAAGCAACTGAGGAAATTTTGTCGAAGGGATCGCATGACAGGTGAGTAACAGAGGGTAAGGCTGTACACAGGAACATTTTATTTTTAGGTGTATAGTTGAATGCTTACCCACTTTATAGACTTCAGAGGGGATATCTCCTTGCCATAGTTCATGGCTTTGCTACTTCTTACTTTGCAGTGTTTTAATTTTCTTGTTGAATTCTCAATAACATGTAAATAAGTCAAAATTCAACAAGGATGACAGCAACACCAAATAATAATAATGGTTTTAAAGGATAGGTGAAGTCATACAATAAAACTCAGGACAGGAGACACAACTTACAATCTTTAGGATATATCCATTGTGCTGATGCCTCTTCTGTTTGAAGAAATCATCCTCCATCCATGACTTAGCCTCCACCCCCACCACCTTAATCTTTCAGTGTAGCAGGGGTTAGAAGAACGAAGAGCGTGTCACAGGCTGTCATCAAGAATACCTGACTATGGCTGCCCTTTCCTTCCCTGATATTTAAATAAACTAGTACCACAGCATCTATGAATGAAACAGGATCTATGAATGGAGGGGGCAGAACTATGAATCATCTGCCCATCCTCCATTCATAGATCCTGTTTCATTCATAGAAGCTGCGGTACTGGCTTCTATGAATGGTGGAGCTTGGTGCAAAGGGTGGGCATAGTTTGGGACTCCTGAGGTCTTGGTTCTGTTAACTACTGCAACCCCCCCCCCAGAAGATCACAGTGGTGGGGATGAGGGTGCATGGACAGAGGATGATTTCTATTAACAGAAGAGGCATCAATAGAAGAAACACATCCGACTGAGTGTATGTTATGCACCTTGTGATGATTTTTCTAATTTTGTTTTGGCTACACTTAGGCTTTACCACTTAATATCACTACTACTAGGTGGTCCTCTTGATGGAAACGTCAGAAGACGGGGCACAGGGGTGGGGGAATATTATTAGTCCAGTTTTGTAAAGATTTAGTTATACTGTAGGAAGTGGTGTGGCATCCATACTGTTATGTCAACTAGTAAGTCAGTAATGTGAGAGGAGACAGGGTGAGATGAGAAGTACAGAAATAGATTTGAGTGCCATTAGCATAGAGATGGTGTTGAAAGCCACGGTTAGGTTATCAAATGACCAGGGAGGAGATGTATATAGAGGATAGAAGAGGTCCAAGGACAGAACCTTTGGAGACCCCCATGGAAAAAGGAAGTGAAGAGGAGGAGAGAGAGTTGTAGTTGACACTAAAGGAATGCTTCAAAAGGTAGCAAGGGAACCAGGAAAGCTCAACATCTTGGAGGCCAAAGGAAAGGAGTTTTTTTGAAGATGAAAGGATGGTCAACTGGCCATTGGTTTTAACAGTTAGTAAGTCATTAGAGAGTTTAACAGGGCAGTCTCTGTGGACGAATGCCAGACTGCAAGGGGTCAGTAAGGTTGGTGTCAGTGAGGTAGCAGCTTAGATGGTTGAAGACTAGACATTCTAGTTTTGAGGTAAATGGGAGCAAGGAGATGGGTCTTAGGTTGCTCAGGCTGGTGGGGTTTGATAACCTCCTATGTAGTAACAGGGTCAGAAGAGGAAAAGTATTAAATGTGATGATAGACAAGGTATGTTTAGTGAAGAAATATCTGTACAGTGGAGATGTCCCTACAAATTGCATACAGTGGCTGTAAACCCTTACACATACCCAGTGAAGTGATTGGCCTCAGGTGATACACAGAGATGAAACAAAACATCCTGCATAAGTTGCGCCTGTCTATCTGCAGCCCTCTCTTCCCTACATCTTTCCAAAGTTATGAATTTAAAAGCTTGTCTGACAGCTCATAAATAAGGAAGCAGAAAACTGAGGTTACACTCTGCAGAGCTCAGTGAGGGGAGCTCTGAGAGCTCATTAAAGGTAAGAGACACACCCCCACCATAAAGCAAACAGGAACAGAGCTGAGGCTGTCATTTAGCTGTAGCTCCCTTCCCCTGTCACCATTTTTCTTTTGGTGTCAGGAAAACTTGTCAGAATGGATTCATGCTGATAGCAGAGGAACCAGGCAGCAGACAGAAATAACACTTAGTGCTCTTAATTGAGACAAGTGCACACTATATAGGGGTGTCATTTGTTCATATTTCATGTCTGAGGTTTACAACCGCTTTAAAACTTGTTTTTGAAATCATTGCCAATTTTCTTGGGCATTGAGTGAATTAGTGGTCTTGGTCAAAGTGTATTGCATGGAGTTAAAGCCTAAAGAGGTTGTAAATAGTGACTTTTACCTATAGGGAAGCCTAGAATAAGGCTTACCTATAGGTAGTGGAAATATCTCTTAAACGTGTGCCGTTTAGGAAATATTTCACTTGTAGTGCACTGATGATGTAATCGCCGCATGCGCTGTGAAGAAACGGATCACCGTGCCATTTCTTCCCCCAGCATGTGCCGTTACTGACGGCTTCTACACGCATGCGCGGGAGTGACGCCACCCAAGTCCGGCCAGTCACAGAGCCGGAGTTTGCGGCCCCCAGAAGAAAAAGGGATGAAGATGGACGCAGCCTGCACAGGGGACAGCCATAGATTTGTTTGCAGGTAAGTGTCACATAATGGGCTAGTATGCAATGCATACTAGCCCACTAGGCTTTTAATTTGTAGGCTTTGCAGGGAGCAAAAGAGGAAGTAAAACCCATCAGAGTTTACTTCCTCCTAATTCTAGGCTGCCTTGCTGTCCCTGTGAAATTATGACTGGCAGCATTCTCTGCAGTATTGCACAGAAAGCCCAGGAGGAAAGTAAGTAGCGCATGGGTAAAAAAAATAAAAAACTGAGTGGGGAGTGCAAAGGCAGTTGTATTAGAAAAGTAGATTTTGGCTTTAATGGTCAGTAAAGGGTCTGAGTAGTAAACTTCTTAACAGAACTTTAATGCCCCGTACACACGGTCGGATTTTCTGACGGAAAATGTGTGATAGGACCTTGTTGTCGGAAATTCCGACCGTGTGTAGCCTCCATCACACATTTTTCATCTGAATTTCCGACACACAAAGTTTGAGAGCTTGCTATAAAATTTTCCAACAACAAAATCCGTTGTCGGAAATTCCGATCGTGTGTACTCAAATCCGACGCACAAAGTGCCACGCATGCTCAGAATAAATTAAGAGACGAAAGCTATTGGCTACTGCCCCGTTTATAGTCCCGACGTAAGTGTTTTACGTCACCGCGTTCAGAACGATCGGATTTTCCGATAACTTTGTGTGACCGTGTGTATGCAAGACAAGTTTGAGCCAACATCCGTCGGAAAAAATCCATGGATTTTGTTGTCGGAATGTCCGATTAATATCCGACCGTTTGTACAGGGCATAACTCTGTGTGATAGGGAAGACCACATATGTATTTCAACCGTGTATTTAGTTTTCCGTCTACTCTTATCCCCAATCAATGTAAACATATATCTAATGGGTTGCTGGAATTTTATTTGTTGTTTTGCAGCAATGTCTCTTTTGTTTGTCTGCTAATACTGTCTAATCTAAAACAGTTCCACATGCATTCACATGCAGTCTTAGTCAACCATGATCAGCAAACCCTGGGAATAAATATATGGAGGAAATTACTTTCATTATATTACACATTTAGTATTGTTAAAATAACAGGCATAATTGTGTCATACTTTTCCACCTCTTATTATAAAATAATATCTATGTACTTTTGCCGCTGAAGTAGTGCACAAAAGTTAATGTATCATAGAACATTAGAAATCCATTATGACATCTTTACTAATATTACATTTTCTTTTTTTGCATTTAAGTTCACTGCCTCAAATAAGTAACAAACCAAAGATGTTATGAATAGAATACTAGAAATAATGTCATTTAGCACACTGCAAAATAGACATTTTGGTAAAACATACCAGTGTTCATTGTCAATTGTCAAGATGACAATTATTAATATCTTTGGGACTGTTCCTGGAAATGTACATATTTAACAAATAATGTTCTTTAAAATCATGTCAGTTAGAGGAAACTTGACATTCTGCCAAGTGAAATTTTTGAATATTTACTGGAATGCCAGCTCTGCCAAGACATTTACCTCATCCCTCTCTGTAGCCTTCTCCATGATCACACAATCTCCCAAAAGGTACTTCACTACTGTGGAAGCACTAAAGCTGCCCATATAAGGCCTACCCATGTTTGTACTTTTCATGTACCCATGGCATTACCAGATTTAGTTGGGTGTTTGATGCATCTTCTGAAAGGCCATGGTGTGCAGCTGACAACATAAAGGGTTTATGACAGCTGCCTACACACTCTGATGTCAGCGAATAGAATTAAATTCCACTTTCTGGTTTCTATTTTGACACTCCCTTCTTGAAGCAGTTGCTTCTTACTAAAGAGTTGGTAGCCCACATATCTGAGAACCTCCAACCATGGCATTAATGGCTTGTTTGCCTGGTCTGCCAGGGAGCCTCATTTCCTTTCTCAAAACCATTGAAGGAAAGTAAACTAAAAGAAAAAAATAAAGCATTTTCAAATTCAAAAGATGCAAAGCCCATGGATGGGATTTCAGACCAGGTTGGGCAAATTTCTAATGGAGTGGACCTTTGATTTTTTGCTCATTTGAACTAGTGATGTATATTTTTACATTATAAACAAAGTATTACTAAAAACTGCCAGTGAGTTTTGACCAGGAAGGTGCTTCAACTTTATAGCAATTTCAAACTTTACACCTTGCATAACTACAGTAAGGGAAAAAAGAATTTGATCCCCTGCTGATTTTGTATGTTTGCCCACTGACAAAGAAATGATCAGTCTATAATTTTAATGGTAGGTTTATTTCAACAGTGAGAGACAGAATAACAACAAAAATATCCTGAAAAAACGCATTTAAAAAAAATCAAAAATGGATTTGCATTTTTATTTGTGAAATAGGTATTTGATCCCCTATCATTCAGCAAGATTTCTGGCTCCCAGGTATCTTCTATACAGTTACCGAGCTGAGATTAGGAGCACTGTCTTAAAGGAAGTGCTCCTAATTTCAGCTTGTTACCTATATAAAAGACACCTATCCACAGAAGTAATCAATCAGATTCCAATCTCTCCACCATGGCCAAGAGCAAAGAGCTGTCCAAGAATGTCAGGGACAAGACTGTAGACCTACACAATGCTGGAATGGGCTACAAGACCATCGGCAAGCAGCTTGTGACAACTGTTGGTGTGATTATTTGCAAATGGAAGAGACACAAAATAACTGTCAATCTCCCTCGGTCTGGGGCTCCATGCAAGATCTCACCTCGTGGAGTTTCAGTGATCATGACAACGGTGACGAATCAGCCAAGAACTACAGAGGAAAATCTTGTCAATGATCTCAAGGTAGCTGGGACCTTAGTCACCAAGAAAACAATTGGTAACACACTATGCCGTGAAGGACTGAAATCCTGCAGCGCCCACAATGTCCCCCTGCTCAAGAAAGCACATGTACAGGCCCGTCTGAAGTTTGCTAATTGAAAACTGGGTAAAAGTGTTGTGGTCAGATGAGACCAAAACCAAGTTCTTTGGCATAAACTCAACTCGTCGTGTTTGAAAGAGGAGGAATGCTACCTATGGGGACAGGACAACCTTACCGCATCAAAGGGACGATAGACGGGGCCATGTACTTTCAAATCTTGGGTGAGAATCTCCTTCCCTCAGCCAGGGCATTGAAAATGGGTCATGGATGAATATTCCAGTATGACAATGACCCAAAACACAAGGCCAAGGCAACAAAGGAGTGGCTCAAGAAGAAGCACATTAAGGTCCTGGAGTGGCCTAGCCAGTCTCCAGATCTTAATCCCATAGAAAATATGTGGAGGGAGCTGAAGGTTCGAGTTACCAAACATCAGCCTCGAAACCTTAATCACTTGGAGAGGATCTGCAAAGAAGAGTGGGACAAAATCCCTCCAGAGGTGTGTGCAAACTTGGTGGCCAACTACAAGAAACATCTGACCAACAATGATTGCCAATAAGGGTTTTGCCATCAAGTACTAAGTCATGTTTTGAGAAGGGTCAAATACTTATTTCACTCATTAAAATGCAAATCCATTTTAACTTTTTTAAAATGCGTTTTTCTGGATATTTTTGTTGTTATTCTGTCTCTCACTGTTAAAATAAACCTACCATTAAAATTATATACTGATCATTTCTTTGTCAGTGGGCAAACGTACAAAATCAGCAGAGAATCAAATACTTTTTTCCCTTACTGTATAATAGTGACTGAACCTAGTTTTGTATGCATTTAGGATGCATGGTGAGACCTCAGGTCTTTTAGATGCCTTTTAGATGCCACAGCAGGTGAGGAAAGTGAAAGCTGGACCCAGATGTGATACTTACACTTTCAGGTTCTTAGTAGGTAGGGGAAGTCATCAAATGGACATTCTGCCCTTTACCCAGCAGCATATAACTTGCCTGTTTGTGGGGGTTGTTTTGTTTGTTTGTTTTTTGGGGTTTTTTTTTACAGATTTAGCCCAGTCTCTTTAAAGGGACCCTGTCATATAAGAAATACATGTGCCACAATCCCTAACCTTTTTCTGAAAAAGTAAGTAAACTACATGCCATGAGGTTTCTTTGCCTCCACTATGTAATAAACCACTGACAAAGGGAGGGATGCAGGTTAAGATTTGTGACTTTACACTCTATAAAGATTTTCCATTTTAGTGACTCACTCAAGTAGTGAAGCCACTGGATTGGCAAGACAATAAAATAAATAGTATTTTCTGAAGTGGGCTGGGATAGCAGGGTATGCCTCTCCTGAAGACTCCCATTGATTAATACTTTACTCATTGCTCAGTTCCTTTTCGTTTCAATTTTGTAGTCTCAGAATCTGTAGCTAGCTTCTAATAATAATGTGTTGTTCTCCCATTTACATATTGTAGGAATTCTACTAATATATTGAAGAATATTTACAGGTTTTCAGAACATGCTTGTTTTTCAGCTACCAGAATATAAAAGAACATTTGCAACTTCCACTCCTTTTAATATAGGATATCGTGAATTACATTCCATATTCAAATTTGATTTCAGTCCCAAGGAGACATGTTTTGATTTGAGTCCAAGCAGCTGCATTTGCACAAAAATTGTTGTCCTTGGCTAGTCTTTAATTAATGGTTCTCAGTAAATGTTAAGTTTGTGTACCATTTACTTGCATGTTGCATGGCTTGGCACCAGTTTTTCAAGTAAGCTCAAGTATAGGAGTATGGTTATATTGTTTGTAAACCCATCTTTTTTTAAAAAACCGGTTTATTTAGAGCCGATTCACACAGGGGCGACTTGGGATCCGACTTCAAGTAGCCCCAGGTCGCCCCAAGTCGCACGACATGAGAAAATCAATGTTAGTGAATGAGAGCCGTCTTAATATACACTACTGAAGTCGCTCCGACTTCAGAAAAGGTTCCTGTACTACTTCAATCCGACTTCTAGGTGACTTATACCCATTGATTTCAATGGAAGTCGCCTCCAAGTCGGATCCCCGTTCATAGTGAGGCAACTTTACAGGAAAAAGAAAATAATTTACCCAGGAAGAGTGACCGCGATATGCCAGCGCCGAGCTGGCTCGCTCATCGGGAAAGGAAAAATGTGTTTTTTCCTTTCCCGATGAGCGACAAGCAATACTGACATGTGTTTGGTATAAATCATGAGGGGGAACTCCACGACAAATTTTAAATAAAAAACCGGCATGGGTTCCCCTCCAAGGGCATACCAGGCCCTTAGGTCTGGTATGGATTTTAAGGGGTACCCCCTACACCGAAAAAACGGCGTGGGGGTTCCCCCCAAAATCCATACCAGACCATTATCCGAGCACGCAGCCCGGCCGGTCAGGAAAGGAGGTGGGGACGAGCGAGCGCATCATGCCCCGGGACTGTGATGTCATAAGCTAATGCCTTCCTCTTTCTTTTAATGGTGGGGGTGACTGCCTATATCTACTGAGTCCATCCATACCTTACACCTGTTAGAAGGTCCATCTGGAGGTCATACCTGGATAGAGCATCTGATCCCCTTGGAATATTATACCACAAAGCTTGATTGACTCACTAGGTGTACACCTATTTGAGTTCAATCCCTCTGGTAAGCAGCTTCTGGTGTCTTTGGTGGTGGATCTACTATTAATGGTTATTATATCATACATATTTGAAGTTAAAGACTGTCACTATATTATATCCACATGTGGTTGAGGATTATCATTAGGGATGAGCCGAACACCCCCCGGTTCGGTTCGCACCAGAACCCGCGAACGGACCGCAAGTTCGCACGAACGTTAGAACCCCATTGACGTCTATGGGACTCGAACGTTCGAAATCAAAAGTGCTCATTTTAAAGGCTAATTTGCATGGTATTGTCCTAAAAAGGGTTTGGGGACCCGGGTCCTACCCCAGGGGACATGTATCAATGCAAAAAAAACTTTTAAAAACGGCCGTTTTTTCGGGAGCAGTGATTTTAATGATGCTTAAAGTAAAAAAAAAAAAAGTGAAATATTCCTTTAAATATCGTACCTGGGGGGTGTCTATAGTATGCCTGTAAAGTGACGCGTGTTTCCCATGTTTAGAACAGTCCCTGCACCAAATGTCATTTTTAAAGGAAAAAATCTCATTTAAAACTGCTTGCGGGTTTAATGTCATGTCGGGTCATGGCAATATGGATGAAAATCAGTGAGACAAACGGCATGGGTACCCCCCAGTCCATTACCAGGCCCTTTGGGTCTTGTATGGATATTAAGGGGAACCCCGCACCCAAATTAAAATAAGGAAAGGTCCCTATATACTCTGAACAGCAGTATACAGGCGGTGCAAACAAGACAGGGACTGTAGGTTTGTTGTTAAGTAGAATCTGTTTGTAATTTTGAACATTTTTAATGTGTTTAGCTCCAGCCAAAAAATCTTTTCTAAGCTTTTTGGAAAACATAGGGAAGGGTTATCACCCCTGTGACATTTGTTTTGCGTCTTTCCTCCTCTTCAGAAGATTTCACCTCACTTTTTTGTCCCAATGAAAAATGTTTTTTGAAAATTTGGGTTTTTTTGTGGAACAAGGATTGGAAAGCATCAGTGGAAAGGAGAAATTGTTTTCCCATATTAACTCTTACAGGAGAGAATTTCCCTTCCTTAGGGGTAGATTTCATCTCACTTCCTGTTGTCTCCTTCCGTTTGCAAGTAGGAGTCGTTTGTAAGTTAGATGTTTGAAAGTAGGGTCCTGCCCTATATACTCAGCAGAAATTTGGGCCTTAGGTGTTGCTGTGGCCAAAACACTGTAAGCCCTCACAGGGCCCTGCTGTGAAATATTAGATCAAGAATTGTAATTACATGCCCCTGTTGAACAGGAGCTGAAAAATTAGGCCTTAGGCACTGGTGCTGGTGCCACAACACTGCAACCCCTCACAGACACTCTAGTTGGAACGCAGGAACGAGCCCTGCTGCAAAGTATTGCATCAAAAATTGTAATTACACGCCCCTGTTAGACAGGGGCAGAAAAATTGGGCCTTAGGCACTGGTGCTGGTGCCACAACACTGCAACCCCTCACAGACACTCTAGTTGGAACGCAGGAACGAGCCCTGCTGCAAAGTATTGCATCAAAAATTGTAATTACACGCCCCTGTTAGACAGGGGCAGAAAAATTGGGTCTTAGGCACTGGTGCTGGTGCCACAACACTGCAACCCCTCACAGACACTCTAGTTGAAACGCAGGAACAAGCCCTGCTGCAAAGTATTGCATCAAAAATTGTAATTACACGCCCCTGTTAGACAGGGGCTGAAAAATTGGGTCTTAGGCACTGGTGCTGGTGCCACAACACTGCAACCCCTCACAGACACTCTAGTTGGAATGCAGGAACGAGCCCTGCTGCAAAGTATTACATCAAAAATTGTAATTACACGCCCCTGTTAAACAGGGGCTGAAAAATTGTGCCTTAGGCACTGGTGGTGGCGCCCAGAACCAAAAATGTTCTTACAAGCTATCAGCGTGATGATTGAGGAGGAAGAGGATAATTACTCAGGGATAGTCACTCAGCATCAGCATAGGCAGTCTTTGAAGGGATCTGAGATTTCAAAAAAAATTATTCGGTTACATCTGCATCAGGTGCTTGGTAGCTGGTGGTGATCCAAGACTGATTCATTTTTATGAAGGTCAGCCGATCGACCGAGTCGGTGGACAGACGCACCCTGTGATCGGTTACCACGCCTCCAGCAGCACTGAATGTGCGTTCCGAAAGAACGCTGGATGCAGGACAGGCCAGTAGCTCAATTGCATACTGTGCAAGCTCTGGCCAGTGATCCATCCTCAAGACCCAGTAACCCAGAGGATTTTCGGTGGGAAAGGTGTCCAAGTCTGATCTTGCCCCTAGGTATTCCTGCACCATGTAAAACAGACGCTGGCGATGGTTGCTGGAACCGATCATACCTTGGGGCTGCGGACCAAAAAATTGTCTGAACGCATCGGTCAGACGGCCACCTTCTCCACCGCTCCTTCTTTGACTGACCGAAGCCTCAGCAACACGTTGTCCAGAAACAGGAGTTTGTAACCTCCCAGTCTCTGGGAACGCGTTGCACAGACCTTTCTGCAAGGCCTCCCGAAGATGTTTCATCCTCTGCTCCCTCTGCGATGGCAAGATAAGGTCCGCAACCTTACCCTTGTAACGTGGATCAAGGAGGGTTGCCAGCCAGTATTGGTCCTTCTCCTTGATACCACGAATACGAGGATCCTTACGCAGGCTTTGCAGGATCAGGGAGGCCATGCAGCGTAGGTTTGCTGAGGCATTCGGTCCGGAGTCCTCTGGGTCACTAAGGACAACAACGTCCGCAGCCACCTCCTCCCAGCCACGTACAAGTCCATGTGTTCCTTGGGACTGATCCCTTAAAGACTGCTGATGCTGAGTGCCAGGCTCCACCTCCATACTGACACAATCTTCCTCCTCCTCCTCCTCCTCCTCCTCGTCCTCTTCCTGTGTGATCGGCGGGCACGCAGGAACACTGTCTGGATAAAGGGGGCCTTGAGAGCTAAGGAAGTCCTCCTCTTCCTGCCTCTGTTCTGCCTCAAGTGCCCTGTCCATTATTCCACGCAGCGTGTGCTCCAACAGGTGGACAAGGGGGACAGTGTCACTGATTCATGCACTGTCAGTGCTCACCATCCTCGTGGCCTCCTCGAATGGTGACAGGACAGTGCATGCATCCCTGATCATGGCCCACTGGCGTGGGGAAAAAAAACCAAGGTCCCCTGACCCTGTCCTGGTGCCATAGTCGCACAGGTACTCATTGATGGCCCTCTGCTGCGTGTGCAGCCGCTGCAGCATGGCCAACGTCGAGTTCCACCTGGTGGGCATGTCACAGATTAGGCGGTTCTTGGGCAGGTTAAACTCCTTTTGGAGGTCCGTCAGCCGAGCACTGGCATTATATGACCGGCGGAAATGCACAGAGACTTTCCTGGCCTGCCTCAGGACATCCTGTAAGCCCGGGTACCTGCCCAAGAACCGCTGCACCACCAAGTTAAGGACGTGAGCCAAACAGGGCACATGGGTCAGTTGTCCCTGTCGGAGGGCAGAGAGGAGGTTGGTGCCATTGTCGCAAACCACCATTCCTGCCTTAAGTTGGCGTGGCGTCAACCACCTCTGAACCTGCCCCTGCAGAGCTGACAGAACCTCTGCCCCAGTGTGGCTCCTGTCCCCCAAGCACACCAGCTCAAGCACCGCATGGCATCTTTTGGCCTGCGTACTTGCGTAGCCCCTTGAACGCCTACGGAGCACCGCTGGTTCCGAGGAAGAGGCCATGGAGGAAGAAGAAGAGGAGGGGGTGGAGGAGAGAGGTGTGTCACAATCAGCATTTTGGAGGCGTGGTGGCGGAACAACCTCCAACACTACTGCACCTTGTCCTGCATCCTTCCCAGCTGCCAGCAGAGTCACCCAATGCGCCGTGAAACTTAAGTAACGTCCCTGTCCATGCCTGCTGGACCATGAGTCAGCGGTAATATGCACCTTACCGCTGACCGCCCTGTCCAGCGAGGCATGGACATTGCCTTCCACATGCCGGTAGAGAGCCGGAATCGCCTTCCGTGAGAAAAAGTGGCGTTTGGGTACCTGCCACTGAGGAACCGCACATTCCACAAACTCACGGAAGGGGGCAGAGTCTACCAACTGAAAAGGCAGCAGTTGAAGTGCTAGCAATTTTGCCAAGCTAGCATTCAACCGCTGGGCATGTGGATGGCTGGGAGCAAACTTCTTTCGGCGGTGCAGCAGCTGGGGCAGGGAAATTTGCCTGGTACAATCTGACGTCGGTGTACCAAAAGCAGATTGCCCACACGTACTTGGCTGTGACACACCTAATTCTACACCTTCATTCCTCTCACTGCAGGTCTCAGAGAGGACTGAAGGTCTAGTGGGGTTGGAAATCTCAGCTGATGAGGAGCAAGGAGAGATCGTCTTTGTTCTTTGGTGTGGGTCTTTTAGATACGCTTGCCAACGAACTGCATGGCAGGTCAACATATGTCTGGTCAAGCATGTGGTACCCAAGCGGGAGATGTTTTGGCCACGCGAGATACGCTTGAGACATATGTTGCAAATAGCAGCGGTGCGATCTGATGCACTCGTCTCAAAAAAGGCCCACACCAAAGAACTTTTTGAATAACGCGCAGAGACTGCAGCGCCCTGCACATGTGGAGCTTTGGGGTGTGATGCAGTCAATGTGCTGCCCTTAGGCTGGCCCCTGGAGGGCATCCTGCCTAGTTGGTGATGTGCCACCTCCTCCTCCTCCTCCTCCTCCTCCTCTCTCCTATCAGGCACCCACGTTGAGTCAGTGACCTCATCATCCCCTCCCTCCTCATCACTGGAGCAAACCTGGCAGTATGCTGCAGCAGGGGGAGCATGACTGCCAGATTGCTGTCCTTCTTGGGCACCCCCTCTGTCCGTGCTCATGTTACTGCCTTCATTGAGCTCAGTATCATCATCAGAGCCTTCCAAACGCTGGGCATCCTCCTGGAGCATGTACCCAACACTGTGGTCAAACAGTTCGAGGGAATCCTCATGAGGACATGGTGGAGCTAGGGAAGGAGTCACTGATGACATTGAGCTGAGGGAAGAGGCCGCTGCTTTGCCAGACAAAGCACCCTGGGCATGGGTGAGAGAGGATGAGGAGGATGAGGACGGCTTGGTCATCCACTCGACCAAGTCTTCCGCATGTTGCGGCTCAACACGGCCAGCTGCCGAAAAAAAGGCCAAGCGTGTCCCATGGCCACGTGCTGATGAGGATGCACCGTCTCCACGACCAGCACTAGACACAGAGCCTGCTTGCCCTCTCTTATTGGCTTGTGACTGTCTGCCTCTCCTTCTTGGCCTTCCAGACATACTAATGGCCTGTAGCTGCACTAAGCTGGGATAGAACACCTGTAATTTTCTTAAGGTAGCTTTATATACTGTAACCAGACAAGCCTGCCTGTCAGTAGGAAGATAACAGGAACGGATCTAGCTGAACACTGTGAGCAGGACACACTGTACTAAATGTAAATAGTCTAGCTGCCTGACCGTGGTACTAATAGGATCAAATAGAACACCTGTAATTTTCTTAAGGTAGCTTTATATACTGTAACCAGACAAGCCTGCCTGTCAGTAGGAAGATAACAGGAACGGATCTAGCTGAACACTGTGAGCAGGACGCACTGCACTAAATGTAAATACCAGGAACGGATCTAGCTGAACACTGTGAGCAGGACGCACTGCACTGAATGTAAATAGCAGGAACGGATCTAGCTGAACACTGTGAGCAGGACGCACTGCACTGAATGTAAATAGCAGGAACGGATGTAGCTGAACACTGTGAGCAGGACGCACTGCACTAAATGTAAATACCAGGAACGGATCTAGCTGAACACTGTGAGCAGGACGCACTGCACTGAATGTAAATAGCAGGAACGGATCTAGCTGAACACTGTGAGCAGGACGCACTGCACTAAATGTAAATACCAGGAACGGATCTAGCTGAACACTGTGAGCAGGACGCACTGCACTGAATGTAAATAGCAGGAACGGATCTAGCTGAACACTGTGAGCAGGACGCACTGCACTGAATGTAAATAGCAGGAACGGATGTAGCTGAACACTGTGAGCAGGACGCACTGCACTAAATGTAAATAGCAGGAACGGATCTAGCTGAACACTGTGAGCAGGACGCACTGCACTGAATGTAAATAGCAGGAACGGATCTAGCTGAACACTGTGAGCAGGACGCACTGCACTAAATGTAAATACCAGGAACGGATCTAGCTGAACACTGTGAGCAGGACGCACTGCACTGAATGTAAATAGCAGGAACGGATCTAGCTGAACACTGTGAGCAGGACGCACTGCACTGAATGTAAATAGCAGGAACGGATCTAGCTGAACACTGTGAGCAGGACGCACTGCACTAAATGTAAATACCAGGAACGGATCTAGCTGAACACTGTGAGCAGGACGCACTGCACTGAATGTAAATAGCAGGAACGGATCTAGCTGAACACTGTGAGCAGGACGCACTGCACTAAATGTAAATACCAGGAACGGATCTAGCTGAACACTGTGAGCAGGACGCACTGCACTAAATGTAAATACCAGGAACGGATCTAGCTGAACACTGTGAGCAGGACGCACTGCACTGAATGTAAATAGCAGGAACGGATCTAGCTGAACACTGTGAGCAGGACGCACTGCACTAAATGTAAATACCAGGAACGGATCTAGCTGAACACTGTGAGCAGGACGCACTGCACTGAATGTAAATAGCAGGAACGGATCTAGCTGAACACTGTGAGCAGGACGCACTGCACTGAATGTAAATAGCAGGAACGGATCTAGCTGAACACTGTGAGCAGGACGCACTGCACTAAATGTAAATACCAGGAACGGATCTAGCTGAACACTGTGAGCAGGACGCACTGCACTGAATGTAAATAGCAGGAACGGATCTAGCTGAACACTGTGAGCAGGACGCACTGCACTAAATGTAAATACCAGGAACGGATCTAGCTGAACACTGTGAGCAGGACGCACTGCACTGAATGTAAATAGCAGGAACGGATCTAGCTGAACACTGTGAGCAGGACGCACTGCACTAAATGTAAATACCAGGAACAAATCTAGCTGAACACTGTGAGCAGGACGCACTGCACTGAATGTAAATAGCAGGAACGGATCTAGCTGAACACTGTGAGCAGGACACACTGCACTAAATGTAAATAGTCTAGATAGAAGATAACAGGAACGGATCTAGCTAAACTGAATACAGTGTATATATATATATGCAACACCTGGGATGCATATATATACACAATACACTGTAAGTGCAGCTAACTGACTGACTGTTCTGCCTAATCTATCTAACTCAAATCAAATGACACTGTCTCTCTCTCTCTCTATCTCTCAGCACACCGGAACACACACTACACAGGGCCGCCGTGCAGGCGGCCTTATATAGTGTGGGGTGTGTACTAAATCCCCTGAGCCATAATTGGCCAAAGCCACCCTGGCTTTGGCCAATTACAGCTCTCTCTACTGACGGCGCTGTGATTGGCCAAGCATGCGGGTCATAGTGCATGCTTGGCCAATAATCAGCCAGCAATGCACTGCGATGCCGCAGTGAATTATGGGCCGTGACGCGCCACACGAATTTGGCGCGAACGGCCCATATCGTTCGCAATTCGGCGAACGACCGAACAGCCGATGTTCGAGTCGAACATGGGTTCGACTCGAACACGAAGCTCATCCCTAATTATCATCACACATGATTGAAGCTTGTCACTGACTTTTTTCTTTTTAGAGATCACACGTCCAAGTTCCTCTGTTTATAGACATCACATGTCATAATAAAGGATTGCTTGGAGTATTTTTGAGCACATCATTTATTATTCACGTTTTTTGTACTCATATTATTTGCTATGGTTTATATGATCACATAAGCGCTGCACATTTCACCCAGTTTGTCATTTTTGCAACTTTATCCACTGCTGTGCTGGCTGCTTTTATTTTTTTGTTATTTCTTTTATAGACAGCACCGTATATATTTGTTTAAAACTCATCAACATGGGGACAAGGTGCTTTGGGGTGGGGGGGCCGCAGGGTGCCCCCCTTCCCCAAATGACCCACCCCGCCATGTTAAGGGTATGCGGCCTGGTACGGTTCAGGGGGGGGGGTGCTCGCTCGTCCCCACCCCCTTTCCTGACCGGCTGGGCTGCGTGCTCGGATAAGGGTCTGGTATGGATTTTGGGGGGGACCCCCACGCCGTTTTTTCAGCATAGGGGGTTCCCCTTAACATCCATACCAGACCTGAGGGCCTGGTATGTTCTTGGAGGGGAATTCTCTCTCGCGCTCGCTGCAATAGGAAAACGTGCTTTTCCTATTGCAGCGAGCGCGAGATGTACAGTACCGTGTCGCCGAAAACCAGTGCGATGGGATCGCACTGGAAACACATTCTCGTGGGCAGGTACTGTATGTCACAAGAGCTGATAAGCTCTGATTGGCCACTTGTAAAGTTCCCTGTCCTGGAGGCGACTTCAAGTCGTGTTGTAAGTCGCCCCAAGTCGCCCTGAAGTCGCCCCAAGTCGTGCTGTGATTCATACTCAAGTCGTGTCCAAGTTGCCTCCCAAAGTCACGCTGGAAGTCGTGTTGCCCCTGTGTGAATGGGCTCTTAATTATATGTTTACAAAATGAAAAGGCTAAATGATAAATTGTTATATTTGCAGCTATAAATTGCACCTTTCATTCACAAACAAAAACAAATTGTAGGGTAAAACCATACTTCTCCTGGAGGTTCCAGGAGTGCAATTAGTTCTGCACTCCTCTTACCTAGTTTCTGCTGTCAGTGGGCTAAAACCTACTGTTGGCTGACACCACAGAGCCAATCCAGGCTCTGCATGGTTCCCAATAATAATGTCAGGATATGCCCAGGCAGCTGGCTGAGCCTCTCAGCATGCCACTGGGAGACTGAGCCAACCGGTTCTGCCACAGAGCGGTGACTAACAGTGCACAACAGTACTGCACAATTATACCCCTCCTTTTCCTCAGCTTTTACAAAGAAAAAGGGGTATAATAAACCCTGTGACTAACAAAAGGCAGTATTCAAAAAGAACCTGAAAAACTTAATGTGAGTAAATCACCAGGACCAGATGGCTCACACTCATGAATCTTAGCCATGTTATAGCCAGGCTATTATTCCTAATCTTACTGGTGGAATGGTACCAGCTAATTGGTAAAAAGCTAATGTGGTACTAGTATTCAAAAAGAGGCTGAGATAATGTATATACCTGGAAATTATAGACTAGTCAGCCTAACATCAAGAGTATGTGAATTATTGATGGGGATGATAAGGGACCATATCCAAGACTCTGTCCTGGGATCAATTCTGTTTAACGTATTCTTAAATGATATTGAGGTTGGTATAAATAGTTCAATTTCAGTGTTTGCGGAATACAGGTCACAGAATTCAAGGAATCTAAAAATAATTTCTAAAAAACAGTTCATACCTTATTAAAAGTATACACAGGACAGTTTGTATTGTTCAGAATAACATGGATGTGCACATTTAGGGACACTTTTGGGAGATGCTGAATTGAAAGTGCATTAATCCTTTATATTTTTAACTTTTATTTTTTTAAGTTATGCTATTTGAATTGGAACATGTAACAAATTGAAAGTAGGGTTATCCCAATTTGGCTGCAAAATGGATATGCACTTTAATGATCACATGAAGTGTGCTTTAGTCATGGTGTTTCTCTCCAGCAACAGTTCAAAAAGAGGAATAATGTTTAATTTGTATATACCACTAAAAATTGAAGCTTAAAAGTCTCTAGTTGCTGTGGCTGCAATGGTTTTCTTTAGTTTTCAGGCTGTTTTACCTTTATTTTCACATAGTAATGCTGTGAATAAAACACTCCCTGTCCCTGGGTGGCTATGTTCACTCCACTGTGTTTATGGAGGCAGACATGGTTACCACCCAGGCTGGACATCACATCTGTCAGTCTTTGTTCATCTACAATACATGAGGAATGGGTGTACTTTGTACTTTACAGCTAGAAGTTAACATTGTTTCATGATTCCAGTTTGGCTTACAGGAAATTACAAGGATGCTGCATTTCTGTACTTACTAATACTTGCTAAAAAAGAAAACGAATGCAGCCACCACATCTAAGGACTGGGTTGTTTTTGAGAAGACATACCTGGAACAGTAAAATAACTGCTTTTTCTATTTAATATTATAATATTTGATTTGCCTGTTGTATTCCATGCTTGTCTTATAGAATGAACATAATACTATTACTAGGTCTGGATAGAGATTCTTAACATCATCTGTTAAGAGAGGCTGCAGTGATTATTGTCCATTCTTGGCAACATGTAAGGTATTCAGAAGAGGCCGTCAATAACAGCTGTGTGATTCTGTAATGGCTGTGTGTGGGCATGCTGTGCAATTCCCTGTCTGCATATTAAAGATCTTGTAGCTGAACCATTGTTTGGCTGCTTTTGTAAAAGTGTGTCCTTATAAAGTTTAGGCTTCAAGGCAAATCCATGTCCATATTAGGAGATATGTAGCAGATACTTACATTATCTGGAGGACACCTCCTGATTTGTTGAAGAGTGCGCCAGACCCCAGAAAGGCAAGGAATTTTATTGACTTAGGTTGCCTGCACCCAAATATTTTCCTACCACTGTTATAGAGCCAACCAGTAGAAAGGTATAGGAGGCAAGGGGTCAAAGTTGGTGTCCACAGAATCCTAGAAATGTTACATTTCTTTTTTGTGGGTACAGGTTCACTAAAAGGCTAAAGTTACATAGCAACCAAAAATGGTCTTCTGAGCTTCCAGAAAAGATATCCATAGATGGATCTACATCACCCCTTCCTTGGTGACTGTCACATACATAGAAAATATTAGAACACGCTGAGTTTAACCCCCACAGTTCTATTCATTGTAACATTTGCGTTGATTAACTATTGTTTTTCTCCACACTGCATCCCAGTTTCCAGCTTGTCACAGCTCCAGATTCCTTTGGCACACTACAGCATGTCTATCCAAAAATAAGAACTTAGACTTTTTAGAAACATATGCTTCAGTTATTAGTGTTTTTTAAACTGTAATGTCTAATGGCAACTATACTGATTAAAACATTGGTAGTTGGAGAATGGATATTTACATTTGGCTGAATGATCTGGGGAAGGAAAGTTTGTGAAAGATAGTTTCATAAATATGGTTAAAGTGGTTGTAAAGGCTGAAGCTTTTTTGCCTTCATGTATTTGGCTCTCACGGGTCGATCCCTCCTTATTGGCTGAGACACAGCTATTGGCTCCCAATGCTGTCAATCACAGCCAATGAGGAGGGAGCAAGGGGGGGGACTGAGCCACGTGTGTCCCATAGACATACAGAGGGTGCTTGGGAGTGAGCAGACTTACTGGCAAAATTAACATGTAATCAGGCTATGTTAAAGGGGGACTCAGAAGAACGAAAAATTGCTTTGCTAATCACAGACTGCATCATATACAGTATGTCATTTTTGCCGCTTTAAAAAGAAATTAAGCCACAACACATGCCCCTAATCTACATGCAGGGTGATGGATGCATGGATTTCAGTGGGGTTTTGATTTTCTTTCATTTTGGATTTAAATTTGGCTCTAATTAGCTTAAAAAAGGGGGGGGGGGGCTCAGTGCGCAAAAGGGAGGGGGGTGGTGTTGTGGTGTTAGTTTTGTTAGTTTGAGCACCAGCCTCCACTGCTTTCAATATTATTATCTGGTCTATACCGATCACAGTTGGCTAAAAATAAGCTTAACCAATGTTACCCATGTTAATAACATTACATGCTTCACTCATGCATATACAGTAAGCTCCAACGATGCTGCACAATACACCTAAAATTGCATTGAAAATACCTTCATTGCCAGCTATGCTGGGATGAGAGATGGAGACTGCCCGAGACATCTCTGCGGAGGACTGGCATGACATGGTCTCCAATATGCATAAATGCACACGCTCTATCACCATCAAAGAGACTGTAGTCAAACTACGTACTCGCTGGTGTTATTCCCCTGACAGGTTGCATTAAATTTACCCACTGGTTCCCGGAACATGCTTCAGAGGTTGTTGAGACATATGTTCTCCTTCATATGTTCTGGAGCTGCACAGTTTTGAGATCCTTGTGGCGACGAACCACCAAGATGGTACTCCAAATAACAGGGGTACCTGTGACCCTGACTTATCAGATGTGCATTTTATTTGCTGGACTCCCGGAGGTCTCTCCCCCCCATCGAAAGTTAGCACATATGCTGTTTAGTGCCATCCAATGGGCAATTGCCCTAAACTGGCGAAAACTGATAAAATTTCACACACTCGTGGAATGGTGACAAACTACGGTACTTAAAAATCTCCATAGGTGGCGATTTAAAAAATTTTAACGGTTATCTGTTTAGAGTTACAGAGGTAGTCTTGTGCTAGAATTATTGCTCTATTGATAGCAGCGATACTTCACATGTGTGGTTTGTACACTATTTACATTTGCGAGTATGCCTTATGTATGCATTCACTTTAGCGGGCGAGCATGGAGGGATGGGCCGCTTTAAAAAAAAATTATATATATATATTTTCTTATTTATTTATTTTTTCACTATCCCTTAAATTTTTTTTTTTTTTTATCACTTTATTTGCTGTCACAAGGAATTTAAACATCCCTTGTGACAGTATTAGGCATGTGACAGGTACTGTTTATGGAGGGATCTGGGGTCTAAAGGCCCCAAACCCCTCCTCTGCACTTGAAAGTATTCAAAACCCCAAGATCAGCGTTTTTGAATACTTTGAACTTTTGAAAACTGGCGCATTGGCTCCCGAGTAAACCAGGAGTGACGTCACCTCTGGGTTACTACATCCAAGACCCGATTCCGGATTTGTTTGCGTCTCCGGCCAGCTGGCAGATGTGCGGCTGGTCGCTCAGGTCTCCTGGTGGGACGGGAGACCCTGGACGAGCAGCAGAAGGCGGTGGGCAGGGCCAGTGCCAGCATAAGGCAGCCAAGGCGGCCGCCTGAGGGCGCCAGGAGAGGGGGGGCGCCAAAGCCAGGGGTACCTCACTCAGTCCTTATCCTAGTGCCGGCGGCTGGCCCTGCTCGCATCTGTACACAGTTTAGCAGATATTGACACTCAGGCGGCGCAGCAAAGCCCCGGTAGGGTGCCATTAGCTTTAGCCGCTCGCCTCTCCTGACTTTAGTCCCAACGCTACTACTGCACTCCTCCTCCTCTGCAGAGAGAGACACCCTCGGCTCAAAGACACCGCCCCCCCTGTGTAATTCACAGGAACCGCAGCACAAGGATTACTCCTCTTCTTTCCAAAAATCATCAAATAGCCCCGGTGGAGTAATCCTTGTGCTGCGGTTCTGCCAATTAAACTAAAGTTCCGGCCTCCTCTTCTATACCACTCCGCCGGGGCTTTGAAATTGCTGGGAGCCACAGCACAAAGATTACTCCACTGGGACTATTTGATTATTTTTGGGTAGAGGAGGAGTATTCCTTGTGTTGCAGCTCCCGGCAATTTCAAAGCCCCGGCAGAGTGGTATAGAAGAGGGGATCAGGACTCTAATTTATTTGTCCTAACCACTGCACAAGGAGCCTGCTGGTGCCCTGAATAGTAAACAGAATTACAAGAGGTAAGGGCTTGAGCTCAGGGGCTAAATAGTCCAGTTTATTCCCCCCGGTCCACAGCTGAGCAGAAGTATTTTTGCAATTGCTGCATACAGGAGGTTAGCAGTGATCGTCTCTTGAGCCATGTCCGCAGTCTCTTACAGTCTCTTGTGCCATGTCCACAGTCTCTTACAGTCTCTTGTGCCATGTCCGCAGTCTCTGACAGTCTCTTGTGCCATGTCCGCAGTCTCTGACAGTCTCTTGTGCCATGTCCGCAGTCTCCTACAGTCTCTTGCGCCATGTATGCAATGCACTCTCTGATAGTCTCTTGTGCCATGTATGTAATCTATGACTGTCTCTTGTGCCATGCCCACAGTCTCTTACAGTCTCTTGTGCCATGTATGCAGTCTCCGATGGTTGGGGGCACCAAAATGCACCTTTGCCTAAGTAGAAAAAAATCCTTGCACCAGCCCTAGCGGTGGGAGGGGCAGGATGTTGGACGAGCAGCTGCTTAGCCACATCGTTTGTTATTACGAGAGAGCCGACCGTCAGCTCTAAAAAACAGTACTGGGGTGATGCCTACAGCTGCAGGCATCACTCTGGTACAACCACTTGAAGCCAATGACATACAGGTAAATGAATCTTATGTATTGATATCAATAAAAGTTTCAGATTTATTATACAGTATTATCCCCAAGTGCTACCAGTAACGTCAGTTTCAAATTTCTTCTGTATCTTCATTTAAACTGCAGCTACTTACATTTACGAGAACACAGAATAAAAAGTGTCAGTTGGGTATTCTGGTATAATAATCTAAGTACAATAATCTAAGTACCGAAAGGTTAAGTTTAAGTTTGCTATAGGGATGAAAGCAAACTGAAGTGGAAGATTGTGATTCTAGCAGGATGTTTAAACTCTTTTGTACTTTGACCTTTTGTATCTCCATGAATACACCAACCCAACTGTTGTATGAAGTACCTTATCTGCTTAGTCAGTGCTGATAAAGCCATTTATGTAAACCTTCACATTCTACACTAGCTCACTATTCTGGAATAGAAAGGGGTCTTTACACAATGGGATGCAGTATTCCCTAAATATGAGAAAGACCAGGGGAACATTCGCAAAAGCTGAAAACTGGAACATTTCTAGGAATTATTAAAAGCTCCCAATTTTGCTATTTACCTCACAAAAGGATTTAATGCATTAAAAGAAAATGTGTAACTGTCACTTCAGAAAGCCCAAAACCAATAAAATGTGCATTTAATTACACATCATGAATAATGGTTAGTTAAACTGTACATGAAAAGCACATAAATTACCCAGTTTTAAATCTCTGTTTTATTCATTTTCTTGGTTAGCTCAATAATGATAATTGTCGCCCACAATAATGCTGGCTCCGTACTACATTACACTATCTGATTTTAATTAACATTGACTCTAGAGATGAGCAAATGTTTGTAAAATCTGGAACTTTGACTTGGAGGAGGCAGATTTACAATGAGCAGAGGTTTGTAAAAAAAAAAAAAAAAAAAGATCTGCTCAACAATACAGCACATTTTTTAGC
Organism: Lithobates clamitans; assembly: GCA_037952925.1. Lineage (NCBI taxonomy): Eukaryota > Metazoa > Chordata > Amphibia > Anura > Ranidae > Lithobates > Lithobates clamitans. Next base: position 3,130,806 of record JBBGZY010001190.1, read on the forward strand.
AGTGTTTTTGACAGAAAAGGAGACTCATAGGACTGTTTTGTTTAACCCTATGCACACATGTTTAAAAAATAATTTTAACCCTGAAGATTGCAGAAAACTCCCAAAGCATTACAGTATAAATTTTCTTAAAGCAGACACCCTAGCAGTGGCAGCCCATCCTTTAGGGGCTGCCCCCCCCCCCCCATTCATGCGTCTGGCTCCCTGATCTACATGCAGGGTGCCAGATGCATGGATTCCAATTGGAGTTTTTTTTTCTTTAAGCACGTGATTAGAGCCAGAGGCTCTAATAGGTTTTTCAAAAAAAGGGTGGTCTCAGGGCACAGAGCACTGCACCCGAAGCCCACCCAGTTGTGTGACAATAGCTACTTAGTTACATAGAAGGCAAAGTTAAAAAAAGACCCACGTCCATCAAGTCCAACCCATGTGTGTGATTATATGTCAGTATTTTTTGTACATTATATATCCCTGTATGTTGCGGTCGTTCAGGTGCTTATCTAATAGTTTCTTGAAACTATCGATGCTCCCCACTGAGACCACCACCTGTGGAAGGGAATTACACATCCTTGCCGCTCTTACAGTAAAGAACCCTCTACGTAGTTTAAGGTTAAACCTCTTTTCTTCTAATTTTAATGAGTGGCCATGAGTCTTATTAAACTCCCTTCTGCGAAAAAGTTTTATCCCTATTGTGGGGTCACCAGTACAGTATTTGTATATTGAAATCATATCCCCTCTCAAGCGTCTCTTCTCCAGAGAGAATAGGTTCAGTTCTCGCAACCTTTCCTCATAACTAATATCCTCCAGACCCTTTATTAGCTTTGTTGCCCTTCTTTGTACTCACTCCATTTCCAGTACATCCTTCCTGAGGACTGGTGCCCAGAACTGGACAGGATACTCCAGGTGCGGCCAGACCAGAGTCTTGTAAAGCAGGAGAATTATCGTTTTATCTCTGGAGTTGATCCCCTTTTTAATGCATGCCAATATTCTGTTTGCTTTGTTAGCAGCAGCTTGGCATTGCATGCCATTGCTGAGCCTATCATCTACAAGGACCCCCAGGTCCTTTTCCATCCTAGATTCCCCCAGAGGTTCTCCCCCCAGTGTATAGATTGCATTCATATTTTTGCCACCCAAATGCATTATTTTACATTTTTCTACATTGAACCTCATTTGCCATGTAGTTGCCCACCCCATTAATTTGTTCAGATCTTTTTGCAAGGTTTCCACATCCTGCGGAGAAGTTATTGCTCTGCTTAGCTTAGTATCGTCCGCAAATACAGAGATTGAACTGTTTACCCCATCCTCCAGGTCATTTATGAACAAATTAAATAGGATTGGTCCCAGCACAAAACCCTGGGGTCCCCACTACCCACCCCTGACCTTTCCGAGTACTCCCCATTAATCACCACCCTCTGAACTCTCCCTTGTAGCCAGTTTTCAATCCATGTACTCACCCTATGGTCCATGCCAATGGAACTTATTTTGTACAGTAAACGTTTAAGGGAAACTGTGTCAAATGCTTTTGCAAAATCCAGATACACCACATCTATGGGCCTTCCTTTATCTAGATGGCAACTCACCTCCTCATAGAAGGTTAATAGATTGGTTTGGCAAGAACGATTCTTCATGAATCCATGCTAATTACTGCTAATGATACATTTCTCATTACTAAAATCTTGTATATAGTCCCTTATCATCCTCTCCAAGAGTTTACATACTATTGATGTTAGGCTAACTGGTCTGTAATTCCCAGGGATGTATTTTGGGCCCTTTTTAAATATTAGTGCTACATTGGCTTTTCTCCAATCAGCTGGTACCATTCCAGTCAGTACACTGTCAGTAAAAATTAGGTCTGGTTTGGTCTGGCAATTACTTGACTGAGTTCCCTAAGTACCCTCGGGTGCAAGCCATCTGGTCCCGGTGATTTATTAATGTTAAGTTTCTCAAGTCTAATTTTAATTCTGTCCTCTGTTAACCATGGAGGTGATTCCTGTGATGTGTCATGAGGATAAACACTGCAGTTTTGGTTACTCAAGTCCCCTGATTCCCTCGTGAAGACTGAGGAGAAGAATAAATTTAATACCTTCTCCATCTCCCCATCCTTTGTAACCAGATGTCCTTCCTCATTCTTTATGGGGCCAATATGGTCTTTCCAACCTTTTTTACTGTTTGCATACTTAAAGAATTTCTTGGGATTTTTTTTGCTCTCATCCGCTATGTGTCTTTCATGTTCTATCTTAGCCGTCCTTATTGCACCCTTAATATTTGCTATTGTAACGCTGATTCTCCTCCCAGCCAATCAGAAAGCGGATCTTGAGACCCGTCACCCGATTGGCCAAAAGGAAACCCAATCGGATTGGCCCGCCAGGAGGAGGGAGGAGACACAGCAAGGAAGCACCCGGAGAGAACAGCCTGGAGAGAAGCCAAGATGGGGTAAGTGCGGGGCCTAGACTACTGACTGACTGACCGACCAGGGGGGTAGCAAGGATGGGGGGGTGGGTCGGTGTTGGTTGCTGTCCAAGACCCGACCGACTGGGGCGGCAGGCGGATCGTTTGCGGCTGCCCCCCCCAAAAGAAATACACCAGCCGCCACCTCACCCTAGATAAAAAGATCTAATAGTTCTAAATTTTTAATGTTGCACAAAATTTCACTTAAAAATGCACTTAAGTTAATTTTAGAGCACACAAATAGAAAAAAAATTATTACCCAATTGTTAGGTAAAATATATAATATGAGGTTGTGCCGACTAAATAGATACCCAACATGTCAAGACTTAAAATTGCATTTGCCCTAAATAAAAGTAAAAAAAAAATGTGTTTGCCCGTGAAATCCTGCAGGTCCTCAGTTTAATGTTATGCAGTAGCTCTGATGCTAGAATTAGTGTACTCACTCCGGTGTGCACAGCGATATGTACCATTTGTATTGCAATCAACATTTTCCTGCATAGGCGTCCTCAACGCATACATTTACATTCGCACATGCATGTATGTGGAGGTGGGGGACCTCAAAAAAAAATTTAGGAGGGGATTTTATGTGCTTAGGGTCAAATTTATTTGTTTTATAATATTTTTTTCGCTCTGCCAAGCCATCTAACTATCTAACTAACTACCAAACTAACTGACTATGCTGCTGTCCAAAGGTGCCCCATGTGCTCCAAACTACTAATAAAAGAAAAGGAATGCAGCCACCACATCTAATAATTAATAAGCTGCAATATATCACATTTTTGGTTTTGCGTTTAATACTACTTTAAATACAAAGCCATTCCCTGCAGAATTTTTTCATAAGAAAGTACATTATATGAGCAGGGCCCTCCTATTCCTTCTGTACTGAACTATATTGTAATCTTACTGTCTCCCTTTAAACTGTAAAGCGCTGCGTAAACTGTTGCCGCTTTATAAATCCTGTATAATAATAATAATAATGCCCTCAGTCTTCTTTGAATGACACCCAGCAACAATGAACCCAGAGGACCAAGGTCACGCTAATAATACAGGTAATGATGGCCCGATCCCCTAAGAGGGTATCACCATGGTGCACTTCATTCATAGTGTATTGAAACAAAGAGAATCTGAATGACCAGAGGACTTCCCTGGGCCAGAGAAGAGGCGAATAAAAGGAAGACTCAGCTTTGTATCCTGTAGCCTGAGAGCAGAGTAGCTACAGAGAGCTTTACTGAGAAGTTAACATGAACTGAAACTTAGTTGTACAACAGGGGTGCCCAACCTTTTGAAGAGTGAGGGCCACTTAAGCGACTTGGTAACCGGCTGGCCACAATGAGCAAGCTGATGAAAGGTCACGGCTACTCTATAGGCCAGTGATGGCGAACCTTGGCACCGCAGATGTTTGGAACTACATTTCCCATGATATCTCATGCACGCTGCAGTATAGTTGAGCATCATGGGAAATGTAGTTCCAAAACATCTGGGGTGCTAAGGTTCGCCATCACTGCTATAGGCACTCCGATCCGATACGCCCAGATGGAAGGGGACAAATCCCCTTTGGTTTTTTGTTTTTTTTTAGAGGATCGGATTGGAGGTAGGCGGGCATAAACAGACAAAAGTCTGTTTACATCTGCCGCTCTGTAGAGGAATGGAGGGTGCAATTGGTTCGGGCCGATCATGGGAAAAGGGCCTAAGACTGATTTCACACTGATGCTTTGCAGTTTACCCACACCGCGGGTGCAGCGCAGTGCACCTGTGGTTTTCCTGTGGGTTAGCTGCACTTTGCCATAGACTTTGCCTGTGGCAAGAGCCAGCGCTGTACAGGAAACCTCGCCTAATGGGGATCTGCTCTGCAGCCGCTTGCTTGCTCTACCACTGGCTTCGTTCACAACACTGATGCTGTGGGATGGCGGGTTGGCGTGCCAACCCGCCATCCCAGAGCAGGAGGTCACAGGCCACATCAGAGGGCTCCGTGGTCTACATGTGGCCCCCGGGCCACTGGTTGGGCACCCCTGTTGTACAGATTATAGAATGCATTTCATATGTACAACTGTAAATCGTGACATCTAGAGGTCAGAGGTATAAATAGGTCATATTCCCCTCATAGTAGAAAATAATAATTTCCTCAATATTAAAAAAATACAGACAACAGCTATGTAAATAATTTCATTACATCGCATAATCCTTGGTCCATACAGGACGTCTTCTGATTGTTGAATATGTGTAGGTGGTTTAGGTTGTTGGCCTCTAGTTTGGTTGTTATCAGTCGGGATAAAAAAATGTCCTTTGTCAACTAAAATTCTGAAAAGTCTTGCTTAACACGCGCGAGACAACTGACATTCTATATGTGTTCTTGACAGTTCATAGGTGTATGTTGACTTGTCACTCTAAGCCAGTAGTTCACTACCTTAGCAAGACCAGGTAAAAGCTTTTATACAAATCTGATGTGGTCTGAGTTCTCAAAGACATACTTAAAGTCCAGCTCCGTGTCTTTATTTTATACATCTTTAATTGGGGATGATGCCAATGAGAACCTGAATAACATTTAGAAATGGCATTCCACCCCAGATTTCCAAAACAGTGAATATGCTGCCATAGCTTTGTTAAATTAAGTCACAACAACACAATATACATAATAAAAATATTAAACCGCGCTAAAAAATAGTCTCAAAAATTAATGGGGTGGAAATATGAATGCCACAATACAGAAACTCAAAGAATAAAAATAAAGTCCCAATATATCATGAGATGGGATCAATCTCCAGATCACCAGGTTATTTCAACATGTATGGATAATAGACCAAGGAATACAAGAATATTTTGCCCTTACCAGAATATCAATTAAACAGACGGATGGCTCAAACCCAGGCAGGGCCTTTAGGATGAACACCAATCTGCTCCGTCCGGATTCGGGATGTATTTCCCTCAGTGGGTACAGGGAAGAGAATAACAAAAAAGACTGGCCATAGTGTTTTTTTTCTTTGAGTTTCTGTATTGTGGCATTCATATTTCCACCCCATTAATTTTTGAGACTAATTTTTAGCGCGGTTTAATATTTTTATTTCTAATTTGGTGTTGTCGCACTGTTTACTGCTGCTTATGGTATATATCTTTCTCTAGCGCGGAATTTTTTTATTATATAACACAATATACATACCTCCTAATTTTAGATTGTAATAAAGAGGGATACATGAGTCAAAAAATAGATGAAAAAAGGCAGGGGAAATACCTCACTGATACCCAAACTGGATAGTAAAGCAGCCAGCACAGCATGATACAAAATTGTTTTGAAATAATGAGAAAAGGTATGTGCAGCGCTAATTTGAATGGGAAGTACCTGTATTGCTACAAGGTAAACATCGGTGTAAACCAATCAATATAGATAAATATACAGTATATAATACAATATGATAAACATATACTGTAAACAGTGTTATGAATAGTTAATAACCACAAATAACCACAAATTCATACATTTGCAAACATGTGATCTTGAGGGTTAATTGACTACACTCAAGAAATGAAAAAAGTGCAATAACAAAAGAAAAAAAAAAGTCCACTTAAGGTCCGAACAACGTGAAAAAACAAATGTTCTAATAAGTGAAATCCTAAAGGAGGGAAGATGAGTCCCAATGCCAACAGTAAGAATTACCACTGCAGAAGATTCAACCACCACCAGCTGAGAGGAGGCTTACCAGAATGTGTGGACCCAGTTAGGCTTATGCCCAATGAGTCAACACAAGCAGTAGGTGTAAATACAGTAAAAGGATGGAGCTTCCACACCACTTCATCCTAGCCACTAAAGGGGATGATCCCTCCCTCCGTTCCAGGGCTTAATCATGAGACAACTGTATAGGATAGGTAACCACAAACCAAAGGATGGGCGGTGTCTTCTGTAAACCACTCAAACGGTATATCCTTCACTTTTTTTCAGCCCCCATTCATACCTGTGCATTTATTGTGGATTTTCCTACATGCAACAATGCTCAGCATCTGTGTTGCATTTGTTACAATATGATTTTTTTTTTATTAATCAGACTTACGATACATGGGACATAACATTATACAATAGTGGTTGGTCATAGAGATATTGTCAGTTTTTGGCTTGAGTAGATTTCTCAAACAAATGCTGTTTTATAAAATGGGGGTAAATATCATTGTTGTATTCAATTGACATTTCAATTAACAGGCTATTATTTCTATTGCTACAGTACACAAGAAAGAGATTTAGTTGTGTGAGGTTTTCAAACTGAAAGAATGACTGTTAGATTACTGTCAGGTGTTGGCTTGATTAGACAATGGGTACGTAGATACAGTTTTCAACAGTCCATTGTTTCTACAGTTACAGTAAACAGGCATGTTTTCTGTTGTTTGGTAACTATGGCAAACAGCCTGACACATAAAAGGGGTGAGTAGGGAGACACACACACCATCATGCTGTAACATCTGACGCCACTCATGATAGAAGAAACTTGCCTGATGCTCCATGAGAATCGTTGCCAATGGAGATCACGAACATACAGTAACAGAAGATAAGTAACCTTTAAGTGTATTTGTACTATTATAGACCATAGGCTGTTCAGTTTGCTAGGCATTTTGCTTGTTATAGATATCTGTCAGTCTTGTACTGTATTCCTAATATTGTAATAGTTTTGTATGTACAGCATCTTTGTATAGTAAAGCACATTTACACACTGCAGAAATCTCAGCTTCCTTGCTTATACCACAGAGTAACCTTGCTAGATAGACGCAAGCATCAAGAATCCTGTTGTTTTAAATTATGCTTAATCACATCTGAACACTTAGTTGCTTGTAGCTTGATGCTTATCACTCTAACCTAATGTGTTGTGTACTCATGTTCTGATTGGTCTTCTGCATCTTCTGCAGTGGTAATTCTTACTGTTGGCACTTATCTTCCCTCCTTTTGGTTCACTTATTAGTACATTTGTTTTTTCACTTTGTTCGGACCTTCATTGGACTGTTTTTTTTTTTCTTTTGGTATTGCACTATTTTCATTTCTTGAGTGTGGACAATTAACCCTTAAGATCACATGTTTGCAAATGTATGAATTTGTGGTTATTTACTATTCTTAACACTGTTTATATGTTTATAATATTATTGTTTTATATATATTTATCTATATTGATTGGTTTACACCTAAGTTTACCTTGTAGAATTACAGGTACTTCCCATTCAAAGTAGCGCTGCACATAAAAATAAAATGCACAGTGCCCTGTGGCAAGAAGCGGGCATAGGCATATTGTTGAACATCTTCAAGCAGTATGTATACATTGCACATCCCAGGGTTGAGAACCACTGATCTAGAGACTTTTACCTTTCGTAGGGTGGTAGTCCTGGGTTCTGCCCTGGTCTACATCGTGACTTCCCAGCAGAGGGCTCTGGTCGTTCTTGATGTCACTTCCCCAGCTCCTCATGGTACATAGTAAAAATTCAGCTGTGGCTTTTGGCTTCTGTAAGGTACAGCAGTGCCCTGCACTAACAGGAAGGAACAAAGAAAGGCATGGCCTGGCAGAAGGGAGTTCATGGTCCAATACTGGGCTGCAACCCAAAGGTTGAAAACCACTGCCCAAGACAGATTGGAGAGTTTGGTTTGTCCCTGCTTCAATATACCAAGTTTCTTAGGCCTAACTAGAAATTCAGTATGGAAGTGTACTACTCTTCTACCACAATTTCTATCAGTATACTGTATGCCTGACTATCAGCTTCTTGGAATCCCTTGTAAGATGTGCAGTCTGAAGAGCGTCTTCTGTTTCCTCAATTTCTCTATTTGTTTGGGGGCTATATGGATTTCCTATACACAGTATTTCTTCCACAAAGATTTTAAACTTAGAAGAAAAAACTTGTGGTCCATTCTCAGACACTTGTTTCTTTTGGTTACATACCCTACTGAAGACTGTGGAAAGAATGTTATATTTCAGAAAAATACAATTTTTGGCCTTCTACTGTAATAATATACTATATTAACCACTAAAAGATCGCCCCATAGCAGTTTTAATGCTATAGGGTGGCTCTCCTGTGAAGAATCACATATATATATATATATATATATATATATATATATATGATTCTGCACTTTCGCCTGCAGCTGACAAGCTGCTTCTGCTGTGATTAATTACAGCAGAAGCTGATCTGCGGGTGCTGGGCATTGGATGTCTGCCGACAGAGACTCAGAACAGGAATGTAAACGAGGCAGATCTCGATCTGACAGGGGGAAAGGGATGGATTCTGTGTTCCTGCAAAGCAGGGAACAAAAACCATTTCTTCCCTTAGTAAAAACACCGAACACAGTACACAAAAACACTTGCTAGTCACACAGTTAAGCCTTTGATTGCCCTAGATGTTTAACCCCTTCCCAGTCAGTGTCATTAGTACGGTAACACTGCATATTTTTAGCACTGATCCCTGTATTAGTGTTACTGGTTCCCGCAAAGTGTCAAAAGTGTTAGTGTCTAATTGTCTGCTGCAATATCGCCAATACATATTGACCTAAATTTATGAGAAAATATGAGTTTTTAAAATTTTTTATTGGATATGTTTTATAGCACAAAGTAAAAAACTGTCTTTTTTTCTAAATTGTCGGTCTTTTGTTTTGTTTATAGCGCAAAAAAAATAAAAAAAACACAGTGGTGATCAAATACCACCAAAATAAATCTCTGTTTGTGGGAAAAAATGACATACATTTTATTTGGGTACAGTGCCGCATGATCGCGCAATCGTCAGTTAAAATTACGCAGTGCCGTATCGCAAAAAATGACCTGGTCATTAAGAGGGGTAAATCTCCTGGAGGTCAAGTGGTTAATTTTATAGCTAATCGACAGTCCAGAGGTCTGTCTCTGAAAGGACCAATAATATCAATAGCAAGCTTCTCCCAAGCACAATCAAAAATAGGGATGAGCCAAATATACTTGAGTTTGGTTCGAAGTGGGTTAGTAGAAAATGGACATTTTCTAGGCCAATAGAGGCTGGGCACTGCCCAGGGGGACGTGTACCGAAGCAAAAAAAGAAAAACATTTAAAATGCTAAATTCCTTTATATAACATGCCTGGAGGATGCTCTTAACTTGCCTGTGAAGTGGTGCATCTGTAAAATGTACATAACCTACTACAACAAAACTGGCATTTACAAAGAAAATAAATGCCATTTAAATTGCCGGCAAAAGCAGCTTTGGCTGCTTTACTTCTGTTTGTATGCAAATTGACAAGGATTTCTTTTATCTATACCAGAACTTTATCTTAGATGAGGGCCTTATTTAGTTGCTACTAGGGGATTCCCACACACAAAAAAATGGTGTGCGGGTCTAAATTTTAAGGAGAAACCTAATAAAAAAACAAAAAACAAAAAAAATCAAGTAGGACCACCTAAAACTCTATACAAGACCCACATCGTAGCATGCAGAATGCAGCCTGGCTGGCCAGGAAAGGAAGGGGGTGAGCATTTGCCCCCCGAACCATACCAACCCATTTCCCTCAATATGGGGGTGCCTTTTCCTCTGGGTAAGCACCTTGTCTACCTGTTTGGACCAAACCTTGAACGCATCTCTAATCATAAAATGGCACTGGCTGGAATGGTGGAATGTGTGTGACAGCAGAGTTTTCATGACAAGTAACGCATAACTGAATGTCAGTTAGTTAGTTAGTTAAATGAGAATGTCAATTATTTACATTTGCAAGTTGTATAGGGCGTGCAAGGTCTCTGGGTGTAGTAAACAATAAGATCCACTGACAATAAAGCTACATACTAAGGACAGGTAATCAGTTTAGAGGTAACTGTGAATAATGAGCATAGAATTATTCCATCTCATTCCAGTGTGCCAGTTTTTGCACATAGGTACCCCCAATGCATGCATTTACATGTGTATATGGAGGTGGGGGGACTTAGATGTTTTGGGGGGTGAGATCCAAGTGCTTGGGTGTAACTTAATTTTTACTTCATTAAAACTTTTTTTTTTACACTTTTTTTTTCCTCACATAGGGGACATGATGCATTTTTTGGTGACAGATTCTCTTTAATGAGATCACACTCCACTAGCTTCTTCTCCAACCATACTGACTCAGGAAAGTGGCACCAGGACCAAGAAGTGATGTTTTACATGTCAATTCCATGCTATTAACAGGAAGGGGAGATCAGCAAATGGACGTTCACTGATCTCCCTCCCCTCTAACCAGTAGTAAAAGGGTTAAGCCTCCCCAGTTCTGTGGATTGCGCTTGAGATAGTCTTTTATGTGTGCTTCGCTAGCTGCCATTGACTGTATCTGTTCTTCCATTTACTAACCCTTGTCTGTATTTTGACCACATCTTTGGCTGCTGTCTAGACTGATCCCTGCCTGTTATTGACCATCTCTTCTGCCTGCAATCTGAACTGATCCTTCAGCTGTTATTGAACATGTAATATGGATTTAGCAGCCACTGAAGGACAAATAAACTGTATAAGTTCTGGAGGGAGAAAATATTTACAATTAAAAACATGTATTAGAGAGTTTTTGGCTTCACTGATTTATCACATATACATTGAACTTCACCTCCTCCTCTAGTACAGCAACGTCATGGTGGTTAGTGACAGGACCAATTTATGTAAGCATCTGGGTCTAAAAAGACTTCTAACCTCTTCTCTTTGTCCTTCAATATTTTCATACTCATTCAAGAGGCCTGTTGGATGCTTTTTTTTGATGGACAATGTGCAGTCAAGATGACAGGGCTGCCTGAGTGCACAAAGGGTCCTTTCTGGCAGGGTTGGATGTCAGGTGTGCAGCTTAATCTATGTCGCATAGCTTGGGGAAGATGAAGTAGAGGAAAGAACATGCGCTCTGTGAGTGCCAAACACAGCTAAAAGATATTTGTGTATCGGTGGTGCATTTGCTAAATCAGCAATTAGCAAGATCCTTTATTAAAAAGGAAGAACCTGCAATGTCCTCAGACGTTTGTGTGATTTCTCCAAAGTGACACCAGATCTCCCCCCAGAATTCCACCAATGTTGCAGTGACCACGTTAGACACAATAGGTAATTTACTGAAGAAGCCAAATAGAACTGAAGAAGCCAAATAGATTCTGAGTGCCCTGTCTTTATTAAAGGTGAAGTTTAATGTGCTTATATGTTCCTTCTCTAGTTAATTCTTTCTCCCCTTAGCAACATGCTAATAAAATGTTTAAGCCTTTACTTTTCACTACATGCCTTATTTAAAGTGGTAGTAAACTCTGTTACACCACTTGCACCCACAGGTAAGACTATAATAAGGCTTACCTGTAGGTACTGTGAATATCTCCTAAACTTGCACAGTTTAGGAGATATTCAGAGTGCATGCAGCCAATGACATCACCGGCATATGCGCTCTGAAGGTTCGGCTTACAGTGCCAGACCTTCAAAACCCGTGCCATAAACGGCAGCTCCCGTGCACATCCACAGGAGTGATGTCATTGCATCCCCCGCCACTCATGTAGCTGGAGGCCGCGAACCTGGATAGAAGATCGGGGGAAGATGTCAGCTATCTGAGCGATGACATTGCGGCACTGGAGGGCTTCGTTCTAAGGTAAGTCGATCATAATGCAATGCATACTAGCACATTATGACATTGCCTAGCAGGAATTTTTTTTTTTAACCACCTGCAGTTTACTACTGCTTTAAGGCTAGGTTCACATCATTCCTGACTCACAGCGAGACTCGCTGCACTTTAATAGACATGTAGGGAGCATCATTATGCAGCTTGATTTTAAAAAAAGTGTGGGGAACTTCTTTCCCCATGTTTCTCAAAAGTAGGGCAGCCTATTGAAATCAGTGAGCTGCCCTACCCATGACGTGCATGCGCAAACATGCATGCTCAGGTCTGAATGGAGCCTTAGACCAAGTGACATCATCATTCGGTTTCTGTGTTTCTCTATGCAATGCAGACAGATCATGGGAGAAGTTGTATAGATATCAAAATGTCTTAATGGGTGGATTTGAGTGTGGAGGAGTGTGCATTTCTAGGCAGGCTGTATTTGCATGCAGACCATCCAAGATAGTGATCCTAAGAATCCATAATTAAGGCTGGGTTCACACTACAGCACACTCTGACTCCCACCAGGAGTCCGGTGCGTCCCCCATTCACCGTTTCAGGTCCGATTTCAGCTGAATTCGGACTTGAAACGGACCAAAAGAGGCACAGGGCTCCTGTGCAATTTACACCGGATCTGCTACGGAGATCTGTGAATCGGCTCCATAGAGAGCCGGTCACAATCTTCTGCTATGCAAATTGGATGCGGTGAAAACCGCATCCAATTCACAACAGTGTGAACCCAGCCTTAATGAAGTTAAATTCAATAAATGAAATGGGTATTCCAGGGACAATAAGGCTGTAGAGGAAAGACCAAGATGATGCTAAATGCCCTTCAGCCAGGAAATGAGACTGACTCTTTCTGACTTGCTTCAGCTTCTAATGCATACTGTGAAAAGCTAACAGTATACAGTACAAACAGTCTAAGCATTTTCAGTTCAGGAGAGAAGCCTGTACAACTGTACAGTACTGAAAAGAAGGCTAATTAAAGCGGGGTTCCACCCAAATTTTTAACAATATCTGTATGTATTCTCTTCCCTGCCTAGATGCTGACATGCCGTTTAAAAAAATTTAAATCGCCGTAATTACCTTTTATTTTTCTATTCTTCTTTGTGCACTTCCTGGTTCTCCTCCCGTGGGAGTAGGCATGTTTCTAACCTCTCCCAGACTCCTGGGAGCTAGTCTCAGGCTTCCCAGGATGCCACTGAGCATGTGCAGGAACGAGCAGTGAATGCTGGGAGCACAGCATTCACCACATCCAGGAAATAAATGCTTGTGGGCTTCAAATGCCCACAATGAAGATGGAAACCGCCTGCAGTGAATAATATAAGTTATTCTTTCTGACGAAATCTGACACAGGCGGACATATTACACGCAATATGTGAGTATGTAATGCTGAGAAGAAAAGTTTGTGAATGAACTCAAAAAAAAAAAAAACGATAGATAGGTGGACCCCCGCTTTAATGTTCAGCTTTAACATTAAGGTCTATGCTTTTGTCATGTATGTGTTTACTATCCATTTAAGGAAAAAACTAAGATGCTAACAGGACATGAAGAGATTGTGAAACAAAAGTACATGTGAAGAATTTCAGAGTGTATTTCTGTTTTAAACAGGAAATCCATTGCTTCCCAGCTTCTAACATTCCCAGGGGCACATTTTGAGATTTTATCCACGTCAACAGAGACAGAAAGCAGCTGTGGGTAGTGAATATTACCAATCTGTTTTAATACCCACTAATGATCTCTAACCACTATCTCCTTTAAACATATTAACTTTTAGAACCTTTTTAGTCAACACAATGATCTGTCTGTCTATTTCACTAATAGCCTAAAAGATGAAGAAGGCCACAAATGTTTCCATTTTAATTGGATACAGATTGTAAACCCTAGGAACAGATTGTTCTTTTTACCATTTAATCCTGTGGCGAAAGAAAATATTACGCATCTTTATTTATTTATTTTTAAATACATTTAAATATATTATATTTTGTATAATATAATATATTTATTTTATATAATATTTTGGACTGTCAGAAAATGAGTGAGCCTATTTATATATGCACATATATATTGTACAATGTTAAAAGGGGCTAGCATATTAAGCTCCTTGTCAGGCACTTGCTCTCATTATCTGCAGTAGTGTATCTGTGCTTTATTGTGCCATTCACATCTGTCGTCACTTTTTACAGAAAGCATGAGATGTTACCGTGCTACAAAATTCTACTGGCCTGAAAATATCAACTTTTGTTGAAAAAAAGGCAGATTCTATACACTATGGGTTGTGACATCAGCTGAGCTGTACTGAATTGTACTGGAAAAAAAATCCCATTAATGTAGCTAGCCAGCTTGAATATATATATATATATATATATATATATATATATATACACAATATGTGTATATACTGTATATAAAAACACTGTGTTATATATATATATATATATATATATATATATATATATATATATATATATAAAATTTGTATTGAATCTGAGAACATCATAACTGCCAATAAAAAGGTAATTGCAGGAACAATTAATTGCAAAACAGCTTGTTATATACGTTTAGCAAAATGCAGTTATCCTTTAGCATAACATTAGCATATGAGTCTTCTGTGCTTTGGTTCTGTAAAGTCTGTAAAAAAATACCCCTAAGCCTCTCTCCACAAGTTAACTAAGCAAATAAATCTTTAAAACGAAAAATATTGAACCTTAATTGCCACGACTGATGAGTCGGTGTGTTGCTGGCTGCAGCTACAGGATGGGCCACCAATAGAAAAGGCAGAAGAGCCCAAAAAATTCTATCAGCTCCTTCAAGGGTAAGTGCTATGTTACATTTTTTTCTTTGGGTTAAGATACCCTTAACTTTTGTGTATTAATAATACATAATGAAAGAGGTATGTGACAATATAAGTATAATAATGCATTTGAAATTGACAGATAGCATAGAATTTCAGAGAACTATAGATAAAAAGATTTTTGAATCTCAGTTTGTTATGAAGTATTGAAAACAGTATTTCTTCTGTTTAAAATATTAACATAGTGAGTGATGATACAATTGTATATTGCCTGTTTGTAATATTTAAGAACTTTAACAGAGTGATTGGATAGTTAGTTACAGCATATTAAGAATATGTTGCTTAAACTAAGACAAGAATTATCCAAATGCACATGCCAATATGCCATTTACAATCAATAAAAACCCACACTTTATTTTTGGTGGCGAGCTGCATTGATTTAGGTGTCTGGTGACTGAGAATTTTTTTTTTTTGTATTAGCTGTGCTGTTCGCCAATAGAAAAAAAAATCAATAGAAGCTGATTTTACATGCTTTTCACAGCAGTTGCCTGTGGACTGCTAGAATGCTGTGACATGATAGGTGGTGAAATAAAAAGATGGCAACAGCGTCCATGCAACAATACTGTTAGATGTAATCGGAAAAAGAGAAGAACGTTTCTAAAAGGCCCAGTTAGTAGGACCACAAAATGTAATTTTCCGTTGTCTTGCAGATACTGTTATCTGGCACTTATGATTGTGTTAAATAACATGTCCCCTGCTGGGTGCTGTGGTTCCTTCTACTAGCCACTACGTCACTACAGGGGCACAGCAGTGATGTTGAAGCCAGCAGGACATACCATATCATCCAGCAGAGGACACATTATCCAACAAACCAACAAGTGTCAGATAGCAGTGGTATTTCTGCAAAACAAGGAGGTATAGATTCACTGCCCACTGGAAAGGTAAGTATTTCTTTTTTTTTTTTTTTCGAGGGGCCATATTTTGTGATCCTATTGCAGTTGTGGAGGATATGTTATCACAGAAAAACTGGTGGCGATTAAAACCCCAGCGTATTATTTAATTCACAACTTAATTTTATTTTTGGTTGAATTTTAGGATTACAGCTGTTAAGAATTAAGAAAAGGTTTATGCTTATGTTTTATACTGCTTACCAGAATAAAAAAAATGACTGCATATTTATTTATTCATCAAATCTGAAAATCTACAAAACAATTACCAACATGGTAAAAAAAGGAGATTTTACATTGTTACCATATGTAACACCTGGGTTTACAGTGTGATTCAGGAACACAATCTCTTACAATGTAAGGATTAAACACAATGTTACTTGGTATTAACCTTTGATAGGTCACTTCTTTAGCATTGACACAACTTTAAGTGCTATGCAGATATAACATTTTTATATTTAAAAAAAACTATATTTAAATATATGATCTGTGCATTTTTTTCTTTTAGTTCCATTGTAAACATATTAAATGAACCACAATAATAATTTAAAAGGCAATTATGTTGCAAAGACCATCAGAGGAAAAAAAATAAAAATGAAAATGCAGTGCTGAATTAGTAGGGAAACGCTTATCATTAATAATGTTGTTGATGCATTCAATTTTTCTGACCATACATAATTAGGAATACATGAGAATAAACTAAAGAGAAAATGGACAAGAAAGAGGATCAAATGCTGAAAAAATTAGGAAAACATCCAAATATCAAATACATAGTAACAGGATCTCCTTGGTCATACCAGTGACTGGGGTTCAAGAAAACAAGGGGCCAAACCATGACCCCTTGCTAATAGTTTATTGGTGCTTTCATGTCCACTATTCATGATTTGATATCAACTCTATGAATGTGTTTGAACAGAGAAAACTGGAAGATTTTTATTTATTTTTTGTTATTTAAATGTTAAAATAAATGTTTTACTGATTGCTTAAAATAATTCATATTTCATCTGTGCCACTAAATAACGCCCATTTTTTTGTACATATTTTCTGATATTGCACAATCAAAGCTGAACTCCAGGCAGATATAAAAAAATAATAATGCAGTTAGGTTTTCATTAAAAAAAAAAATAATTTTATGTTTTACTAGCACCTAAATATGTCTAAATATTAGCTTTCTGTAATGCTCTGTACTGCAGTGTTCAAGCTTGAAAAACAAGAACCAGAACTAGGAGCTCAATTCTGACAGTATACATACTGGTAAGATGAGAAGTGTTATAATTCATTACTGTACTGGCAGGGCTGGACTGGGATAAAAATTTGGCCCTGGACTTCATCCAGACCGGCCCACTTTATTTGTGCAAACAAGCACAAAAACAGTATATAAACTATACGAAATTGTGCAAAAAAACATAAGTAGCATAACATAAGGAGTCCTCACTAACCTCTCTTACTAATTCACTTATTCTCCTCTGTATTTTTCTCATCTTTTTTACATCACTGTGTGAAGTTGAGGGCAAACCAGGAAAGCCATTATTTTGACAGGCTGTCACTGAAACCAGCCCAGTGAGCCATCGGCCCACCGGGAAACTCCCTGTAGTCCCGATGGCCAGTACAGGCCAGTGTACTGGTGATCTTTCATTGTCTAATTCTTGATCAAAGCTGTACTGCTGAAGTGGAGGTTAATGACATGACTGCTCTGTCTGACAGGGGTGCCTCGATTCCAAGAATGGATGCAAAGAATCACAAATCCTTTGGCAGGTAGAGTGGTTTCCATATATGTATTTCAACTGTACATTTAGCTGCTTGCTTGGAATTCAGCTTTAATTTATACCTTTACTTTAGCCACAGTAATAAGTAAATAATTAAATAGCAAAACAATATTCACTGTATAAAAAGCAAAATATGTATCCTGTAATTGCCTTCCCTGAAGTTTCCCACCACCAGAGCTAAGCTTTGTCACATGATAAGTTAAAGTTAAGTTGAAATGTACACAGGAGTTTCCTGGGGTATATGTAAATTAGTCAGCATGGTGGGAAGGTAAATACAGGAAGCTTATTATGCCTCCTATAAAATAAACCTACTTTGTGCAAAATACAGATTCATTTTAAAATTCAAATAAATTATATTGACCATTTAGCATGTTACAGAGGAAAAAAAAACATGTATTTCCCTTCATTTAAACTTCATTTGTCCTTCAGGTGTTGCCCTCGTCACTTTATGTCACATTCCAAAACTAGCAAAAAATGTTTACCCCAATACATTTTATAATATTGTCAGTCTAAAGGACCAACACTCCAATCCTACATAAAAAAATAAAGCTGCAAGGAAATGTAATAACAAGGAGAAAAGGGATAAGATAAAAACTGGAGCAAAATTAAAACTGGTTCATTGCCCAAAGCAACCGTTCATCTGCATTAGAATTCATTCTCTAACCTGTATAAGAAAAATAAATCAAAGAATCATTGATTGATATGGGCAACACCTCTAATCTTGTTCTAGTTTCTTTTAACCATCTCCAAAGTTTTTTTGGTCCTGTATGAAAGAAAGATAATATGAAACCATGCCTGTAATATCAGTTCAAAATATACTGCTTGCTGTTACAAGAAATGTAAAACCTTTGTATTGTATTTTTTGTTAATTAAACTGATCATTGTAATAATAATAAAGATTTACTTTTAAATTGTCTACTAAATATGTGATTGGTGTACAGGTTTTAATACTGGAAATAAAGTAGAAAATATTGTTTAATAACTAGTATCAGTGTACTGCATGTTAAAATATTGAATAAATATATGTATTAATAAAACAATACAGTAGAAATGATTTCATTTTAAAGGCTGCCTCCATTATTTTGACAAATTTGATTATAAAAGATGAGAATGTGAAATCAACCACTTTCTAAATCAATTTTAGAACCTATTTAGTTCCATCACATTTGTATAGAAGCTTAAATATATTTCTGAGAAAGGTTTAGCAGGTAACAGAAGAACAATCTAGTCTGGTGTATGAAATAAAAAAAAATGCAAAAATTCATAACCATACAAAGTGAAGGAACACCTTCATCAATCAGTTAGCAAAAGACTTCTGAAAAGCCAGATTTGGCTATTGCGATTTGCATATTATCACTGCTCACTGTATTATTGATGGAGTCAAACAAACTCTAAGAGAAAGTTCTTCGTATGGCTCCCAATATTTATTATTATTGAGAGCCAATGGCATATTCATATTCCCTTTACTCACTGAGGCTTCTTTTCCCAGGCATATTGCTTAGGTAAGCTGTGTCTTTAATTCCCCCAAGGAAAAAAGTAAGTCTGAACATTTTCCCCAACAGCAAAAACTTAGTAAACTGAAGAATACACTGCTCTGCCTTACTAATCAAAATTTGCAGAATGATGGAAATGGGATTTAAAGTAACCCATGCATGCTGTGGTTTCTCCTGCCAGCAGGGAGGAACCGTTATGTTCAGTGGAGAAAACCACTGTTAAACCCATTTGGCTTGTTGAATACCTTCAGCAAGCACCAAGAAGGCAGCATTTTAACAAATGGAAAGGTAAGGGTTACTACAAGATACATCTACTGTGTGGCAGTCTAATGCGGTCCCAAATCTAGTTACTATTTGATGCAAAAGCTGTATAAAATAAATAAGAAATATTTACCTCCTCTGAATAAGCCAAATCCTCCTTTCTCCTTAGTAAGCCCAAAATGTTTAAAAACACAAAACTGACTCTTGAGGTGCCCCAAGAAAGCCACAGGGCACAATAATGTAAAATAAGGGGAATATTGTACACCCCTGCACACATTTATTCTGACATAAATATTAAAATGGACCTCTACAAATCATGCCATAAATCAGACAAAAATATACAAACAAATTCTACCACGTGGGGGAATCAATTCCACTTGGCAGGTATTATCCTTAATTATGATAATATCATGTACCTCTACATGTTTCGCACAGCTTGTCCCTTGCTTTCTCAAGAGGATAAGACCCAAAGGGGCCAGATAACTGGGACATGTTTTTTTATAATTAAGGATAATACTTGCCAAATGAAATTGATTGCCCCACATGACATCATTGATGTATTGATTACCTGAATATGCATGAAAAATTATTTGTGTATATTTGTCTGATTTGTGGTATAATTTGTAGTGGTCCACATTAATATTTTGTAAGAATAAATTTGTGCAGGGGTGTATATTCCCCCTTATTTTACTTTGTGGTACACTGTGGCTTCATTGGGTCATCTCAAAAGTCAGTTTTGTGGTTTCTAAAAATGTTGGGGTTCATGCTCTTACTATTAGGATGTGGTGCTCCACAGTGTGCCTGGAACCTCCCAATCCTAAATGGTTCACTCCTGAGTATGCTCCCATCCTCCTCTTTCATCTCACATGCTCCACCTCTCAGACACTGCATCTCACAGAGGGTTTTAGCAACAGAGGCAGTGCTGCCAATCCAGAAAGCAGAGGGCAGGACTAGGTGTGACCAGCTGCTAGGTAACAAGTCACATGCTTGTGAAACAGTAGTGAGAATGCTGATAGCCATACCCCTACAGCATTTTTATTCCACTGTAGTGCAAGCAGGCACAGTCACAGTAGCGTTGTCACACCATTACAAGAAACTGCATGAGGTGGAATTTACTGGCAGGATCAACAAGTATTGTTAAGACTTTTGAAAGGAACTAAGTAAAAACTGAACATGCAGATGCACTTACAGTCAAGTGCTGCAGCAAATGGGAGACCATAGTTCTACTTTAAGTGCCTCTGGTGCAATGCACATTGTAAATGACTATGTATTTTTAAAAATCATAAAAATAAGAAACTGGAATCTATGTTATATATTCCAAAGCCATGATTTCAAGGAAAACATACTTTTCCATAAACCACAATGTCATCATTTTAGCGCCAAATGCAGATTATAGAATACTAATTAGTCCTATAATGATGCTTCATTCAAACTGAAACATACAACAATGTCAGCGGATAAATACTCATATCAATCTTTAGGACAAGTTTATCTCACCAACATTCTTTTATGCGGTCCAAACATGAAGGACATTCAATTGTTGATTGTAAATTCAGTAATGATAGTGCAATACACTATTACTCCACACTTACAATTAGAACACTATACTTCCCATTATAAATTGCCTTTACACATATTTTTGAGTTGTGTGCTGTTTCAAGTAAATGTGGCGTAACAATTCTACTTTCACTTGCTTAGTTCTTTGAGGTGATTGGTAAATTTAATCATTCATTGGTATGACCTTAATTCCGTGGGCATTGATGTAAGTCAGCAGGATTTTAGCCCTTCTTTCTATTACATCAATAAGTTTTTCAATTCCTTGACGTCCTCGTTGACTTTCCCAGAAAACCTTGTCCAGAAAAAATGACTGAAGGAGTCTTTCACGGAGTTTCTGACTTTTTAACACAGAAACTGCAGATTCAGGGAACCTGGAGCAAATGGTTAAAAAAAAAAGTTTAGTATATTAATGTTTTTATTAAACATTGTAAACATTGCTTTTTTCAAATATATATAATATAATACATATGGGAATATCTTTCTTTGTGATATGAAAATTTCCCATTAGGGACTAAGGCCTTAAGTTTTGAGTAGAGCAGGGAATGGTTAGGGCCGCTGCCAGGTTTTTTCACCTACCCAGGCCTTTTTTTTAGAGATTTTCCCTCACCTGGCATTGTTTTATCAAAAAGGAAATGAGTGGGGGACTCTCCAACATTGAAACCGACAGAACTTAAAAAGCTTTTCTTTAGTAAAGTAGTGAAAGGTCAGAATTTGAATTTCTGCTTGCAGAGTTCCGCTCACTTCCAGAGACACTGCCTGATGATAACCAAGCAATGTAAGGTTATATTGTCACCTACAGAGGAAATGGACACTATGCATGTAGAAATTGAATGCCAACCCCCTTTATAACCCCTCCTACTTCACATCTTGCCAGCTGTAGCGAACTGTTCAAATAGAGAACAATAACAAATAAGGGGAGGGAACTGTGGTTCTCAATGGACTCAGAAAATAGGGTTTTACAGTGAGTAAATTCTATTTCTCTATTGTTCACACATCTTGATGATAACCAAGCAATGTAGGGACATCTAAAAGCAGTACAAAAAGAAGGTGAGCACATGAAAACAAGGCAGGTGAACCAGCTCAACAGAAAAAAAAACCCATAACAACGGAAAACCAAGGACTGAAACAGCTGCTTGCAGAACATTTCTGTCATTACAGGTCTGAGGGACAGAGACCTAATGATAAAAAGCCTCCTCTATTGAAGTGGGCTTTAATAGGCAAAGGAAGCACTTTATCATGCCTAGGCCTGCACAAAAACCTGTATAATTTACTGATAAATTGGGGACCTCAAAGCCAAAGAACCTTTTGGAAGACCTTCTGGAATAACATACAGGGAATCCATTTGCCTAAAAAAAAGCACGAGCAGAGAGGCAAAACTCAACAGTCCTTACCAGACCATACAGAGAAATCTCTCTGGCATGAACTGGACCTAAACAAAACAAAGGTAACACACTATGCTCATTAAGCTGAAAAGCAGAGACATCCATGCAAAAATGAGGTCCTTGTTTCCAAAAAACCTTTACAGGACATTGCTGATAACTTAGAGACCCATCTAGTCAAAGGGATTGACAAAAAGAAAAGGTTATCGTATGAGATAACACATTCAAGGAAATGTCTGCAGTAGGAAGACCTTATCTTGAAAAGTATCCAGGAAAAAGCCCAAGCACAACTAATAATGTGATGGAACCAGAGATGACATCTTGATATTCAAGATCCATCGAAAGTCATCCAAGGTCCACTGTATTAGTGACACATTGGATTCCAAAGTCAGAGAGGTCTGTTCATGCAGCAGTTTACAATATAGAGATCCGATGACAGGAACACATATAACATGAAGAAGACCCAGAACCACTGCAAGGTCTTTGGTGAATATTCTTGGGGTCCAGGTAAGGCAAGGAAGGACCACAAATTGGTAGTGGTTTTTGCCCACAGCAAAGCTAGAAATAACTGGTGACCTAAATAGAAAAAAAATGGGAAAGTGACTGTTAATATGTTTTTTTCATGACCATGGATGCTAAGAAGTCTCAACAAATAAGGGAGGCAATTACTGACCAAATAGATTTAAACCTTTCAGGACAAACAAAATTATTCAAAGTCTATAAATCCAAGACAGAGCAAAGGCCTCATTTGAGTTTCGGAACTGTAATCCTTCTTGCATAAAAACCTTGAAATCTGAAGGAAAGAGAACAATAACTCAATGATTTCTGAGTGGCTAAAAGAAAGTCTAATCAACAATGCTGAGGTGTCATGAAAGAACACAAAGAGAAAAATTGAGGTGAAGAAAGAAGTTGAAACTCTATTTTGCAACCAGTGGTAACAACTTACTGCACCCAAGCGTCAATTATGCAAACCTCCCAAACATCTGCAAAGGCCATCAGACATCCCAACACCTGTGACGGATCTGATGGGGGTGGATTTTTATGCTGAGGTGGATTTATTTGCAAGCTTTGAGGTTTTAGTCTGTCAAGAAGGCTTATAAGCCCCAGAGCTCAGGGGTGTGAAAGAAGCCTGGTGGTTCTGAAAAGTGGAACCTGACTTGGAGAAAATAATGGTATGTTTTAATGCAAGAGAAGGCACTGACCTGTGTTATTGATTCTAAACCTGGTGTAGCAGAGGTAGATGAGAAAATTAATCCCCCTTCACCTTTTAATGATTATTTCTAATGCAGGGCCAAAAAAGACATCGTCTTCCATGAAAGGTAGTAATTTCAAAATCTTTACATACTGTTGCTCCTCTGACCAGCACTTATGCCAGAATGCCATGCAAATATGGACAGAACAAAAAGTTACCCTTTGGGAGACATAAAATGGCTAGCATCCAGTGCTACATTGTACAAAAGATCAACTCAACAGTCATCAGACAAAGCAAATGACAAGCTGAGTGTCAACAACACTAGCTGTCACCAGGTCACTGTTTAGTAATTTAGACCACTCAGCCAAAGTCTGGGAAATTAGTGCAGAAGGGAACATGGGTCAAAGGTCAGATGCCACCAATGGCTAAATTGATTGAGATATTGCTTCAAACTTTTTTGTCATTATGGTCCTTGAAAAACAGGGTGCCTTCTATAAGAAAATCTTTAGTGGAACCTTTAAGTCTATGAAAACCAAGCTCAGTCATTTTGGTAGGGGAAGGAATGGTGGAACTCTCAAAATTTCAAAGTGGAACAAACAGCTTCTGACTAAAATTCAGCTGTTGGGGACTTCTCCTCTAGGGAAGAGAAGGACATTTCTGCAGCAGATTCCACTGGGGAAGGTGGTGGTGGGCATTTTAAGCTTCTGCGATCAGGAAAGCACTAAGCTATAAATCCTACAAAACAAATAAGAATACCTCCATTTGAAGAAAGGAATTGGAATGAGCACCTGAGGAAATAGAAAGGGTGGATAAGAAATGGCCGCCGATGACAATTCCAAATGTGATTTGTAAGTAGCAAAAAGGCACCATTTTTCCCTTCACGTTTCTAAAGTGAATCTGCATATATAATATACAGCTAATAATTCGCTGTCATAAAAAAACTCAAAACACATTGTGCTGAAATTGAGCCATATTACAGCTTGTAAATGAGGCATGAGTTCTTTCTATTAGCAAGCACACAGATCATCTCCAAAACATTTAAAAACATCCAGTACAGGTTTCAGCAATGAAATTCCAGTGAGTGCATAAACGCTGTGCAAGATGTGGTTGACAGCACCAGGTGGTTCAGCTTAAAACACTAGGTGAACCTAACATAATTTAAAAACACTGTGGTGCAAGGAATCCTAGAAAGTACACACACACTAGGCCCTTACCATGCTGTGCAATGAAGTTTTGGCCAGAGCAAATGTCAAATAATAGGTTGAGCATAACAGTGCTTGGCTGCAAACACATACACACATAGACCCAGGGCAAAATAAAAATGAGGAAATACATGCACATACAGAAAATACTGCCCAACTTGCCAAGCTCAAGGAGAAGTAAAGGCAAGACAAGGACAATAATTCCTGTCCTCCATACACAGTGTCCAGCCAGCTACATCTGCTACAGTAAAACCACAAATAAATGCAAAAAAAAAAAATTACCAAACACAGCCAAGACTTTAATTAGTTACTCACAACAGGTGAATCTACAGAGAATGGAAATGGGTGAACTCTGCCACAGCTCTGTTCCAGATAACTCAACAAGGAATCCCCTGACCTGAAAAACTGAGCCCTGAGTCACTGGAACACAGCCTGGATGTCACTTTTGACTGCAGGAGTGCTGCAGGAAGAACACCAGTATGAATATTTGTAAAACCTGCATTTGTTGGCTAATTGGAGAGACTTTGAGGATTTTGAATATTCTGGATGAATCTACCACTAGCTGCTGATAGCAGACATCTTTCAATTAAAGCAAAAAATCTAACAGAGAGGATAGTGACATCTCCTGTGAAAACTAATCAAGTAAGTGGTGAGGTGGGAGAGGTTATAACTTATAGGGGGCTGGCTTTTAGTTATGATATATATATATAGATAGACAGATAGACAGATAGATAGACAGATAGACAGATAGATAGACAGATAGACAGATAGATAGACAGATAGACAGACAGACAGACAGATAGACAGATAGACAGATAGATAGGGAAACTGGAGGGAAAGCTCAAATACCTTTATGTAGGATTCTTGACAAATGACCTTAATGCCGCGTACACACGGTCGGACTTTTCAGCTACAAAAGTCCAACGGACGCTGACGGACTAAAGCTGGCTGGTAATCCGATCGTGTGTGGGCTTCTCCGGACTTTCAACGTACTTTTTTAGCCTCAAATCCGACGTACTTTAGATTTGAAACATGCTTCAAATCTTTACGTCGTAACTACGACGGACCCCGAAATCCGCTCCTCTGTGTGCTAGTCCGACGGACAAAAAGCCACGCTAGGGCAGCTATTGGCTACTGGCTATCAACTTCCTTATTTTAGTCCGGTGTACGTCATCACGTACGAATCCGTTGGACTTTTGTGTGGTCGTGTGTAGGCAAGTCCGTTCGTTAGAAAGTCTGCAACAAGTCCGCCGCAAGTCCGCCGAAAGTCCGCCGAAAGTCTGTCGGACCGGCTGTCGGACTTTTGTAGATGAAAAGTCCGACCGTGTGTACGCGGCATTAGAGTTGAATATTACAATAGAATGCGCTCCCCTCGTGGGACACACTCTTTGCTCGCCTGGATAGGCCTCTCTCACTTTGCGTTTGGATTAAGTTGTTGTTCACATATAATGTACATATGAATTATAATCTTTTTTAGGTGGATGGTGTAATGAACTAGGCTACCAAGATAGCACATACACAGGCAATATAGAGAGTACAGATGGGAGCAGCGCATCCATTCACATAGCACTTTAATTTAATTTAATTTTTTCTCGAAAAAAATTTTTTTGGATGCAGCAGCTATAAATACCACACACAATATTTGAGATAGGATAGGTTTTGCGCCAGTGACACACACATTCTCAGGCCTCTCTCACTTGCCTAGCAGCCAGTACATAGCACGAACAAAAGTCTCTGCAACAGACTTGCTTGGGATAAACCCGTACGATCCTCTGCCACAGGATGTATTGGTTTTGTGCTGAATGTCAGTCACAGTGCTTGAACCTTTAAGCCAAACCCAGCAACACTATGCTGTAAAGTTACTTTAGAATACGTCCTCCAACCGAGTCACCAGGCCCCTCTCCAGACCAAC
Organism: Lithobates clamitans; assembly: GCA_037952925.1. NCBI lineage: Eukaryota > Metazoa > Chordata > Amphibia > Anura > Ranidae > Lithobates > Lithobates clamitans. The sequence continues at coordinate 3,157,299 of JBBGZY010001190.1, forward strand.
ACTCTGCATGATCCTTCCATGACGGGTCCCCCCCTGGGATCTCCTCGGTTGTCCAGCTTCTTCACTCTGGATAGACAGCTCAGGACCATTCCTCGGCTGCTGTGGTAGGCCCCAGACAAGCTTCTGGGCCCACCCATGCGCCACTGCGATGCGGGCCTCCGGAGCGGAGGACCACGAAGTAGCACTCTAACGCATACCTGTCGGCCAGGAGGGCCAGCAGGTGGCTGTAAAACGAAGCTAAAACATGGCGTCTGTCCCATAAATACCCTCTCCCAGAATCCCACTCGGAGGACCACCTCCACTGAGTTGTCTCCGGGACAGAAGAGCATCCATACGCTTCGACACATTGCCTTTCCAACACTAGCCGATGGCAACAGCGACACCCACGGGCTCAGTGTGGAACCACATGCAACGTCAGCCAAGCTGGAACAGAGGCAAATCCAACTCCCCTAACGAGCAATTCACTAAATTTACCTATCAGATAGTAGATCATAAATCTAGCAGCGCTACATAGATAGATCTATATCTATATAGATAGATCTATATAGATATAGATCTATCTATATAGATCTATATAGATAGATCTATATCTATACATCTATCTATATATAGATATATACATACTGTTTAGTTAATGCAGCTGTCAATCAAAGCTGGCAGAACAGAGTATCTATCACACCCTGAGAGACAGGTTTATCGTGGCAGGAGAGAGCTGAGTGCTTACTGCAAAATAAATTCAGTAGTGAAGTTAGAGGTTTGCAACTAAGGAAAAAAGGGTTAAGGGAACAAACTGGGGAGAAGAAGATGAGCGGATTATTAAAGATATTAAAAGAACAGTTTTCTTTATCTATGCATGAGATGCTTACTCTTTAATTCCTTCAAGTAACTTAAAATTCAAATTATCTTCACTCCTGTCAAAATATCCTTTATTTTTAATGAAGACCAAGTGCCGAGGGTCGTGTTTCCTTTGTACGATGTGTGTTAGGTCAATGTTCTGGGGGTCATCACATTTTAAATGTAGGCCTTGTTGGACACAGGTATCTTCTTTTCGAGGTCTGAAGCCACAGCAGTTTTTGTCAAAACGAGTGTAAACCTGCAAGGCAGTTAAGAGTTTGAGAGATTAACAAAAATTAACCAAAATGTACTGTATATCAATCAAATACAACTACTTTTTTATGTGTTTCCATTCACACAGGATACCTAAAAAAAACAAGTCTTAATTTCTGGAGGTTTCCGAGAAAAAAGGTGTCTCATGTCTGAATGCAAGTAATTCCCAGCTAGCTCAACATGATCTTTCCCAATAGCTGGGCTCGGAACTAGCTGAGTTCAGTTCTTATGAATAGGGATGGGCTGAACACCCCCCGGTTCGGTTCGCACCAGAACATGCAAACAGGCAAAAAATTTGTGCGAACATGTGAACACTATTACCGTCTTTGGGACATGAACATGAAAAATCAAAGGTGTTCAAAGTGCTTATATGCAAGTTATTGCCATAAAGGGTGTATGGGGACCCGGGTACTGCCCCAGGGGACATGTATCAATGCAAAAAAAAGTTTTTAAAACAACTGTTTTTTCAGGAGCAGTGATTTTAATAATGCTTAAAGCGAAACAATAAAAATGAAATATTCCTTTAAATATTGTGCCGGGGGGGGGGGGGGTGGGGGGCGGGTCCCCTTAGCCTGCCTGTAAAGTGGAGCCTCTGTCTGATGCGTTTTACAGTGCCGCAGCAAAATGACATTTCTAAAGGAAAAAATGTAATTTAAAATTGCTCATGTAATGTATTGCCAGCTGCCGGCAATATAGATAAAAATCAATCAAAAAAATCGGCATGGCATGGCCCCCCCCCCCCCCCCAGTCCATACCAGGCCCTTCGGGTCTCAGGTTTGGCATGGATTTTAAGGGGAACACCACGCCAAAATTTTTAAAAAAACAGCGTGGGGTCCCACCCAAAGTCCATACCAGGCCCTTCTGGCCTGGTATGAATTTTAAGGGGAACGCCACGATAAAAATGTAAAACAAAATTGTCCTGGGGTTCCCCCACAAAATCCGCAATGGACCCTTATCCGAGCAAGCAGCCTGGCAGGCCAGGATGGGGGGACGTGCGAGAGCCAATGTTGATGGGGACAAGGGCCTCGTCTCCACAAAACTGGTTGTGGGGGTCTGCTGGCGGGGGGCTTATCGGAATCTGGAAGCCCCTTTAACAAGGGGGCCCCCAGATCCCACCCCCCATGTGAATGGATATGGGGCCTTTGGCCAATCATGGCTCTCACAGCAGAGCGCGCTGTGATTGGCCAAAGCATGCAGGTCAGGTGCATGCTTTGGCCAATCATCAAACGCCAATGCACTGCGATCTCGCAGTGCATTATGGTGCATTCCGTGGCACTCGAATTTGCCACGATCATCCCATAATGTTCGTATTCGCCGAACTTGCGTTCGTCTCGAACATCAGGCCCATCATTACTCATGAACATACAATGGAGAAGCCTAGCCTCTCAGCTTCCCAGCACCCTCAAAACAAGTAGAGCTAAACAGAATTTTATCCTGCTGGAAGTTCCAGAAAAGAGCACATAAAATGGTAAGCTGCAATTTCTTTTATATTTTTAAGCTTTGCTATGTGAATGAGAACATGTAACAAATGTAAAGTAGGCGTTATCTAACTTTGGCTACACAAGTAGAAATACATTTTAAAAGTCGCTTTTATTTTAAGTATTTAAGCCCTTTAAATACAAAATAACCTTACAATCTGCTACACAGTAAAAGCATTATCATATACTGAAAATGCAGCTGAACACAGAGATACTATGAATTAGTTTTGAGAGAATGAATCAGATTTAGACTTAGACTACCACATTCCCACATTAAACTATGTGTCGGGAAAGTGACTGATGCACATCCTGGGCTCCACCCTGGCACAGCTATGTTTAGCTTGGAGAACATAAAAGTATGATGCTACTGCTAAATATAGGGTTTTAAGCCAGGGAGAACAAGGCTATTTCCTAAATGATGAGGCAGTCTACCGCAACCTCAAGCATTCTCTCATCCTCTGTCTGAAGCCCTATAACAAACAACAACCAGGTTCCATCTATTTGAAGAATCTTTGGGATATTTTTCCAGCAGTTGCTGCATTTAACACTATAAATGTGACCATAAAACGGCAGATCTCTTACTTTACTGGACAAAAGGTCTCTGCCCATGTTTGTTTTAATCTCTGCACCATGGTATCCTGCTATTCATTTTTCTTGAGTTAATGCAAGGTACCTTTTATTACATGCACAATCAGGGTTCTCTTTTCTATTATTTATACAAAATATTTATATATTGGAAAATATGTTTATTCTGATGGCAAGGCCCATTATACCATATTATTGATCTGTCAACTTCTTTAGAATCAACTGCATTGCTTGCCAATATTGGCCATTGTAGGATCATTTTCAAGATAGACTCCGGATGGTGGCTGTTCATTCGAGCATGATGCACTCACTCCCAGGACACACTAACACCAGAGCAATTTATTAATTTGGTAAGTAGTCTCAGTCTACAGGACAGAAAATTAGCGAATGGGAAAGGTAACCCCCAGACATAAGAGAATTGCCCAATCTGCCTAAAAAGGATGGGTTTGGTGACCCTTGGTTGACTTAATATCTTTGCTGTCGATTTAAATAGGTTGTCTTGGTTTAAACAAGGCATCATTGATTACTTTTACTTGACACATGTATCATATAAAAAAGGGCAGCATGAAATTATTCTTATAGAACCGCTCAGGACCACATTTATGTAATAACTATAAATGCATGCATGGCAAAGTGTTATATGCTCAGCCTGTGTGAAGACACATTCCCTAGGTGGGGCATATAAACGACAAGCTAGAATTACATGAAATGGGCAGCATGCCTCAAGAGGTCCAATGCCTGTTTAATGGTAGTTTTTGATATAGTGTGAGAAAGCTTTAAAACTTCAGGTGTTTTGGCTGTCTGTGCCTTTACTTCCACAGTGATACAATAGGAAATGAGAGTAAATCTATCCAAAGTAGGGTGAAATTCACTATTAGAGAGCTGTCTCTGGATTAGGTATCTCCATTGAAATATCCCCTTTCAAATCCCTCCAGAGAGGGTTGAAACCCCCTTTTAGACAGTTGTCACTGGAAAAAAAAGATTTGCCTTTAGAAAAATCTTTCAGTTCATTTTTAATGTAACTAGCATAAGTAACTGAATCTGATGCCAGCCTTCTACCCTGCTCTAAAGCACTTATAGTGAGGTAGAAAGAAATCCTGGATAGCCGCACTCTGGGATAAGGACATCTTTATTTCAAAAAAATCCAAACATACAGTCAATAGCAGAGACGTACACCCTGTACGTCTCTGCTATTGACTGTATGTTTGGATTTTATTGAAATAAAGATGTCCTTATCCCAGAGTGCGGCTATCCAGGATTTCTTTCTACCTCACTGCAAACCAGCAAAGCCAGCAGCTGGAACCAGTTATTATTAGGGCGGTGTCATTCCAGAGCAAGAGTGTTTGTGAGTTGCCACTCCTTTTTTCCTGTCTGAAGCACTTATACTAACGGAGGGAAGCACAGCTCTATAAACTAATAATGCCTCTATTGCCCTGGTGCCCAAGAAGCAGCCTGTGGGCTGGCCTGATGTGCTCTAGATCTGTAATCAGTGACAGAGGATATGGCAGACCATAGCACTGGAACTGCCAGGTGTCAGTGATACCTGTGGTCTAGCACTACACCCAGGAGCTCAGCTTTTGGACTTGTGCTCCTGCTACAAAACTCTTCACAGGAGCACTCTGTATGCAGAACACTGTAAACACAACGTGGAACAAAGCTTGTAACTAGGATTGGATTTTTTATTAGGGGCCACTGTGGGAGGGGTGCCCAATGCCAGCTGTCACTGTGATGGAACTTGGTATGACAAATAAATGGGTTACCTGTGGCTCAATCTGCACAGCATTTTTGAAATCCACAGATCTGGTTATATGCTGTGTGTGGTTGCTCCTTTCCTCTCTGAAATTAACTCCTATCTCTCACTGGCCAAAGCAGTGCTTTTCAACAATACGCATTCTTTTCATTTTGGGATGAGCTCTGTAAGATGAAGGCTCCTGATTAGACAGTGCTATTGTCAATCATATACCATCGTCACACAGAGCACATCCCACAGTGGAGGAAGAGTTATTGGTGAATAGCGCTGCACCAGCTAGTGAGAGAGGAGAGGTGTAAAGCCCAGAGACTAACAATGCTTGACCCTGCATGGCAGATATAAAGTAGTCCCTAAATCCCTCAAATAAAGCTCAAAATAATTCTCATATAGGATGTTTCTACATATTAACATTGCTATTAACTGCTTCAGCCCAGATTTTACCCCCTTCCTGACCAGAGCACTTTTTGCGATTCGGCACTGGGTCGCTTTAACTGACAATTGCGCGGTCGTGCAATGTTGCACCCAAACAAAATTGATGTCCTTTTTTCCCCACAAATAGAGCTTTCTTTTGGTGGTATTTGATCACCTCTGTGGTTTTTATTTTTGCGCTATAAACAAAAAAAGAGCGACAATTTTGAAAAAAAAGCAATATTTTTTACTTTTTGCTATAATAAATATCCCCCAAAAATATATAAAAAACAATTTTTTTCTTCAGTTTAGGCTGATAGGTATTCTTCTACATATTTTTGGTAAAAAAAAAAAAAAAATTGCAATAAGCGTATATTGATTGGTTTGTGCAAAATTTATAGCGTCTACAAAATAGGGGATAGTTTTATGGCATTTTTATTATTCATTTTTTTTTATTAGCAATGTCGGTGATCTGCGATTTTTATCGTGACTGCGACATTATGGCATACACATCAGACACTTTTGACACTATTGTCATTTATACAGTGATCAGTGCTATAAAAATGCACTGATTACTGTATAAATGTTACTGGCAGGGAAGGGGTTAACCACTAGGGGGGCAATTGGGGGGTTAAGTGTGTCCTAGGGAGTGATTCTAACTGTGGGGGGTGGGCTTCAACTCACATCACAGCGATCACATGACAGCGAACAGTGATCTCTGTCATGTCACAAGGCAGAACGGGGAAATTACTTGTTTACATAGGCACTTCCCCATTCTGCAGCTCTGTGACACGATCGCCGGGAGACTAGCGGACATTGAGTCTGCCGTTCCCGCATGCACGGTCACAAGCCCTGCCAATTAAAGGGGACGTACAGGTACGCCCATTTTCCCATCGCTGCTATTGTGCCGACGTATATTGGCATGCAGTGGTCAGCAAGTGGTAAAAGTCCCCATGATTCAAAACTAATTTAAGGTCATAACCAGTATGTCAGATGTTCTGGATGACATTTGTGTTTTATCTGTAACAAATACAATGTTACATAGTTACGTTGAAAAAAAAGACACAAGTACATCAAGTTCAGCCAAACAAATCTCCATTAACTGAACCCTATACCCAAAGTTGATCATCAGGAAGGAGAGAAACCCTCATAAACAAGCTCCAATTTGCTCCAGTAAGGTAAAAAAAATCCTCCCCGATCTCCTAATGTAATTGGAAATTCCCTTGATAAACAGTCTAGACTCTAGAGGGAAAACTTCCAATGGGGACACTAGTTCTGGAGCGCTTCATCTTGCACATGCACAGTGTCAGAATACTGCATGATCTCGTGAGATCTTTCAGCTTAGGTACTGGATTTCTGGGGTTACACCACTTGTGCTTTCAGGGGAACCAGGAAGCCAATGGAAATATGTTAGTAAATCTTAGGGTCAATTCACACCAGGTGCAGTGGGACTGCACCAGGTGGCTATTCTAGTACAGTCCCACCGCACCCTCACCACAAGACAAGGCAAGATGCCTTTTCTCTTATGTGACTGGTTCACACCACTGCATTGTGGTGGTGTGCAGACACTGTGTGGTGAAATAGTGTGTGCAGTATGTTCTTCCAGTGCAGCGCTGGTCAACACGCAGCGGCAGATAGAACTCTATGAAATATTCCACTAAATAGCTTGTTAATATCTTTAAAAACTGAAGTTGTACTTTTAATCCCAACTCAATATCATTTATGATTATTTATAAATATGTTATAATGGAAATGACCCAACACTGAACCTTGGGGTATACCACCTTTTTTATTTTATTTTTTATTGATTTTTTTGCCTTTGGATACAGCAGACAAAGAAGAACTGCTGTCAACTTTTACTCCTCGTTAATCCCTGTTCTGGTCACAATCTTGTTATTGGGACAAGATTTGCGGAGAAATCTCCAAAAGGAAAACAGACAGTAATAAAAACACTCTTTTGACTGCCTTTAAAACTTAAAACTGGAATATAACACTTCGCAAATTAAAATCTGTGTTCCCTCTAGATTTCTGCCAGTCTTTCAGAGAATATGTTCATCTTAATGAGAGCTGGAGGAAATCACAGAAAACTTTCTGAGTTTAACCCCAAACTCTAAAAATAATCCATACACATCCACTGCCTAATGGCCCTGTAATCAATTTTTCATGAAATTCATGTCATGTGTACTGCTCCATGCACTACAAATCCCATTGTCCATAGTTCCTAATTTATCTCAAGAATAAGCAAGAGACGGCTGCTGTAGTTGTACATGCAGTGGGTCCTTCTAGAACAAATATACCGTAGCTACCCTCTAACAAAAAGTCAGATCACAGAAGCAAAAAGAAAGATTTAGAGGAGAGCAATAGAAGGTACTTTTTTTTAAGCTAAGAATACATACTTTGTTTTTGTTTTTTTAGTCAGAGTTTAGCGTTATTACTATACATACATATTATACATACATGTGAATGTACAATGTATATGTAAAGCGCTGCATAAATTGACGTCGCTATATAAGTACCTGAAATAAATAAATAAAATACATGCGATACAAGACTTATATAAAGAAAATACTGTAGCTATCACATCACTTTTTGGTTGTATAGTTAACCCATAAACACCTCACTCTAGCTTGTGAGGAAAATTAAAGTGACCTTGTCATGATGTGTTTTCAAAACAGTCATACCTACAAAATAGGAGAAGGAAAACTTACCTTTCCCATTGTCTGTTCCACCAGAATCCAGGTGGATGATACTCCCAGGAGTGTCAACTTTCCTGGCAAATGCAGAGGAGGATTTCTATTGAACAGAGAGGAATTCTGGCAGTAAGAGAGGTAAGAATGACCTCCCTTATTTTGCAGGATCCAGTTTTTATTTCATTTCTGGGATTGCTTTGAAGCAAAATATATAAATGGTCTTGGAAGGAATAAATGGCTGAAGCAAAGTTTGAGATCATTTAATATGCCAGCTGGAAGATTTTATCCGGCCCTCTGATGTAAGAAGGGACTCTGATTGATACACTGATGTAACTTTGATTGGGGGGATGCTAATGTAAGGGGGGACTAGGGTCTCAAGTTTATTTGTAGTGTCTTTTTTTGTTTAAGGCCCCATGCACACTGGACATTTTTACAGCTGTTGTTTTTGGCTTCAGGTGGTTTTTTTTCTGCAGCAAATAAACTCCCCAGCATGTTATCCTATGTGTCCATGAACACATAGGCTGTTATCAGCATTTTTTAGCAGGGGCGTTTCCTGGCTGGAAAAAATCCTCAAAACTAGTGGGCTCGAGGAGGAGTTTTTCAGCTGTAAAAACACTGAAAAAACTGAATAATGCAAAAAATTTGCAGCTATTCAGCGTTTATGAGCGTTTTTGACTCATAAGCTTTTGTTGAAGTACAAAAAAAGAAAAAGCGAAAAAACTCAAATGCTGAAAAACACTGAAACGATACTGCAAAAAACGCATTCTACAGCTTTCTACAGCTAAGGCTATTGGGGTTTTTATAATGTCCGGTGTACATGAGGCCTTACTGAAGTTGTTTTCTGCTGTTCTAAATCATATCATATTAATCTATACAATTTTTTTTTTTTTTTTTGGACAGATAATATTTGTAAAATATACAAATTGGCCCTCGTACTGAAAAGTTTGGAGACCCCTGTACTAATGTAATGATGTTTGCATATATATATACTACAATATGAGCTTATAATATTAAAGATACTTGTTTGAATAAATAGCATGGGACAAAACACCTGTAACCAAAGATTCTGATGTTAAGCCAAACAAAGAACAGTTACTTGATGTGTCGAACCAAAAGGTCATGATGCTGGCATCATTTTAACAGTGTTTGAAAACTGCTATTTACAACAACTGTATAATGATCTGCTAAAGAAGCATACCAGACCCTGGGAGAGAATGTTTCTCTAACTACAACATGCACAAAGAATTTAGGACCATAAGTTTACGTGTAATGACATTTACCAGGCTATAATTAGATAGTAATAACTCATTAGTTAATAAATCACTGTTCTTTTTGCTTCTGTATATGTGTAATTTATTAACTCATATCAGTTGCAAGTTTCTATTGAATTTCAACCATAAAAAGGACGCCTTGTTCTGAATGGGTTTCCTAATGCTTGCACGCGTTCGCTTCTCACTAGACCTGGGGAATGTGACAGGAGGGTGAGGAATGCTGTTACTATTGACAGAAGTTACTCAATACAAACGCTGAGGCCTCACAACTACTTGTGTGAGGACAAAGTGCACAGGAAGGTTCTCTGAAGTCAAAATAAGATTTGTATAGGATAAAATACTTCATCTTTCTACAGACTTATCAGCACAGGTTTACTGTAGAAATAATATGCTGATCTGACACATTATCTTCAAAATAAAAAGGTAAGCCAGAACATGTTTAAACATAACTTCTTAGGAAGACTTTTCATTTTTGCTGAAATACAATCTGAGTTCCAAGTTATTAGAATTGGAAAAGCCACAATGTAAAAATACACTGTTTGGTGGATGGTTTTTAAATGTGCATTATGCAGAAATGTTCAGTGTAAAGATTTTTACAACTAACCTAAATCTGAGTTGGTAAAAGTTGTGCAAAAGCAGGGGCAGTGAAGGTAGCAAACAATAATGGGCTAATTGCTTCAGCACAGCTCAGAAATGCCTTTCTCCTCAACCACCAATGTACCAATAAAAGATACTTCCATGAAGCATTTATTATACAAGATACTCTTATGCTATTTGGTTACCTACACACTGTGAGATATTAGTGTATACACCGTGTGTTATTTATAATCAGATAAGATGTGGGCCCTACCTCCTTACATTCAAAGGAGTTTCACTGCCTAATTGGTTGGTGAACTCAGAGGATGCTTACCAAGCCATTTAATGGCCAGTCAACATACACAAAATTGACACCTCTTGATGAACAATGACTCTTAAGTTTGTTCCTTAAAAAATGGTAATAGTAAATAATAACAGGGGCGTAACTAGAAATAGCAGGGCCCCATAGCAAAATGTTGTATGGGGCCCCCCTGCAAACAGCCCCCCCCCCCCCACAGCTGCCCTATTGTCAATGCAGCGTGACCTGTGCCACATACAGCGTGACCTGTGCCCAATGCAGCGTGACCTGTGCCCAATACAGCCTGGTCTGCCTTTGCCCCATACAGCCCCACCTATGCAGAGGAAGAGGCAAGCCACTCGGATCAGCAGAGAGCGGGATTGCCCGCTGTAATAGCTTTCATTTGAATTTCCCGTCTTCATGGGGCTCATCGTCACATAGCCCCACCTCTTGGCCCGACGCCTTTGATGACGTCACATGTCCCGTATTGGATCGGCGTTCTGTCTATCAAAGGCACCGGGCCAAAAGGTGGAGCTATGTGACGTGAGCCCCGGGAACACTGGAAGTTCTAATGAAAGCTCTTACATCGGACAATTCAGCTCTCTGCTGATACGGACAGCTCGCCTCTTCCTTTCCTCTTTCTTCCCCTGGCTGGGAGACTGTGCCAGCGGTGCTCCTATCCTCATTGGGCCCCACTCAGCTGCGGGCCCCATAGCGCAGACATGGGTCGCTATAGTGGTAGTTACGCCCCTGGTAAATAATTATAAATAGCTATTACCAGTAATGACAGAAAAATGTCTTATAATCGCCTTTTGCATTTTTAACACAGTTTACACAGAATTATCTCTTAGTAAATTTGAAGCTCAGTATTTCCAGACTATTCCCTTGAGAAATAAAATCTGAAGTATTTGTCTGGTTTCCAGCACACTAGTTCCAAAAATAAGGCAACTACTCCAAAAGTAGAAACTGAAAGGACTTTTTAGGTGCTGCAGATAACCCTAGTAAACGGACATATGAACCTTTATATTAAAATGACAAATCTTTTATTTTATCCAACGTAGTAAAAATATCCATAAAGCAGATCATGGAATTAAAAACATCAAGCCATTCCCTGAGTGCTAGTCTCTGCTACCCAAACCACACCTCCCATTAATCAATAGATATATGAAGTGACAATTAAAATCAAAATAGGATGTATAGGAAGAAATATGCTTGCTTCATAAGAGGTTGGGTGGCTTTATATTGTACAGAGAGGTGCCCAGACGTTCCAACATGATTCACAATTTAGTGCTGCTTCAGGAGACCCTGATGTAATATTTATAAATATTATAAATGAATCTGAGAGTAGCTGTATGTCCTAATTGAGAATAATCCAGGTACCCCCAAGGGCTATGACGGCAAAGAGATAAAGAATTGTGAAAGGCAAAGGATCCCCCTCTAGTAACCACCAACATAAGCTTGAATAAATGTATTGTATGTAAAGGAGCAATTCCTCAGATAGCTGTCCATATTATGGAAACTGTACAGTGATAGCAGAAAACCACTCACTCCCAAGGGTATGAGGTATGAAAAGAGGTATAGTGTAGTGAATGGAACACACAGTTACCAAACCACTTCATATTCCAGAATAGGGATAAAAAAAAAAAACAAAGCACATAAGGGCCCTTATGCTTAAAGCTGGATACACACTATAAAATTTTCTTTGGATTTTTTTTCCTTTCGATTCACCAAAACCATATAATATGAGGTCAAATCTAAACACTTTCAATTTGTATGCAATCAGGTATGTCCTTGCACTACATGGTTTTGGTAAATCTAAAGGAAAAAAATCTAAAGAAAATTAGATAATGTGTATGGCCCTTAACCACTTCAGCCCCGGAAGGTTTTACCCCCTTCCTGACCAGAGCACTTTTTACAATTCGGCACTGCGTCGCTTTAACTGCTAATTGCGCGGTCATGCAATGCTGTACCCAAACGAAATTTGCGTCCTTTTCTTCCCACAAATAGAGCTTTCTTTTGATGGTATTTGATCACCTCTGCCGTTTTTATTTTTTGCGCTATACACGGAAAAAGACCGAAAATTTTGAAAAAAAATGATATTTTCTACTTTTTGTTCTAAAAAAAATCCAATAAACTCAATTTTAGTCATACATTTAGGCCAAAATGTATTCGGCCACATGTCTTTGGTAAAAAAAATGTCAATAAGTGTATATTTATTGGTTTGCGCAAAAGTTATAGCGTCTACAAACTAGGGTACATTTTCTGGAATTTACACAGCCTTTAATTTATGACTGCCTATGTCGTTTCTTGAGGTGCTAAAATGGCAGGGCAGTACAAAACCCCCACAAATGACCCCATTTTGGAAAGTAGACACCCCAAGGAATTTGCTGAGAGGCATGTTGAGCCCATTGAATATTCATTTTTTTTGTCCCAAGTGATTGAATAATGACAAAAAAAAAAAAAATTACAAAAAGTTGTCACTAAATGATATATTGCTCACACAGGCCATGGGCATATGTGGAATTGCACCCCAAAATACATTTAGCTGCTTCTCCTGAGTATGGGGATACCACATGTGTGGGACTTTTTGGGAGCCTAGCTGCGTACGGGGCCCCGAAAACCAAGCACCGCCTTCAGGATTTCTAAGGGCGTACATTTTTGATTTTACTCCTCACTACCTATCACAGTTTTGAAGGCCATAAAATGCCCAGATGACATAAAACCCCCCCAAATGACCCCATTTTGGAAAGTAGACACCCCAAGCTATTTGCTTTGAGGCATGTTGAGTCCATGGAATGTTTTATATTTTGACACAAGTTGCGGGAAATTGACACATTTTTTTTTTTTTTTTTGCACAAAGTTGTCACTAAATGATATATTGCTCACACGGGCCATGGGCATATGTGGAATTGCACCCCAAAATACATTTAGCTGCTTCTCCTGAGTACGGGGATACCACATGTGTGGGACTTTTTGGGAGCCTAGCCGCGTACGGGACCCCGAAATCCAAGCACCGCCTTCAGGATTTCTAAGGGCGTACATTTTTGATTTTACTCCTCACTGCCTATCACAGTTTCGGAGGCCATGGAATGCCCAGGTGGCACAACCCCCCCCCCAAATGACCCCATTTTGGAAAGTAGACACCCCAAGCTATTTGCTGAGAGGCATGGTGAGTATTTTGCAGCTCTCATTTGTTTTTGAAAATAAAGAAAGACGAGAAAAAAAAATTTTTTTTTTCTTTTTTCAATTTTCAAAACTTTGTGACAAAAAGTGAGGTCTGCAAAATACTCACTATACCTCTCATCAAATAGCTTGGGGTGCTAATTTCCAAAATGGGGTCATTTGGGGGGGGGGTTTGTGCCACCTGGGCATTTCATGGCCTCCGAAACTGTGATAGGCAGTGAAGAGTGAAATCAAAAATTTACGGCCTTAGAAAGCCTGAAGGAGGTGCTTGGTTTTCGGGGTCCCGTACGCGGCTAGGCTCCCAAAAAGTCCCACACATGTGGTTTCCCCGTACTCAGGAGAAGCAACAGAAAGTATTTTGGGGTGTAATTTCACATATTCCCAGGGCATGTTTGAGCAATATATCATTTAGTGACAACTTTGCGCAAAAAAAAATAAAAAAAATAAAAAATTGTCTCTTTCCCGCAACTTGTGTCACAATATAAATTATTCCATGGACTCAACATGACTCTCAGCAAATAGCTTGGGGTGTCTACTTTCCAAAATGGGGTCATTTGGGGGGGTTTTGAACTGTCCTGGCATTTTATGCACAACATCTAGAAGCTTATGTCACACATCACCCACTCTTCTAACCACTTGAAGACAAAGCCCTTTCTGACACTTATTGTTTACATAAAAAAATAATTTTTTTTTGCAAGAAAATTACTTTGAACCCCCAAACATTATATATTTTTTTAAAGCAAATGCCCTACAGATTAAAATGGTGGGTGTTTCATTTTTTTTTTCACACAGTATTTGCGCAGCGATTTTTCAAACGCATTTTTTGGGGAAAAAACACACTTTTTTACATTTTAATGCACTAAAACACACTATATTGCCCAAATGTTTGATGAAATAAAAAAGATGATCTTAGGCCGAGTACATGGATACCAAACATGACATGCTTTAAAATTGCGCACAAACGTGCAGTGGCGACAAACTAAATACATTTTTAAAAGCCTTTAAAAGCCTTTACAGGTTACCACTTTAGATTTACAGAGGAGGTCTACTGCTAAACTTACTGCCCTCGATCTGACCTTCGCGGCGATACCTCACATGCATGGTGCAATTGCTGTTTACATTTGACGCCAGACCGACGCTTGCGTTCGCCTTAGCGCGAGAGCAGGGGGGACAGGGGTGCTTTTTTTTTTTTTCTTTATTATTATTATTTTTTTATCTTATTTTTAAACTGTTCCTTTCATTTTTTTTTTTTTAAATCATTTTTATTGTTATCTCAGGGAATGTAAATATCCCCTATGATAGCAATAGGTAGTGACAGGTACTCTTTTTTGCAAAAATTGGGGTCTATTAGACCCTAGATTTCTCCTCTGCCCTCAAAGCATCTGACCACACCAAGATCGGTGTGATAAAATGCTTTCCCAATTTCCCAATGGCGCTGTTTACATCCGGCGAAATCTAAGTCATAAAATGCTCGTAGCTTCCGGTTTCTTAGGTCATAGAGATGTTTGGAGCCACTCTGGTCTCTGATCAGCTCTATGGTCAGCTGGCTGAATCACCGGCTGCATTTTCAGGTTCCCTGTTGAGACAGGAGAGCCAGAGAAAAACACGGAAGACGTTGGGGGGGGGCATTCCCTCTCACTGCTTGTAAAAGCAGTCTAGAGGCTAATTAGCCACTAGGATTGCTTTTACATGAAAGCCGACCGCTGGCTGAAAAGAATGATACCAAGATGATACCTAAACCTGCAGGCATCATTCTGGTATAACCACTCAAAGTCGTGAATGGCGTACCTGAAGACAAAAAAATGGTTAACAATAAAGCACAGTAAACGGTAAGGTATAAAAAATTGCATACCTGAAAAGCAAACATGATAAAACATAATAACAATAAAACATTGCAGAATAGAATACAGTAAAAAAGAGCAGAACAATAGAGAGAGAATAGAGAGAGAGAGAACAATAAAACGACAACTATTTTTTTTTTTTTTTTATATTTTTGTATGTGTTTTTTTTTTTTTTTTACACTTTTTTTTGTAACTAACTATTATAACTGTAACCGGTTCCAGGTTCGGGTCTCTCAAAATGCGACGGCATCTTGGGAGACCCTGTGAAAGTGTGCCTAGTATGTGCAATGCTGTACCCTACGCTAATACTCAACTAGTGCATGGTAGCGTTCAAAACATTCACCAATGCAAAGACCAGGATTGTCAGAACAGGAGGGACAATAATAGCGGGTGTCACGCCTATATCCGCGCTTGCTGCAGACACGACATCTTTTTTTGGGGGGGTTCGCTGGGTAGGGGTACTCGGGAGGACATAAAGAAAATGCCTCTCATGCAGCCGACTGCATTTGGTTGGGGATGTGAATGGGGGAAGTACGGGCGCTGCAGAAGCGGTGGGTTCCCAATTAGGATTGGTGAATGCAGCAGGAAGGGCATTATGGGCACGACGGGCCTGTGTTTGTCTTTTTGGTGGCAGCGGGACACTACTTGTGCTTGCCACCTCACCAGCTTGAACTGCACTTATGGGACTCGCCACGTCACCAAGTGTTACTGCAGTGCTGGTTTGACTACGACCGGGGTGTACTACGCCGCTGGTGCTTGCCAGTTCACCAAAACGCTACCAAAAAAACTGTTAGCGATCGCAGGGATCAGGCCTGACTCTGCGAACGGTGCAGTTATGCATTTAGTGTTTTGTAAGTGACAGTGATCGATCGATACTGCACTTGGGTGGGCTGGGCTGGGCCGGGCGGAGGGGCAAAACGCAGGTGCTAGCAGGTATCTTGGCTGATCCCGCTAACACTGCGTGTTTGGGAACCCTAAACTGCTGGGGACGCTAGTATAGATCTGATCGGATCAGATATTGATCCGATCAGATACTATACCACTAAGGGAGGCGTATGCTGTGTGCGTGGGTGTTAGCGGTACTGGCGCTAACCTGACGCTGCCTGGGGCTGGAGCTTGCCAGTTCACCAAAACGCTACCAAAAAAACTGTTAGCGATCGCAGGGATCAGGCCGACTCTGCGAATGCTGCAGTTATGCGTTTAGTGTTTTGTAAGTGACAGTGATCGATCGATACTGCACTTGGGTGGGCTGGGCCGGGCGGAGGGGCAAAACGCAGGTGCTAGCGGGTATCTGGGCTGATCCCGCTAACACTGCGTTTTCGGGAACCCTAAACTGCTGGGGACGCTAGTATAGATCTGATCGGATCAGATATTGATCCGTACAGATACTATATCACTAAGGGAGGCATATGCTGCGTGCGTGGGTGTTAGCGGTACTGGCGCTAATCTGACGCTGCCTGGGGCGACGCATATCACCGCCGGGCGATTAGGGGGCTAAACCATTATTCGGTAATAAACGGCGGGTGCCCTGACACTATAAAAAATAAACGAACTAACCAGCGTCACCCGTAACAGTTATACGGTGATCAGTGGTGAAAGGGTTAACTAGGGGGCAATCAAGGGGTTAAAACATTTATTAGGTAGTATATGGGGGTCCCTGTCGCTATAAAACACTGACGGCGAACCTAAATATTTACGTCCCTAACTAGCGTCACCAGCGACACTAATACAGCGATCAGAAAAATGATCACTTAGCGACACTGGTGACGGGGTGATCAAGGGGTTAAAACTTTATTAGGGGGGGTTAGGGGGGTATCCTAGACCTAAAGGGGGGTAATACTCACTGCCCTAACACTGTAACTGTCACAAACTGACACTATGCAGTAATCAGAAAAAAAAAAATACTGCTAATGTCAGTTTGTGACAGGGGGGGGGGGGGTATTGGGGGGGGATCGGGGGGGGATCGGGGGTGTAAAGTATGCCTGGCATGTTCTACTGTGTGTGTGTGTGTGTTGTGTGCACTCACTTGTCTTCTCTCCTCGGCTCTGGAACGGAAACTGCCAGACCGAGGAGAGATGACATCACATCCTCTGCCCGTGTGAAACTACACACAGGCAGAGGAGGATTCCCATTGGCTGGGAGCGATCGCGAGGGGGGGGCCACGATCGGATGGTCTCCCCCTCGCCTCCCGACGCTCCCAGTCAAATGCCGACCGCCGCTGGCACCGGGGGGGGTCCGATCGGACCCCCCGCCCGCGGGAGGCAGATCACGTACGGGTACGTGATTCTGCCTGCCCGTGCCATTCTGCCGCAGTATATATGCGGTAGGCGGTCGGCAAGTGGTTAAGGTGATTGGCTACCATGCACAGCTTCACCAGAGTTTGCGCTCTCCAGTTTTAGTAAATCAACCCCATAGAGTGGAATTTATCAAAACTAGAGCAAACAGAATTCGGAGTAGTGCATGGCAACAAATCAGTTTCTATCTTTCATTTTTAAGGCTTAACTGCACAAGTTGAGGATGGAAGCTAATTGGTTGCGATGCACAGCTGCTGTTCCATATTCTGCCTGCTCCATTTTTTAAAATTTACTCCAGAGTGCCTTCACTGGTGCATACATCAATAAAGTCTTCAAAAGAAATAATCTTTTTGATGAATTAATTGATTTGTAATAATAAAAATTAAACAGACCAGATGCATGAAACTGAGATGCTCAAACATATGTTTTCTTCCTTAGTATTGATCATGAAACGTTCTAAAAAGATTCCTTCTCATTTGAAGAGTCAATATAAACCCGTGGCCAAAAGTTTTGAGAATGGCACAAATATTAATTTTCACAAAGTCTGCTGCTTCAGTGTTTTTAGATCTTTTTGTCAGATGTTACTATGGTATACTGAAGTATAATTACAAGCATTTCATAAGTGTCAAAGACTTTTATTGACATTACGTTACATTAAGTTTATGCAAAGAGTCAATATTTGCAGTGTTGACCCTTCTTTTTCAAGGCCACTGTAATTTTCCCCCGGTATGCTGTCAATCAACTTTTGGTCCACATCCTGACTGATGGGAGCCCATTCTTGCATAATCAATGCTTAGAGTTTGTCAGAATTTGTGGGGTTTTTTTGTTCACCTGCCTTTTAAGGATTGACCACAAGTTCTCAATGGGATTAAGGTATGGGAAATTTCCTGGCCATGAACCCAAAATTTTGATGTTTTGTTCCCCAAGCCACTTAGTTATCACTTTTGTTATATGGAAAGGGGCTCCATCATTCTGGAAAAGGCATTGTTCAGGACCAAACTGTTCTTGGATGGTTAGGAGAAGTTGCTCTCGGGGGATGTTTTTGTACCATTCTTTATTCATTGCTGTGAAGCAACCCCACACATGAATGGTCTCAAGATGCTTCACTGCTGGCATGACAAAGGACTGATGGTAGCGCTCACCTTTTCTTCTCCAGACAAGGTTTTTCTACTAGATGCTCCAAACAAGCAGAAAGTGGATTCATAAAAAAAATAACTTTACACCAGTCCTCAGAATTACAATCCCTGAACATTTTGCAAAATATCAATCTGTCCCCGATGTTTTTCCCGGAGAGAAGTGGCTTCTTTGCTGCCCTTCTTGACACCAGGCCATCCTCCAAAAGTCTTCGCCTCACTTTGCGTGCAGATCCACTCACGCTTGCCTCCTGCCTTCCTGAGCAAGCTCTGCACTGGTGGTGCCCTTCTCCCGCAGCCAAATCAACTCTAGGAGATGGTCCTGGCGCTTGCTGGACTTTCTTGGCGCCCTGTAGTCTTCTTCACAAATGCAATAGAAATGCTTTTTATGGGATTAAGTTCATTTTCATGGCAAAGAGGGACTTTGCAATTAATTGCAATTCATCTGATCACTCTTCATAGCATTCTGGAGTATATGCAAATTGCCATCATAAAAACTCAGGCAGCAGGCTTTGTGAAAATGAATATTTGTGTCATTCTCAAAACTTTTGGCCACTGCTATAATGCAGTGTTGTTGTGAGGCTGCTGTGATGTGCTGTGGTTTGGCTAAACTGATCGGAGGAATATGTACTTCGGTGTAAAGGTAAATGGAAATTGGCTACTGAGTTCCAACCAGAGGACTATGCCTTAATAACCTTAATTAGGCTGAAACAGTGGGGATAAAAAAAATAGAATTTGGAGCTTTGTACTATGGAGGTATCTGTGAAATGCATTGCTTGCTCTAAGTGAAACTATGGTGGTATAAGAATCATAAGAAGAGAATACAAGGACAGGAAACCTTGTCTCGACAACAGGCACAAACATCAATATTGCCTTGGCATGGTTGGTGCTAGGATTACATGAATAGAGACTACTGAAAAATGAAAGGCAAAGGAAAAGAGTTAAATCGCAGCACCTAGAGTACAGAGGCCAAGAGACTTTTGCTTAATGGTAAACTAGAATGTAACTTTGGATGGACTCTTATTTTATTACGAGTGGGTCTTTAAACAGAGGATTTTGTGGCAAACAGCTTTTAAATATGTCTAACAATAATAATGTATGGTTCCTTTTTTTCTTTGTTCTATTTTTTAAAGTGACACGTTTGCATACAAAAAAGGTTTTGGACAATTAATAGCAGTGTGCTTGCAGGTAACATATTTCCACCAACCAGTTATAATATTTTCTCTACAAAATAATACACATCTTTGGTGCACTAAATTCTAGACAAATTCAAGACTGCCGATCCACATCTGGAATAATAAATAAAAAATACTAAATCCTATGGTGTTTAGGAAGCACATGATGACTGCAAATCCTCCAGATTCATAAACAGATTGCGCAGATAATATCTTGGAGGCTTTATAAAGTAATGTGTTGAAAGAAATCAGATTTTGTTGTTCTGTGTACCTCTGACCCTGGATTAGAAGGCTAACTATCTCATATATTTTCCCACTCATTCCACCAACTTGTTGATAGGGTCTACAAGATGAAAAGCAGACACCTATTAATAAGCTGTCATGTATTTTGAAGTGTGACACACACCAAACTATTTCTAAATGACTTGTACTATGTTTGGGGTCAATATAATCCTCACATGACTTTATATTACATTCCAGACATAGCAAAGTCACAAAAGGAGAGTTATGTATGTAATGATCACAAAAGGAGCCATTAAAGCCATAAGCCATCCTATTTTTAGCTCCAGGATTCTTTCTCGGCAAACATATTATACTTCACACAAATATTCAATAAAGTGTAGGCTGGGTCTATGATAAAATAAAGTTTATCTTTACTAGTTCACTTACAGCTTGTTCCAGGCTCATCCAGTCACAGGTGCAGGTTCCTCCAGGATCCATCACTCCCTTACAAACTCATGTAGGACATATGAGTCCACACTCTGTTTTCCTTTGTTCTTTGGAATAAAAACAATTTTATCATTCAAGTTCCAGCAGTTCCAGGAACCCATACCATATAATTGTTTTAAACTCAAAGGAGAACAGAATGTGTGTCCTAGTATGTGTTACAGAAGTTTATCATTTTAGGATAACTAGATAGATAGATAGATAGATAGATAGATAGATAGATAGATAGATAGATAGATAGATAGATAGATAGATAGATAGATAGATAGATAGATAGATACTGTTTATATACACACACCTACAGAATATCAAGTCTGTCATTTAAATGTGTCCATCTGAAAAATCTTTTAAGAAAATTTTTCGGAATGGGTCTATTTTTTAGTGGGCAGACACAGAGCTGGAGGACAGCAGAGACTGGAGGTGAGTGGAGACCAGAGAGGTGGTGCAACAGAGGAGAAAACACAAGAGCAGGAAAAGGGGAGTTGGAGTGTAAGGAAAGGGAGGGATGTAGGTGCAGAAGAGAAGTAAATAAAAATGGAGAATAGCACAGATGATAAATCAAACAGGTACCAGAGAACAACTCCAGCAAATTATAAAAACAGCGGAAGCTAGAGAGTGGTCATACAGGAATAGAAGTAGGATAGTGGACATTGCGTACAGAGGAGGAATAGGAAGCAGAGACCAAAAGGCATATGTAGAGAAGGACAAAACTGGAGAATGAGCACAGAGTGCAGAGAAGAATAGCTTTTCTTTTCTAGAGTAAAGGTTCCAAAATATCATTGGGGGTGATCAGTGTGCACAGTAAAAATACACAAGTACACTAAATAAGTGTAGTTAAACCAATTTTGTATAGTGATTACTTCAGTACTTCACAATTTTCTCTGTCTATTAACATACTATTTTTAGGTTACGAGGTCAAGCACAGAGAA
This sequence comes from Lithobates clamitans, assembly GCA_037952925.1. Lineage (NCBI taxonomy): Eukaryota > Metazoa > Chordata > Amphibia > Anura > Ranidae > Lithobates > Lithobates clamitans. The sequence continues at coordinate 3,178,743 of JBBGZY010001190.1, forward strand.
TAATAGAATTGGACTTTGTTCTTGTGACAAGAACTGGTACAGTATTAGAAATAAGACACAAATAATTGATGCACTCCATTTGTAAGATAGCACATATTGGCCAGACCAAAAGAACTTTGAGTAAACGCATTTCCGAGCATATATACAACATCTGCATTGGTTATAAGAACCAAAGTGTGTCTTTACATTCCAGACGGAAACATAATAGAAACCCAGCAGGACTCAAGTTCTGGGGGATTGATAAAATCCACCCGATGTGGAGAGGGGCAAATCTGGTGGGAGAATTATCCAGATGTGAGGCCAAATGGATATTCCTTACTAATAGATTGAGCCCCAACAGAATGAATGTAGAACTGGATTTTAATTGTTGCATAAGTGACTTTTAATTGAGTGTTATTGTATCTGTTTATCTACCTTTATAGATCTCAGTTTTAGGTAAACAATATTACAATTATTCATTATTGTTTGTAAATTGTAAGTTTTTATTGTATATTTTATGCTGTGTTGATTATAGACAGGGAAGATGAAAGGTTGGATTCTAGGTTCTTGTCCATTTTGTAGATTGATGCATCAACCTTTGTATCCATTTGCTCCAATGTCTGTGCACAGATCTGATTGAGCCGCATTACATGCAGTGAGGTTTAATATCCTGGAAAAAAATTAATGGACAATTTGAATTGTGTATGAATTGTATGTGTATTACAATGAGACATCACCTGTCGAGTAGTTTGTCAGGATTTCATTTAATAATTGTTATTGATGTTAATCCTTAAAAATTTTAATCCCATTGCAGCGACTATGTAGATTTTGATCTCTACATATGTTTTGATCGGTGGCACTGATGTGATTGTTGCGGCTCTCTCTGCATGAATGCGTGCTCATGATTGATGTTTAACTGATCATGGAGATGACCGATATCAGCGATTCTAGTAGGATCATCCGGGGTTAACACCCGGGTGAGCCGGCCTATAAACAAAATCAGCCATGTAGCGCTGCCATGCCCTCCGATGAAACGCGTTAGACGTGAGCACACGGCTGAACTAGACTGTTGGCAGCTTGCATTTCAACCCGGGAATCACAGCGACCAGGATAACCAGGGAGTGGTGAGCCTATACACGCAGGCTGAATAGTATTCCTTGTGACATTTTAATGCAGATTTTTGTCTTTCTACTTGTAAGTATATTTTAACATGGGGGGGATAACATTTTAAAACAGGATTACGCTATGTAGTTTGTTCCCACTCTTTTTCTTGGTTTGTAAAAACTCAGATTGGAGGAGGATCCCGTGTATGGTATGACCACATGCATAACAATGCGATTGGAGACTTAAGGTGCATTGGATTTGGAGCTGTGGTGAGTTCATTACCTTAGGCGAGTGGATCTCCCGAGATGTGGTGATGGAATTTAAGGATTCTATTTTATTTAATCATCTCTATATGGATGTATGCTTGATAAACCACCTTTGGAAAACAAATTTTTGATAAGCAATACACCTTGAACTGTTTTAAGCACACAGTGTACATGGCACTGGATGAGAGCTGCTAATGCTGAAATGACTATTAATGTTTTTAGGCATTGTTGTAGAAAGCACATAGATAACATCGATGCTGATTTACCAGTGGAGATGTAGAAGCGTCATACAATAATTAGTGTGTATATACACTTCTTTTATACGATGATGTAGAAAGCAATTTTCTGTTAATCATGAATACCAAATCATATGCAGGTGATATAAGTGAAGAGAAATTTGCTTTTCAAATAATTGGATAACTGAAGTGCATATTCACATAATTTATTGGGTAGAAACCATCCTCAATATGGTATTGTATTGTAAACAGCCACATAAAAATAGATAGATGGTAAAATATAAATGGAAAAACATCAGTATGGTCATAGAATAGATTTCCTGTTACTATTATTTTTAAGTTTATACTCTCAGATCTAAAACATCTTAACTTTATTTAGATGTGTTTGGGGTACATACTGTATCAAATTATAGACTACAAAACAAATTCAATGGTTAATGAACCAAAAATGTTTCAGTTACTAATATTTATATTTCATATCAGTGCGATGCATCTAGCATTAGCATATCCATTAATTAGCATTGGGGTTTTTGGGTCTTTTTTCCTGCAGGAACTGAACTTTCTGCCGTGTAAAATAGAATAATGCAGATTGGTATGAATGAGCTCTTTTTTACTAGGATTGCAGCTGTTTCCTCCTCATTGCGCTCATAAATTCTGCGAGTACTGCTGCTGGTTGCATGATTCTGTGGTAGGCTGTTTGGGCTGATTTATAGGTGTACCAAACTAAACTCAGGATGACTCAAAGATCACATCTTCCCTACCTGATCAATCTTAGTTCTGGAAGGGTTGTTTAGTGCTACGTGGCAAAATCCTTACTTGTACTTCTTAATTAAATAATTATTCAGCAAGCAAAAAATGGAACTCATGTTTATTAGTAAGTAGGTGTTCTTCTATAGTGAAAAGGGCAACAAAGAATTAACACCTCGTTTATAAAAAAAAAAAAAAACTATTGCAGTCAGTGGTGTATTTAGGTTTTGTGCTGCCCTAGGCCTGACTAAACTCCCCTAATTAAAATATGGCCCACCCCTTCCCATCAGTGCTGCCCTATCAGTGCAGCCCTATCATTGCAGCTTAAGAGTTCAGCCTCATCAGTGCCCAATAGTGCAGCTTTCTCAGTGCCCATCAGTGCAGCCTATCAGTGCCCATTAGTACAGTCTTATTCGTGGCCATCACTGCAGCCTATCGGTGCCCATCAGTACACTCCCATCAGTGCAGCCCTATCAGTGCCCATATCAGTGCATGCCTCATCAGTGCCCAACAGTGCAGCTCATCAGTGGCCATCAGTGCAGCCTCATCAGGGGCCACCAGTGCAGCCTATTAGTGCCATCAGTGCCACCTATGAGTGCTCATCAGTACAGCCTTATCAGTGCCCATCAGTGCAGTCTCATCGGTACCCATAAGTGCAGCCTCATCAGCGCCCATCAGTGCAGCCTCATCAGTGCCCATCAGCATGGCCTCATCAGGGGCAACCGTTAAAGCCTATTAGTGCCCATTAGTGCAGCCTTATCAGTGCCCATCAGTGCAGCCTTATCAGTGCCCATCAGTGCAGCCTCATCAGTGCAGCCCCATCAGTGCCCATCAGTGCGGCCTCATCAGGGGCAACCAGTGCAGCCTATTAATGCACATCAGTGCTGCCTATCAGTGCCCATCAGTACAGTCTTATCAGTGCCCATCAGTGCATCCTCATCAGTGCCCATCAGTGTGGCCTCTTTAGGAGCAACCAGTGCAGCCTATTAGTGCCCATATCAGTGCCCATATCAGTTCAGCTCATCAGTGCAGCCTATCAGTGCCCATATCAGTGCAGCCTATCAGTGCCCATATCAGTGTAGCTTATCAGTGTCCATATCAGTGTAGCTCATCAGTGCCCATATCAGTGTCCATATGAGTGCAGCCTATCAGTGCCCATATCAGCGGAGCTCATCAGTGGCCATCAGTATATTAATTTCCATATTGAGAGCTTGGCACACACACATTAGTAATAGTAACATAACCAAATTTACCTGCTGTTGGAGGCTGCTGGCTGGGAGTTTCCCTCGTGCTCCTCTCTTTCTCTCCTCCTCCTATCGCCCCAGGCCGGGGAGAAGATTCAGTGAAGAAAGCCGTTCGGAGGAGGGTGGGTGGAGCATTGGGCTCCGCCTCCACCAGTCAAACTACGTGCAGCCAGTGATCACTAGGAACAGCAGATCTGTCTCTCCTCCCCTGTCAGAACGGGGATCTGTGTGTTTACACACACAGATCTCTGTTCTGGCTCTCGTGCCCAGGTGGCCGGTGGACATCGCGGCTGCCGTCCACACGCATTGGGTCTCCCGCAGTGCAGCGGCATGCGCGCCTGCTATGGTTCTTAAAGGAACCGACGTACAGGTACGGCGATTCGCAGGAACGTGACGACCTTCCGCCGCATAATCACGGCGGCTGGTCGGCAAGTGGTTAAGCACCAGACCTGATGTTGAAGAATAAGGAGTATGAAGTACAGGTCCTGAGGTGCAGTGTGCTGATCAGTCTGTTCCCAGGACACACAGAGGCATGCTCCTGATATAGATTGTCAGATGTTTTTCCTCCACACATCCCCAATTGGTGGCTGAAGAAATGTCAGTCAACAAGACTGAAAATGAAGACTTCAGTGACCACATCATTAGACAGTGGTTTAAGTTGCCATTGCGACCAGGCAACCAGGGTTTATGCAGCACCATTTTAATAATGTTTGATAGATTATTATTACTTTAGCAATGTGTTCATAAAATATCTCTACATATACAAAAATGTTTCTTTTTTAATAGGCTGACAAGTTTACTTACTTGTAGAAGAAAATCAAAAAGTGCCATTTTGGACCACTCATGGTGATGGACGTCTGGACAGCCCAGGTCTGCCTTTGGAGCTTTTCCATTTAACCAACACTTGTGGGAAAGGATTTTTTGGTAAGTTTTCCACTTAAGCTTGACAGATGACTTTGTGATGTTATCAGTAGGAGACAAGAAGGAATCCCACAGTATAACTGGACATGGCAGGACATCTGAAAAAAAAAAAAAAACATAAAGCAAATTTTACTATGTTTATTTAAAACTGGGTAAATGGGACTCCAGATACTGCAAATAGCAAAAATTCACATTTCATCTGTTATTCTGTGTCTACAAAGAAAAAAAAGAACATCAGATTGCTTGCTATGAGTAGTGCATCTATCTCCCCCATTGATTTCTCTAGTTTTTAAAAATGAACATTCTTGTAAAGTTGGTCGGTTATTTTATCATCACTTTTTAGAATCTGTTCGCTCCATGTGCAGTGACCTTTGGTATTCTGTACAACTCAATGAAAGCTCACTGTGAAGGCACATAGAAAATTGACATGCTTCATTTTTTTGCACTGAACCTCAACTCATGTAAGCACATCTCACTGTGTAGAGCTAAATAAAATTTAAATTTTGTTACATTTCAATAAAAAAAACAAAAGACAGGCAAATAGTGCCTTGCAACAAGGCAAGGCACTGTGCCTTACAATCGTTACATATTGGATATCAGCCCCCACACCAAAATTGCTTGTTTTAGATTGAGAGCTGGTGAGAAAAAGCCTATGTAGTCAGTGAGCTTATTCTTTATATAGTGTAACTATACCCAAAAATGTATGTGAACAAATCACATACTTAGATAAGGACAAGACCCTATCTGATGAGTAAGAAGGATTGCATACAGGAGGAAACTCTAAGAATCCAAAGAATAAGACTATATTGCCTACTGCTGAACTATGGGCAGAAACGTTTAAGCCTTTTCTTTTTTCACAAAGTCATTCATTGTGATTGTAATGCTGTAGCTACTGCCAAATCACTCCTTGTATCCTACATAATGAGAGCCTTGAGTCCCTTATATCAAGTTTGTATGACCAATGGCTGCTGTGCTCACTCCTTTTCTGGCCACCAATCATGTAACATATTGCTGTTGTTCTACTTTAACCAATACAGATACTCCTTATTTACGACCAGCTTTCCAGACCCAAACGACGTGCTATACATCATTGAATTGTACAGTACAGAATTTTTTTTTGTGCTCTGTACTTATGCAAATTAAAACAACGTTATTGAGCTGGAGTTTTGTGTTTAGACCATTTTTTTCACAATACAGTACAGTACAGTGGTTAAGAATGCTTAAAATAGTGATTACTTGTGGCTCCTCACTTAACAACCAATTTGATTTACAGCGTAATTCCACCCAAAAGTGAAACTTCCTCTTTAAGCACTCCTCGCCCCCTTACATGTCCCATTTGGCATGTAAATTTTTTTGGGGGGGGAGTGGGTAACTTCTTTTTAGTGGGGCTTCCTATCCCACTCCCTTCTTCCTCTTCTCAGCCGCCTAGGCGACTCCTCCTCTCGCCCTAGGCGGCCCCTCCCTGCCAGCAATCTTCTGGGACACGTCACATGTCCCAGAAGATTGACTGGCCAATAGCAGAGCACAGCACGACTCACTTGGCCGTGAAGCCGTAAGCTGCCATGGACAGGTGCCCACAGTTGCTATGCCGGCGCTGCGGAGAGGAGGGGGAGAGGAGCGAGGTGCCCACATCGCTGGACCGTGAGCCAGGTAAGTGTCTGTTTACTATTAGTCAGCAGCTACACTTTTTGTAGCTGCTGACTTTTAATAAACTAAAAAATGGGTGGAACTCCGCTTTAACGACCTGGTCTTTGGAACGGAACCTGGTCCTTAAGTGAGGAGTACCTGTATTTACATTGCTGTTGGCTTCAGTGTGAAGACCCAGGAGTGTCAGACCTGCTCCTAACATGGCTGATTTTGGTTTGCAGGCAAGAGCAATGGAGTGTGCAGGAACGTTGATGGGTCAGAAGGGAAAAGCAGTTTTACGAACCCAATCTTCTGCCACGCTGTCAGTCAGCATTCCCCTATACCCAGTGTTGGATTTTTTCTTGGGTCCTCACCACCAATGCAGGTCAGAGGGCATGCAACCATCAGGGCACAGGGGAGAGGAGGCTGCAGAGACCAGTCTTGCAGCTTAGAGGATCCAGAGGATGGAATAGGTAAAACTGCTTTTCCCTTCCCCAGATGTCAACAAGTATTTACTCTTGCAATGTAGGGGTAGCCCCACCACAAGGGAGATATTTTTCTATCCATGGAGTTAAGCTTTATAGATGAATTTTTAATGCAAAAGAAGGTACTGTTTTTTGAAATATTATACTTTATCGGGGTTATCAGGACTTGTTACGTTCCAATTTCAAGGGTTTGTAAAGGGAAATACAAATCACTACAGTGGTATGTTTACATCCACTGAGCAATACATGTGCCAAAAATGCATTTACATTCTTTACATAGGGACTTGTTTATCCATTTCCAAAAACAAAATGTGCCAAACATGCATTAGGACCCTTTATTGAGTTTCTGGCAATTAGGAGTAGATATTGGAGATGTATCCATACATGTGATTGTGGTGTTATCACAATCCACCAAATGAAACATGCTGTTAACATATGACTTGACTACATTAATTGCATAACATTAGCTATCTACCAAAAAATCATATATAACAGTCCTGAAGTATGTTTTATGCTAAATCACTGTTTTTCATGGAAAGATCTGATATTCAGCTTGCAATTTATAATGTAAATGGCAAGTCTTTAATCACTACCTTGACATCCAGCATATTTCCTTCTGGAATACGCCCTCATCACCCTCATCCTGTCTGGGAATTCAGCTGAGCATACTGCTGCCATAGTGAACTATGTAATCTGAGAACTAACTTTGTACATTAAAGTGATGTGTAGTAAGATATCTTCAAAGGAGAGATGTCTTTGTTGTAGGATAGGGTAAAATACCATTACATTGTTTTAACATAAATAACTAACAAGTATTCAAGTTCCCTAAGACATGTTACTAACATGGAAAACTCAACAGACATTTACAACAGATCATATTGTAGAAGCTTATTCATCAGGATGACATCCAAAACCTCATATAAAACTAAAATTTCCACTTGTCACAATGACACATGCCAGGAAAAAGTTGATTCTCATATGTATTCAATTTGAGCATTCTCTTCCACGGTGAACAGTTTTCCCTCCCTTTAATTTCAACCTAATTACAGATCAGTAATTTGTTATTTAGTGGTTTCTATGATCTTTTGATTGGTGGCTTCTTGAGTTCTATAAAATAAATGCAGCTTTCTTATACTGGCAGATGAAGATTATCAGAAGCCGCACTGACTGGTTCTTGGCAATGTTTTCAGGACTATGACTTGGCTTTGGAGTGCAAATCCTGCACAACAACACTAGAAGGTCTATGGGCTTTTGTAGAAAAACCCCTGCAATTTAGATACATTACCTCCAGTGGTCATTAAGTGGTTAAAGATAGTAAATATCTCAGTTGTTTGTGTGTAAGTACAACATCTGGGGAGATTTCAAGTGTCAAAATGTATAATGTTTGCAATTGTATAATCAATGACTTGAACAAAGTTTTTTTTTCTTTTAAAAGGTTAAGATGGAATACAGGTTCACTTTCATCTAACAGTTAATGTGCTTGCATTAATATTATAAAAATAAATAAGTGCAGTGCAACCTCTTTGTTATATAACGTCACCCCCAAAATAATCAATTTATATGTGTAACCCTACATACATATAATCTTATCCTGTGAACAGAAACATATACATATACATATATATATATATATATTCACCACCAGTGCGATATTCCGATATTCCTCCACCATCCACACTAACTGCTTATCTTTATATTTGACCCACTAAACAGTAAGTTCTAAAAGCTCATTGCCCTTTAAATAGGGCTATTGATTCATTTACATCAGTTGTATAAACTTCTATAAACCATATGCCTCCAATTTCTCCTCCAGCAGTATCAGCTCAAGAAAACAAAAACAGCTCTCAGTGCAGTATTTAATGAAATCATTCCCATTTGTTAAAACCAAGCTAAAATAGCACTCCCAAAATAAGTGCACTAAATCCAGTGCACACAGAACAAGTGCCTCATTAATCCATAGATTGCCCCCTTAAAGTGATTGTAAACCCATTCAGTTTAAAATAGAAACGAAAGGCAAAACATTTGTGTTCAGATATAATAAAAATTATAAATACCTTTTTTCACTTTTTTATAAGTGATCGCATTCCCTCTGTTCTCAGCTGCATAAGAGCTTGGGGGGAGGAGAAGCAGCATCACACTGAGCTTCCCAGTGAATAGCTGTGCAGGGGGGAGGGGGCGTGTCAGGACAAATCTGATCATTGAGGGAGAGCATACTGAGTTCCCAGTATAGCTACAGTGCCTTAAAAAAGTATTCATACCCCTTGAAATGTTCCACATTTTGTCATGGTACAACCAAGAACAGATGTACTTTATTGGGATTTTATGTGATAGACCAAGACAAAGTGGCACATAATTGTAAAGTGGAAGGAAAATGATAAAAGGGTTTCAAATTTTTTTACAAATAAACATCTGAAAACCGTGGTGTGCATTTGCATTCAGCCCCCTTTACTCTGATACCACTAACTAACATCTAGTGAAACCAATTGCCTTCAGAAGTCACCTAATTAGTAAACAGAGTCCACCTGTGTGTAATTTATTCTCTGTATAAATACAGCTGTTCTGTGAAGCCCTCAGAGGTTTGTTAGAGTACCTTAGTGAACAAACAGCATCATAAAGGCCAAGGAACACACCAGACAGGTCAGGGATAAAGTTGTGGAGAAGTTTAAAGCAAGGTTAGGTTATAAAAAAATAACCCAAGCTTTGAACATCCCATGGAGCAATGTTCAATCCATCATCCGAAAATGGAAAGAGTATGGCACAACTGCAAACCTACCGTACAAACATGGCCGTCCACCTAAACTGACAGGCTGGGCAAGGAGAGCATTAATCAGATAAGCAGCCAAGAGGCCCATGGTAACTCTGGAGGATCTGGAGAGATCCAAATCTCAGGCAGGAGAATCTGTCAACAGCACAACTATTAGTCGTTCACTCTACAAGTCTGGCCTTTATGGAAAAATGGCAAGTAGAAAGCCATTGTTGAAAGAAAGCCATGAGAAGTTCCGTTTGCAATTTGCTAGAAGCCATATGGGGGACACGGCAAACATGTGGAAGAAGGTGCCCTGGTCAGATGAGACCAAAATTTTACTTTTTGGCCTAAAAGTAAAACCCTATGTGTGGCGAAAAACGAACACTGCACATCACCCTAGACACACTATCCTAACTGTGAAACATGGTGGTGGCAGCATCATGTTGTGGGGATGCTTTTCTTCAGCAGGGACAGGGAAGCTGGTCAGAGATGATAGGAAAAGGAATATAGCCAAATACAGGGCAATCTTGAAAGAAAACCTGTTAGAGCCTGCAAAAGACCTGAGACTGGGGCGGAGGTTCACCGTCCAGTAGAACAACGACCCTAAACTTCACCTTCCAGTAGAAAAATGATCCTAAACATACAGCCAGAGCTACAATGGAATGATTTAGATCAAAGCATATTCATGTGTTAGAATGGCCCAGTCAAGGTCCAAACCTAAATCCAATTGAGAATCTGTGGCAAGACTTGAAAATTCCTGTTCACAGACGCTCTCCATCCAATCTGACAGAGCTTGAGCTATTTTGCAAAAAAGAATGGGCAAAAATATCACTCTCTAGATGTGCAAAGCCTGTAGAGACATCCCCAAAAAGACTTGCAGCTGTAATTGCAGCGAAAGATGGTTCTACAAAGTATTAACTCAGGGGGGCTGAAAATAAATGCACACCACACTTTTCAGATATTTATTTGTAAAAAATTTTGAATACCATTTATCATTTACCTTCCACTTCACAATTATGTTCCACTTTGTGTAGGTCTATCACATAAAATCCCAATAAAATACATTTATGTTTTTGGTTGTAACATGACAAAATGCGGAAAATATCTTGTCATGCCTTGTATCTACAAGGCACTGTAGAGAACTGGAAGACTAATTGAAAAAAAATGATGAAGGACTTTGTAGGTGCCACAATAACATTGTTATTAAAATTTAAATATCTTTATAACATATTATAAAAGTTGACAATGCTAAAAAAACGTTTTCCATTCACAATATAGCAACTGTTGCCTATTTGCCACATAACACACCACATCTATTGCACCAACATTGGTAAATTGTCTATTCATCAAAAAAAACATTCTAGTAGGCATGATTGATAATGTAACCACAGATTTGGTGTTGAGTTGATGGAGGTGTGCTGTAGTTCAGCTCTACATGTTACGCGTGAGAACGCTTCCTCAGGAGCTTAGGAATGTATTCTACATGGAAAATGGACAATAAATCTCACAGAAATTTATATCTAAATATATATATATATATATATATATATATATATATATATATATATATATATAACATGCTGGTGATCCATCACCTAACACGCAAAAGGCTAGAGCACACAGCCCAAGTGTAGAAGAAGTACACCACAGCTATGGGGACACATGCAACACTAGTGTACTAGTACGCAAGTAGACAGATAGTACATAAAATAAACGACTAAAACCGCCATAGAAAGAGATGCACTCATAGCCAGGTGTATCCACACCTATATATGTGTGGGAGAGCTATTTATTGTAAAAACAGGGGGGAGAAAACTTACCTCATTTTAATCATAGTAAGGATTTTTGGGGACCAGTGACACCAATACAGTGATCAGTGCTATAAAAATTCACTGATTACTGTATAAATGACTCTGGTAGGGAAGGGGTTAGCAAAAGGGGTGATCAAAGGGTTAAATGTTCCATAGGGAGGTGCTTACTAACTGTGTGGGGCAGTGTCACACTGAAGGAAAAGAGAGATCCCTGATTTAGCTTAGCTGAATCACAAGATCTCTCTTTCCCTTCCTGACAGATCCGTTGTTTGCCTTGTTTACACAGGTAGACAGCTGATCTGTCTCTCCTGCGAACGAGAGACAGATCGTCACGAACGAAAGACAGACTGCCGCGACCCATCGTCGTGGCGGCCATCGCGGTTGGACCCACTGATTGGCTCCCGCTGTGTCCAATCACAGCTGGAGCCGCACGCTGGAATCGTGTGCGCACCCCCTAAACCGCGTGTACAAAATCACGTACAGGTACGTGATTTTGCGCACCCGGGCCACCCAGCCGGAGTAAATGTACATGGGGCGGTCCGGAAGTGGTTAAGCATCAGCATTAGTTACATGTAAAAAATGGCTCACATCCGGTTCCGCCTGTGCATGATGACACTGCGTGGCTACATCACTGACATGTTTTATCAACTAAATGTGACTTTCGCAAAGGGAAGAGGCCCGTAATGTGCTTGCCAGTACTTTTAGGATTTGGGCTGGCACTAATAGCTGGAAAACAAAATTTTGGGCAGACCAGAAATGGCTGACAGGTAGTTTTGGCGCTGCTTGATTCCCCTTTTTTGATGCAGGAACTGGAAGCTGATCCCAGCACAGGTTGACTAAATAGTTTCTGCAATGACAAAGTATGTGTTTGAAGGGGCTAATCTACTGTTAATCAATAAGCTAATAGGGTTAGGCTTTAGGATTATGTGCACTTGTTGAGGGTTCATTTTGATGGGAAGGAAAAATGAAGTGTTCAGGTTAGGTGTTACAAGTTTTGTTTCAGTATTGGGGTAAACTTTTTTGGAGAGAGATAAAAGCTTAACTTTGAGTGTTTTAAAAATGATTAAAAATGCCTCTCTACCCTACAGCTATTATAGTGTCAAATTGATATTTTCTAGAGGATGAAAAAAACAGATTAATACTTACCTTAATCCAAGGTTACTTGGCCTTCCTCCCCACTAGTCCCTATTGTGAAGACTAGTCCGCCAAGGCTACTCTTGTTACCAGTGCCCGACAGGTCACCACCTCTATGACTCATAATGGCTACAGAGATATTGGAAAAGATCCTACAGGATGACCACTATAACTGCTGAAAAGTGTTTTTTCCTCTTTTAAATGTACAATCTATTTAAAGACTTATTTTGCTTTTGCCAAAATGTACAACGGACTTTGTTTGCAAATTGTAAAAAGTGATACACCAATAAAACATGGAAATTATTACCTTTCCATATTTAAAAGCAAATGTGTTAACAGCAAAAATGTGACAAGGAATTTGCACAATAGTATCAAAATGGAACAGACACATTTTAAGCCTGAGTCACTTTCCTGAGGAAACCGCTTGGAGATATTGAAATGCAGACCTGCTAGATACATGCCTGCAACCTTAACCTAATCACTTCTTGTGCTCCCAAAACGAAAAAATAAATCTTTTACAATAAACTACACTGCTTCCACTGAACAAGCAGATCCACGAATACATAATGCTATGGAACATTCACATTTCAGTAGTATTTTGGCTTGGCCTTCTGTAGCTTTTTATTTAGAACAGGTAGTCCATTAAAGTTTTCAGTCATCCAGCCTATGGGATATTAAGGGATAATAAATCAAAGACAACTAGATTCATTCAAATAACTTCTACAATTCTTCAACTGGATTTCCCTGACATTTTATCCCAATACTTGGATGACGGAAAACATTTATAAGCATTATACCATACTGGGGAACAATTTAAAGTGCATTAACCCCCAAAAATATTATATTTCAGCTTATCTATTTTTAGATGGCTGCATTCTTTTTCTTATTTTCTGCTTTTTCTCCTTTATTATCGCCTGTCGATCTGGCCATTTTTTAATTTATTTTAACAGACTAAGCTACCCAGTAAAAGTGGAAGTTACAGTGGTTTTATGTTGTTTGGGTTCTACCCAAAGAGCCTTCTCTTGGTATAGTTTTATTTGCTTCTTGTTTATGGTAAGTTTTTGCAGTCCCCTTTGTATAGTGTCCATTTCATTTTTAAGTTGGTTAGCATTGGTAGGATCCAATGCTGTTAGGGTTTCAAAAACTGACTGCCTTTGTTTCCTGATTGTTACAGTCAGGTCCATAAATATTGGGACATCGACACATCTCTAATCTTTTTGGCTCTATACACCACCACAATGGATTTGAAATGACACAAACAAGATGTACTTTAACTGCAGACTTTCAGCTGTAATTACATCCAAATCAGGTGAAGGGTATAGGAATTACAACAGTTTGTATATGTGCCTCCCACTTTTTAAAGGGACCAAAAGTAATGGGACAGATTAACAATCATTCATCAAAATTTCACTTTTTAATACTCGGTTGCAAATCCTTTGCAGTCAATTACAGCCTGAAGTCTGGAACGCATGGACATCACCAGACGCTGGGTTTCATCCCTGGTGATGCTCTGCCAGGCCTCTACTGCAACTGTCTTCGGTTCCTGCTTGTTATTGGGGCATTTTCCCTTCAGTTTTGTCTTCAGCAAGTGAAGTGCATACTCAATCGGATTCAGCTCAGGTGATTGACTTGGCCATTGCATAACATTCCACTTCTTTCCATAAAAAAACTCTTTGGTTGCTTTCACAGTATGCTTCGGGTCATTGTCCATCTGCACTGTGAAGCGCCGTCCAATGAGTTCTGAAGCATTTTGCTGAGTATGAGCAGATAATATTGCCTGAAACACTTCAGAATTCATCCTGCTGCTCTTGTCAGCAGTCACATCATCAAAAAATACAAGAGAACCAGTTCCATTGGCAGCCATACATGCCCACACCATGACACTACAACCACCATGCTTCACTGATGAGATGGTATGCTTTGGATCATAAGCAGTTCCTTTACTTCTCCATGTTCTTCTCTTGCCATCACTCTGGTACAAGTTGATCTTGGTCTCATCTGTCCATAGGGATGTTGTTCCAGAACTGTGAAGGCTTTTTTAGATGTTGTTTGGCAAACTCTAATCTGGCCTTCCTGCTTTTGAGGCTCACCAATGGTTTACATCTTGTGGTGAACCCTCTGTATTCACTCTGGTGAAGTCTTCTCTTGATTGTTGACTTTGACACACATACACCTACCTCCTGGAGAGTGTTCTTGATCTGGCCAACTGTTGTGAAGGGTGTTTTCTTCACCAGGGAAAGAATTCTTCGGTCATCCACCACAGTTGTTTTCCATGGTCTTCCATTTTTTTTGGTGCTGCTGAGCTCACCGGTGCGTTCTTTCTTTTTATGCATGTTCCAAACAGTTGATTTGGCCACATCTAATGTTTTTGCTATCTCTCTGATGGGTTTGTTTTGTTTTTTCAGCCTAATGATGGCTTACTTCACTGATAGTGACAGCTCTTTGGATCTCATATTGAGAGTTGACAGCAACAGATTACAAATGCAAATAGCACACTTGAAATGAACTCTGGACCTTTTATCTGCTCCTTGTAAATGGGATAATGAGGAAATAACACACACCTGGCCATGGAGCAGCTGAGCAGCCAATTGTCTCATTACTTTTGGTCCCTTCAAAAGTGGGAGGCACATATACAAACTGTTGTAATTCCTACACCGTTCACCTGATTTGGATGTAAATATCCTCAAATTAAGGCTGAAAGTCTGCAGTTAAAGCACATCTTGTTCATTTCAAATCCATTGTGGTGGTGTATAGAGCCAAAAAGATTAGAATTGTGTCAATGTCCCAATATTTATGGACCTGACTGTATTCTTAAACCATACAGTTTGCGTATGTGGTTGCTTCTTAGTCTTTAGCTGGTACATCTACAAAGTCCTTCTTAAGAGTTAGGTGTATTTGTACAAGGATTTTTAATCCCGAGGCCATGTGGTGTGAGATTCCTTTATTTGCATCTTGAGAGATAAAAGATGTCACTGTTCACCTGTGTTTCCTTTGTGATCAGGTTAGTTAAAGTGTTACTAAACCCACAACAGTAAAATCAGTTTGTATATGCAGTAAAGCATGCGTGTTAAACTCACTGTGGAGCTTACAGGGTTAATCCTCTGCATTCGGTAAAAAGTCTGTTTGATCCTGTCTTCTCTGATCCTCCACCTTTTCCACAGTCCCCCAATCCATCTCCTGATAATACAGAGGCTAGGGGACAAGTTGCACATGCTCAGTTTGGTTTGTATTGCTAGAGAGTTTTTGTTTCCTGAGAGAGCGCATGTGATCAGCACAGGGCCAATCAGCACTGTTCAGACAGAGGGTCAGGGGTTCTAGATCCTGATAGGACAGCCAGAGCAGAATGAAAACTCCTCCTACAAGCTTTAACCGCTTGCCGACCAGCCGCTGTCATTTTACTGCGGCAGGTCGGCACGATCCCGCAAACCGTCGCAGCTATACATTGACTTGTGGGATTAGGATAGCAGGTGTGCACGCCCACTGCACAGCGGGGGTGCCGATGCTCATAGCTGATGGTCGCAATGACCACCAGACATGAGCGATCGCGAGCAGGAGAGACAGAACAGGGACGAGCGTGTGTAAACACACACTTCCCTGTTCTGTTCTGAAAGGAGTGACAGATCGTGTGTTCCTATTAGCTAGGAACCATGATCAGTCACTTCCTCCAGTCAGTCCCCTCCCCTTTCAGTTAGAATCACCTCCCAGGGAACACAGTTAACCCCTTGATCGCCCCATAGTGTTAACCCCTTCACTGCCAATGACATTTTTTACAGTAATCAATGCATTTTTATAGCACCGATCGCTGTATAAATGCCAATGGTCCCAAAAATGTTTCAAAATTGTCCGATGTGTCCGCCATAATGTGGCGTCATGATAAAAATCGCAGATCGCCGCCATTACCAGTAAAAAAAATATAATAATAATAAAAATGCTATAAATCTATCCCCTATTTTGTAGACGCAATGGGGATATTTAGTGTAGTAAAAAGTACAAAATTTTGTGTTTTTTTCAAAATTGACGCTATTTTTTTATTTATAAATTTTTCTGGGGCTAAAGTGGTTAAGCCAGCAGATAGATGATCAAGCACAGTGGTGCAGTGGTTAACACTTTCACCCTAGCAGCAAAAAGGGTCGCTGGTTCAAATCCTGACCACGACACCATCTGCCTGGAGTTTGCATGTTCTCCCTGTGCCTGTGTGGGTTTCCTCCCACACTCTGAAGACATGCTGGTAGGTTAATCAGATCCTGTCTAAAAAAATTGGCCCTTTTGGGATTTAGACTCTTTTCCCGATTTTATTGTTTCACGCCACTAGAGGTCCGCGGCCGGCGGAGACATTATCTCCGTCGGCCGCCATTTTTAAGAAGACCAGGAACACGGCTGGGTGGCTACAATACAGACGGAGCTCCTGCGTTGCCGCCCACCCTCCGCCCCGCCTGCCCCCAGCCGCGCTTCGCTCCGAACACCCTCCATCCCACCCGGCCCCGCTGCAGGTCTGTTATGGAAAGGGGCGGGGGTTCTATTGTAACCACGCGGCTGGTGGAGACACTATTTTGTATACCCCCTCTGTTCTACAATGGCGGCGGAGATACCTCTACTAGGTCACAAGATGTAAGGGGGCTCCGCTGAGGACACCTGATCTAACTTAGGGCTCCACTGGGGACAAATGTTGTAAGGGGGGCTCCGCTGGGGACACCTGATGTAAGGGGGGACTCCGCTGGGGACACCTGATGTAAGGGGGGGCTCCGCTGGGGACATCTAATGTAAGGGGGGCTCCGCTGGGGACATCTAATGTAAGGGGGGCTCCGCTGGGGACACCTGATGTAAGGTGGGGCTCTGCTGGGGACACCTGATGTAAGGTGGGGCTCCGCTGGGGATATTTGATGTAGGAGGGCTTCTCTGGGGACACCTGATGTAAGGGGGGGACCACTGAGGACATCTGATGTAAGGGGGGCACCGCTGGGGACATCTGATGTAAGGGGGGCTCCGCTGGGGACATCTGATGTAAGGGGGGCTCCGCTGGTGACATCTGATGTAAGGGGGGCCTCCGCTGGGGACACCTGATGTAAGGGGGGCCTCCGCTGGGGACATCTGATGTAAGGGGGGCCTCCGCTGGGGACACCTGATGTAAGGGAGCACCGCTGGGGACATCTGATGTAAGGGGGGGCTCCGCTGGGGACATCTGATGAAAGGGGGCTCCGCTGGGGACACCTGATGTAAGGGGGACTCCGCTGGGGACATCTAATGTAAGGGGGGCTCCGCTGGTGACATCTGATGTAAGGGGGCTCCGATGGGGACACCTGATGTAGGGAGGGGCTCCGCTGGGGACATCTGATGTAAGGAAGGACTCCGCTGGGGGTACCTGATGCAAGGATGGACTCTGCTGGGGGCACGTGATGCAAGGACAGACTCTGCTGGGGGCACCTGATGCAAGGATGGACTCTGCTGGGACACCTGATGTAAGGACAGACGGCTGGTGGCAGGTGACGTGGCAGGTGATACGCTCAGGGATCCCACCTGATGTAAGGGGGGCTCTGCTGGGGACATTTGATGTAGGAGGGCTCTGCTGGGGACACCTGATGTAAGGGGGGGCACCACTGGGGACATCTGATGTAAGGGGGGAACCGCTGGGGACATCTGATGTAAGGGGGGCTCCGCTGGGGACATCTGATGTAAGGGGGGGCTCTGCTGGGGACACCTGATGTAAGGAAGCAACTCTGGGGACATCTGATGTAAGGGGGGCTCCGCTGGGGACATCTGATGTAAGGGGGCACTGCTGGGGACACCCTATACCACGCCTAAAAGCACATGCCCCATCCCCTAATTATAATAAGACTCCGCCTACAGCCAAAAAAGTGTCCCTAAAATTTTTTTACAATGTTGGCAACTATGTGAATGTAAAATGTATATGTAAAGCACTGTGTAAATTGACAGTGCTATATAAGTACCTGAAATAATAATAATACTTCTCTACCCATGAGGTAGCACATTTACAATTTACAATTCTCAGACATGGTCTATATGGCCAATTAACTAAAGGTAGGGATGGAAAGATTTATTATGAGCTGGGTTAGGCAGCGAACTTTGTGTATACTGCACGTTTTTACAATAATATCCCTATTTGCACTTGTAATTTAACTTTGTGGGAACAGAATGTGTATTGTGTGTGCTGGTCAACACAACAACCTGAACAAATAAGAATACATTCCAGAACAAACAGCCAGATGGCTAGCATTTCTCTGACCACGGACAAATTTACATTTACACGTCTAAGTAAATGACCCAGAGGACAATAACTTCAGGAAAAAGGAGTTACAAATTAGCAGTTGCAATCCTGAAAAACAAAATCAGAGCATGTTATTAGAACTAAAGCTGGCCATACAAGGATAGAAAATTGAATGAAAAATCGAGTAGGTAGACACTTTTTTGTATTGTTAATGTGCTTACTGCAACAGAATATTTTTGTTTTCAAGATCAAAAACAAATGAATAAACATGTTGGATTTTTTTTTTTGAACAAACAATTTTCTAACTATGTATAGGTCAATCTTTAAAAAAAAAAATTTTAATTGAAATCTGCATGGGCAGTAGGGGTAGTAGTAGTAAATGATCAGAAAAATACAATCTGTAATGTTAAAAATGACTGGAAAAATGTTGAAATTAGCAATAAATAATAAAAGGGAAACACAAACAGTTTAAATGTGTATTCAGATATCGAAAAAATATAATTGCAGAGATTCCCTGTGTGATTTTGTGCATTTTTAAACAGATGCTAAAACTTATAGTAATAATGTCAGCATTTCTATCTCCATTATTGTGGTTATTGTTCTATCAACCTGATGTTAAAGAATATGTTACCCCAACATTTCATATTCCTGATATGTGTCTCTCGTACCATATACTTGTGTTAAAAAGTATCCTGTTCTCGTTGCATTGCTTCTTTTGTGTGACACACCTGGTGATCCTGCTGGTTCCCCTGCTTTTCCTATTTCAAACTGACCATGCTAGGCATGACAGTTTTCTAGCTGTGCTTGGAGAACAGCCTGCCTGTCCTTCAATGATCAGACTTATGCTGACACACACTGTACAGCCATTCACTGGGAGGATCAGTGTACTGCTGCTTCCCCACCGATACCATCTATCTATCTCTCCAAGCCCCTTATATAGCGAAGAACAGAGATTATATGATCACTTTTAAAAAAAGGAGAAAAAATGGTGATCATAATATATATATATATATATATATATATATATATATATATATATATATAGATAGATAGATAGATAGATAGATAGATAGATAGATAGATAGATAGATAGATAGATAGATAGATAGATATAGATAGATATATATAGATATATATAGATAGATATATATCCACAGGTGAGGTGGATGGCACAGCAGTACTGTGTATATATATATATATATATATATATATATATATATATATATACACATATACACACATACACACACAGTACACACATACATTTTGCCATTAATTTCCATTTTAAACTGAATGGGTTGGCTTACAAGGGAAGGGTTTACATATACTTAAAATACAGTGGAGTTATAAGCCATTTTTGTTTTTTTAGGGATTAGGTTAAAGGTTAGGTTTATGCGTTAAGCTATGGTTAATGTTTATAGGTTACGTTTAAGTGAAGGGTGATTTATTAATTTTTGTGGGTGATAAATTACTTTTTGGGTATATACACACAACTTAATTTCTGTTTTAGTTCTAGATAGATTAGGGTATCATATTAGCCCCTGTTGCATTTTATTTCTATCTGGGGCTCTCTTAGATTGAAATTTTCTCCCTTCTCTTTTTGAATAATTCCCAGTTCCCGTCTTCTGACCTCAGTTTTGGAAAACAGGAAATAAGGGTAAATCTCCACCATTAATACAAATGTAAATGCATTTTTTGAGTACAGCAGGGGTAGGCTAAAACTCAAATCAGCCTTTCTTTGCTGTGTGTCTGTTGCATTTTTCCCTCACTTCCTGTCTGGTTAAACCATTGTCACCAAGAGAGACAGGGATAGAAAATCTCTCAAGCTGAGCCCTGAATGGCAATTAAAACACATTGGTACTAATAATTATCCCACTTTATAAAAAGTTTTTGCTCACTTGTTTCCACTTTAATGCGTAATAGTGGAATATAGTAGATTAAACAATCTGATGTCAAAACCCCCTTGTCAAAAACAACCAAGCCAATTTTGAAAAGCCAAACAAAACATGTAGGCATGAAAGACCAAACATCTTTGATTACATAATTCTGGTTATTTGCCATAATTGTGTACAATCATCACAATGAATCCAAGGAGATCATTTTTTTAAATGCCACAGCAGGGCAGTCATATATATTATGAATAAACAGACAATAAGTCTTTTTGTTATTTTGGACCATATATATATATAATAACTGAAATGTGGCTTTTTCAAGATTTTGCCCAAAACTCCAGCTGCAACTCAGACACTTGATGACGTAAAACATAGTTTCCATAGATATTGTAGGTAATACAACAGCTCAGCAAGAGAAACATTGAATTACGTGTGCATCCCTTTTTCTAGTTATGATACTCTGGGAAGCAAGAGGCCAATGGAAATAAAAACACTAGACTATCACCATGGAGAAAAATCCTGCATACAATAGTACAGAATCAACGTATGGTACAATGCCATTGTTAACACTGTGCTGTAACAGCATCAAGGACACAAGGGTCTGTAATATACTAGGAAAGATCCATTCAACTAAAACAACTCTTGATGCTTTTGGGGGATAACACTTTGGGCTCAACAATGTCATTTATATTCATTAATAGATACAGGATTTTTTTATATGAGCATTATGCAGTGGCCGTAGATGAGTTCATTACCAAAGACCTTATCTATATTTTAAATGGAAAAATTACCTTAATAAAAATGACCTTAATAAAATACTGTTCCTTCCTGTTGCCACTGTTGTGTAGAACAGTTAAGTTCTGCAAAATTATTTTCACCACTCTTATAAGAGGGGCGAAGCCTCTATCCAAATGGTTGAAGAAAATTAGGAAAAGAGCACCAGTCTTCCCATTGCCCAGATACTAACTGATAAAGTGAAACTGAAGTAGAAAAATGTGCATTCTTTTAATTGTAGACTGGCTGTGGTACAACTTGAAGATGCCAAATTCCAAGATAATGCAACTCCAGCACACATAAATGGGAGTTATCTTAGTGGCCACCCAATAGCCAAAAAAAAAAAGATGTCAGTTCAGAGGAAGAATCCAAGAACAGGCTAGTGGTAATGACAGAGTGGAAACAGCAAACCTATCATCACTGCATAAGGGCAATCTAAGAGGTTAATCAGCAAGTATGCTGTGCATTGTGGGGAATGCTGTTGGGGCACCCTATCCCATGTTCCACCTTAACATGCACTGGAAGATGTTCAGTATATGCTTGTATGATATCCGACTAGCCTTGGTATAGTATTGTCATAGACACTATGCTAAGGGTAACTAGATGTCATGCTAGTTTTCACTGAACATCTTCCAGATCACCCCATGTTTCACCCAGCCTTGTATCTGTTAATATTTTAGACTCGTTAATGAATCTTCAATAAAATCTATTTCTTTGGAAAGACTGGTGTTCTTTTCTCTAATTTTCTTCAGTCCTTTGGATATGTGCCTTTCATTTTAGAGGAGTTAAGTACGTCACACAGGATCGCTATACCTCTGCATTGCAGACTTCAAAGCCTGTTTACCTGGTATAACAGAGCTGCAGCCTCAAAATCCCTTATTTTGTTCAGGTTTTCAATACTGGATTTCTCTTTATTTTTCTGTACCAATGTCAATTGTCACTAGGAGATGAAATGTCTTTCTCCCTAGAGGAGACACGAAAACTTCCTCGGCACTCCAGCTGTGGTGAAACTACAAATCCCATCATGCCTCTGCCTCTAGGAGTCCTGCCTGTGATTGTCAGGGTCTTGCAATGCCTCATGGAAATTGTAGTTTCACCACAGCTGGAGGGCCGAGGTTGCCAACCCCTGCTCTAGTGTGCGCTAGAAGTAGAGTAGGAAAATTTACTTTAGCTCAGGGCTAAGCCTGAGCTATGGAATCTGGCTCAGGGCTGGGTGACTCATCCAGGAAGCTCTCTGGTGCCCCCCCAGGTCTACAGGGTTGGAGAATCTTTTAGAATTAGTGGGTGGCGGTTAGGAGGAGCTGCCTTGAATATTTATGGAGCCTCAGCCAACCCTCAGAGGTAGGCTAGCAGGGGGCTGAGACCACTCGATAACCAGACATGGGCCATACCAGCAGAGGCAGTCTGGTGGAAGATGGACATACAGTGTTGAGGAGGCTGTTGGGGGCCATCAGGGGTACCCCCCTAGTCTGGGGGGGTGTCCTGCCTTGGGCAGGGGCCCAGGTGCTGGAAGGATACTGCACACAGGAGGAGGCTTTCCCGGAGGCAAGAGAGAGGACAGAGTGAGTAGTCAACACTGTTGGGGACAAGGGGGGAGACTGCCACCCATAGCCAGTCTCCCTGAAGACAGCAGTGTGCTTAAGTCTTCATCCTTCCCTGAGAGATCTCCTAAGAGTCAGCCAGGTGGGCTGGTGAAGAGTCAGCCGGGTAGGCTGGTGAAAAGTCAGTCAGCTGGACTGGAGTGGAGAGTTAGCCTGGAGGGTTAGTGAAAGGGGCAGCTGCAGTCAGGTGAGTTGGCAGTGCCTGAAGAAGTGGTGCTGGGATCAGTGGCCACAGAGGAAGATTTACAAGTTCTTTCACTTCACTGTGCTACACAAAAAGGGGCTACGAGCTCCTGCCTGTAAAGGGCCATTGCTAATCTGACTGGGAGCCTGTCAGATAAATCAAAGTGATTCAGCTGGAGCAAGCAAGTGCTGTGCAGGAGGAAAGTGAAGGAGACTGTATATAGACTGTATATAAGAAGATGCCCCTGAAGTTATGCTGAAAGTTTTGCTATAGTCAAATGGGCATACCATAACCTCCCATCCCTATCCAAGTTGTTAACCCTCAGTAAATAAGAAAAACAATGTCATGGACTGTTCTCTGACCCTGGGTGCTTGGGAAAATTTGGTGTGCCTGGCTGTGCAGGAGTGGGGGATCCAAGTTCATCAACAGTCCCTAAAGAAGTGTGCTACACATTTTAAAGTATATGATGGGTATGTGATAGTGCTGTACTAATTTGAGTAGATATGAATTCAAATCAATGTAATCAACGTAGCACAGTGTGTTTTCCACACCAGAGTTTAGTTTGTGGTCAAGGCGAATGCCCAGTTCTAGGCATAGGCTACTGCCTCTCTAGTAAGGATGTGTTTAGGAGTGCCTAGTCCAAACTTCCATCTTGCTTGAAATTGGTTTGAAATATTTGTTAAGAACAGCTACTGCCAACTCGTTTTGTGGGGATAAGGGACTTCCCCTTCATCAGGGTCTGAACAAGGATTTGTTATATAACAAGGATGAAGTCACATAGAAATCCTAAATTCCCATTGCAGTAGGACATGTTAGCCTCAATCCAGCTTCAGTTCAGGCTTTCCATATGGTTTAATCCAGATTGTGATACAAAGGTTTGCTTTAAAGCATGAATGTAAACCCTATCAATTATTTTCTCTTATTTGCTACTTTTTGATACATTTAATATACAATTGAAAGTGTTTTGGAATCTCTTTTATCTGTTTAAAGTGATTTTAGGGGTTTGTTGTTCGTTTTTTTTTTTTTAATAACAAACATGTAATACTTACCTGCTCTGTGTAATGGTTTTGCAAAGAGAATCCTCTTATTCTCAGGTCCTTCTGGCTCCTCCCCCTTGACCAGTGGTCTCAATAGCAAGCCACCTGCTATGGATGCAATGATGTGTGCTCGCTCCCAAGCCCCACTCAATGTGTTCATAAGACACATAGACCCGCGGCTCTGCCCTGCCTCCCACTCTCTCCTCATTGGCTCACTGGCTGTGATTGACTCAAAAAAGTAGTCAATGCAATGGGTCATTTAAGACACATCGGCAGCACTGCCTTAACATCACACAGCAGTGGCTGCAATATAATGCAAATGCTGGTGTGAACAAGTCTTTAATCATATCAGAAATTCAGAGCTGTTGTGTGTCCTGTGCAGGCTTCATGCGGTATATTGAGCAGTCTAATTAGCCCTCCTATTTCTTAGGTATATTGGTCTACAAAACAATCAGTGTATGTTGTCTGAAAGATGAGGAGATTGGGTGTGGGGGGTGGGGGGGGGGGTTAAGTAGTTTAGCAAAAGACAGCTGGGCAGGATTGATACCACTCAGTCCACCAAAATTCTGTGTGTCAGTTCACAACAAGACATAGAAGCTGAGTGCATTTCTGGCAGATTACCAGGTATTTGTATTCTTTAAAAGGATTAAGCACATGGAAATGTGCATGCATTGCAGAGATGGACCGCATATGTTTTATTTTTTTATTTTTCTCTGGCATACACTCTGGGGTGTATGTATCAAAAATTTGAAGAGCTATTCATTCTGCGAAACTGCATGTGTATTCATTCTGTATGAAAGGGATCAAAACTGAGGGGTTGATTTACTAAAGGCAAATAGATTGTGCACTTTACAAAGTGCAGTAGCAGTCTGCAAGGGCAGTTGCTCCAGAGCTTAGTAAATGAGCAGAAGCTCTGCTGACTTGTATCATCCAATCATGTTCAAGCAAAACAGCTGTTTTTTTTCTTGCGCATGATTGGGTATTCTTTGCAAAGTGAAGCTTTACCTCATTTACTAAGCTCTGGAGCAACTGCACCTCCAGAGTGAAACTGCACTTTGCAAAGTGCACAGTCAATTTGCCTTTAGTAAATCAACCCCTGAATGTTCTCATTTTATTTTCTCTCTGGTTTGATCTATTCATTCATAGAAATCAGGAAAATACCGCATTATAGAAATTAGACAATCATAGTAAAAAGTATTTATATCCTATGATCATTAGCTCCATCTAGTGGCCATGATGTGGTATTTACCTTATTCCTGTGAATGAATGCATTCAACCTGGGGAGAACATTTGTGTTGGCTCCGTTCACACAGAACAAATTTGCATACAATTTTACAGATTAGATAGCTCTGCATTTCTTTTTTACAAACACACCCCGTTAAGTTATGCCCTTAAAAGAGAATTATGGGAATCTGGGATTTTTTTAACCATACTTACCTAGCTGGATGCAGCATCAATCTGCATTAACACTGAGAACGGAACAATCAAACACTGCCAATCGTTTGGTCTTCACAGCTCCCTGAGCAAAAAAAAGTCCAAATATACAGTATATAATTTTTTTATCACTGTGACACTGTTGGCCCCGTGATTAGGACATTATAGAAACGATAACCAAGTGGTTACACCCTTAACATGAATGCCAACATCCCTATGCCTTCAAACATATGATTCCAAATTTAGGTGGAACTTTTTAGGCATTCCACATGTTCACGCATATGGATCCATAAAATATATATTTTATTAGAAACATATAAAAATATAAAGTTGAAAACAATACATGAGGCAAAATGTGAAGTCAAAATATATTGGGTACAATCCTCTTCACTTTCAACACATTTCAAACATTTATTTCTTCCTCAGGGGAAATAAGAATCTGTAAAAAGACCTAGCTGATCACAATAAATCCATGGCCCAAATCATTGCTGTATTAAAAAGCCACCCGAAAAAGCCCCCAGGTAAGCTCAAGAAGATGCCTCCTTTAACAGGACCCAAGGTGCCAAATCTTGCATATTGATTTTACTTGGGAAAATACAAAGTTTAGTTAAGGTGATGATCATCCCTCAAATCCAAGCAATAGTAAAGTGTCCAAAGGCCAGGTGAACAATTGGCACAACAACCATGGAGGGGATAACTCAAAAACACCTACCAGCTAAGCGTCCAAGGTAAAGAGGATTCAGGACATCAGAGTATGGGGGCAGCATTTACAGTGATAACTTTTTTTCTAAACACATCCCAACATTATGTATAGTATGTATGAACATAGATTTAAAAAATACACAAATGCTAGTACTACTAACAATAAAAATATTAAAAAAGTGACATAGTACATTAAATATTCAATTGCAATGTTCAGTTATACACATCAGAGACTATGGATGTTTGTTTTGTAAGGAAATACACTTCTAGAAAAAAGAATGTTTATGTATATTTGGCTTCATCTTAGGGTCACTCTAACCCATTCAACAGGAAAAGGGAGGAAGATAGGATTACACTTATCAGTCTTATACATTCCTCTTCCTTGATATACCCAATACATCAGCTTAGGAGCATGCATCAATATCGTAACACGCATGCTCGAAATTCCTTTAAAACAGAAGTGATTTATATAATTCCAAAGCTGTGAAAACCTCTCTGTGTATAAAGTAATTATATGAATGTTTGTTCATGATAAAACGTAAAGAATTTGTTTTAACATGTTAAGGCATCACTTTCTCAAAGTGATTCTTTTGTATGGAAATTTCTTATATAATGTATGTATTGAAATGAATGCTCAGTCTCACATATTTAAGTTGGCCATACATCAGGAGAATTTTGTTTGAACGTTTGCACGCAAATTTTGAAAAATTGTTCATCAGACCAATCGATCTTCCCATCATTGAGTCAATTCATTTAATTCGGAAGCCCCTAAAATGTGGTCCAAACCTGCTCCTTAATGGATCCCAGACTAATTAAATAGGTTTCTTTTGTGCCTAGATTATGTGCATTATAATATATCATATTCACAGTTAGATTTTTGTTCCTTCGAGCAAAAATTACCATCTTGCTCCTTCAAATTTCCTCATCACTAATGTCGAAATCCATCACCACCAATCACACTTAAAAAATCAAGCGAACATTCCAAAAATAACATTTTTCAAATGAAATTCTAGTAGTGTATGACCAGCTTTAGCCTAAGCATAATCTGCTCTTCTCCTAGTATGTGTGTCTCAATGGGAGGTCTCAGAGAAGGAAAGACCAGGCTATGACACAGCAGTCATTCAGCAATAATTGATAGAAGCATTGCTGAGCTGCTAGAAAACAAACTTCATCATTTTTTTTATATGAGTTTCCACTTGTATGATTGTAGCCACTTCCATAAAACATTCTGTGTATGAGTCAATACTAGCCTTACACTCTGTCCGCCAAAAATATTTCAGTCTTTCATTAATTCTTTAGAGTCATATCACTAAATGATGCCGCGTACACACGAGCGGACCTTTCGACCGGACTGGTCCGATGGTCTATCCGACGAACTTTCGGCGGACTTCCGACGGACTTTCCCAATGAACGGACTTGCCTACACACGATCACACTAAAGTCCGATGGATTCGTACGTGATGACGTATGACCGGACTAAAATAAGGAAGTTGATAGCCAGTAGCCAATAGCTGCCCTAGTGTTGGTTTTCGTCCATTGGACAAGCATACAGATGAGCGGACTTTTCGACTGGACTTGAGTCCGTCGGGAAGATTTGAAACATGTTCCAAATCTAAAGTCCATCAGATTTTCAACCAAAAAGTCCACTGCAGGTCCGATGAAGCCTACACACAGTCAAATTGTCTGCCGGACTCGGTCTGTCGGACCAGTCCGGTCGAAAAGTCCGCTTGTGAGTACGTGGCATTATACTCACTGCTAAGCTGCAAAGCCCACTAATACTGGAGGTAAGATCACTGCACCTAAATTCCCTGACCTGCACACCTCTGGACTTTTAATTTATTTTGTATGTCATAAGTGTAAGATTGGGAATAGTACGAGGGAACCACACACTGTGGTGGGTAGGAAAATCTCACAAACACAGTACTCAAAAGATGTGCCTGTAAGCCAAATTCCACTAATATGCAATTGATACAAAAACTTTATGGACTTATGCTGTCAAGTAGATGTAAACCCTACCTGAATGCCATGTAGTTTACTTTTTGTCACCCTCTGTTGCATCTGTGTGCGGATCTCCTTTGTGGTGACTTCCCAACTACATGAACTTCAGCGATGGCAGAAGATATTTTTTGGAGTTGGTTTCCTCTATAGTGACAACAGTGATCTTTGCCAGTGTAATGTGTGTTGAAATGGTCACTTGTCATCTACATTGAAATCCCATGTTACAACCTAAGGGCTCATTTAGACTTGCTTCGACTTCAACACACATTAAAGCACCTACCACTTCAACGTGCTTTTTTGCTGTGTTTTTGATGCTTCTGTGATGCTTTGGTGGTGCATCGATGATGCTTAGGTGGGGCTTCAATGATGCTTCGGTGGTGCTTCAAAGGTGCTTCAATGATACTTTGGTGATGCTTCAAAGGTGCTTCAATGATGCTTTGGTGGTGCTTCAATGATGCTTCGGTGGTGCTTCAATGATGCTTCGGTGGTGCTTCAATGATGCTTCGGTGGTGCTTTTTTGAAGCTTTAATAAAGCTTGGCATGTCTCATACCTGCAATTTCTCCAAAACAAGCTGAATAAAAGCCTCTCAAAAGCTTTCAAGCAAGCTTTGTCATAGACTTCTATGGAGGCTTTGAAGACTCTTTGAAGCACCACTAAAGCAACATGGGGCATCATTTTTGAAACAAAACAAATGCAAAGTGCAAACACGACTGTAAGCTAACCATTTATTTAGTGACAGGTGCTTTGACTGGAGAGCTTTAAAAAATCGTGCCCGAAGCCTTGTTTTGAAGCAAGTGTAAACTATAGAGCTAGTTTACACTTGCTTCAAAACATGGGATTAGTCGCTTTTTTAAAGCTTTCTGAACGCCAATCAAATGTCACTAAATGCCACTAAATAAAATGGTTAGCTTACAGTCCTGTTCACACGTTGTGTTTGTTTTGCTTTGCTTTAAAAATGATCTCCATGTCGCTTTAGTGGTGCTTCAATGTATCTCTGAAGCCTCCATAAAAGTCTATGACAAAGCTCGCTTGAAGCACATGCAGCTTTTGAAAGTCTTATTTAGTTCTAGCTTCTCTTTGTTTTAGCGGTATTCCAGGTATGAGATATCAACAGGCACACACACAGGGCATCTGCCAAGCTTCATTAAGGTGTTGCTAAACCCACAACAGTAAAATCAGTCTGTATATGCAGTAAAGCATGCTTGTTATACTCACTATGGAACCTAAGGGGTTAATCCTGCGCATTGTGTAAAAAGTCTGTTTGATCCTGTCTTCTCTAATCCTTCCCTTCTTTTACTGTCCCCAATCCATCTGCTGATAGTACAGAGCCTTGGAGGTAATCTGCACATGTTCAGTTTGGTGTGTACTGCTAGAGAGGTTTTTTTAAGGGGAGGGTGCATGTTATCAGCACAGGGCCAATCAGCACTGTCCAGACCGAGGGTCAGGGATCATTCAGCCTTATAGGACAGTCAGAAGAGAATAAAAACTCCTCCTACAAGCTTTAACCAGTGCTTGGTCGGACACTGATAGAAGTCACAAGACTACTATATACTGCTGATGAGAAAAATTATTTAGCAGCTTGTTTACTAAAATTATTGGATTTCCATGTTCTGTGTAGTGTGGGAGACCAGATATAGGGATATAGACTCCTGGGTTTTATTAACTATTTAAAGCTTTAAAAAAGCACCACTGAAGCATGACCGAAACATCACAGAAGCATCAAAAACACATCAAAAAAGCATGTTGAAGTGATAGGCGCTTTAATGTGTGATGTCGAAGCAAGTGTAAATGAGCCCTAACAGTGTAGGAACACAGAGAGTTGTCATAATATAACAGGAAGTGCCTGAACTTTATGGAAGAATCACCAGGTATTATTACGGAGCAATCTGTCATTTATGAAAAGATTGGAAATTTCCAGTGAAATTATATTAACATTGAGATTTTAGTGACTGGGTTTACATATACGTAAAAATGAGCAAATGTTAAAGAGTCCAGATTGAGAATCTCAAGCTCAGGCTGGATTCCACTGTATTAAAGCATACTCCAGCTGCATACCAGTGAAACGCCAGCTGTGGGTATCCTTGGCTGGAATAGCCAGACAACTTTTCCCAAAGTTAAAGCGAAGTTCCACCCATAAAATTTACTTTACAGAAATAAACATTATAATCCTTCAGCAACAACAATTGGACATTTTTTTTACTCACCCCTTCTTCACTGTTGCTATGGGGTCTTCTGTATTCTGCCTCTTCAGCTCCGCTGTGATTTACGTCATTTCCCTTGGCGCCTGTGCTCTCTAGGGTTCCTGGGAGATGTGTGTCATTCTTTCCCAGGAGTCAGGGGGCAGCACCGAGGGCTCTCATTGATGCGATGTGTCCTTACTGCGCATGCATGAGAATGAGCCGTGCATGCTGGTTATTCAGCAGCACCGTAAACACAGAAGCTTCACCTGCCCACAAGCAAGATGGGAATGCCCGAGCAGGGGGAATATATGGTAAGTTTTTTAATAAAATACTAACAAAAGAGGCCCTAGTTACCAGCTTAACGAATGCAACATTGGCATAATATGATAGTAACAATTGGAGTAAGAAAAAAAAATCATATATGTGGTTGGAACTCCGCTTTAATGCCAACAATATATTCCTAGATAGATTTAGGTGTGAGAGGATTAAATGTTTTGTTCTGTCTTTAGCCGAACAAGGTAATAATGGCAGATAGCAACCGCAGTGCTTATACCATTATCTTTCAATTAAATTTTTAGACTTTTTTTTTTTAATGTATGGAACTGGCAATCTAATGTATTATGTGGCATTTGTACCATGCATCTTATCAATGGTTATTTTATGAACCAAAATGTGACTGTATAATGTTTATTAATAATACGTTGCAGCATTCAAATTATGCTAGCATGCTGGTCAATTCCCTTGAAAATACATCCTTGGGAAAGGAGCAGCTTACATCAGGATGTATCCTATAAGGATATAGGGTAATGATGATCCTTTTTTATCCTATTGTTCTCTCCAGATTGAATAGGAAAAAGCTAGCACTGCACGTCCAGCACTATAGAGGGCTTCCTCAACATCCATCATCCTATGAATCTAAATGTCAGTTGGAAAAACAACCATTCAGGGCTAACATAACTGAACAGCATGAGATAAATAGTGATAGTAAAACTGTGCTCTAGATTTACACCAGGTTGTTATTCATATAAAAGATCTTTGTTCCTTCAAACCCTGGAAAGAACCTGTAATGTTAGGAGGGTTTCTTTTTATCCTTTTTATCTGCCGGTATCAAACATTAATGACCAGTGGTGGCCCGTCCATACGGAGTGCAGGGGTGCCGCCTGCCTAATCCATGTGTCCGGCCCCTAATCTACATGCAGGGCGCCGGACGCATGGATTTCAATGAGGTTTTTTTTTTGGAAGCTCATGATTAGAGCCTGAGGCTCCAATTGGCTTTTAAAAAAGGAAGGGCTCACCCAGTTGTGTGACAATAGCACATACAAATGTGCTATTGTCTCTTCCTGATTCTCCTCCCAGCCAATCAGGAAGTGTGTCCTAAGTCCTCATTGGCTGAGAGGAGGAGCGACCTTATTGGACGCCGAGGAGGAAACAGCTGAGGAGAAGGAGACACAGGGGAAGCCGCCGTGAAGCTGCCGAGGAGGAGGAGACACAGGAAGGAGCCGAAGCTGCCAGCAACCGTGCGGAGCTGGTGGGCGGACGAGCGAGCGACGGGGAGGGGGTGAAGGTATCAACCGACTCACCGAACAGGGGGAGGGGTGGCACCAGCCGCCACTGTTCATGACCTCAATTTTTTTAAGTAAAATATTTGAAGTTCATGCAAATCAGGATTCACTGATAAAGTTATCAAGAATAAATAATTAAGCAAAATTGTTCATTTTATTACAACATAC
This sequence comes from Lithobates clamitans, assembly GCA_037952925.1. Classification (NCBI taxonomy): domain Eukaryota; kingdom Metazoa; phylum Chordata; class Amphibia; order Anura; family Ranidae; genus Lithobates; species Lithobates clamitans. The sequence continues at coordinate 3,210,798 of JBBGZY010001190.1, forward strand.
AAAATATCAGATTGACCGCAGTGTTAGTCAATAGGGGTGTTTTTCTTCTTACAGTATAACTAAAAGCAAAGCCTTTTTTTGTAGTTTTGGACAAAGTGAAGCGGCATTAGAACCCCTGTCAAGTTTTATTGCTGTCTGTGCTCCTGTTGGGAAGATTCACCTTCTCTATTTGTTCTGTTTACTGTTATCATCGAGTGAAAAAAATCCAAAATGTTGTGTTGTCACCAGAATATGAATAGAGGGGAAATCAATGGGGACACTAGTTCTGGTGACCCTGGTAACAACTCATCCTCTTTTTTGGCTTTGGGACAGGGAGTGAAGGGGAAATCCCCCAATGCTAAGGGTTATAACTCTCCCTTATGCTATGCAAAATGAAAAAAAAAAAAGTTTTGCCTTTTACTTGAACTTGAAGTGCGGTAACCCATAGGATGCATTTCAAATTTACTATCCTTAAACCACTCTAGTACAATATAGATTCTGATTGCCTGCTGTGAGTTACTCCACTTACAAATAAGAATAGTTTACTGAATAAAACCATTTTAGCAGACCTCATGATTGCATTTAAATATCCTTTGACAATTGCACCTTCTACTTACGATATTGTGATTCCAGATTTTTGCTCCTGGTGTAGACAAAACGTGTTAAATGCACTGCATAAACCTTAACGTGTTAGTAAACCCACAACAGTAAAATCAGTCTGTATATGCAGTAAAGCATGCGTGTTATACTCACTGTTGAACCTAAGGGGATATCCTCTGCATTGTGTGAAAAGGCTGTTTGGTTCTGTCTTCTCTGATTCTCCCCGTATTCCATTGTCCCCAATCCATCTCCTGATAGTACACAGCCTTTGGAGTCACTCTGGTGTGTATTGCTAGGGAGTTTTTTTTTATTTTTCTTGGGAGGGTGCATGTGATCGGCACAGGGCCAACCAGTACTGTCCAGAGGGTCATGGGTCATGCAGCCTAATGGACAGTCAGAGGAGAACAAAAAACTCCTCCTACAAGCTTTAACTAGCCACTTCAGCCCCGGAAGATTTTTCAGATTCATGAATCGCTTCTATAACTACAGAATACTGATAAAAAATCTGTTCTTCACAGGGGGTGGATTCCTTCAGGAATTTTCTCAGTGCGGAATCTGTCCGCTGATCCCTGCTGAGCAGGCGAATGGCTGATCTGTGTCCGCTCTGCTTATGCAAAGCAGACACATACATAGCCCGCTCTCATCTATAGGTGGCGGGATGTAAAAGGACCACCTGTCCCTTTACACCCAACTGCCATCCAATCCAATCCCAGTGGTCATCAACCCTGTCCTCAGGGCCCACTAACAGGCCAGGTTTTATGTATTACCTTGGGGAGATGCAGACTAGAATAGTGCAATCACTGAGCAGCAAATGATATCACCTGTGATGTATTTCAGTTATCTTGCAAACCTGGCCTGTTAGTGGGTCCTGAGGACAGGGTTGATGACCACTGCCCTAGACGAATGGGGAACAGATCCTCATCCGTCTGTTTTTAGCAGATCAGATTGGATGTCAGCAGGTATAAACGGATGCATGTCTGTTTACATCCACCGCTCCATAGGGTCCGATTGGGTCTGCCTGAAAAACCGACAAGCGGACCTGATCGGTCCGCTCGTGTGAAAGGGGCCTTTGCTGACTGTTATTTCTTCATAATAACAATGTTATCTTAGTAAAAACAATGAAAAATGACTCTCAAAAGCACAACTTTAATTATATATATACACACACACACACACACACACCTCTGTATATTACTAGTTTTTTGTGTGTGTATAAGTGTGAGAGAAATGGCTGGATGTTACCTAAAGCAATTTTATTATTTGCACTACACCAAGAAAATGTAGTTAATTTTGAAAGACAATGTGGGGTTGATTTACTAAAGGCAAATAGATTGTGCACTTTGCAAAGTGCAGTTGCTCCAGAGCTTAATAAATGAGGTAAAAGTTCATTTTGCAAAGAATACCCAATCACTTTCAAGTAAAATAAAAAAAAAATGCATTTTTGTTTGCACATCATTGGATGATGGAAGTCTGCAGAACTTTTGCTCATTTAGGTTAGGTTTCCACTATTGTGACCAAAAGTCCCGCGATTTTGTTGTGTTTTTTTGCTTGAAGCAATGACTGTGTATTCTTGAGGTCTATGGACCTCAGGTCGCATCAAAGTCAGACCAAAGTAGTGCAGGGACTACTTTGAAATAGCTGCGACTTGAAGTCACACAGATATGAATGATACTTATTGGAAATCATGGGATACGACTTGTCATGTGACTTTACAGTCCCAAGTCACATGACAAGTCACACTAGTGGAAACCAAGCCTAACTAAGCTCTGGAGCAAATGCTCTTGTAGAGTGCAAAGTGCACAGTCTATTTGCCTTTAGTAAATCAACCCCATAGTTCTGTTGTACATGTCTGTCTTTTTGATCAGTAAGGCTACTTTCACACTAAGGCGCTATTCAGGCATTTTAGCGCTAAAAATAGCACCTGTAAAGTGCCTGAAAAGTACCTCTCATGCCTCCCCAGTGTGAAAGCCTGAGTGCTTTCACACTGGGGCGGTGTGCTTGCAGGACGAGAAAAAAAATCCTGCAAGCAGCATCGTTGAGGCGGTGCGGGAGCGGTGTATACAGCGCTCCCAAAACGCCCCTGCCCATTGAAATGAATGGGCAGCACTGCCGAAGCACCTGTAAAGCGCTTTGGCAATGCCGCAACAAGGGCTGTTTTAACCCTTTCTTTGGCTGCTAGCGGGGGTTAAAAGTGCCCCGATAGCGGGCGAAAAGTGCCGCTATAACAGCAGTAAAGCGCTGCTAAAACTAGCAGTACTTTACCGCTAACGATGGGTAGGCAGTGTGAAAGTACCCTAACTGAAAAATAACAAGTTAAAATATAAAGAGATCTCCCACTTGCACAGCCTAAAAAGTTAGCACTATTACACCTCCCAATAAGGATTGCCACCAGCTCTCCTGAAACACTGAGTGGGGCCTGGCTGTCACATTCACAGCCAAGTCCCATAATTGCCCAGAACGAAGTAGGTACAGGGCTGCGGAGGTGATGCACACGTCTTGAACAAGCAAGTTCAAAGCTTTTAGGATCCCAAGCTAAACAATAATGTATTTAATTATCCAGTTTTATAAATGGAAAATGACAGCGTTATTCTTATAAATAAATCTCTAAACTTTTAATCTAAAATGATGCTTTCATGTATACAGGAGCTTTGAAGCAGAGGAAGTTAGGAAGATTAGTATGGCAATATTTAGGTGGCCCCATGCCATATCATTTTTAGTAAATGTTGCTGATCTTACAGATCGAATCTAAGGCTGGCCATACATGAGTCATATTTTTTCGCTCAACCAGTGGGTTGAACGAAAGAAAATGACTTGATTCCCCCATCCACACACATGTGGATGGGGGAATCCCTCCTGCTGAGCTCTTGTATTCTGACAGCAGGGAGACTTGCTCGAGTCAGAATACATTGATCAGCACTACCGGCTATAGCCGACCACGCTGATCGAGACAACATTTTCCAACACGCTGGCTGTACACAAGACGATCGATTGTGTACAACCAGCCTGCACATACATGTATCCAAATTCGGAAGTTCCCTGCTAAACCGGACGAATTTGGATCCATGTATGGCTGACGTAAGGAAAATACAGTAGGGGTGTCAGAATTAGTGACTATACCGTTGGATACTAATATTTAGTTGGCCACAAAAGCAGGCCAATCAAAATATTCAAGGTCTTTTTGATTACTGGAGATTAACACAAACGCTACAAAATTTTGAGCAGAAATATTACCCCAGACAGATAAAAAATAGGAATACATATTACAATAATGAAACGTTTTCCTTTTACTTATCAAATATTCCCAGATATTCTACAACACAACTACTCTCTGTACTACATTCTCTGTCTAAAGCATACCCCATTATACATGACAATAATTATCTCTGAAGGTGTACTGCTATTTTCACTGGGTTTATTGAATTACGGTAACTGTTCAGGATGGACAAATATAGCACCAATAAACTCTCTTGCAAGGTTTATAGTGTTAGTACATGACAGACATGTCTGCGAGGTGTAGTATTTAGTAACCACAGAAACTATGATGCACATCCTATAACTTACACAGCAGGCTTAGGAAAAAACTGGGAGGAATTACAGTTGCCAAAATGTATAGTCAAGCTTTGATTAGGAGAGCCTGCTGGGCTTTGTGGTACCAACATAGCCAGTCTTACCTTGTGAGGCCAAATATTACAAGAGAAATAATAAAGTCCCAACTGAGAACTAATTACCGCTGATATTCATTCAGGAAGGAAATTAAGGCAAATTAGCAGCGGCATGAAGGTTTGAGCAATAAAATTATATAGTTACTCTACACTTTACACTAATACAAGTATTTTGAAAAGCTTCCAAAATACTGTACAGTGACCAATTCTTAACCCCCCCTCAAAAAAAGCCCTACCAAAGTATATCTAACTGTATTATTCAAGTAAGATACCTTTCATTTAGGGTTTATACTCTCATTTGTCTCACGCATAGCCAGAGCCTGGATATTTGTTCGCAAATAATAAAACTATCTGAAAGGAGAGACACTTGTCATCCTTAGTAACTATATTCCAACTGCTATTTTCCTAATGGCAGTTAGAAAGTTAAAGCAATTGTATTGGCTATTGTGGGCGACACATTTGCTTTCAGACATTTTTTGGTATAGGATTGACATAGAGTGAAATGATAAAGAGTAGAGGACAGCAAGAAGACAAGACAGGTGGCCATTGTACATGTATTTCAGGAAACCAAATCTATCCCACAATAGAACAATAGATCCTCTCACCTTGCACAAACTCAAAATTTCGGCTTACAGCTGGCAATGACCGGTTAAGCCTCAGTATCCGATCCAAGTGGAAAGCAAACACTTCACTCATGTCCAGGGGTCGTTTAACAAGACCACACTCTCCCTGGCAGGCTGATGAAACAGGCTTTTTCTTGGACGGCATTTCAAACAGGATGAGATGTGCATGGCTTGAAGGCACCTGTGTAATCTTTTGTATCCTGGAATCTGCTAGGAACCGCATTGCCCTTATGTCAGCTGGACTAAACCAAGGTGGTGCTCTGTCACTGTATATTCTAATGTTACTCTGATGCTTGTTAGTCTCCCCCTTAGCATCACCTACAAGAGTTAACCCCAGGTCCCTGGATTTGTGGGTGGGGGTTCCCCTTTTTTGATTCCCTTCCCCACGTTTGTCCTCCATCTTGTGAATATCATGAAAGACACTGTGCCCCAGTTCATTCTTTCCCAATGATGGCGATTTCCTCCTCTTCTTTGGTTTCACAGTCCCCCTGATATTGGCCGGCTTACTTCTCTTGGACCTCAGAGTGATGTAGACAACATTTGGCTGCAGTGTTGGAGAGCTGTTTACAGCGCCCCCATCTGGCTGTGAATTTTCCACATAAAAAGTATTCTGTTCCAAAAAGTTCCTTGGTTGCTCAGTGGTAGACACTTTCTGAGTAGGCTTCTGTGGTAGAACACTTACCATCTGACTTACTATAAAAATCCCATACAGAATACATACAGTGCAGAGCAGTAGTAGACTCCTCTTGCTCTTGGGACGTCTACCACCACACGTTCGACAGATCCAGGCACAAAGTAACCGAATCAATGAGCTCCTGAGGGTTCCTGTCCGAGCTGAGGTCATCTCTCCAGGCAATCTACATAGTGACAGCTGCTAGGAAGCTGTGATCTCCTGTTGGGATCTTGCATGCTTCTTAGGAAGAAAATAAATAGTTTGTTTAAGAAATGGAAGGAGCTTGTCCGCAGTCTGAGAATGGGAATGTGCTGCTGGATCTCACAGAGACTCTGACACTCCACTGCAGAGAGCCTTTTATCAGCTACCACTAGGGAAGTGATTTCTTTCACTGAATGAATGGAGACAACTGTGTAAACAAAGCGAGGCGGAGAGCTCCAGTCCAAATGTCAGGGGCTGCCTGCCTAAGAATTGTTCATGTGAGAAAGAGAAAAAAAAAAAAAAATGCAGCATATTTTTGTCATACCAGGAAACGTCTGTTTGCCGGGACAGAGAACTCTTTAGTACGGCTTCATTCCCTCATATTAGAAACATTTTAATATAAAACTGTTTGGCGAACTCTGCCCTGAGCAATGACAGCTTAATTTGTGTGAGTGGCTATTATATAATACCTCAGGAATTCCAGGGAGAATTAGAAACAGTCTCTCTATAAAAACCTAAATGGAAATAACGTTTAAGAGCACCACACCCTACTTCCTAAGCACACATTCAGCAAACTCTTTCAGTTACCTTAATATTTAAAATGCATTGTAGCAGTCAGTATATAAAACGTTTGCATCATTTCTGTGCCTCATTTGACAACGTGTCATTGTATTATCCCCAGTAGGTGTGGAAAACATTGTATAGCATTCCAGATATTCTGCTGGACAAACATGATTCCAATTTCATTTGAACGTTTGTACTAAAATAGTTTCTCAGAGCATTGTTTTTTTTTGCGCTCACTGGGTGAAATTTTGTTTGATTGTCCTTGAAATTTCCAGACCCGCTATTTGAGTGTAATCCTAGACATATTAACCTCTTCAGCTCTGGAAGGTTTACCCCCCTTCATGACCAGGCCAATTTTTGCACTATGGAAGTGCGTCAACTGACGATTTAACTGACAATTGCGCGTCCTGCGACACTGTACCTAAAAAAAATTGATGTCTTGTTTTTCCCACAAATAGAGCTTTCTTTTGGTAGTATTTGATCACCTCTGCGGTTTTCAGTTTTTGAGCGTTAAACAAAAAAAGCCCAACAATTTTAAAAAAAAAAAAACTATATTTTTTTACTTTCTGCTATAAAGTGCATCCAATTAAAAAAAAAATCTAATTTCTTCATCTGTTTTGGCCAAATATGTATTCTGCTACATGTTTTTGGTAAAAAAAAAAAAAAAAACTCAATAAGCGTATATTGATTGGTTTGCACAAAAGTTATAGCGTCTACAAACTATGGGATATATTTATAGAATTATTTATTTATATATTTTTTTTTTACTAGGAATATTGGTGATTTTTAGCAGGACTTTGACATTGCGGCAGACAAATCTGACACTAATGCCGCGTACACACGGTCGGACTTTTCATCTACAAAAGTCCGACAGCCGGTCCGACAGACTTTCGGCGGACTTGCGGCGGACTTGTTGCAGACTTTCTAACGAACGGACTTGCCTACACACGACCACACAAAAGTCCAACGGATTCGTACGTGATGACGTACACCGGACTAAAATAAGGAAGTTGATAGCCAGTAGCCAATAGCTGCCCTAGCGTGGCTTTTTGTCCGTCGGACTAGCACACAGACGAGCGGATTTCGGGGTCCGTCGTAGTTACGACGTAAAGATTTGAAGCATGTTTCAAATCTAAAGTACGTCGGATTTGAGGCTAAAAAAGTACGTTGAAAGTCCGGAGAAGCCCACACACGATCGGATTACCAGCCAGCTTTAGTCCGTCAGCGTCCGTTGGACTTTTGTAGACGAAAAGTCTGACCGTGTGTACGCGGCTTAAGTGACACTTTTTGGGAACCAGTGAACCCAATACAGTAATCAGTGCTAAAAAAAAAAAAAGCACTGTCACTGTACTAACAACACTGACAGGGAAGGGGTTATCATCTTCGGGGGCGATCAAAGGGTTAAATGTGTTCCCTTGGAGTGCTTGCTATGTGGGGGATGCTTTGACTGGGGGAAGGCAGAGATCCATGTTCCTGCTTAGTAGAAACACAAGATCTCCATCTTCCTTCTTCCTCTCTGACAGACATAGACATACCGCTGTCCTGTCTGCCTTGGGAACGATTGGCTCCCGCTGTGTCCAGTCAAAATGGGAGCGGGTCGCCAGAGGCGATCGCGCCTCAGACCCAGCAATCAAAATCATGTACAGTACGTGATTTCGCGCTGAAGGGCCGCCCTGCTGCAGTAAATGTATGTGGGGCGGTCCAGAAGCGTTTAAAACACAGTTAGATTTTCATTGTAAACATTTGGAAACTTGAAAAATCGCACGTAAGAATGTTCATTAAGTCAAATAGTCTAGCTGCTAGACCGGCTATTTGAATGAAATTCCAAACATATTAACCACTTACTTACTGCCCTATAGCAGTTTCACTGCTACAGGGCAGCAGCTGTGCGCAGGATCACGTATATATATGTCATCCCGCACTTCTGCCTGCAGGGGGTGCGCGCTGTGATAATTCACAGAAGAAGCTGATCTCCAGGTGTTGGGCACTTGATGTCCGCCGACACCCATCGATCATCAGGCAGAGACACAGACTGGAGCGCTGCCTATGTACACAAGGCAGAGTTCCGTTCTGACAGGGGGAAAGGGATGGATGCTGTGTGTCTGCAAAGCAGGGACTCAAATCCATCTCTTCCCCAAGTAAAAGCAGCACACATAGTAAACACAAACACTAGCTAGGCACACATTTAACCCTTTGACCGCTCTAGACGTTTAACCCCTTTCCAGCCAGTGTCATTAGTACAGTTGACAGTGCATATTTTTAGCACTGATCACTGTATTAGTGTCACTGGTCCCCGCAAAGTGTCAAAAGTGTCAGTTAGTGTCCAATTGTCTGCCACAATATCGCAGTCCCGCTATAAGTCGCAGATCGCCACCATTACTAGTATAAAAAAAAAGTTCCAGTATATATCTTATCGTTTGTAGACCCTATAATTTTCATATAAACCAATCAATATATGCTTATTGGTATTTTCTTTTACCAAAAACATGTAGCAGATACATATTGGCCTAAATTGATGAAGAAATTTGATTTTTTTTTAATTTATTGGATGTGTTTTACAGCATAAAGTAAAAAATATAGTTTTTTTTTTTAAAGATTTTCGGTTTTCTTATAGCAAAAAAAATAAAAAATGCAGTGTTGATCAAATACCACCAAAAGAAAGCTTGATTTGTGGGAAAAAAGGACATTCATTTCATTTGGGTACAGTGTTGCATGACTGCGCAATTGTAAGTTAAAGTAACGCAGTGCCATATCGCAAAAAGTGGCCTTCAAGGGGGGTAAATCTTCCAGAGGGAAAGTGGAAAAAATAAAACGTATAATCCAAACAGTTGCGTGCAGACAGCTCTTTATTGCATAATATATATACCATGTCTCTTCGGCAATAAGACAAACTAAAGTTGGCCATACATACAGTAGTTACATAGTTACATAGTAGGTGAGGTTGAAAAAAGAAACAAGTCCAGCCTGTATGTGTGTTTTTATGTCAGTATTACATTGTATATCACTGTATGTTGTGGTCGTTCAGGTGCCTATTTAATAGTTTTTTGAAATTATCGATGCTGCCTGCTGAAACCACTGCCTGTGGAAAAGAATTCCACATCCTTAACGCTCTTACAGTAAAGAACCCTCTACTCAGTTTAAGGTTAAACTGTTTCCCTTCTAATTTTAGCGAATGGCCGCGTGTCTTTTTAAATTCCCTTTTGCAGAAAAGTTATCCCTATTGTGGGGTCACCAGTATGGTATTTGTACATTGAAATCATATCCCCTCTCAAGCGTCTCTTCTCCAGAGAGAATAAGTTCAGTGCTTGTAACCTTTCCTCATAACTAAGGTGCTCCAGTCCCTTTATTAGCTTTGTTGCCCTTCTCTGGACTCTCTCCAATTCCAGCACATCCTTCCTGAGGACTGGTGCCCAGAACTGGACAGCATACTCCAGGTGCGGCCGGACCAGAGTCTTGTAGAGTGGGAGAATTATCGTTTTATCCCTGGAGTTAATCCCCCTTTTAATGCATGCCAATATTCTGTTTGCTTTGCATGCCACCGCTGAGCCTCATCTACTAGGACCCCCAGGTCCTTCTCCATCCCAGATTCCCCAAGAGGTTCTAGATTGCATTCATATGTTTGCCACCCAAATGCATTATTTTAAATTTTTCTACATAAACCTCATTTGCCATGTAGTTGCCCACCACATTAATTTGTTCAGATTTTCTTGTAAGGTTTCCACATCCTGCGTAGAAATTATTGCCCTGCTTAGGTTTGTATTGTCCACAAATACTGAGATTGAGCTGTTTATCCCATCCTCTAGATTGTTTATGAATGAATTAAATAGGATTGGTCCCAGGACAGAACCCTGGAGAACCCCGCTTTCCACACTGGACCATTCCGAGTACTCCCCATTTATCACCACTCTCTGAACTCACCCCTGTAGCCAGTTTTCAATCCATGTACTCACCCTATGGTCCATGCCGACAGACCTTAGTTTGTACAGTAAACGTTCATGGGGAACTGTATCAAATGCCTTTGCAAAATCCAGATACACCAAGTCTACGGCCTTCCTTTATCTAGATGGCAACTCACCTCCTCATAGAAGGTTAATAGATTGGTTTGGCAAGAATGATTCTTCATGAATCCATGCCGATTACTGCTAATGATACCGTTTTCACTACTAAAATCTTGTATATAGTGCTTTATCATTCCCTCCAAGAGCTTGCATACTATTGATGTTAGGCTAACTGGTCTGTAATTCCCAGGGATGTATCTTGGCCCTTTTTTGAATATTGGTGCTACATTGGCTTTTCTCCAATCAGCTGGTACCATTCCAGTCATGTACACTGTTCGTAAAAATTAGGAACAATGGTCTGGCAATTACTTGACTGAGTTCCTTAAGGACCCACGGGTGCAAGTAATCTGGTCCCGGTGACTTGTTAATGTTTTTCAAGTCTATTTCTAATTCTGTTAGCCATGAGGGTGCTTCCTGTGACGTGTCGTGAGGATAAACATTGCAGTTTAGATTAATGAAGAATAAATTCAATAATTTCGCCATCTCTCCATCCTTAGTAATCAGATTCCCTTCATCATTCTTTATGGGACCAATATGATCTGACCTCCCTTTATTACTATTTATATACTTAATGAATTTCTTGGGATTTTCTTACTCTCCTCCGCTATGTGCCTTTCATGTTCTATCTTAGCTGCCCCATTGCACCCTTACATTTCTTGTTGCATTCTTTGTAAAGTTGGAAAGCTGATACTGATCCCTCAGCCTTGTATTTTTTGAAGACCTTCTCCTTTGCTTTTATATGCATTTTTACACTGAAGTTAAGCCACCCAGGACTCTTACTAGCTCTTTAAATGTATTTCCCATTGAGATGTACTGGCTAATACCCTTGTTTAATATGCTCTTAAAGCATACCCATGTTTCCTTTGTGTTCTTTGTTCCTAAGATTTTATCCCATTTAGTACCTTCTAGCAAGGATTGTAGTTTAGGAAGTTGGCTCTTTTGAAATTCAGTGTCTTTGTATTCCCCTTTTGTTTCCTATATGTGTGATTTATACTGAAATGAATTGACCTGTAATCGCTGTTTCCTAAATTGCCCCGTATTTCCACATCCGTGATCAGGTCTGTATTGTTGGTAATCAGTAGGTCTAGTAACGCTTTGTTTCTAGTTAGTGCATTTACCATCTGACCCATGAAATTATCCTCCAACACATTTAGGAAATGACGAGCTTTAGATGAATGCACGGTTCCTTTCGACAGTCTATGTCTGGATAATTAAAATCCCCCATTATAACGACACTACCCATCATTGCCGCTAATCCAACTTGTGATTGGAGATCCGCCTCCTCCCTCTGGTTAGGTGGTCTATAGCCTACTCCCAGTATTACTTTACCTAAGTTTCCTCCCTTTTTGGCTCTACTCATAGGGATTCCAGCCCCTCCCTTGCTCCCTTAGTAATGTTGTTTCTCACATTCACTTGTACATCATTTTTGATATACAGGCAAACCCCTTCCCATCAATGGATACATGTTTTTGAATCAGCCAGCGGGCTGAATGAAAAAATTGAATGGATTTCTCCATCCACACAAACGCGGTGGATGGGCATTGGCTGTGGCATTGATTAAAAATTTGTTTTCCAGCAAGCACATTCATGAGAAGTCGAACATTAGATTGTTTATTCACGAATGGGAACGGCAATAAAAACATCAAAATCCGGGCAGCCCCTGCTGAACTGGCCAGATTTCGATCCATTTATTACCAGTGTTACCTGCCTGCTTGCAGTCATCTACTGAATGTACACTGCACATGTGTTCCTGGCTCCTCCTCTTCTTGGTGTGCCACCAGAGGAAGCCGCTTTATATTTTGGCACCCCTGCGGGCTCAATCTTGAGCCATGCTGCTTGCGTCTATAGATACAGACAGCGAGGCTCGGCCCCACCCCCTGCTCTTTCATTACAGGACTTTACTGACAACAGTGGGAGCCAATGGCTTCCACTGCTCTCAGCAAAGCCTGTGAGAGTGGGGAGAAGAGGAAAAAGCCGCTACAGATGGGCACAGTGCTCGATTGAGATTGGGCTCAGGTAAGTATAAGGGGTATGATAGAAAGGAATTAAGGCAAAAAAAATGTTTAGGCTTTACAACCACTTTAACCCCTTGGTGCCTTTAAGGGGTTTGCTATGACGAGAGGCGGGCCAGATGGCCACATGACTTCCATGATTGGCTGTCACTGTGATCACATGATCAGAAAAGTCCCAATCGCAAGTAGTGATCGGGAACTTTCCGTAAGTTGCTATTGCGGTCACTCGGCACCAAGGCCCGGCCGCCGAGAGCCCGCTCATGTGTGTGCCCTTGGTGCCAACTGGTTAAAGTGTATTTCCCCTTTTTTCAGTAACATTTAATAAACCCTACTATATATTTGTTATGTGTTCTCTTAACCACTTAAGCCCCGGACCATTTTGCTGGCCAAAGACCAGAGCACTTTTTGCGATTCGGCACTGCATCGCTTTAACTGACAATTGCGCGGTCGAGCGACGTGACTCCCAAACAAAATTGACATCCTTTTTTTCCCACAAATAGAGCTTTCTTTTGGTGGTATTTGATCACCCCTGAGGTTTTTATATTTTGCGCTATAAACAAAAAAAGAGCGACAATTTTGAAAAAAACGCATTATTTTTTACATTTTGCTATAATAAATATCCCCCAAAAATATATAAAAAAACATTTTTTTTTTCTCAGTTTAGGCCGATACGTATTCTTCTACATATTTCTGGTATAAAAAAAAAATCGCAATAAGCCTTTTTTGATTGGTTTGCGCAAACGTTATAGTGTTTACAAAATAGGGGATAGTTTTATGGCATTTTTATTAATAATTTTTTTTTATTAGTAATGGCGGCGATCAGCAATTTTTATCGTGACTGCGACATTATGGCAGACACATCGGACATCTTTGACACGTTTTTGGGACCATTGTCATTTATACAGCAATCAATGCTATACAAATGCACTGATTCCTGTGTAAATGACACTGGCAATGAAGGGGTTAACTACTAGGGGGCAGTGTAGGGGTTGTCCTGGGGAGTGATTCTAACTGTGGGGGGCGTGGCTACGTGTGACACGTCACTAATCTCTGCTCTTGATCACAGGGAGCAGAGATCAGTGACACTGTCACTAGGCAGAACGGGGAGATGCTTGTTTACATTAGCATCTCCCCGTTCTTCCTCTCCGTGAGGCGATCGCGGGTATCCCCGCGGCGATCGAGTCTGCGGGACCCATGACCCGACTTATGGAGCTCCCTTCCGGGGCGCACGCAATGGCACGGCGGCAAATTTAAAGGGACGTACGGGTACGCCCATTTGCTCAGCCGTGCCATTCTGCCGACGTACATCGGCGTGCACCGGTCGGGAACCGGTTAATGTGCCCGCTTGTAGGCAGGTGGAGTCTACTTTCTCCACAGCAGGTGGCGCTCCTCCACAGCAGCCCTGTTGCTGGAGAGGAAGTCAGGGGGAACAAAGTAACTCTATGGTTTCCTGGGTCACCGAGGAAGCTATCCTCTGCCACTCCGCGTTTACTCAAGCAGCCATCTTGGGTCACGCGGAGCCTTTTTAAGGCCCTACCTTCTGGGTTTTGGCACGCTTTGGCAAATGGACAGAGTAGGAACAGGTACCCAGTCTGTGAGGGAGAATAATAGTGCTAGGGAAAGGTTCCTGATGAGGAAGGTATGCTCATCTCTTCTGGACATTCTTCTGATTGGGCACCGGACGGTCAGGCCGCATTCAGTCCCCTCTTAACAGACGTTGTCATTACGGCTGGAATCTACTCCTGTCACGCTACTGGACTGTGAGTGTGCTCAATTGGGTGGCTTTCGCACCAGGTTTGTTGTGAACTGTTGCTGCATTTCTTCAATACACGTTTATTGCACCTGCCTTTGTGAATTATTGTCTCCGCACCATGCTGTGCCTCACCTACAAGCTAGTAAAATGTTAAAACTTTGTGAGGACAGACAGTGTTCGAATCTAGTATACAAATCATAATGGAAATTTGCCATCACAGTACAGACAGGTTAATTATGGTATAGATGAACTCCTCAGATCCCTTGCACTCCACAGGAAAATTCAGTTTAGGAGTAAAATATAAAAGCTAAGCCATTTTCCAGAAGACCGTTCGTGTCAAAATCCATGCTGCTGCGCTCTGTGTTTGAGCTTAGCATGAATGGGCAGCAGTGGGTGTCCTGTGATTGGCCAAGCAGGTCGCTCGGCCAATCACAAGACACCCACCGCTGCCCATTCATGCTAAGCTTGGCTCAAACACAAAGCGCAGCAGCATGGATTTTGACATTGAACGGTCTTCTGGAAAATGGCGGCAGGTGGAGACATTATCTCTGCCGGCCGCGGACCTCTACCAAAAAAAAATTGTGAAAAAAGGGATTTCCCGGGACATTTGCAGGGAAACCCTAAAATCAGGAAAAGGGTCTACATGCCGTGAATGTGCCAGGAAATTCGGGACTATTGGCAACTATGCATGGGTGTTTCCGTGCATCCACATGCAGGCAGTCCTATTCATGTCTATTGGGATGCAGCGGTTGCATGGAACAGCACCTGGTTCCAACCGTCTTGCTGATAAATGTTAGTTATAAATGTTTAATGCATTGGTGCCATGTATGAACCAATGTTCGAACTGAGAGATAGTTGGAACACTTTTTTCAACAATTACCCTGTATGTATTTTGTGACAGCACAGTATTTTGCACCTGTCATAACACTGTGCTACAACATCTTGGATTTTTTGTGAGGGACTTGCAGCATGGTGGGCTGAAACTTTGGCACGATGAGGAGAATGGGCAAGTTGTAGACCCTTTTGAATTTTGTCGGGCTACCAAAGCAAAAGCGCCATTGCTTACAACTGATTCTTGTACCTGAGACAGGTACCAATTTAACAGAAATAATCTTTCTCTGATGCCCCCCCCCTCACCACCACCCTTGCCATTGTAATCTTCCAGTGCGGCGGAGGTTAATAGAACTGAGGGGGCTATAACAAGCAGTCATCAGGAGTTCTCTCCTTCCCATAATGGGTTGCTAATAGCACACCAATTGTACCACAGTAATTCTTATACACTAAAGTAATTTGAAACGATCTCTGCTGAAGTGGTAGGGTATATGCATTCAAGTTGACCCTAAGATATGGCAGCTATGCTGTATTGGAAATGTACCAGCCATAACTTTATGACCAACCAGCCCCTTTTGCCACCAAAACAGCCATGACCCATTGAGACATGAATGCCACTGAAGAAGCACTGAAGGTATGCTGTGCTATCTGATGCCAAGCTGTCAGTAGAAGATCCTTTAAGTCCTGTAAGTTGCGAGGTTGGGCTTCGGTGGATTGGACTTATTTTTCCAGCACATCCCACATATGCTTGATTTAATTGAGATGTGCAGAATTTGGAGGTTGTTGTTTTCCCCAAACCATTTTTGAAGTGTGGCAGGGTGCATTATCCTGCTAACAGGGCTACTGTCTTCAGGGAATACCATTTCCATGAAGGGTTGCACTTGGTAAGCACGATGTTTAGGTAGATGGTACGTGTCAAAGTAACATCTGCATGAATGGCAGGATTCCAAGGATGGCCAAGGTTTCCCAACAGAAAATTGCCTAAAGCATTACACTTCCTCGGTCGGCTTGCCTTCCTCCCACAGTGCATCCTGGTGCCATTTTTTTATTATTATACAGGATTTATATAGCGCCAACAGTTTACGCAGCGCTTTACAATATAAAAGGGAGACAATACAGTTATAATACAATAAGATACAGGAGGATTAAGAGGGCCCTGCTCAGAAGAGCTTACAATCTAATAGGGTGGGGCAAGTGGTACAAAAGGTTGTAACTGTGGGGAATGAGCTGATGGAAGTGGTAAAAGATTAGTTAGAGACGTTATAGGCTTTCCTGAAGAGATGAGTTTTCAGGGATTGCCTGAAGGTAGCAAGAGTAAGGGATAGCCGGACAGGTGGAGGTAACGAGTTTTTTTTCAATTAAGTGACGCCATCTACATGATGTAAAAGAAAACATGATCCATCCAACCAGGCCACCTTCTTCTATTGCTCTGTGGTCCAGTTCTGATGCTCATGTGCCCATTGTAGGCACTTTTGGCTGTGGACACGGGTCAGCATGGGCACCCTGACCAGTCTGCGGCTACACAACCCAATACACAACACACTCTGATGCCCACCTTTTCTCCTTTCAACGCATTAACTTCAGGGACAACATGTTTACTTTCTGCCTAATCTACCCCACCCACTTTCAGATGCTATTGTAAAGAGATAATCAGTGTTGTTCAATGAACCTGTCAGTGGTCTTAAAGTTATGACTGATCATTGTATATCATCCTTTGAATGATATTTTTTCTAAATCACAGGAAAATACAAGCTTAAAAAAATTGGCATGCTAATTTCTTCCATGAAAGTCTGGTGGAAAAACGATTGGAGGAATATAACAAGCTTCGGAAAATCATTATAAATGAGAGTTGAAACTCAATTTAATATTATGCTTAGAGCATACATCCCATTTTTAATAAATCCCTCATTGCTGTATGCAAAAATATGTCCTCAATGTAAATCATATAGGCCCATGTTAGCACATGGATGGTCCGAAAATGTCATCCTTTTGGGAGCAGGTGTTAAGATTTATACATTTGGTTACAGGTATTACCGTTCACAAAGACCCTTTGATGTTACTGTTCAGCTGTGACCAGGTTAAGGTACTGAGTACTAAAAAAAAAAAAAATTTTTTTAAGTGCTTGAAGTTTGGTGGAGAAATAACAATTTATGTTCAAATATACAGAATGGTATATCAAAGCTGATATTACTAATAGTTTGGGTAATCTTAAATATAATACAAAAAATACGGTATCTATTTATTTAAAATATATGGTTATGAGGATTATTAACGGTTGCTGTAGGAGGTGGATAATACTTATTTGTTACATTTGTTAGTATATGTTTTGTTTGAATTTGGTATCTGGTATACACGTTCTACTTGTATGTTAATCATTATATTTTTTCTTGTACAAAGAGTTTTATTGAAAATATATATCAACAGAATAGTACAAAACAGTGATGGATACATCATGAATTAACAGGTATAAGGCTGCCGGAGTCCGGCAGATAGAACTGACATTCAAGAATTTAAACCTGGTCTCAGGCAGGTCAAGGCCGAGGCCAGGCTACATACTAAGGAGAGTCTTCATCTCGTGTTTACTAGCATAACGGTAAACTGCAAACACAGAATATTATGTTTGCAAACACTCAAACATTTAAAGGATGCATAGTGAGATGTTATTGTAATACGTAACATTGCATTAATAAAAAAAAAGAAAAAAAGAAAAAGGAACCAGAAATAAAATCAGATTAAATTGATTAACTTCAAAGAAGATAACATACCTTTGTATGGAATAACTTTTTTTTGTTACCTTAAATATCCAAACTCTGTAGACTGAAGCCCAAAGGCCTGAATAAGAAGAATGAAAGAGAAATTGAAAGTGGGAGAAGAGGGGGGGTGGGAAAGGAGGGGAGGACCCTGGGATGGGGGGAACGGAGGCTCATTATAGGGAAAGAAGCGTTAGGTCAAATCTTGATGGACGGTTATGGGTCACCCAGGGTTGCCATATCCTGAGGAACTTATCATGCATGTCCAACAATATGGCCGTAAGTTTCTAATTTACCATGATATCATTCACACAATTTTTAACTGCTTCAAAGCTAAGGTTCGGAGTTTTCCAGGCCCTTGCTATGGTCAATTTAGTTGCGGTAAAAATATGTGCTGCTGTTAATCATTATATTTTTTCTATTCCTCTTTAAAAAAATGGTTAGGTGTCATAATGTAATTGTATTTAAGATTTAAGTTGTGTATATTTTTTGATATTGCACCATTCAAAAAACGTAAAAGAAAAAAAATCAAGCTTGTGGCTGCCATCTCATGGCTGTAATGTAAAAGTGATCCAGGTGACTATACACAGTGTGGGAGGTGTGTCCCCACTTTAAAAGAACCTGTCACTTGCCGTATGCTATCACATAGGGGGCTTGTGATAACAATAAAGTTAAATTAATTAAAAAAACAAGATAAATATGCTTAAAAAATTTAATTATAAAAAAGTTTAATAAAAATTTAAAAAAGTAATTCCTTTGCCCTGCGCACAACCGCAAATGCATACAGTGTGCACATATATGAAAACCACGACTGCACCACAAATGGGAGGTATGTGAGTAAAAGCAATAATTGTAGGAATCTCTATTTTTATGGTTTACTCTAAACTGATGAGCTGTAAAGGCTCGTAAAACATCTCTTATTATTAATTTTAAGTACCATAATTTTTTTGCCATTTTTTTGGCACACAGTTTGGAGGCTAGACACATTTGGCATATAAGTATTTCAAATTATCCCATCATTTTTATTGTACAAAAAAAAGAGGCTTAATTTCAAGTGTGTGCAATGAAATTCATTTTAGAATTTTTTTTCCTAAAAACAAAGATTTGATAAGTTGTTACACAAATATTGTATTGCATAAAAAAAAACTGCAACAACCACCTTTTTTTTCTAAATGCTCTGCTTACAGAAAATATATGATCTTGGTTTTAAGTAATTTTATAGGCAAAAATTAAGATTGTTATATGTGTAAAAAATTGCTCTAGAGGGAAACTAGTTAACCACTTGCCTACCCACCATAATAATTATACAGCGGCAGGGCGGCAAGTGCAGGCACAATGACGTATGTGTATGCCATTGTGCCTGCTCTGGGTTAGGAGAGTGCAGTGTGCCCCTCCTGTGACCGCTGTGTCCACTGGACACAGCAGATTACAGTTACTGGTAATTGGTAAACGAGTATCATATGATTGCTATGATTGGTCATAGCAATCACATCATAACAATGTAAACAACCTGTCATGAATGGCTTTCCATTCATGAACAGCTTGCTTACTGTTTTGATATGTGATTGGCCCACACCAATCACATGGTACCTGGCTACCTGTACCATGTGATTAGCTGTAGCCAATCACAGATATAATTTTTTTCAAAAACAGAAAAGAAAAAACCCAGTGGTGATCAAATACCACCAAAAGAAAGCTCTTTGTGTGTAAAAAAAATTATCAAAATTTCATTTGCATACAGTGTTGCATGGCAATGCAATTGCCTGTTAAAGTAGCACAGTGCTGAATAACAAAAAATTGCCTGGTCATGAAGGGTATAAAACCCTCCGGTGCTCAAGCTCTGCTGATTATCTGCTGATGGAAGCTAATGGAAGCTGATGATCTTCTGCTATCAAACTGCAGCCTAAAAAAATGATTCTGCACACTTAACTTCCTGTTTCTGACCTGACTTGCCTTGTGACCCGCTTAGAAATCTGCTCTTCTGGTATTGCCCTTGGCCTACCCCTCGCTTCAAATTCTGCCCAGTGAGTACCTGCCACCGATCCCTGCCTGAATCCTAACTACAATTGTGCTTGTTACAATGATCCTGCTTGCTACTCTGTTTCTGGCCTGGTAATCTGTTGCTGACTTTGGCTTGTACCCATCTTTTGCTAACCTCTGTCTGTTCTGCTGCTGAGGATCAGGCAACCTTTTGCTGATTGCTGCTTCCAGATCCAGATATGTCTGCCTGTTCTGCAGTGTCTCAGCTCTCCCCTGCATTGAGCCACAACGGGCACCAGCTTTTTCAAGCTTCAGGTCTTCGGATTAAAATAAACATAAAGGCAAAACTTTTTTTAGTTTTGGATACAGTGGAGATGGATTAGAACATCTAATATTGTCTGTACAATTGATGACTTGATGAATAGTTTTTGAAAGTACTTCAAAATTTCCTTTCCTTTTAACATTGCAACGAATGTAATTTCCTGAACAAAAAAACACATTATCTGTTAGAAATTAAACCGGTCATAGATGGTTCGAATCTCGGCTGGTTCAGCAGGGACCGGAGGAGGTTCTATCATCTATGGGCAAGTTAATTGCACCCAAGCCGATCCAGCGATCTTGGGTACAACCAGTATGTTGGATTTTTAGCATGCAATTATTGCCAGAGGCTATAGCCTTTAGCAGTAATCACTGTGCTCCCTGCGCCCCCCCCGCTGGGAGAACACAATAGCTCTGTGGGAGGGATTCCCCCATCAACACTCATTGTGTTGATGGGGGAATCGAGTGATTTTCTTGAAAAATCGAATAAACATTCTCGAAAGGGAAGTTTTCTAGGGAACCTCTTTTAGTGTATGTCTTAATCCTACATCAAGGTAATTTGGCCAGAGGATGTCTGCACAGGTCTCAGACTGCCCACAGATATTGATTCATTTTTATTTTTATTATCTAACATCTGTGGCCCAGAGTTTTTGTAATTTGTATTCAATTAATTGAGTTGAAGCCTTGCCCTACCATTTTCCAGAACAGCCTTTGTATCATGGCAATAGAAGAAGAAAAATATCAGAAAAACATTACACTAATTTCTTAGGGCAAAAATAGGCAAAAAAGCAGAACAAACTGTAACTATACATACAAAGCAAAATGCTTAGAAGGCAAAAAATAAAATAGAAACAGTGATTGTACAGGCACAAAATGCTGCCTCAGTGGATAGCACATCTGTCTTGCAGCAGATGTGTTACACTCTGTTCTCTCCAGCGGTTAATTTATACTATTGCACCATATGCCTGGAGGTTTGTAAATATTTGACTACTGCTCTGCCTGTACTAAAAACTGGCAATGGGTGACCATGGCTTTCTTTCACTGCATAATTCTTGAACCTTCATTTTTTTTTCTAATTTGAATGTTTCAAAGATACCATAATTTCTATCATTTTCTACTGTAGCTTCCTCAGCACTTTCAAATGCTAAAGCCTCACATACTATTTGTCTCAGAGGAGGAAATGCGTCCGAGTATCTGTGAATGCTTTACCCACCAGTTATGATATGAAAAGTGCTGCTATCTGCATTAGCCTCCAATGATAACATTTCTTACCACAGGTTTACCTCTCAAAATCCCCCCCCCCCCCATGCCCTGTACACACGGTCGGATTTTCCAACAACAAATGTTTGATGGGAGCTTGTTGTCGGAAATTCCGGCAGTGTGTACACAATTCCAACAACAAACTCTGTTCTGGTAAATTCCGATTGTGTGTACACAATTCCGACGCACAAAGTTCCACACGTGCTTTGAATCAATTACAAGACGGAAGCGATCGGTCTGGTAAAACTAGCGTTCGTAATGGAGATAGCAAATTTTTTAATCTTTTAATGCAGCGCATTCTCTTCTTCTTTAGAATGCTAGAATAATGAAGTTGTTTTGCTGCTCATATTCACACAGAGTTCTGACAACTTGATTTCTTTATTATTTTTATATACACAGCGCAAGCGTGAAACTCCGCCCGCCCCTGACCTTCTTTTTAGTATATTCCCCGCCCCTTCTCTTTCACGCAGTGGGAGAGCACATGGCAGAGAGACAACAGGTGCATGAAGACAGCAGCAGCAACGACAAAAGCCCGGAGCCATCCTATACATGTCTACATTATTTACATCATGAAAGAGGGCCCCATTCTCACTGAGAATGCCACCCCCTTTCCTAATCAGCATAGAACTTCAGCAATGGTTTGACCAACAACAGTCCTGATATGCGTATATGAGTCCATTATTTGAAGAAACAGGCAATTATTCCTCTATCACAGCGTATTCTAACTAGCTACATGCCCAGTGTCCATGACATGTTACCGTCCATTAACTTTACTTCAAATGGACTACATTTCCCAGCAGTTCCTTTTCTTCTTCCAAAGGCAACTCTGGGTACAAAGGGCATGACTGCATCTCAAGCAACAAGCAGTCAAGCCTGGATGCAAGGGATCACATTTCGGGACACAGGCCCCCTTGTAAAAGTACCTTCAGTCTGTCCACACGACAGTCAAAGACAAGGAGACTTTCTTCATCATTTGCAACGAACAATCTGCTGAAGTCCACAGATCGCTCTTCAGAGTGAAACACCACAACAATTTTAGTTTTTGGCCAACATGGCTCACATGATCACTTTCTGTAACTGCCAGCAGCATTCAGTCGAGCACAGTCCTGGCAATACAGCTTTCTGGGGTATCCCCCACTGACAACACTTTAAATGGGTGTGCAAGGTGGCTTTTAGCATAGCGTCCTTGACATCACACAACCTGTATTTGTAATCCACAAGGTAATGGTATCACTTTAATGAGACTTCAACAATAATATCTGGGATCTGGCAGTGTTATATCTTCTCCCTTGCATTTACAGTGACAACATAATATTTAGCATCTTTCTTGTCTGGCCTCACGCTGTCCAGATTAATTTTACAGCCGTAGCCCCAGGCATTTACCATGAGAGGTATTTCCCTTTTACAAGAACTTTGTACCTGTCAGGGCTGGACTCAGCCCTTCCTTCTCAGAGCAGGCCGCTCAACTGTTGGTCAATTTTCAGCTCCAATCTTTTCCACAGTGACTCCCCTGATGATGATATCCTGTTTGTCAGTCCTGCTGGTTACTTAGCTGTTCAGTTCAGTTCCTCTCTGCCTTTGCCTTGGTCAACACATCCAGAGACTCTAGTGTGTACCTGTTGAAGACTTGCTTGGCTGACGTCAATTCTGGTTCCTGATCGTGCTTGCTGTTCCACTACGCTGATTCTCCGGTTTCCTGATTTCCAGGCCTGTCCTGATCTCTGGCTCCCTGACGTCCTGGCTTGTCTGACTATCCGTTCCGGTTACCGAACTCTGGCTATGCTTTGACTACGTTGATCTGTTTGCCTTTTATCACTATTATTATAAAACAAGTGTGATTTTAACTGCACTTCTGTCTCAGTCTGATTCATGGTTTCTGACAGTACCAAGAACTTGAATAGCTTCAACAGAGCGTCTTTTAACTCCATGAGAGAGACAACTTTAGCATTTCCACAACAGTTACTATTAGTACCCGGGGTCGGGCAGGATCGAGGTTTCTTTCTTGGCATTTACCGTAGTGATAAACTTTTTTTTGACTCCTTTTGTGAAACTAACATTATTAACATTATTAACATTAGTTCATGAAACAGGTAACAATGGGGCTTCCAATCCCCGGTTCCTGGCCATATTTTGATGATAGTAACTTAATCATACGATTCATAAAGTGGTGGGACTTTTGGAACTCCGCCAACAGTGGAACATTTCTTCTATTAGAATTAAGAAGTGAACAGTACGGAATACAGTCTTTCAAAGTTCATCACACGATAGCAACTTTACATCACCGTCACTTTATCTTCCTCGGCCTTTTGTGCCTTCTTGTCCGAGATTCCACGAGCAGGGTATAAGATTTAAATCCTTGCATATGGGGCATGCGGTGCTAATCACCCCACCACAATAGCAGGTGACTTAAGGAATCCAGCGTTCTTGGCAATCTTCCGCCATCACCCACACTAGTTCCTCATCACTGTAACTCCACTCCTCACTACCAGACAAGGCACAAAATCCAGGCTCAGGTAGTCAAGCAGAACACCTGGCTCTGTAATTGTTGAACACTCTTTAGCCAGTATATAGTTAGGTATGAATGGTGCGTTTGCAGCCACCCCTAAGGCATCCCCTTTAGCGACCGCTGGCATCAATTTCCCTTCAGACACACCAATCTCACTTCTCACTGGCTGACACGGCCCCGGTATTTTCCTCTCGAGTAGCTCAGACATCAAAGCGAGCAGCTGGGCTTGACCTCGGCCTCTAGGGGTGACTTGTGCGCTGGATCCTGGGTGGTCACCAATGCAGTGTCGGCAGCTTCTTGACTGATTCGGGTGATGGCTGATGAGCTCTGGACATCACTCCTAGCTGGGACAGAGACGTTCCTGTCCTGGTCTACCTGGTCAAAATCCTCTGAGGCTGGGTCGTAGAGACAACCTCAAACAGGTGCTTTCCACAGCATCCACATCTGATCCAAGGCCTCAACTGCGGGGTCAGGCCAGAATACTTTTCACAGATCAGTCCCAACGCCTCATAGCCTCCAACTGTGGTGTACAGGGCAAGTTGACCCTCTGTTGTATACCCACTCCGGTATTAGTCAGAACACCCTTCGACCGACTCCAGTTAAGATCAAAACCTGAAAAGGTACATCGTCCAATCCGCCATTATGCTCCAGAACTGCCCCATCTTCTTCTTGAACCCACACTCAGACACATGTGGCAACACTTCCTTATCCTCCTTCCTTTTTTGGGAACTGTGGCGCCCACCTTCTTCTTGCCGTGGCGCACCAAAACTATAATGGAGTACATTTTGGAGTCTGTATTAACCCTCACAGCACTGGGGGAAGTGTCAAAAGACCAGGCTGATCTTCTCCCTCGAGCAATGAGACTTGGTGGTTCTTCCCCACATTGATAGTACACACGACAACACAGTCTATAAGAAGGGTAAAAAGCTCCATCGGGATTTCGTCTGGCTCCGTGGGAAGGTGGCAAGTAATTGCCACCTTCCCACGGAGCCAGACGAAATCCCGATGGAGCTGAAGCCGGTTGCTATGGGCGACTGCTGCAAGGACAAAGCCTTAGCCCCACGTTGGGCACCAAATGTAGCAAGGTCCCTGGCCTTGTCCAGTCTAATGAGAACTTTCCAGGCCAAAGATAGCTGACATCCTTTTGAATGTTGTGGGTTGTGAGGCATAGTGGGTGCAAGGTAGACAAAGTTATTGGGCACCAGACACTTCTTTGATGTAAAAGAGGTTTTATTTCTCTTAACAGTCCTTTTTGTATTTTTGGGCGAAGGAGGGTTAGGGCCAGGACACCCTTATGTAGCTGTAAATTTAATTGACAGACTCAGAGACTTCAATAGGGGCACAGCCTTGCAGGGAAAGGCCCCAGCAAGGTGCCACATCTGCACATGCAGGAAATATTGTCTCCCATGGCAACAGTCCCCAACTCAAATGCAACAGTTCCTTCAGCTTCACTACAACTGCCTCTTGTAGTTCTTCAACACTGAGCTCCCAGTCTTTCGCTAGACCCTCTGATTCACTGACTCAGAATCCCTTGAGCTCCTCCAGTCTTTGCGGTGGTATCTTCCTCAAGCGTCACCCCCCTTTCCTAGCTGGGTCCCTAGCTTAGCTCTCCAGATACTTCTCAAACTTCACCCCTGCTGAACGTCTCAGTCCCTAGCTTGACACACAAGGCTGCTCCGCAAGCATCTGGTTGGGTCCCTGACTTGATCACCGCCTGAAGTTTCCCAATTCTCCACCGTGCCCATTTGGTGAGAATGTTGCTCCGGTACTTGCTTCAGTTACTCACTGGGGTCCCTGGTAATAAGGTGGTTGGTCCCTTTGTGGCCAGAGCTTCCCTTCTGCCTCCGACCACTGACAGATTCTCCTGGCTGCAGAACCGTCACTTCTGGTTGGACTGTAAGCCGCAATCCCAACCCTGCACTGCTCTCTTACTTCGGGATAGGCCCTCACACAGCCTAGCAGCCAGATGCCCCGGGATAGGCCCAATCTCCGGCCTAGCAGCCCGGGGCACACAGCAAATGTCCATGCAGACAGCCGTCCAGGTGGCACCGAACGTAGATCACCTGACTCCACCAGAATATATAGGTTCTCCCAGCAGGCCAAGGGATTTAAGAAAACCCCTGCCCATTGGCTGAGATATCCCACATACCCATAACTTGACCTTGAGTTGCCCTTCTCATGTCTAGTACCACCAAGTACCTGGCCACCTAGTGGTAGAAGAGAAAAGTGCAGCAAGGACAAACTTAGGGGGAAATCAATAGATCTCTATCAATCAACCGGGATAACTACACCTGGCAAGTAAATTTGTGAGGAGCTCCCTGCCTAAACTACAGGGTGCTACAGTATTTAGTAGTTTATATTTATTAAAATAATTGCATTTCCATGTTCTGTGTACTGTGGGAGACTAGATATAGTGAAAGTAGGGTCCTGTGTTTAGCAACACTTTAACTCTTCCCTTCCCATACCTTAAGACCAGGCCATAGATCTCTGTAAAGCAGGTTTGGATCCAGTTGGATAACAACAGCTAGGTAGGGAGCCATAAAATCACTTCCTTTGCTACCGGAAGTCCTTTTACGACTGGCTGCTTTGTGCCTTGAACTTGTGCTTGGTTACCCTTAGCAACTACACTTCAGTTATTGTCTGGCAGAGCTAACCTTTTGTAGTAGTGTCACTTCCCACCCCATAATGCTTTACAGACCCAGGTTCTTTTAGAAGCCAGAACCAACATGCACCTATTTGTGTAACTTCAGACGAGGCTTATAACGGTTATTGTAACTATACTGAACACGATGCATGATACAGTTCAATATAAGCACTGTCCTGTCCCTAATGCTAATTAGAATAATGCAGTGGCCCAGGCATACCTCCGTGAGTTGAGAGTCTATTATGGCATAGTCCATGGCTTGGATGTCCTCCGCAATTCCCAGTTTCTTCAGCAGCCCACCTTGAATCCATCAGTATCCACATTCCTGAATTCTGGACATTGGCTGTCCCCCTTGTTATAGCACAGGTGGGCCGGCCAGGACCCAAAGCCCGGGAACTGAGTTAAAAAGAATTAACCCCTTTCCCAGCCTGGGCAGGTGCTGAATAAAATCACTGTACACATTTCCAACCTGCCTACAAGCTGTATTCATCAAATATTTGTTTACTCAACTTAATGGAGAATGCATAGGGAAACTGACACCGTTACTTGACTTGGTAATGGTCACAACACTTAAGTAAAACTTAACTGAACTAAAGTCTGATGAAGAGAATTCTTCTACTGGAGTCCCAAAGAGATATACAAAGCCTGCACCTGAATCATCTTGCCAGCACACACACAAAATTCATAACTTTGGCACAGTACTGACTCTAAATGAGCATCCTGCCTTCACTTGACCTGCCTTCACCTGACTTGCAGCTGCATGCCCATTAAAGATACTTGACTCAGACATTAGGAAAGCCAAAGCAGCTAGGCAAAAGCATTTTCAAAAAGAGGTCAGCAACAGCAGCTAATATCAGTACAGGTATAGGGTATAGTGGTCAGAGCAATACCAATCACTGATCTATGCTGATGCATCGCTGGTTATTAGCACAAATATATCTAAAAATATGCAGTTATATTCATTCACTTTGCATATAACTGTGTAAGGCCTTTTTCATGTTGGTGCAAGCAATGGAAACCATAACTTCTGTACAGTAGGGCAAAGCAATAAGACAACAGAACTTTTATCTAGGAAATAACACTGTTTTACCTCTCCTGCCAGAGGGGTGGGTTTGGCACAATAGGTTGTGTCTTCGCTAATGGAGCTTCAGATGGTCCTTCCACCCAAAACCTTTTTCCCAGCCAGGAATGTGCACATCATGGTTGCTACAATGGGATTCCAGGGAGACCCTGTATGGCAGAGTAGCCACCCTATAGGCAGAAATACTAGGGGCATAGTTTAGTTGCAGAATTGTGCTGCAAAGACAATAGGGACAGCAACAACAGAAGTACATGAGGTATGGTGCTACATAAAAACTGTTTGTTAAAGGCTAAGTACACCTTTATAACTATGTTTCAAGTTACATCTTTAGCGTGTAACATTAAACAGTTTTACAGTCCGCAGCACCCCACCAGCCTTACTAAATACGGGTGTTCTTTTCCCCACACACATTTTCATTAATTCGTTGTGGTTCTGCGCAGATCTGCCCACACAGCTGCGTCATCCTTCCACAGAGATCTGTGAGTGGAGAGACTGCAAGTCCCATCTGCCACCATGGCAGAGGGACTCATTGATCTCAATAGAACACAAGTGTGGTGACATCACCGTACTTGCAGTTTCGTTAATACTTCCCCAGCCCTGTTACCAAAGGTCTGTTACTGGTTTCTCCCACTGACATTAAGTCACCTTTCACCACTCTCTTTTGTGGTGACACAAGCTGAGGGAAGAACCAGTGATAGCTAGGGGGACATGGAGATTGAAACTCCCAGAAGTGTCAGTTTCCCAGCAGACTCCAAGTGACCATTTCACAGCATCAGATAGGATTTCACTGGCCTGGGCAGCATGAAAGATAAGTAATGGTATGGTTTTGCTGACTATCTTCTGTTCGGTTGCTTTAAGACTCTTGGTTGGCAGGTCTGTAGAAACACGTTCAGACTTGGATGTTATTTTGAAATTTTTACAAATAAACCTTTCCTATATTTAATATTTGATGCAAGCATGTGGAACCTAGTAGAGAGATATAACAAAAACTGCATGCAAAGACTTTGTGTGCTATTCTTTCATCTTTCAACAAACAGTTTTATTACCATACCTCTTCAATAAAGATATGTTTAACATAGCACACACCAGCATATACATTTTACTCAATCATCATATTTACATTTTTCTTGGTAAATAAAGAATCACAAGACTTGTTCGAAGTCACAAGAAACTGATGCTGACAAGCAGACTAATGCATCATTCTTCATTTTGCAGACAACTCTGTTCTGACCACAAGATGACCCCAGCCAAAGTTCATGAAATGTGAAAATGTGAAATCTACAAAAATATTATTTTAAAAGCTCAGTCCCTGGTACACACAAGTACATAGACAGTTAAAAAAAGCTGAAATAAAATGGCACAATCCAGACACAGGTCCTGACCTATAAGCTAAAAAGCAGAAAAATGTAATTAGCGGGTGATGTAGGCCACCATTACACTACAATTTATGGCACCCATAAAGTTGGTGCCATGTTAGGGGAGGTGTGTGAGTTTCCCCCTCCCTATCTAAGTGCATCATATAGTGCAAAATCATTGTTGTCATCCATGAGGAATTTAAGTTCATGGATAAGTACAGACAGCATGCACACTGTTCCCAGTATGTCTACATGGCAGACTACAGCTCATGTACTTAAGTTTAGCAGGAGTTTAAGTTTAGCAGGAGATGTATCCCACACCTCCATGTAAGCAGGGGTTAGTACCCTGGAGTTATACATTCCTAAATCAGGATCAGGGCTACCAACACTTGGCGTAGTTAGCAGGATAAGGTGCTTCACCACCTGGAGATTTGTCGGCCTCACTAGGTGAAGGGGTGCTGGGAGGTGTTGCTGAAGTGTGGCTGTGTTCAATGTGAGAACAAGGAGTCATTCAACAATGTGAACAAACTGCATCTAGGATGTGCACATTTAAGAAAATTGCTCAGGAGGAGGTTAAGTCCCAGATTGCTATGCTGATTTATTGAGGTATTACAGTTGACACTGGACTGTGGATGACCCCACCCAAAGGGTTTTCCATTTGCCCAAATAGGGTGAGTGAAACCCCAGTGCCAATATACCCTTACTGTGGGCAGTTGAATGTAACCATTAAACCTTGGGCACAATGAGGGAGATGCCGTGTGTTCCTCTTTCAGGTTCTTCCCGACTGCAAGCAACTGCCCTGGGAGGAGGGTGTCTGCCAGGAAGATCCTGTAAAACAACCGGAGATGGAGCATCTGGACTCTCCTAGGCTGGGTAGCAGACAGGTTCCACCAATGTCACCGGATTTGAGTCTATCCTTAGGGAGCACATGAAGGAGCTTGAAAAGAGACATCCACTCTGCTGCCTTTTGTGGAGAAACTACTTATTAGTGATGCCACTAGTGAGGAAGCGGCGGAATCTGGTGCTGTACCTGTGCCGGAGGATCAGGAGCCAAATGAGGAGACAAGAGACCATACGGGTCTGGGGGTTGTGTGGGCGAATCGCAAGTTGAGGCTGCCAAGGTATCCAAAGAGGCTCAGGGAGCTTTTTTGGGTGTTCCTTTGGCCCAGGTGGGTGAAAAGAGGTCTCACTATCTTTATAAAGATTAGTGTAATAATAGATTTTTTGCTCTAGAGCATATCACCAAATGTTAATGCAAAGCATCACATCTTTTTGTTGAAACTTCCTGATATTGGAATGCTGGGATGACCAGCAGGGCTAAAACAAGACTAAATATTAGATGGAATCGTAGCTAAGACAGAGACGCGAGACAAATAATCAGGGTACACACCACTCAGATCCTTTGCAGCGCATTAAATATACAAGTATTGCACTAAGGCAGCCCAATGGGCTGTCTAATGCACTACAACCATTTTAAAAGTCACTGTGCTGCATTTTTGGAAGAACAATGCAAAACGCAAGAGTGCATTAGCGCTTGTCAAGTGCACCAGGATGGTACACTTGGATGCCATCCAGAATGAATGGTACCACTTCACACCAACCAACAATGCTCGTTACCACAATGGACTGGTGTGAAGGGCCCAAGGTAACAGGATGGAAAGAAAGCCATGGTTAGGAACAAAGCAACACTCTAGCAGCGGTGAGTCAAGATTAAGCTAGAGAGCTAGTTTTGCAAAGGAGGTAAAACTGAATAAAGCACATCCACAATATGGAGTATAGCACTTGCCTAGTAGAAGGCAGTGGTCACTTGGTAGGAGAAGGCACTTTTAACCATCCAATAACAAGTCATATAAATAAACAAGCAAAAATGCAACTATGCCCAAAGACAACTTTCTTGTGGCCATGTTGACCACATCATATGATCATGGAAAATATATGAACAAGTGACCCACACATGGAAAGTCTAATGCCTCGTACACACGATGGCACATTCCGAAAACAAAATCCATGTTTTTTTTCCGATGGATGTTGGCTCAAACTTGTCTTGCATACACACGGTCACACAAATCTTGTCGGAAATTCTGATCACCAAGAATGCAGTGACGTACAACACGTACGACGAGCCAAGAAGGTGTTGGGAGGAACAAAGAGAAAGATCAGGTTGGTATTTTGAGACTATTGTAGGTTAGCAAACACTGAACGGTGGGTAAGGTGGATGGGTCTGGCAGC
Source organism: Lithobates clamitans (assembly GCA_037952925.1). Taxonomy (NCBI): domain Eukaryota; kingdom Metazoa; phylum Chordata; class Amphibia; order Anura; family Ranidae; genus Lithobates; species Lithobates clamitans. Next base: position 3,241,877 of record JBBGZY010001190.1, read on the forward strand.
AGCATTCATGATGGACTGACAAGGGAATAGCCTATGTAAAAGTAATCCAATGAGGGAGGAGGGAGTTGCAGTAGTCGAGGCGAGAGATGACCAGGGAGTGAACTAGGAGCTTTTTGGCATCATTAGTTAGAAAGCTGCATATTTTGTGATACTGCGCAGGTTGAAGCAGTAAAATTGGGACAGTGATTTGACGTGGGGCTGAAAGGAGAGTTCAGAGTCCAGGACTACACCTAGAACTGTCATGAATCAAGTGTGACCAGAACTGCGTGGACAGCAACAGAGGAAACCAAACGCATGTAAAGTGAAAATAGAGTAATTTATTAAAGAAAGTGAAATATAAATACAAACACCTCCCATACAACACAGTGCACAACAAACCAACTACCAGACTAATGCCCTGTACACACGATCCGACATTGACCGGACATTCCGACAACAAAATCCATGGATTTTTTCCGACTGATGTGGGCTCAAACTTGTTTTGTCTACACACGGTCGCACAAAGTTGTCGGAATTTCCGAATGCCAAGAATGCAGTCATGTACATCACGTACGACGAGACTATAAAAGGGCAGTTCAGAAGAACTTTGGGCTCCTTTTGCTAATCTTGTGTTATTAAAAGTTTGGTGAGAGACGATTCCTGCTTTTTCAGACTCGTGGTTTTCAGATCGTTTTCTGCTGTTCACTTTGTGCTTGTGGGTTTGAATCTGGTCTTCAGTGAGTGCAGCGAGTTACCCTTGACTTTGTCATTGTGTTCTTGTTCGTTCGTTACTGATTTTCAGGTCGCTCTTCACAGGCCTTGCTGTTCTTCAGTGCATTCTATTACTTCGTTCTGAGCAGCCGACCGTTATCTAGCCATGTTGCGTGTATGTACTCATTGTAGAGTTCGTGCTGTGCGGGGGCTTGGTGTGACACAAGCCCAGTCCATGAACAGGGTGGGGAGGAGTTCATGGACCAAGAATTGGTTGCTCCAGCGTGACCAGTTCTGCCACATGCCTTTGCTCCGTGAGATCCGTGAGAATAATCCTGATGATTTCAGGAACTCTCTCAGTATGACGGACCCCGTATTTCACCATTTGTTGGCTTTGCTGACCCCCTATATCAGCAGGCAGGATACCTGCATGAGGCAAGCCATCACTCCGGAGCAGAGGCTGGTTGCCACCCTGCGGTACTTGGCAACGGGGAGAAGCCTGCAGGACCTTAAGTTCTCGATAGGCATGTCCCCCTAGGCTCTGGGGATCATTATCCCGGAGACCTGTTCTGCCATCATTCAGGTCCTGTAGAAGGAGTATATTAAGGTAAGATTTATCCTTTAACATCACCTTTTTTTGTATTTAATGTTTGATAATATATTGTATTTCTTTCCTCATTCCCTAATTACCATAATTGTAATTGTAATATGCTTTGAATGTCCCCTTTGTGAAGCTGGCCGTCCTGGCTTGCCCCCCCTGAGTGCCCGCAAGGTCCGTCTAAGATACATGGAATACTTTGCGGGTAGGGGGGCCATCGATATGCCAGACAATGTCTAAGACATTTAAAAAAAATTTTTTAACTACTAAAATATTTGCTGACATTTACTGCTTGTGTTTCTTTTAGCTGACCCTGACTGAAATTTGGGGATTCCTTAAAATGGCATGATTTGATTGATGACACTTTGCACTACCCACTAACCCCCATTGTCACAGAAAACACCAATTTTACCACACAAAAAGTTTAGGAGCTTTGAAAGAAGAAGCCACACATTGTTGATTATCAATCTTTTTAATACAAGCACAATCACATGTGCATTTATAAAAGATTTTTAAAACAAACCAACATGTTTGTTGTATAACAATTTTTTTGGTCACATTAATAAAAGTAGAAATGTCCATTTAAGGTAAAACAGGCACGTTTAAAACCAACAAGAAATACACAAATCTGGAGCTTACAAAGTTCAACTTTATTAGAAATTGAAGGCAATATCAGACATGAGTATTTATAAACTTTGTTTGATATTGTGTTCAGCAGATGGGGTGAAGTCACCCCTGGAAAAGCCAAATTTTGAAGATGCACACAAATTGCCGAATGTCAACATGTAGCTGCCATCATGGGGGATCAAGGGACGTGTTTTGGGGGTGCAACTCCTACCTCTCAGCTACTTTATTATTGAGGAAGGGGTTGCACCCCCAAAACGCATACATTAATCTCCCATGATGGCAGATAGCACATGTTGACACACTGTGTGCATCTTCAAAATTTGGCTTTTTGAGAATATGTCAAAAAATGAGAAAAATATTTTCTGTAAAAAAAGCACAACTAAGTAAGGGATTTTGAGGGGTTTTAAACTCTCCCTAAAACATCAATGATGTTCTTCATTTTGTTTTGAACATCATTGATGTTTTGCTTGATGTTTCCCAAGTCCCTATTACACCCCATGATCTCCCCGATCAGAAACTGGGCACTTTCACTGGTGAAATGACCTTGATCCACAACATCACCATCACCTAAAAATATAGAAAAAAAACCCACCATGTATTATAAATATGCCGGCATTCATCTCTTACCTGAGCCTGTGGTTGCAGACACTCACCTGTTGTGGTGACTGTTTCGATTAAGTCTCCTTCCGCCTCCTCCTGTTGGCTTTGGGGGATTTCCACTTCCTCATGAGGTGGGGGTCCGTGGTTTCCTCTGATGAGTGGTGTCCTCTGAGTCTTTTCTCCCCTATGTAAAAAAAAATAGGTATACTCAGCACACAGATATTTGATGGCAGAAATAGTAATATGAAACATTGCTTGGAAGTGGGGTACAATTGTCTGTTTTGGCAGAGTTCCAAGATGAAGAAATATTTATTCACTTTGTAAAGCTTGAATACTTACCTGTTTTGTACAAGCTTCACAGATAGAGTCACCCCTATAGTATCCACTGGAGCACCTGTGTGGGGCTCCCTAATAAAAAGGTTGTTCTTGTGTCCCACACTAGTGCTCCTGTGTCCAGATGTGTAAACAGCTGCTGAGTGTCCTCTCCTTACACAGAATCTAGTTTGCATTTCATTCTATTTCCAAACCCATCTAGACACCAAAATTTATTTAACAGAAGTATGCCTGAAAAAATGTATTGAACTGCATCTGGACAAAACATGGTGTTTTATTGGCCGAGCGAACAATTTTTTCTACGAACCAATAATGTGTCCATGAACATGAAAGTTGCCATTTTAATCTACAACAGTATAGAAAAGCACATGGAGCAGCTTGAACATTCTAAAAATAACGAATAGGAACACAGGACAACTACTTACTTTTTTGAAGCACTCTCCTGATCCTTCTATACTGATCGTGCTCCCTTAATTTGAGGTCAAAGGACATATTTGAGGCCTTAAATCGTCTCCTCCGGGATCGGGACGTTTCTGGCTCCGGGCTTTCCTCCTCCTCCTCGTTGCTGTAATTAGCACGCACCTGCTCTGTCTCCGCCATGTGCTCTTCCCCACTGCGCCGAAAGAGAAGGGGCGGGGAATAGACTAGAAAGAAGGTCAGGGGCGGGCGGAGTTTCACGCATGCGCAGTGTATATAAAGCGTAACACGCGTGCGTAGTACGTACGATCTGTGAGAGGAGGAAGGAGTATCGGAAGCGCCGATTGTGATAACGAAGGTAACATTTAAACTTGGGTCTATACTGCTTAGAAATTGAGGCCTATATTGGGACAATATTAGGAGACTTAGCCTGACATTAGGGTTTGTCTTGTGTTGTGTCTTGCAGAGAAAATGGATATATTGAAGGATCAGGACTTTATCCCCATATTCATTGATCTGTTCAGGGAGCTGCCCTGTCTGTGGCAGGTAAACCACCCCGATTATAAGAACCAAACAAAGAGGAAGGCAGCGCTGGATAATTTGCTGCAATTTGTGAAGCCAGTGATCCCTACGGCAGACATCACCTATTTGAAGATCCTGATTGGTGGCATGAGGAACACTTATCTAAGGGAGCGCAAGAAGGTCCAGGATTCCTTGAGATCAGGAGCAGCAGATGACATTTATGTACCCAGGCTGTGGTACTATGACAGGCTGCATTTTCTGGCAGGTCAGACTGAACCCAGGCCAGCACTCTCCACTCTTCCTTCCATGCTTCTTTCCTCCCCAGCTGAGGCTTCTGACGTCTAACCTGGGCCTTCCAGGCAGCAACATGTGGAGGAGCCCAGCTTCAACCAGGTATAGCATTCTTCAAAATATTTCTGGTTGTCAAATTAATGATGTTAAATATATGTTATTTTGGAGTACTAATTTCTGATTGTGATTGATGAACCAAAAACTAAAACGATCTCCGTTTTTCCTACACAGGAAAGTCTCAGCCAGGAGGTGGCCAGGCCAAGTAGGCTGCCCGATACCCAGGTCCCTCCCCTCCGCCTTCCAAGAAAAAGTGGCAGGAAGAGGAGTAACCTGGAGGAGGCAGCAATTGGCCTATTTTGGAAGGCTACTGAGGCCCTCAGAACCCTCCACAGCGTGGAAGAGGATTTTGCTGACCTAACAGCATGCAAAATGCTGCAAATGGAGGAAGGCCAACGCCTCTTATGTTAGTTTTTCATTTTAGAAGCTCTAAATAAGGGGTTGAGGGCCCAACTCACATGCCAAAGCCACATTTGTGAGCTCACCCATGGTCCTCCTCCTCCTCTTCCAGGTCCTACTCCTCCTCCTGCCACACCTTCAACACCAGAGCCACAGCCGGAAAGGAAGCGTGTAAGGAAGACCAGAGAGTGAGGACCTGGGTTCAGTTTGGTCTGGAAAAAGATGCAGGCTCTTGTATGACCTGGGGACATACATGTCATCTGCTGCTGTTCATGGTCTCTTGGACTTCTGGACCAGATTGTACTCCCTTATATATGGACTCCTCAGACCACCAATTTTTCAGAAAAATAATTGATGTCTGCCCTGGGGCCAAAGGCTTCGCCAATTTCTGATGTTTATCCAGCATTGCCTCCCTCTTTGGTTATGACCCCTTAATAAAATTAATTTTTGTTTCAATTATACTCGCCTATGTGTGTTTTCATTCAAAAAGGACAGTTTGTTTGTGAGGAGGCAGGTACATTTCAAAAATATAATGTGAAATTAACAAGAGACACCAACACCAAGCAATCTCCTTGAGATTAATAAATAATACAAGATAATAATGGTGTTGTGGTAACTTGACACACAAAACACACCAAAACTATTCTGGAGTAAAAAAAAAAAAAAAAAAAAACAAGATCAGGCTTTAAAAAAATACAAAACCAAAAAAAATAATTACAAAACCCAAAATTACAATTTTTAAATTTTTTAGTCAGATGTGACAAATTAAAAAATATTGATGAAATCACGACAAATAATAAAGAAAGAAGTTTGTGAGAAGTCTGTGTGAATATGAGCAGCAAAACAACTTCAATCAGCTAGCATTATAAAGAAGAAGAGGGTGCGCTGCATTAAACAATTTAAAACATTGCAGCATGACGAAAGTGCTATATCCATTCCGAACGGTAATTTTACCAGACCGAGCAGTTCCGTCTCGGAATTTCTTCTGAGCATGCGTGGCACTTTGTGCGTCAGAATTGTCCACACACGGTCGGAATTGACGCGATCGGATTTGTTGTCGGAAAATTTTATAGCCTGCTCTCAAACTTTGTGTGTCGGAAAATCCGATGGAAAAAGTCTGATGGAACCCACACATGGTCGGAATTTCCAACAACAAGCTCTGATCGCACGTTTTCCGTCGGAAAATCCGACCGTGTGTACAGGGCATTAGACCCACAAATAGCAACAGTCAGACAGGTATATACAATAAATGGGGAATACCAGAACGTAGCCAGACCAGGGTCATCAACGGGAGATTAGCAGGGACTGAGCAAACAGCACAGGGAGAGGATGGACGGATCAGGGTGCAGGGCAAAGGTAAAGGTGACAGGGTCACAGGAGGGACAGGTTCAGGTACAGGGCACAGGGTTCAGGTACCAGGTTCAGAGATCACAGGTTCAGGTCAGGGCGCAAGGAAGATACCTAGGCAAGTTTGTGTGTGTTTGCCGGGCATTAATACACATCTGCTGCAATCAGGCCCAGGTGACACCTGATCGCAGGAGATAATGTCGGCTCCACACTACCGGGAAACACCCGCTGGTGGACGCCAGTACTGCGGCCCAAGGATCAACTAGTGCCACCAACAGGTGAAACCTTTCCTGACAGTTCCAGACTGCCAGGAGACACCCGCTGGTGGACATCAGCACTGCAAACCAAATATCCAACAGCGACACCAGCAGGTGGAACCTTTCCTGACAAGAACCTTGGCATGTGTGGACGGGTTGATAGTTGTGCCATCGATCCTGACAGAAATCAGGGGAAGGGGCACGTGGCTTGTTTATGGCAGCAGGGCAAGGACTGGGGGTATGACAGCAAATTTAATTTTTAACTTTAAAGTGGCTTAACATTGCCCCACTGTGCTATTGCTAAAGCACAGTTAACCCGTGGTTTTCGTGTGGGTTAGCTGCACTTTCTCATGGACTTCTGTCGCAAGGTCCCGGGGCCCCAGCGGCCTAATGGTGACTTCAAGGGTTAGGGAGAGCTGACATCTGCCCTTGTAGAGTGGGTTACAAAGCATGGTGGGATGCAAGAAGAAATGATGGGCCCCGGTCACTTTTGGATGCGAACAAGAGATTTATTATCTCTTAACAGAACTGTGGGAGAGAGGGTTAGGGCCAGGATACCCTTGAGTAGATGCAATGATGATTGGCAGACTCCAAGACTTCTATAGGTAGACAGCTATACAGCAGTATAGGTAGGACCACTGTCTCCTATGGCAACAGTCACTAACGGTAGTTGTACATAACTCTTGGTAACACAGAACAGTCCTTTACTTATCTCACAGTATCCCACTGTAGATCTTCACTCACTGAGCTCTCAGTCTCTCACTAGACTTCCAGATCCCAGTCGTCACTGGATCCCGCTGTATACTCCTCAAGCGTCACCCCGCTATTCTGCTGGGTCCCTGGCTTGGCACTTGCTAATGCTTTCCCACTTCTTCACCATCCCCGGCTGGTGAGAAGACTGCTTAGGTACTTGCTTCAGCTTACTCACAGTAGTCTCCGGTAACAAGGCTAATGGTCCCTTAGTGGCGACAGCTTCCCCTCTACCTCCGACCACAACTGGTACCACGTCTGGCTGAACCATCGCAACTCGGTTGGACTCCAATCCTGCAGTCCCAACAATACCCTTCTTCTCCTGCTCCTGGATGGGCATCAGGCAGCCTAGCAGCCAGGTGTCCCTGGGATAGGCCTCAGGCTTCCGACCTAGCAGCCCAGGGTGACATAACACATATCCACCCAGACAGCTGTCCAGGTGGCACAGAACCCAGATCACCCGACTCCACCCAAATAAATAGGTTCTCCCAGTAGGCCAAGGGACTTAAAGAAACCCGTGCCTATTGGCTGAGACACCCCATCCATTCATGATCTGTCCTTGCTATGGCTTTGTCTATCTAATGTCACCAGCTACAATGCCACCTAGTGACAGAAGAGAGAAGAGCAGCAATTCCAGAATTAGGGAGAAATCAGTGGATCTCCTAACAATTAGCCAGGATAATTACCTCATGGGAAACTAAATTTGTTAGCAACCCTGTCTAACACCAGGGTGCTACACATCTATAGGTTTTGGTGCAGTTTCAAAAAGTGTACCAAAACTCCTGCATACTGCATCTTTGGTATGCTTTCTGACACTGCACCAAAATTGCGGGACATTATAGCAGTCTATGAAAAAGCGCAGCTAACCCACACGCAACACACGGGTTAGCTTTGCTTTGCTCAAAGCACAGAGGGGCTGCACCAGAGCAGTGTGAAGCCCCCCTAAAATATTACCAAAGGCAAAACTTTTCTTTTAGCTTTGGATAGAGTGGAGAGGGATTAAAAAACCTGTTTTTATTGCTGTCTGCATCCCCCATTAGAGAGATACACCCTCCCTATTTGTCCTGTTTATTGTTGTCAATAAAAGTGAAAAAGAAAGAAAATCCCAAATTTTGGGTCTACATCTACAACGGGATTCCTTCACTTTGTAGGGATTTCCTGTCACATCCTATATTGGCTATGGGATGAAGGGGAATCTCCCCTATGGGACACAGATGGTTAACAAAAATGACAGGGGTTATAAACCTCCCTGAAAAACAACAAAAACTGGAGACCAAGCTCATCTAGAGGAAAGTCCTATAGGGCAGGTCTCGGTGAAGTGGGTGGTGACCGAACCCTAGACCTGTTAGTATAAACTTAGAAAAGAACAATTCCCTGTGTGTGGGCCAAAGGCCACCGGGTGGCAATCCTCTGAATACAAAAGCATATATATTCAAAAAAAATAGGGACAAAAGGTCCCAAAAGGTATTCTTCAGAAAGGATACAAAAAGTATAAAGGACTAATTTAACTTTAATTGTACAAAAACAAATAAATACTTGCAAAAATACTTGTCTAAAATAATGAAAAAGTTCCCAAATCCCTCCTCCAGACACATGTAATTAAAATTAAGACAAGAAGGTCTTAATGGAACACCGGTGTCCATAGCAAATCCAGCCATACACATCAGTCACCCATCTCACACACACAGTTCAATCTGATTGTTGTATATTCTCCGCAGATTGGCCTGGTAACTTAATAGAGACAAAAGTCACTGTGATATAAATGAGATTAGCCAGCGGTGATTATGTATGGAGAGTTCGTGTGTTCCGCTCAGCATATAACTTTCACTCAAAACTTGTAAAGCAGCAATGCATATGGATTTCAAAATCGCACAGTTTGAAAAGCGCAGGTCATTGGTTGCTATGTAGATATGAATCACAATTGATTAATCAGGAATAACATCGGTTAAAGGATGTTCAGCAAATAACTTCCACTCAGACTTGTAAAGCAGTAATGCATATAGATTTCAAAATCGCACAGATTTAAAAAACGCAGGTCATTGGTTGCTATGTGAGTATGGATCACACTTGATTAATCAAGGATAGTATCAGTCAAAGGGTGTTCAGCAAATAACTTCCACTCAGACTTGTAAAGCAGCAATGCGTATGGATTTCAAAATCGCATAGTTGAAAATCGCAGGTCATTAGTTGCTATGTAGGTATGGATCACAATGGATTAATGAGGGATAACATTGGTCAAAGGAAACAGTAACGGTATTAAGACAGGGGGTATTAAGGCAGGGGGTTAACCCAGTACAGCTCACCATTCTGACATCTTGATCCGTATGTCTGTATCCCCTATATTCATACAAATAGACCAGTCGCTCAGCGATAGAGACTCATAAGTTACCGGATATACTCAGTCATTGGAGATAATAAATGAATCTTCCTTCCATTTGAAAAGACAAAATGGGTAAAAGTCCTTCACAGACCTTCCTTATGCCCCGTACACACGGTCGGACTTTGTTTGGACATTCCGACAACAAAATCCTAGGATTTTTTCAGACGGATGTTGGCTCAAACTTGTTTTGCGTACACACGGTCGCACAAAGTTGTCGAAATTTCCATTCGCCAACAACGCGGTGACGTCAAGCACGTACGACGAGACTAGAAAAGGCCATTTCAGAACCAAGCGCGGCACCCTTTGGGCTCCTTTTGCTAATCTCGTGTTAGTAAAAGTTTGGTGAGAGACGATTCGCGCTTTTTCAGACTCGTGGTTTTCAGATCGTTCTTGTGGGTTTGTATCTGCTCTTCAGTGCGTGCAAGCAAGTTCCGCATGACTTTAAGTAGTCATTGTGTTCTTGTGCGTTCGTTACTGTTTTTCAGGTCGCTCTTCACAGGCCTTGCTGTTCTTCAGTGCGTTCTGTTACTCCGTTCTGAGCAGCCGACCGTGTTCTAGCCATGTTGCGTATGCGTACTCCTCGTAGAGTTTGTGCTGTGCGGGGGCTTAGTGTTGGGGTCCTGACCTTGACACAAGTCCAGTCCATGAACAGGGTGGGGAGGAGTTCATGGACCAAGAATTGGTTGCTTCAGCGTGACCAGTTCTCTCATATGCCTTTGCTCCGTGAGATCCGTGAGAATAATCCTGATGATTTCAGGAACTTTCTCAGGATGACGGACCCCGTATTTCACCATCTGCTGGCTTCGATGACCCCCTATATCAGCAGGCAGGATACCTGCATGAGGCAAGCCATCACTCCGGAGCAGAGGCTGGTTGCTACCCTGCGATACTTGGCGACAGGGAGAAGCCTGCAGGACCTCAAGTTCTCGACAGGCATCTCCCCCCAGGCTCTGGGGATCATTATCCCGGAGACCTGTTCTGCCATCATCCAGGTCCTGCAGAAGGAGTATATGAAGGTAAGATTTTTATCCTTTAATATCACATTTTATTGTATTTAATGTTTGAAAATATCTTGTATTTCTTTCCTCATTCCCTAATTACCATGATTGTAATATGCTGTGAATGTCCCCTTTGTTCTCATGCATGCTGGTTTTTTAGGTAAATATTTTGTAAGTCCTTCATACATATCTGCCTGCACTTACCTCCACAACATGCTCTCCTGCCCCTATATTCACCTCATGTAGTCACTTAACAATGTATTTTATCAGCTCCATAGTAGTGCTTTACCCCAAACACCCCCTAAAATGTTTAGAAATCTGATTTGTGCTTTAAATTCAGGCAGAGTGCCAGAGGCTTTTTTTTGTACTGTCCCCAAATCATTTTTCTAAAACCTCCCTCCCCCCAACTGCTAAGTCAGCTGATCACAATTCTCTATCGATCCTCAATCATCTATCTCAGGGATCTTCAAACTACGGCCCTCCAGCTGTTGTGGAACTACACATCCCATGAGGCATTGTAAAACTCTGACATTCACAAACATGACTAGGCATGATGGGAATTGTAGTTCCTGAACAACTGGAGGGCCGTAGTTTGAAGATCCCTAATCTATCTGCTGACTTTGCCAAGCCCATACACACTATACCTATCTCTTTTGTGGTCAGATGTATGAATGAATTCCCCAAAGCATGTAGTGCAAGGGCCTGCCTGTATAATTTCAAATGGTACTGTTTAGAGTTTTGGGATTCGATTATTATCTTGATAGGTAATATCAGAATGTCCAAATGTGCTCAAATGTGTACAGTGTGTATTTATATCTTTGTATTATGACACTTCTTACCTGTCCAGTGGGCTGCCAATAGTGTAACTAAGGAGGGGCTGTTACAAGTAATACCCATTATTTAGGCATTCATCTCTCAATGAAGTGAAGAGGGTTACCTGTCCAAGATTCCCCCCCCCTATAATGTTAGAAATGGCCCATGAGAGGGGGGGGGGGGTTGAATATGATAGGTGTACCTTATACTTTGGTGTTAATTTCCCCTTAATAAATGCTATCTGGATGTTGCCCAAGAATGTTTGTACCTAATCTGCTTGCCATGTTTATGTGCAAAAATAATAAACCATTTTTGTTTTCCTCAACAGTTTCCTTCCACGCCACAGGAATGGAAGACTGTGGCCTCCCACTTTGCCCAGCGGTGGGACTTTCCTAACTGTGAAGGGGCAATTGATGGGAAACACGTCCACATCGTCCCATCACCCAACTCGGGGTCGTACTATTTCAACTATAAGGGGTTCAATAGTATTGTGATGTTGGCGGTGGTGTCGGCTAATTACGACTTCTTGTATGTGGACGTGGGGAAGAATGGCCGGATGTCCGATGGTGGAGTCATCGCCCAGACGGAGTTCTACAGGCATCTCCAGAATGGCAGCTTGGACTTGCCACCTCCAGAGGACAATGTGGAAGGACTCCCATTCGTCTTCGTTGCGGATGAAGCATTTGCGCTGGGGGATCATCTTATGCGGCCATTCCCAATGAGGACCCTCACCCCGGAACAGAGGGTTTTTAATTACCGGCTGGCCAGAGCCAGAAGAGTGGTGGAGAACACATTTGGAATCCTGGCCAGCCGGTTCCGCCTATTTCTGACACCCATCCATATGGCGGAGTATAAACTCAATCATCTAATCCTGGCGTGCTGTGTTCTCCATAACTATTTACGCAAACATTCTGCCAACTATGCTGGCTCAGTTGGGCCTGAGGCCGGAATTATACATGATCCAACCCTGACGGCGCTTGAAAGTGGCCGTCCTGGCTTGCCCTCGCTGAGTGCCCGTGATGTGCGGTTAAGATACCTTGAGTTCTTTGCGGGTAGGGGGGCCATCAATATGCCAGACAATTTGTGAAGCATTTATCAAATAAAAAAAAAAGCTAATGTTTGTTGACATTTACTGCTTGTGTTTGTTTTAGCTGACCATGACAGCAATGTGGGGAGTCCTGAAAATGGCGTGATTGTGTAACCGTATACAAAGCACTGTTGGGTGTTATTTACTAAAGGCCAAGACACTTTTTATACTACAAGTGCATTTGAAACTGCACTGAAACTGCACTTGTAGTGCAAAGAGGATTTGCCCTTAGGAAATAACCTCCATTTTCTCACAAAACAGCAATTACATCACCACAAAAGTGTTGTAGCGTTGAGACAATAATCCACACATTCTTGATTAACAATCTTTTTAATACTTGCACAATCACATGTGCATTTACCAAAGGTTTTTAAAACAAACCAACATGTTTGTTGTATAACAATTTTTGGGGTGGCATTAGCAAAAATATAAATGTCCATTTACGATAAAACAGGCCTGTGTAAAACCAACAAGAAAGACAAAAATCTTGAACTTACAAAGTTCACATTTGGTAAAACTTGAAGGCAATATCAGACATGAGTATTTAGGAACTGTGTTTGATATTGCGTTCAGATGGGGTGAAGTCACCCCTTGAAAAGCCAAATTTGGAAGATGCACACCAATTTATGAATGTCAACATGTGCTAGCTGCCATCACGGGGGATCAAGGGACGTGTTTTGTGGGAGCAAGCCCTTCCTCACCGCTACTTTATTATTGAGGAAGGGGTTGCACCCCCAAAACGCGTCCATTGATCTCGCGTGATGGCAGATAGCACATGTTGGCACACTGTGTGCATCCTCCAAATTTGAAATTTCAAAACATTGGTCTAAATTTTTTCCTATTGTAGCACACAATAAAATAAAGCGATTTTGTGGGGTTTTAAATTCGCCCCAAAATATCAATGATGTTATTATTTTTTTGAATAACATCATTGATTTTTTTCTTGAGGTTTTCCAATTCAAAATTACACCCCATGATCTCCCCGATCAGGATCTGTGCACCTTCTGATGTGAAAGGATCTTGATCGATAACATCAGGATCACCTAAAAAGAGAGTAACCAAACAAAAACAGGTATCAAAAATCTGCCAGCATCCATCTCTTACCTGAGCCTGTGGTCGCAGACACTCACCTGTTGTGGTGCCAATTTCCACCACATCTTCTTCCTCCTCCTGCTCAGCTTGTTTTTGGGGTATTTCCCCTTCTTCCAGAGGTGGGGGGTCTCTGGTCTCCTCGGATGAGGGGTGTCCTCCAAGTCTTTTCTCCCCTATGTTAAACAAAAATGGTATAATTAGCACACACACAGATATTTGATGGCAGAACTATAAATAGGAAACATTGCTTGGAATTGGGGTACAATTGTCAATTTTAGCAGAGTTCAAAGATGTAGATTTTTTACTGGCCTTTGTCAACCTGCAATCCTTTACCTGTTTTGTACAAGCTTCACAGATGGAGACCCCCCTATAGTATACACTAGAGCACCTGTGTGCCCACCCTAATAAAAATTGTGTTCTTGTGTCCCACACTAGTGCTCCAGTGTCCAGATGTGAAAACAGCTGCTGAGTGTCCTCTCCTTACACAGAATCTAGTTTGCATTTCATTCTAGTAACAAAGCCATCTACACAACCAAATTTTTTTCTGACAAGTAGGCCCTAAAAAATGTTGAAAAATGCATAGGGCTAAACAATGGTGTTTTAGAGGCCGAAATAAAATTGTTTGATACAAATGATTCAAATGGTCCCATGAATATTAAAATTTCCATTTTAAACAACAACAATTAAGAAAACAATATGGAGCAGCACGAACGTAATAAAGACAAAAAGAATAGGAACACAGCACAACTACTTACTTTTTTGCAGCTCTCTCCGGATCTTTCTGTACTGCTCGGGCTCTCTTAATTTCAGGTCCGACCACCGCTTCCTGAGCTGATCTTTCGATCGCCGTACCCCGAAATTCCGGTGCAGACTTTTGACCACTTTCGCAATGATCTTGGCCTTTCTGATATTGGGGTTGGGGTAAGGCCCATACTTTCCATCATAGTCGGCCTTCTTCAGGATATCCACCATCTCCAACATCTCCCCAAAGGACATATTTGTGGCCTTAAATCTGCTCCTTCTGGATCGGGACGTGTCCAGATCCGGGCTTTCCTCCTCCTCCTCCTCGTTCCTGTAATTAGCACGCACCTGCTGTGTCTCCGCCATGTGCTCTTCCCCCACTGCGCAGAACGAAAAGGGGCGGGGAATAGACTAGAAAGAACGTCAGGGGCGGGCGGAGTTACACGCATGCGCAGTGGGTATAAAGCGTAACACACGTGCGTATTACGTACGATCTGTGAGCGGACGAAGGAGCATTGGACGCGCCGATCGTAAGAACGAAGGTAAGAGACATACTTGTGCCTATACTGCTTCAAGATTGAGGCCTATATTGTAACAAGATTAGTACAGTTTGGTCTGACATTAGGCTTTGTCTTGTGTTGTGTCTTGCAGTGAACATGGATATCTTATTAAAAGATAATGACTTCATGTCAATATTCAATGATATGTTAAGGGAGCTGCCATGTCTGTGGGAGATCAACCACCCACATTATAGCAACCAAAGAGGAAGGCAGCGCTTGATCAATTGTTGGAAATTGTGAAGCAGGTGATCCCCACGGCAGACATCACATATTTGAAGATCCTAATTGGTGGCCTGAGGAGCACATATGTAAGGGAGCGCCAGAAAGTCCAGGATTCGCAGAGATCCGGAGCAACAGGTGACATCTATGTCCCCAGGATGTGGTACTATGACAGGCTGCATTTTCTGGCAGGCCAGACTGAACTGAGGCCAGCACTCTCCAGTCTTCCTTCCATGCTTCCTTCCCCCCCGGCTGAGGCTTCTGACGCCCAACCTGGGCCTTCCAGACAGCAACATGTGGAGGAGCCCAGATTGAGCCAGGTATAGCATTCCTCTAAATATTTCTGCTTGTCCAATCAATGATGTTAACTAGATGTTAATTGGGAGTACTAATTTAGGATTGTGATTGATGAAGCAAAAACTAAAACCATGTCCCTTTTTCATACACAGGGAAGTCTCAGCCAGGAGGTGGCCGGGCCGAGCCGGCTGCCTGATCTGCAGGTCCCTCCACTCCCCCTGGAAAGAGAAAGTGGCAGGAGGAGGAGTGCCCTAGAGGAGGCTGCCATAGGCCTCTTTTGGAGGGCTACAAAGGCCCTGGGAGCACCACAGACCGTGGAGGATGACTTCGCTGCCATCATTGCCTCAAAAATGCAGAGGATGGAGGAGGGACAACAACTCATGTGTGAGTCGCTCATATTGGAGGCTCTTAATAAAGGTATGAGGGGCCAAATTACATCTCAGACACACCTTGGCGAACTCACAGATGGTCCTCCTCCTCCTCCTGCAGGTCCTCCTCCTCCTTCTCCTCCAGGTCCTCCCAGTCCTCCTCCTCCTCCAGGTCCTACTCCTCCTCCTGCCACATCTCCAACAGCAGAGCCACAGCGTGGAAGGAAGCGTGGAAGGAAGACCAGAAAGTGAGGACCCTGAATCCAGTCTGGTCGGCCAAAAGATGCAGCCTCTTGTGGTACCACAGCCTGGGGACACAGATGTCATCTGCTGCTTTCCGGATCTCTGCAAATTCTGGACCAGACTGCCCTCCCTTACATATGGACTCCTCAGGCCACCAATTTTGATGTTCAAGAATTGTTGTCTGCCCTGGGGGTCCCAGGCTTTGCTAATTTCTCCTGTTGATCCAGCGTTGCCTCCCTCTTTGTTTGGTTCTGAGCCCTTAATAAAGGATTTTTGTTTTGAATTATACTTGCCTATGTGTGTTTTACTTCAAAAAGGACCGTTGGTTTGTGAGGATTCAAGTACATTTCAAAAATACAATGTGAAATTAACAAGGGACACCAACAACAAACAATCTCCTTGAGATTAAATAATAAAAGATATCAATGGTGTTGTGATAACTTGACACACAAAACACACACAAAAATAGTCTGGAGTAAAAATAAAAATAAGATTAAACAAAGATCAGCCTTGTAAAAAATACAAACATAAAATCTAAAGGAAAAAAGGCTTTAAAGCACAAAAAAAACTAAAAGACAAAAAAAACCATTATGTCAGATGTGACAAATAACAATATGTTCAGGGAATCCCAAGAAAAAAGCAATAAAATAAGTTTGTGAGAAGTGTGAATATGAGCAGCAAAACTACTTAATTCTTGTCACATTATAAAGAAGAAGAGAGTGCGCTGTATTAAACCTTTTTTAACATTGTACCGTGACGAAAGTGCTGTATCCATTGCGAACGCTCATTTTACAGACCGAGCTGTTCCGTGTCGAAATTTGTTCTGAGCATGCGTGGCACTTTGTGCGTCGGAACAGGCCACACACGGTCGGAATTGACGCGATCGGATTTTGTTGTCGGAAAATTTTATCTCCTGCTCTCAAACTTTGTGTGTCGGAAAATCCGATGGAAAATGTCCGATGGAGCCCACACACGGTCGGAATTTCCGACAACACGCTCCGATCGGATATTTTCCATCGGAAAATCCGACCGTGTGTACGGGGCATTAGAGTTGCTCCCTGTTGAGTAGTCCCGGTTCATCTTTCAAAGAGTCATATATATAATGCAGATGCTTGCCAAGTTGTCCTAATCACACCAACAAGTGGCTTAAGAAAAGGTTGCTGAGTGCTGGATTGTTAGTGCTGAGCCGAGATTCAGATGGGTGATCTGGGTTCACCAGGTGGATGGACAGGTCGGTATTCACATCACTGGAGACATGTGAATATGTCTTACTTGCTTACATGTTTCACTTGTAACCCAAGCTTCTTCAGACCTTCTTGTCTTAATTTTAATTAAATGTGTCTGGAGGAGGGATTTGGGAACTTTTTCATTATTTTAGACAAGTATTTTTGCAAGTATTTATTTGTTTTTGTACAATTAAATAAAGTTAAATAAGTCCTTTATACTTTTTGTATCCTTTCTGAAGTTATAAACCTCCCTTACTCTAAAAAATCCAAAATGGAAAAAAAAAAGTTTTTTCTTTAGTTACAGTCAGTTCTCAGGAAAAAATAAATGTGTAATAAACTAGCAGTCTATTAACAAGATAAACTTCCCTGAGCCAAAATATGACAAAGATATTGCCCAAAACAGTGTTATAAACAGTAAAATTGTCTGAACTGTTATATAAAATAAAAGTATGGTGAAATATCATCCTTTCATAGAAAGGCTTTATTTTTTTTAAAGCGCTATTTAAATGCTTCTGCAAGAAGTGTTAAAATTCAGAACGACATGAGAGCCCTCTAGTGGCTCATGCATAATTTGTCTACAAGACTTCAAATTACTTAGGTGCCTTTTTATGATTAACAAATCGGTTTACAAAAGCCTGCATGGGATTATGTATGTCATATCTATTCATTAGTTTAACTTGTTTAGCGCCCACAGTTTTTTAACCATCATCCTTTATGCTACAGAATTTTGCCACAAGCTGCGAAATTGGAAATTAAGAAAATAAACTTGCAAGATGAGTAAAGTACTTTAACAGTAGGGTGCCTAATTACTTGTAATCTATTTCTGCACGTAAAATAGAGCAGTTGTTGCACACAAAACAGTAAAAAACTACATTGCCCAAAATTGTCCATAGGGGACTATTAGAAAACCTTTGCAGCTCATCAATTTAAAGTTAACAGTGAATGATGACTCTAAAATGATTGCTCTTGTTACAGTGTATACACGAACACCCAACATTCAAGTACACAGCAATAACTAACATTATGTATGGGTGGGCATCCAATGCATGTGCCTGCATTTCTATGTACATGTACATGAGGGTGGGGGCTTCTAAAACATTTTTTGGTTTTATTTATTTATTAAACTTTAATGTTTAATTTTTTTTTACCGTATATACTCGAGTATAAGTCGTTCTGAGTATAAGTCGAGGCCCTAATTTACCACAAAAAAAATGGGAAAAACGTATTGACCCGAGTATAAGACGAGGGTGAGAAATGCACAGTTATTGTAAGTGGAAAAGAGGGTCAACAATGCCCATTTGCAGCATCACTGTGCCCATTTGCATGCCTCACTGTGCCCATTTGCAGCCATAGATCCCCCGAACTTCAAACTCGGTAGTTAAGGGTTCCTAGATGCCCCCTAGCTGCAGCCAAAATTTGGGGTCTCTGAACCCAAAGGGTCCCGAAATGACATTGCTGCAGATAGACACAGTTGACCGAATTTGGGGCCCCGTATCTCGGGGCCACTTAGTGCTAAGAACCCCAAATTTGGTGTGAAAACCCAGTGGAACTAGAACCATAAAATTTCCAAAGCTGGGGTTCCTAGCACCTAGTGGCCCCGAGATACAGGGCCCCAAAAATTATTTCAGAAAATGTCAAGCACTTTTCTGCAGCAGAGAATGACATTTTCCGAACCGATTTTGGGGCCACGTATCCACTGGGTTTGCATACCAAATTTGGGGTTTATAGCACTAAGTGGCCCTGAGATACGGGGCCCCAAAGTCGGTTCGGAAAATGAAATTTTTTGCTGCAGAAAAGTGCTTGACTCGAGTATAAGTCAAGGGGGGCACTTTCAGCACAAAAAAAGTGCTGAAAAATTCGACTTATACTCGAGTATATACGGTACATATTATTTCCTTTTTTTAACTTAAAATAGTATTAAACCCAAAAACACAAATTTAATATAATGCAGTTTACCAATTATTACAAGTGGTGGCTCCAATCATTTTCTTTTTTTTTTTTCTGTTTACGCTTTTGTTCCTTTTTATTTCACCTGTTGATCTACACATTAATAAACATTTTGTCTTAAGCCTAGTACACACGGGCCAGCATTCGGCCCATGTGTATGGCTGCTGGTCCGACAGATGTTTTCGTGCCCCTAAAATTAACTTTAGTGTGTTTTTCACAGACATTTTTCATTTCCTGACAGGCTCCATGGCAGCATACGTGTGGGTAGGCTCCGCCTCCATAACTACCCAATAGGACCCCCTCTCCCATAAATCTTTGCTCTAGGCTGCTATCCATGTTCCTTTTTTGTCCTCCTCCGTAGGACCAGGTGTTGGTTCTCCTACCTGAAGATAAATCCTCCCTACGATCGATGATGCCGAGTGCCTAAGATTCCTCCGATAGGCCCTGACTGTTAAGCAGGGTATGGAGTGTAAAGCAGAGTAGCGCTGAAGATTGGATCGGTTCGTCTATGTGCGCACGGTCTATTGCCTAATGTTTCAGGCGACCATTATCTGCTGCCAAGTCCGGTGTGTATGGGTATGGAAGGCGTTCCTCGGCCCAGGTGATCGTAGGTGGAGTGGTAAAGTACATTTCATTCACATATGGCAGCAGTGTTTATGTGTATCATACCTCTGTGTGTTTTCTTCCTGCTTCCTGGTGTCCTAGATTGGCGCTGACGCTCTCTGCGTTCCAGCAGCCGCTCTCTCTGTGACTTCCGGGTACCGGCGTACGTTCTGCGCATGCGCGGACCCAATACGAAGTCGAGGCTTGGTTCGCGCATGCGCGCGAGCGTCTCGCGTCTGACGTCGGCGATGACGTCACGGGCGCCACTTTTAAAAGCTGTGAGAAGCTTTCAGAGCCCTGGGAATGATCGTGGGGGATACAGCGACTTCCCGGGGCTACTATCTTGGCGGTTCAAGGTAAGACAATCTCTATTGTCTGGGGGTGGAGGTCTGTTGTCAGTAAGCTGATCCTGTGAATCTGTCTCTGCAGCTTCCTATTGTATTGACATTATGGACTCCTCACTGCCCCCTAGTGGCCAGCCCGCTTGTAGCAGGTATGTTTGCAGTTTTGCCTTTCTGCCTGTACAAGGATTGAGAGTAGGACACCAGCTGATTTTCTTTTCTATCTTCTCTGTGTTTCTTTCCTCACAGCCCTACTAGGTCTGATCCACACCGTAGTTCTCATAAAGGAAGTGGATCATCAAAATCACACCACCGGCAATCTTCCTCCAGGTCTAGCCATCATAAATCTTCCAGATCTGAACAGCGCAATAAGAATCCTTCTCACCCCCCTTCATCTCACTCTAAAGAGAGTTCAGGGAAATCATGCTGGGGATGTAGGATGCCTGTTCCGACAGACAAATCTCTCTGTGATCACTGCTTTTCTAAAGCCGCAGATGAGAGGGATGGTGCAGACCAGCGTTTGGAATCTATGGTTAGGCGGGTTGTGAAAGAATCTCTACAGGAAAGAGAAGCCCAGCAGCCCCGTGATTCCCCATCAGACCCATTATGCCCTCCAGTGGGCGAAGGTTCTGTGCATGAGACATGGGATTCCTCCCAACCAAGTCACCCTTCTGCTCCTGTTTCAGACAGCGAATCGGATCTGGAAGATCCTGGCGTGGGGTTTGAGTACGCCTTAGTTCCTTCATTGGTGAAGGCAGTAAAGGAGGCCCTGAAGTGGGAAGATCCAGTTACTTCCCCCCCAAAACAGAGGAAGTTTTTTAAGCAGCTCAATAAGGAGCGACAATATTTTCCTTTTCTCTCTGAGCTGGGTGAGGTCATTTCTGAAGAATGGAGCAAAATGGACAAGAAAAGTTCCATGCAGTCAAAGGTCTCGAAACTATATCCTTTCAAGGAAGAGGAAGTAAAGCACCTTGAATCAGCCCCATTAGTGGATGCAGCTTTAATGAGACTAGCAAGATATGTAACGCTTCCCTTGGAAGACACTGTATCTTTTAAAGATCCTTTGGAAAGGCGAATTGATGCAGATTTAAAAAAGATCTACCTGACGTCAGGAACGGCATGTAAGCCAGTACTTGCAATAGCTGCAGTTTCCAAAGCTTTGGAATCTTGGTCTGATAATGTGGATGAGTTCTTAAGAGGTATCTCTACTGAAACAGCTAAGGATTCTCCTATCCAAGAGATCAGGCTGGCATCAGCCTTTCTTGGGGAGGCATCTATTGATGTCATCCGCCTGATGTCCCGGGTTATGTTGGCAGCTGTTTCAGCTCGTCGTGCCCTATGGCTCCGTCCGTGGTTGGCAGACCCAGCTTCCAAGCAAGCTTGGTGCCGAATTCCGTTTGAAGGTTCTTCATTGTTCGGCAATAAGCTCGATAGTGCCATAACCCGGGCCACAGGTGGGAAGTCTGGTTTCCTCCCTCAAGACAGACGCCTGCAAAATCAGAAACGCAGTTTTCCTAGAAGACAAAACTCTGATCGCGCTAGGGATGCGCGCAGCTACAGACCTGGTCGGGAGTTCTCTAGATCCTGGAAAGCCAGGCAGTCTTCTTTCAAGAAACCCGTAAAAGGGGGTTCCTCTGGTAACCAGGACGCCACAAAGTCCTTTTGAGATTGGGCCCGCTCAGGCATGCCAGGTGGGGGCTCGTCTTCGCCACTTCGGGCATGTCTGGGCGGCCTCAATTCGAGATTACTGGACCGTCAGGACGGTCTCCTCCGGTCACAAGTGGGTTTTCAGCAATACCCCAAGACTCAGATTTGTTCCCACAGCTCTTCCAGGTTCAGAAGAGAAAAAGCAGGTCCTATTAACCTACGTGAGCTGTTTATTGGATCAAGGCGCAGCCGTCCCTGTTCCAGAAGACGAACAAGGCAAAGGCATGTATTCTCCTCTGTTCATGATACAGAAGAAAAACGGTACATGGAGGCCAGTAATAGATTTGACACATCTCAATTCTTTTATCCGAAAAGAAAAATTCAAAATGGAATCTTTAATTACGATCCAACACTCAATACATCTGGGAGATTGGATGGTTTCAATCGATCTGAAAGATGCATACTTTCATGTGCCAGTTGCAACAGAATTTCAGCAGTACCTCCGCTTTGCGGTAGGCAATCAACATCTGCAGTTTACATGTCTACCCTTCGGCCTAACAACGTCACCTCGGGTCTTCTCAAAGGTCCTGTTGTCAGTTGTGGCTCTACTCCGTATCAAAGGGGTTCGTCTCCACCACTATTTAGACGACCTACTTCTCCTAGCTCAGAACGAAGATCAACTGTTAGAGCACAGGAGCTTAGTCATCTCCACCTTGCAGGAATTCGGGTGGCTTCTGAATCTAGAGAAGAGCCATTTAGAGCCAACACAATCTCTGGTGTTTCTAGGGGCTCACTTCAACACATTGGAAGGCACCATCTCCCTTCCAGAAGAGAAGATTGGAGTGATTCGGGACAGAATACACGCAGCCCTAGCGTCGTCTCACCTCTCAGCTCTCCAATGCCTGAAAGTAATTGGCACAATGACAGCTACCATTCCTATGGTGAAGTGGGCCCAATGGCATACACGACCCTTCCAAAAAGGGTTCCTTCAGCAATGGGATTCTTCCAGCCAAGTCCAGCGCATATACCTTACGTCATCCATGAGGACGTCTCTTCTTTGGTGGCTTCAAGGGAAGAATCTGCGCAATCACCATTTAATCATGCCCATCTCATGGGTCACGTTAACCTCGGATGCCAGCAGTCGAGGTTGGGGCGCTCACTGCCTTTCAGAAGTGGCGCAAGGCCGATGGGGCTTTCCTGCTCGGGGGATTGTCTCCAACATCCTGGAGCTGAAGGCCGCCTTTCAGGCACTCCTGTCATTTCGTCACCTAATAGAAGGTTCATCTGTGATGCTAAGGTTGGACAACACAACCGCGGTGGCTTACATAAAGAAGCAAGGTGGAACCCGCAGCTGGTCGCTGCTACAAGAAGTAGAGCCAATAATGAGCTGGGCTCAGAAATATTTGTCCAACATCTCGGCAGTTTACATTCCGGGGGTCCAGAATGTACAGGCAGACTTCCTCTCGAGAGTACAAATGGACAACAACGAGTGGTCTCTCCACAGAGAGGTGTTCGAGTGGCTTCTGACCCTGGGAGTACTTCCAGAGGTCGATCTATTTGCTTCTCCATGCAATCACAAGATGCCCAGATATTATTCGAGGTTCAGAGACCCTCAGGCTTACGGGATAGATGCTCTCTCAGAGCATTGGAAGTTTCAGAAGGCTTATGCCTTCCCTCCGGTACCGGTGATTCTGCAATTCCTCCGGAGGCTCAGAACAGAGAAGGTGGAGATCATTGCAGTGATTCCTTTCTGGCCCAACAGGCCTTGGTTTCCTCTATTATCACTCCTGAGTTATCAAGACCCAGTTCCCCTTCCTCTCAGGCCGGATCTACTGTCGCAAGGCTCGAGGTTACACCCATGCCCATCTTGCCTACACCTCAGGGTGTGGTTCTTGAGAGGGAAAGGCTTGAATCCCTAGGCTGTCCGGAAGAAGCTATTCCAACTCTTTTTAGTGCCCGAAGGGGAAGTACGAACAGAGTATATGAACGGATATGGTCCAAATTCTCTGATCACATGTCTTCCCGGTCAAAACCGTGTAAGTCTCCAGCAGTAGAAGACATTCTAAGTTTTCTCCAATCAGGGCTGGACCTATCTTTAGCAGTCAGCTCACTAAGAGTACAAGTTTCAGCCATCTCGGCCTTCACAGGAGTATCGTGGGCTAATCATACATTAGTCCGTCAATTTTTTAAAGGAGCTATCAGGCTTAAACCTCAGAGAAGACCTAGGTTCCCCAAATGGGACCTTCCTATTGTCTTGGATTTTCTCTCCAATCTCGGATCAGATCCTGACAAACCTCTTTCCATGAGAGATCTCACGCTCAAGACCACCTTCTTAGTAGCCGTGACGTCGGCTAAGAGAGTATCAGAGATTAGAAATTTAGGCTCAGAAGAACCTTTCCTAACCTTTTTTCCAGATAGGGTAGTGTTGATTCCCATGCTTGGGTCAAACCCTAAAGTGACCTCAGTCTTTCATGAAAATCAAGAGATTGTACTTCCTACTTTCAGATCAACGGACGATCAGGATGTTCATCCACTTGACGTAGGCTACACTCTAAAGCAATATCTGGAGGTCACAAGTCCATTCAGACAAACGGAATTCCTCTTCGTTCTTCTTCATGGCAAAAACAAAGGAAAGCGAGCTTCGGTCAGATCAATCTCTTCTTGGATCGTGCAGACCATTCAGAGGGCATACAAGGCAAAGGGCTTGGCTCCTCCAGAGGCAGTGACGGCTCATTCGACCAGAAGTATCTCAACCTCGTGGGCAGCTTCAAGGCATGTCGCGCCTGAAATCATTTGTAGAGCGGCTTCCTGGTCTTCTATAAACACATTTGTTTCTCATTATTGTGTTGAGCCTGCGGCTCTGTCATCTATTAATTTTGGTTTACAAGTATTGTCGGCTGACAATGTAAAATAAATTTGGTTTCTTTGCTCAAACATTTTTGCCCGCCCGTGTGTATTTTTGGGCGAGTTATTTCCCACACGTATGCTGCCATGGAGCCTGTCAGGAAAACGGAAAATTTATATCAAATACTTACCGTAATTTTCCTTTCCTGATAGGCTCCATGGCAGCAGGAGTCCCTCCCAAAATGTCTGGAGTAGGCTAGTTACGGAACATGGATAGCAGCCTAGAGCAAAGATTTATGGGAGAGGGGGTCCTATTGGGTAGTTATGGAGGCGGAGCCTACCCACACGTATGCTGCCATGGAGCCTATCAGGAAAGGAAAATTACGGTAAGTATTTGATATAAATTTTCCGTTTTCCTTGACCCTTGCAGTAATATCATGTGACATAAACAATTGTAAGTAACACTATTGCATTCTCTAGAGTGTCTGCATTCAGAAAATATATAATGCTTTGGGGGTTTTATGTAATCTACTATCTATGATCATCCGTTTACATCCATTTTTCCATAGAGATGCATTGATGTCAGTTTTTCATCTGTTAACGGATTGATGAAAAACGGACAAATGTTCCGCATGTGTGAAAGGAGCCTTAGGGAGATTCACCCTATTTGTCCTGTTTACCATTATTGAATATAAACATAAAAGATGGGTCCCAAACTGTGTTAAAGTTACTATTACAGTTGAACCGATTCGTCCAAATGGACGGGGTACCTCCACAAATATGGGCTATGCATTGAAGGAAAAGAAAGAAAATGTGGGGAGACCAGGATAACCACCCATGAAACAGTAGTTGCATATGGAGAACCAACAACAGTATTATTTGAATAGTATTGACTTTATTGAATATCAAAAAATTACCAAAAAATTGGCAGGCACAATGGCCCACCCCTCCAAACACCATTTAAAAATAGGTTTAACCACTTGACATCCGCGCTATGGCCGAATGACGGCCACAGCGTGGACCTGAATTCTCGGGAGGCCGTCATATGACGGCATCCCCTGTGCACGCGCCCTACAGGGCGCGCACCAAGCGCGCTGTGATCGCCGAGTCACTGAGACTCGGGTGATCACCGATCCAAGTAAGGGGCCATTCCCCGACCCTTACCATGTGATCAGCTGTCAGCCAATGACAGCTGATCACATGATGTAAACAAAAGACCGGTAATCGTTTTTTTTTTCTACTCACGCTGACAGCATGAGTAGAAAAAAAAGCCGATCACCAGCTCAGATGTGAGGGACATCGGTCCCGAAGTGGAAGAGGCACATCTGCCTCATCAGTGCCACCTAATAGTGCCACCTAACAGTGCCCACAGTGCCCCCTAACAGTGCCCACAAGTGCCACCTATCAGTGCCCACAAGTGCCACCTATCAGTGCCCACAAGTGCCACCTATCAATGCCCACCAGTAGTGCCAATCAGTGCCACCTAGTAGTGCTGCCTATCAGTGTAACTGATCAGTGCCCATCACTGCCACCCATCAGTGCCCATAACGGCCGCCTATCAGTGCCCATCACTGCCGCCTCATTAGCGTACATCAATGAAGGAGAAAAATTACCTGTTTTAAACTTTTTATGACAAAATATATAAAAAAAAAAATTCAGTTTTTTACATTTTTTTAACAAAAAGTAAAAAAAACTGCAGAGGTGATCAAATACCACCAAAAGAAAGCTCTATTTGTTGTGAAAAAATGATAAAAATTTCATATGGGTACAGTGTTGTATGACCGCGCAATTGTCATTCAAAGTGCGTCAGTGCTGAAAGCTGAAAATTGGTCTGGATAGGAGGGGGGTTTAGGTGCCCAGTAAGCAAGTGGTTAAAAAAGGGAAACAACGTTATTATTCACATACAACACAACAAGGCGCAACTCACACATGCAGACATACCACAATTACCTCCAAATATTTCCTGGTATCTGTGCCCGAGAGGTCTGGGTAGGGGGTCACAGGATGCTGAGCTATACTTACCCCATACAGGGCTAATTGTAAGCTACTGGCACCACTGACTCCTCTACTACCTTTTACAGCCCCGTGTCACCACAGCTCTCAGCTCTTTGATACACTGCAGGAAAGAGTACAGAATAACAGTAAACTGGTAGGGTAAGGCTAATAATAGGCTGCAGCCTGGCATGAATTCCTAAAAAACACGAACACAGCATTTTCAGACCGTCCCGAATGTAACCCCTATGTGATTCGTGTGGAATTAGCAATGGGTGTGGAATATATCCAATGTGATGTAATCAACCATATAAGGGAAAAAAGAAAAATTGTGGAATCATGCCACAGGTCACATATGGAATACCCTCAGTCCCATGTAATCTCTCATCAGGTTGTCCTATGAGATCTCCTATATGTGGGAGGATATGGTCACAAGTGTAAGTGGCAGTCCATAACCGATCCTAGTGACGAGCTACTGTTGACAGCTCATCAAGTCACTCCATAGCGGATTTTGGACTGATGGATGGCTAGATTGAAGCTGGTTTTAAAGGTATGGACTGTTACACAGGGGGCTTCAGAAGAAAACCACTCTCTCATGTAAAATAAACCGACACTGACACCACATTGGCAGACAAGATTCACTTTGTGTCAGTGAGTGCTGCACAAGTCGCCCGAGTGGGAAGTGGATATTAGGACACACAGCTGCCCGGAGGTTCTCACCACTCCTCAGTGCTGGTATCCTGGATCTGACTAGACCTCCTGTTGATCCTCGATTTGGGGTGAGTAGCTTAGACGGCTGGAGTTTACAAGAGTGTATTGGCCAATTCTTCTGAAAATTCTTCTGGCTTTCTCGTGGTTGACGGTTTGTGGGCAGGGAGCACCACCTCCCTGAAATTAGTTTGCTACCTCCCTAAAATGAGTTTTTGCAGGTTGGGATGTCTGCTGTATATGGCAAAACTAGCTCAAAACCCCTTTTGTCATAAATTCATGCATTCGCATATTTTCACACATCAAAGAAATCACATAATATTCATTTCATTATCATGACCTAATAATTTTGTTGATCTCTCCATAGATAGCCTTTGTACATAGTACACCACAATAACTTGTCCCTGGGGTTTCCCAATATCACAGGTACCCCATTGCATAGTTTGGATGAGTCAGGTCAGGGTTCAAGGAACACTTTAATGCCAGGTACACACGAGCGGAATTTTCAGCATCAAAGGTCCGACGGTCTTTCTGACAGACTTTCGACGGAGTTACTATGTACTTTCGAACAACTGGACTTGCCCACACACGAGTCCGTTCCAAAGTCTGTTGGTTTGAACGTGATGACGTACGAAGGGACTAGAATGAGGAAGTTCATAGCCAGTAGCCAATAGCTGCCCTTGCGTCGTTTTTTGTCCGACGGACTAGTATACAGACGAACGGATTTTTCGTCCGGACTCGAGTCCGTCGGAAAGATTTGAAACATGTTCTAAATGTAAAGTCCATCTGATTTTTCGACAGCAAAGGTCCGATGAAGCCCACACACGATCTAATTGTCCGGCGGATTCGTTCCGTCGGACCTTTGCTGTCGAAAAGTCCGCTAGTGTGTATACGGCATAAGACTAATTTTATTGTTTAACCCCTTTGGTGCCATGGATCCTAGTCTAAATATTCAAGATTTTTCCTTTCTCAAAAGAATTGTATCGAAGTCACCTCTACGATTTGTTAATTTAGGGGCAAAAAAGCTCTTGACTGTAAGTCCCCTAGATTGTCCATTGTGATACTCAGCAAAGTGTAATCCAATAGGGTTTTCTTCTTTTAAGTTGATGCTCTTTATGTGTTCACTGACCTTGATGCGCAATTGGCGTTTTGTTTTGCCCACATATAGTTTCCTACAGGGGCACTCCAATATAATTAGCCTTACCCTACCAGTTTACTGTTATACTTTACTCCTTCCTGTAGTGTATCATAGAGCTGAGAGCCGTTGTGACACAGGGCTGTAAAAGGTAGTAGAGGAGTCAGTGGTGCCAGTAGCTTACAATTAGCCCCGTATGGGGTAAGTATAGCTCAGCATCCTGTGACCCCCTACCCAGACCTCTCGGCCACAGATACCAGGAAATATTTGGAGGTAATTGTGGTATGTCTGCATGTGTGAGTGGCGTCTTGTTGTGTTGTATTTGAATAACAACGCTGTTTCCCTTATTTAAACCTATTTTTAGGAGGGGTGGGTCATTGTGCCTGACAATTTTTTGGTAATTTTTTAATATTCAATAAAGTCAATACTATTCAAATATCACCATTGTTGGTTCTCCATATGCAACTACTGTTTCGTGGGTGGCTATCCTGATCTCCCCACGTTTTCTTTCTTTTCCTTCACTGTTTACCATTATCATTGAAAGTGAAAGTAAAAGGAAATCCGGAAATCCACTAAGAGCTGGTTCACATCACGATTTATGCGTTCCAGATACGTTTCTGCATGCGTATTTTTGATACCTTTTTTTAATCTTAATTGAGGACGTGCATTCCTATGCATTTTTTAATGCTTTTTGCCACATTCCAGATGTGATTTATGCAGAAAAAAAGCAACAGTCTTTTGTTGAGTGCACTGGAATGCACTGCACTGATGTGAACTAGGGCCATTGGAATCCATGTTAAGCAGTGTCAATGGGTTTTTGATGCAGAATAAAAACACACTGCACTGCATCTAGTGTGAACCAGCCCTTAAAGTGATTGTAAGTGTTTTTTTTTTTTTTTTAATAACAAACATATCATACTTATCTCCACTGTGCAGCTCGTTTTGCACAGAGTGGCCCCAAAACTTGTCTTCTGGGGTCCCCCAGCGGCTCTCGCGGCTCCTCCCCACATCAGATAACCCCCTAGGAGAAGCGCTCTCCCGAGGGGGTCACCTTTTGGGCGAACTGCCGAGTCCAGCATTCGGCGTCCATAGACGCCAAATGTATGACTGGGCCACGCCCCTGGCACCCACATTATTGGATTTGATTGATAGCAGCGGGAGCCAATGGCTGTGCTGCTATCAATCTATCCAATCAAGAGCCAAGAACCCCATGCAGAGAGACAGCGCGTCCCTGCCATTTAATTTCTAGGGTTTAGATAAGTAAAGCGTGGGGGCTGGGGGGCCGGTCACTGCCAGGTGTTTTTTCCCCTTAATGCATTGGATGCATTAAGGGGAAAAAACACGAAGGTTTACAACCCCTTTAATTTTTAAACCGCTTAAAGACCGGCTGCCGTCATTTGACAGCGCACAATGGCTCTTCTGTGCGAATCGCCATAGGTTTACGGTGGCTCGTGCAGTAGAGTTGCCACCTCATCCCTTTAAACCCGAACACATATTAATTACACAGGTTCTGTGGCTGATTAAGGTGGTAATTAAACTCACTTGTTGCCTTATCTGCATTTAATTAGCCTCAGAACCTGTGTAATTCATATGTGTTCGGGTTTAAAGAGATGAGGTGGCAACCCTATGGCGCGCAGGCTCAGTTGCGGGTGGGCGAGCTCCGCTGCGGGAGTGTGCCAGAGGGTCAGGAGGACTCGATGTCCTCTGGCGGCCCGCGATTGCCTTGTCCACCAGCAGAATGGGGAAATGCCATTGTAAACAAGGCATTTCCTCGTTCTAACGGGAGACATGACAGAGATCTACTGTACTCAGTGGTCGGGAACAGTGATCACTGTCATGTCTCAGTAAGCCCATCCCCCCCACAGTTAGAAACACGCATAGGGAACACAGTTAACCCCTTGATTGCCCCCTAATGTTAACCCCTTCCCTGTCAGTGACATTTGTACAGTAATCAGTGGCAATTTTTAGTTCTGATCGCTGTATAAATGCCAATGGTCCCAAAAAAGTGTCCAAAGTGTCCGATTTGTCCACCGCAGACACATTACTAGTAAAAAAAAAAAATAATCAAAATGCCATAAATGTATCCCCTATTTTGTAGATGCTATCATTTTTGCGCAAACCAATCAATATACTCTTATTGCAATTTTTTTTTAACCAAAAATATGTAGAAGAATATATAAACTAATGAAGAAATGTGTTTTTAAAAAAATAAATGTGGGATATTTATTATAGCAAAAAGTAAAAAATATTGGTTTTATTTTTCAAAATTCTCGCTCTTTTTTTGTTTATAGCGCAAAAAATAAAAACCGCAGAGGTGATCAAATACCACCAAAAGAAAGAGCTATTTGTGGAAAAAAAAAGGACGTCAATTTTGTTTGGGTACAGCGTCGCACGTCCGTGCAATTGTCAGTTAAAGTGACGCAGTGCCGTATCGCAAAAAATGCTCTGGTCATTAAGGGGGTAAAACCTTCCGGGGCTGAAGTGGGTAAATGGAGACACTAGTTCTGGTGTAGGGTAGCCACCTCATCCCTTGAGCCCTGATTCACATTACAGCAATTTGGCATGCGATTTGTCAAATCAAATGCCAAATCGACAGCTATTGCCAGCAATGGCACCGCCCGAATCAGTGTGACGCCGCGTTTGCGGTGCCCCCCAGATTCCCAAAAGTAGTTTCTGTGCTACTTTTGGCGACTTTGGGGTGCGATTTCAATAGACATCTGTGGAGAAACCTGCACAGATATCTATGAAATCGCCCCCAAGGACGGGACTGACATGCAGGAATAAAGTGTGAACCTAAGCTTAAAGTAATTGTAAGGGTTATTTTTTTTTTAACCACTTGACGACCGCCTCACGCCGATGTACGTCGGCAAAGTGGCACGGACAGGCAAAATCACGTACAGGGTACGTGATTTGCCTTCCGCGGGTGGGGGGTCCGATCGGACCCCCCCCCGGTGCCCGAGGCGGTCGTCGTTTGTCCAGCGGCGATCGGTGATGAGGGGGAGACCATCCGTTCGTGGCCCCCCCCTCGCGATCGCCGCCGGCCAATGAGAACACTCCTTTGCTGCTGTATGCTAAACAGCAGCAAAGGAAGTGATGTCATCTCCCCTCGGGTCGGTATTTTCCGTTCCGGCCCGAGGAGAGACGACAAGTATGTGAGTGCACAAACACTACACACACAGTAGAACATGCCAGGCACACAAATCACCCCGATCCCCCCCCCGATCGCCCCCCGATCCCCCCCCAATCACCCCCCCCCCTGTCACAAACTGACACCAGCAGTTTTTTTTTTTTTTTTTTGTTTTTTTTTCTGATTACTGCATAGTGTCAGTTTGTGACAGTTACTGTGTTGGGACAGTGTATATTACCCCCCTTTAGGTCTAGGGTACCCCCCTAACCCCCCCTAATAAAGTTTTAACCCCTTGATCACCCCCTGTCACCAGTGTCGCTAAGCGATCATTTTTCTGATCGCTGTATTAGTGTCGCTGGTGACGCTAGTTAGTGAGGTAAATATTTAGGTTCGCCGTCAGCGTTTTATAGCGTCAGGGACCCCCATATACTACCTAATAAATGTTTTAACCCCTTGATTGCCCCCTAGTTAACCCTTTCACCACTGATCACCGTATAACCGTTACGGTTGACGCTGGTTAGTTCGTTTATTTTTTATAGTGTCAGGGCACCCGCCGTTTATTACCGAATAAAGGTTTAGCCCCCCGATCGCCCGGCGGTGATATGCGTCGCCCCAGGCAGCGTCAAATTAGCGCCAGTACCGCTAACACCCACGCACGCACCGTACACCTCCCTTAGTGGTATAGTATCTGATCGGATCAATATCTGATCCGATCAGATCTATACTAGCGTCCCCAGCAGTTTAGGGTTCCCAAAAACGCAGTGTTAGCGGGATCAGCCCAGATACCCGCTAGCACCTGCGTTTTGTCCCTCCGCCCGGCCCAGCTCAGCCCACCCAAGTGCAGTATCGATCGATCACTGTCACTTACAAGGCACTAAACGCATAACTGCAGCGTTCGCAGAGTCAGGCCTGATCCCTGCGATCGCTAACAGTTTTTTTGGTAGCATTTTGGTGAACTGGCAAGCACCAGCCCCAGGCAGCGTCAGGTTAGCGCCAGTACCGCTAACACCCACGCACGCACCGTACACCTCCCTTAGTGGTATAGTATCTGAACGGATCAATATTTGATCCGATCAGATCTATACTAGCGTCCCCAGCAGTTTAGGGTTCCCAAAAACGCAGTGTTAGCGGAATCAGCCCAGATACCTGCTAGCACCTGCGTTTTGCCCCTCCGCCCGGCCCAGCCCAGCCCACCCAAGTGCAGTATCGATCGATCACTGACACTTACAAAACACTAAACGCATAACTGCAGCGTTCGCAGAGTCAGGCCTGATCCCTGCGATCGCTAACAGTTTTTTTTGTAGCGTTTTGGTGAACTGGCAAGCACCAGCCCCAGGCAGCGTCAGATTAGCGCCAGTACCGCTAACACCCACGCACGCACTGTACACCTCCCTTAGTGGTATAGTATCTGATCGCATCAATATCTGATCCGATCAGATCTATACTAGCGTCACCAGCAGTTTAGGGTTCCCAAAAACGCAGTGTTAGCGGGATCAGCCCAGATACCTGCTAGCACCTGCGTTTTGCCCCTCCGCCCGGCCCGGCCCAGCCCACCCAAGTGCAGTATCGATCGATCACTGACACTTACAAAACACTAAACGCATAACTGCAGCGTTCGCAGAGTCAGGCCTGATCCCTGCGATCGCTAACAGTTTTTTGGTAGTGTTTTGGTGAACTGGCAAGCGCCAGCGGCCTAGTACACCCCGGTCGTAGTCAAACCAGCACTGCAGTAACACTTGGTGACGTGGCGAGTCCCATAAGTGCAGTTGAAGCTGGTGAGGTGGCAAGCACAAGTAGTGTCCCGCCGCCACCAAGAAGACAAACACAGGCCCGTCGTGCCCATAATGCCCTTCCTGCTGCATTCGCCAATCCTAATTGGGAACCCACCGCTTCTGCAGCGCCCGTACTTCCCCCATTCACATCCCCAACCAAATGCAGTCGGCTGCATGAGAGGCATTTTTATGTCCTCCCGAGTACCCCTACCCAACGAACCCCCCAAAAAAGATGTCGTGTCTGCAGCAAGCGAGGATATAGGCGTGACACCCGCTATTATTGTCCCTCCTGTCCTGACAATCCTGGTCTTTGCATTGGTGAATGTTTTGAACGCTACCATTCACTAGTTGAGTATTAGCGTAGGGTACAGCATTGCACAGACTAGGCACACTTTCACAGGGTCTCCCAAGATGCCATCGCATTTTGAGAGACCCGAACCTGGAACCGGTTACCGTTATAAAAGTTAGTTACAAAAAAAGTGTAAAAAAAAAAAAAATATGAAATAAAAAAAAATAGTTGTTGTTTTATTGTTCTCTCTCTCTCTATTCTCTCTCTCTATTGTTCTGCTCTTTTTTACTGTATTCTATTCTGCAATGTTTTATTGTTATTGTTATTGTTATTGATTGTTATTGTTATTGTTATTGTTATTATGTTTTATCATGTTTGTTTTTCAGGTGTGTAATTATTTACACTTTACTGTGCTTTATTGTTAACCATTGTTAACCATTTTTTTGTCTTCAGGTACGCCATTCACGACTTTGAGTGGTTATACCAGAATGATGCCTGCAGGTTTAGGTATCATCTTGGTATCATTCTTTTCAGCCAGCGGTCGGCTTTCATGTAAAAGCAATCCTAGCGGCTAATTAGCCTCTAGACTGCTTTTACAAGCCGTGGGAGGGAATGCCCCCCCCCCCCCCACCGTCTTCCGTGTTTTTCTCTGGCTCTCCTGTCTCAACAGGGAACCTGAGAATGCAGCCGGTGATTCAGCCAGCTGACCATAGAGCTGATCAGAGACCAGAGTGGCTCCAAACATCTCTATGGCCTAAGAAACCGGAAGCTACGAGTATTTCATGACTTAGATTTCGCCGGATGTAAATAGCGCCATTGGGAAATTGGGGAAGCATTTTATCACACCGATCTTGGTGTGGTCATTTGCTTTGAGGGCAGAGGAGAGATCTAGGGTCTAATAGACCACAATTTTTTCAAAAAAGAGTACCTGTCACTACCTATTGCTATCATAGGGGATATTTACATTCCCCGAGATAACAATAAAAATGATTAAAAAAAAAATATGAAAGGAACAGTTTAAAAGTAAGATTAAAAAAGCAAAAAAATAATAAAGAAAAAAAAAAAAAAAAAAAAAAACACCCCTGTCGCCCCCTGCTCTCGCGCTAAGGCGAACGCAAGCGGCGGTCTGTCGTCAAACGTAAACAGCAATTGCACCATGCATGTGAGGTATCACCGCGAAGGCCAGATCAAGTGCAGTAATTTTTCCAGTAGACCTCCTCTGTAAATCTAAAGTGGTAACCTGTAAAGGCTTTTGAAGGCTTTTAAACATGTATTTATTTTGTTGCCACTGCACGTTTGTGCGCAATTTTAAAGCATGTCATGTTTGGTATCCATGTACTCGGCCTGAGATCATCTTTTTTATTTCATCAAACATTTGGGCAATATAGCGTGTTTTAGTGCATTAAAATTAAAAAAAGTGTGTTTTTTCCCCAAAAAATGCGTTTGAAAAATCGCTGCGCAATTACTGTGTGAAAAAAAAAAATGAAACACCCACCATTTTAATCTGTAGGGCATTTGCTTTAAAAAAATATATAATGTTTGGGGGTTCAAAGTAATTTTTTTGCAAAAAAAAAAAACTTTTTCATGTAAACAATAAGTGTCAGAAAGGGCTTTGTCTTCAAGTGGTTAGAAGAGTGGGTGATGTGTGACATAAGCTTCTAAATGTTGTGCATAAAATGCCAGGACAGTTCAAAACCCCCCCAAATGACCCCATTTTGGAAAGTAGACACCCCAAGCTATTTGCTGAGAGGCATGTCGAGTCCATGGAATATTTTATATTGCGACACAAGTTGCGGGAAAGAGACAAATTTTTTTTTTTTTTTTTTTTTTGCACAAAGTTGTCACTAAATGATATATTGCTCAAACATGCCATGGAAATATATGAAATTACACCCCAAAATACATTCTGCTGCTTCTCCTGAGTACGGGGATACCACATGTGTGAGACTTTTTGGGAGCCTAGCCGCGTACGGGACCCCGAAAACCAAGCACCGCCTTCAGGCTTTCTAAGGGCGTGAATTTTTGATTTCACTCTTCACTGCCTATCACAGTTTCGGAGGCCATGGAATGCCCAGGTGGCACAAAACCCCCCCAAATGACCCCATTTTGGAAAGTAGACACCCCAAGCTATTTGCTGAGAGGTATAGTGAGTATTTTGCAGACCTCACTTTTTGTCACAAAGTTTTGAAAATTGAAAAAAGAAAAAAAAAATGTTTTTTCTTGTCTTTCTTTATTTTCAAAAACAAATGAGAGCTGCAAAATACTCACCATGCCTTTCAGCAAATAGCTTGGGGTGTCTACTTTCCAAAATGGGGTCATTTGGGGGGGTTTTGTGCCACCTGGGCATTCCATGGCCTCCGAAACTGTGATAGGCAGTAAAGAGTGAAATCAAAAATTTTCACCCTTAGAAATCCTGAAGGCAGTGATTGGTTTTTGGGGTCCAGTACGCGGCTAGGCTCCCAAAAAGTCCCACACATGTGGTATCCCCATACTCAGGAGAAGCAGCTAAATGTATTTTGGGGTGCAATTCCACATATGCCCATGGCCTGTGTGAGCAATATATCATTTAGTGACAACTTTATGAAAAAAAAAAAAAAAAAGTGTCACTTTCCCGCAACTTGTGTCAAAATATAAAATATTCCATGGACTCAATATGCCTCTCAGCAAATAGCTTGGGGTGTCTACTTTCCAAAATGGGGTCATTTTGGGGGGTTTTGTGCCACCTGGGCATTCCATGGCCTCCGAAACTGTGATAGGCAGTGAAGAGTGAAAGCAAAAATTTACACCCTTAGAAATCCTGAAGGCGGTGATTGGTTTTCGGGGCCCCGTACGCGGCTAGGCTCCCAAAAAGTCCCACACATGTGGTATCCCCATACTCAGGAGAAGCAGCTAAATGTATTTTGGGGTGCAATTCCACATAGGCCCATGGCCTGTGTGAGCAATATATCATTTAGTGACGACTTTTTGTAAATATTTTTTTTTTTTTTGTCATTTTTCAATCACTTGGGACAAAAAAAAAAAATATTCAATGGGTTCAACATGCCTCTCAGCAATTTCCTTGGGGTGTCTACTTTCCAAAATGGGGTCATTTGGGGGGGTTTTGTACTGCCCTGCCATTTTAGCACCTCAAGAAATGACATAGGCAGTCATAAACTAAAAGCTGTGTAAATTCCAGAAAATGTACCCTAGTTTGTAGACGCTATAACTTTTGCGCAAACCAATAAATATACACTTATTGACATTTTTTTTACCAAAGACATGTGGCCGAATACATTTTGGCCTAAATGTATGACTAAAATTTAGTTTATTGGATTTTTTTTATAACAAAAAGTAGAAAATATCATTTTTTTTCAAAATTTTCGGTCTTTTTCCGTTTATAGCGCAAAAAATAAAAACCGCAGAGGTGATCAAATACCATCAAAAGAAAGCTCTATTTGTGGGAAGAAAAGGACGCAAATTTCGTTTGGGTACAGCATTGCATGACCGAGCAATTAGCAGTTAAAGCGACGCAGTGCCAAATTGGAAAAAGACCTCTGGTCCTTAGGCAGCATAATGGTCCGGGGCTCAAGTGGTTAAAATAACAAACATATCATACTTACCTCCACTGTGCATCACGTTTTGCACAGAGTGGTCCCGAACCTGTTCTCCTGGCTCCTCCCCGCATCAGATAACCCTCTGGGAGAAGAGTCCAGCATTTGGTGTCCATAGAGGCTGAATGCAGTACTCGGCCCCACCCCCGGCGCCATTGGATTTGAATGACAGCAGTGGGAGCCAATGGCCAACCTATCCAAGCCAGGAGCCCATGGAGAGAGAGTCAGCACGTCCCTGCCGACTGAATGAAGGGGTTCAGGTAAGGAAAATGGGGGGCTAGGGGGCCGGTGACTGCCAGGTGTTTTTTCACCTTAATGCATAGGATGCATTAAGGTGAAAAAGCACAAACCTTTTCAACCCCTTTAAAACCGAACACGTAATTATTACACAGGTTCTGTGGCTGATTAAGGTGGCAATTAAACTCGCTTGGTCCCTCATCTGCATTAAATTAGCCTCAGAACATAAGTAATTCATATGTGTTTGGATTTAAAAGGATGAGGTGGAAAACCCTATTCTGGTGACACTCTGAGATTATCTCACTTTGAAGGGACTTCCTGTTTTCTCGATGGAACAGGAAGTGAAGGGAAATCTCTCCAATGGGAGACAGATGGAAAAAAAAAAAAAAACATGGACAAGGGTTATAAGCCTCCCTTACACTATCCAAAATGAAAAGAAAGTTTTGCATTAAGTGACACTTTAGACACGCATTGTCATATATGTGAACCAAAAATTCCTGTTTTTCTGGAAACGTTTGCTATGAATATGGAAACGTGTATAGCAATGTGCAAAGGGGGAATTCAGAGCTAAAGCGGTTTATATATAGTGTGTGGAATGTCTCCGGACCTTTGTTATCTTTGCTCCGATGTACCTAGACTACTGATCGTCCCTCACTAAAGGAAACCCAACACCTCTCCAAATACAAAAGCTCAGCTGAGCTCTGTGCCATCCTCCAATCAGCACACGGTGAACAGGGTGAGGGAACAGGTGGGGTCACATGACAGTCACAGCTTCTTTCCGATCACAAGACTCGTCTGGGAGGTGAGCCAGGACAATGCTCAGCAGCTGTCATGTGACCCGGAAGTAAGTCATGTGATCTGTTCAGGTTACAATAAGGAAACAAAGCTCACAGAAGTCTATGTCCTGAACACTAACACAGGTAAGTGAACTGATCGTTCTACAGAGGGGGTCATACATGTACACACAGTCAGCTCTATTCGTTTTTTACTGTACTAAAGGAGTCTGCAGAGGTATTAGAGAGTGAGTGTGTGTTGTGAATAGACTAGTTCTTCCATTCCTGGGGAGTTTTGGTTACAGAATCAGAGATACAATGACCCCAGGGATTTGATCCTCACATTTCCTGTGCTGCTGGAAGCACGAACAACATGTACTGTTACTTAGGACAGTGTTACTTAAAGGGGTTGTAAAAGGTTTGTGTTTTTTTTCACCTTAATGCATAGGATGCATTAAGGTGAAAAAACATCTGTCAGTGACCGGCCTCCTAGCCCCCCCAGTTTTACTTACCTGAACCCTCGAACTTGTCCCACGGGGATGCGCTGTCTCTCTGCTAGAGGGTTCTCGGCTGTTGATTGAATAGATTGATAGCAGCGCAGCCATTGGCTCCCGATCCAATCCAATGACGCGGCTGCCAGGGGGTGGGGCTGAGCCCTGCATTCTGCGTCTATGGACTCGGGAGCGTGCCTGCAAGGTAACCCCCCCGGGAGAGCCCTTCTCCCAGGGGATTATCTGATGTAGGGAGGAGCCGAGAGAGCTGCCGAGGGACCCCAGAAGAGCAGATTTGGGGCCACTCTGTGCAAAATGAGCTGCACAGTGGAGGTAAGTATGATATGTTTGTTATTTAAAAAAAAGCAAAACACATGAACCTTTAGTGTCACTCCAGTCCTCAAGATGCCCCAACAAGTCATCTTTTCAGGATTTTCCTCAGATGAAACGGCTGTGGTAATTGCTAAGGAAGTGAAACTGATCAAATCACCTGTGCAAAATAATGGAAAGCATGAAAACATGACCTGTTGGGGGGTATTTGAGGACTGGAGTTGAGGAACACTGCCTTAGGACATGGATGTATATCTGGTGTTAGGGTTGCCACCTCATCCCTTTAAAACCAAACACATTAATTATGCAGGTTCAGGTGGTTATTTAAACTCGGTGCCTTATCTGGATTAAATTAGCCTCAGAAGCTGTGTGCTTCATATATGTTCGGGTTTAAAGGGATGAGGTGGCAACCCTAAGACCCCTTTCACACTGGCGCGGTTTGCAGGCGGTATTGCGCTAAAAATACCGCCTGCAAACCGCCCGTAAACAGCCTCCGCTGTTTGTTCAGTGTGAAAGCCCGAGGGCTTTCACACTGAAGCGGTGCGCTGGCAGGACGGTGAAAAAAGTCCTGCAAACCGCTTCTTTGGAGCGGTGTATTCACCGCTCCTAAACCGCTCCTAAACCGCTCCTGCCAATTGAAATCAATGGGACAGCGCGGCTATACCGCGGCAATACCGCGGCTGTAGCTGCGCTGTACGAGTGATTTTAACCCTTTTTCGGCCGCCAGCGGGGGTTAAAACCGCACCGCTAGCGGCCGAATACAGCTGCAAGAACGACGGTACAGCAGCGCTAAAAATAGCGCTATTGTACCGCCGACGCCCCCACCGCCCCAGTGTGAAAGGGGCCTTAGTGGTGTACAGAATCCAAGATACTGGATAGCTGTCTTTAAAGTGATTGTAAAGGCTGAAGGTTTTTTATGCATGAAGGCAAAAAAACTTTCAGTGTGCTGCTCGCACCTCCCCCTCATAAATTACCTAAGCCCAATCTCCATCAAGCGATGGGCACGAGAGCTGGGGCTCTTACTCCTCATTGGCTGAGATGCCTTAGCAGAAGAGAGAGCCTTTTTATGTTATCCTATATGTCAATGCACACATAGGCGTTTAGGGGCAGAAATCTGAATGCACCAAATCGCATTCTGGAGAGGAGCGATTGGGCAGGAAAAAACGCCCAACGCGCCCAAACACTAGATGCATTTAGAGCTTTAGTGTTCTTTTCAATGGCCAGAATAAGATAATATTCTGACCTATGAAATGAATGAATGCTCAGTTAATTGACACACTTGAACAAGTCTAAAGGCACCAATGTGTTTGAAAAAGAAGGCTTCAGGCACTTTTTTTTTAACGCTGCTGTCAAGAGAAAGGCGATCAGAAAAGCCCAGTGTGCATTAGGCCATACAGCCTTGTCAGCTCATCTCCGATATCTGCTCCTCTCGCCTGAGCTCCAACCGTGCTCTCTCCAATCAGTCTGACCACCCAACCCTCTCCGGTCCTGTCTGTGTTTTGGATTGTCAGCATTTAGGCCCCTTTCACACGGCCATGAAGCTGGAGCCGCTTGCTCAGCGGGAGATCTCTCCGCTGATCCCTGCTGAGCAGGCGTATGGGATGGTATAGATCCCCCATTCGTCTGTTTTTGGTGGAAAGGAACGGATGTCGCTCCATAGAAGAGGCTGGAGGGTCCAAACAGGTCTGCCTGAAAAACTGACAGGTGGACCTGATCGGATTGCCTTGTGAAAGGGGCCCTATGGATACACAATGCTTGGTTGTAAGTTTCTTATTCAGGCTGCATGGATATAATTCTCGCCGTTTGTTCTGTTTTTATATAAATGTGATGCTGTTCATTTCCTCTTGCTCTGTATGCTCAGTATCTGCAGAGCTCCATTTCCATTGTTCTCTATGCTGGTTGCACACTAGTAGTATTTTGTTCAAAATGTTTTGCAATAAAAATATAAAATTTTCTAATCGCACGTGTGATCAAAACAATTTTTTGTTTTCAGCAAAAAAAAGGGCAGGCTGGAAACATTTTCTTTCCAGTTCAATACAGGGCACTTTTACCCCCTTCCTGCCCAGGCCAATTTTTAGCTGTTGGCGCTGTCGCATTTTGAATGACAATTGCACTGTCATGAATGTACCCAAACGACATTTTTATCATTTTTCCCCCCACAAAAATAGCTTTTTTTTGGTGGTATTTGATCACCACTGGGGTTTTTATTTTTTGCGCTACAAATAAAAAAAAATACTTCTTTGTTTCTGTTACAAAACATTGTAAATAAGTAAGTTTTCACCTTCACTGATGTGCACTAATGAGGTGCAACTGATGATGAGGCACCTATATGCAGCACTGATAGGCGGCACTGATCGGCACTCGTAGGCAGAACTGGTGGCACTGATCAGGAGGCACTGGCAGGCATCCCTGGTGGGCTAGTGGGCATCCATAGTGGTCTCCAGTGGGCATCCTTGATGGGTCTGCACTGATAATCAATGCGCTGATTATCAGCGCAGACACCCCACCTGTCAGGAGAGCAGCCCCACGCCTGTCAGCATGATAGAGGAAAATACAATAAACGGCACTTCCTGGTTACCATGTTTATGAGCTGTGATTGGACACAGCTCATCACATGGTAAAGAGCCTACGTCATAGGCTCTTTACCTAGATCAGAGATGCAGTGTGTCAGACTGACACACTACCGATGACCGCGTTGCGCACCCCCGCAGGAGCGTGCTAGCGACTTATCCTGCTGGACGTCATACGACGTCCATTCAGGCTAATACAACCACTTTCCGCCAGTCATTTTGCTATATGGCAGGCGGGAAGTGGTGAATGAATGAATTTTCAACAGTGAATGTGATTTTCATTCAGGAAATGTCATTCATCTGGAAATCAAACAAAACAGTGAAGTCCTTTCAAACCACATTCATTCAGTCATCAAATGTACAAAGAATTTATTTCATTATATGTACTTATATAGCACTGTCAACTTACACAGGGATTTACATTTATAGATATGTGGCTGAGGACTTATACCTCTTTAATTCATCCAAAATAATATCGAGGGTTATTTTAACTGGCCTTCTACATCTCCTCTGCACTGACACTGACAAAGATAATCGGCAAACTGGCCTACAAGTGTAATGCATGAAATTACAGCTATAAATGTTAGTGAATTGACTTTTCACTTAAATTAGCACTAAGTAGTGATAAATAAAATAATACTAAAGTCATTATCAATTAACAAAGCTAAAATACATGTTATCTTCCATAACAATTTACATCCAATAATATTTCATAATTATCGTAATGG
Source organism: Lithobates clamitans (assembly GCA_037952925.1). Taxonomy (NCBI): domain Eukaryota; kingdom Metazoa; phylum Chordata; class Amphibia; order Anura; family Ranidae; genus Lithobates; species Lithobates clamitans. The sequence continues at coordinate 3,283,913 of JBBGZY010001190.1, forward strand.
CAAATAACATTTGTTTATAGCTTTTTAATTCCCCCTATAATGTAAGAATTGCTGGAGAACTATGACATGAGACAGGGAGCAATAAAGAAGCTTCTGTACACATGTGCTAATAGATGAGATGGCAAAAAGAATGACACTCTCAATAGACAATAGAGTTGATTTGATTTACTTAAACTGTACAGTGCTAAATGTGGTGCAGCTGTGCATGGTAGCCAAACGGCTTCTAACTTCAGCTTGTTCAGTTATAGAGCACATTTTTTTTTTTACACATAGTAAAATAAAAGCATGACCAAATCAGTCGCAGTGTAGCTGAAATGAAGTTTGTCTCTGGTGAATGCACAGTACTTTTATATCATAAGTTTGTCTTTAATGCAGAACTCCCCACAAACGTTCTGCTTTAAGACCTCCTCCCTTCCTGTGCCATTTTTGGCATATCATTTTGGGGGGAGCAGGTACCTAGTTTTGACACCCACTCCCGATAGGATTGAAGTTCTCTCCCTCCCTGCAGTATTCTGGGACACATCAAAGGTCACACATGCTAGTGCCACATCTTCGCCGCTCAGCAGTCATTGGCTGCTGGGACCACGGGCGTCTCGACAACCAATGACGTCACCTATGCTCCCCGCCCCCTGCTGCTGACAATCTCATGGGTCCTGGCTCTCACTCCTTGCCGGCTGTGAGGTATGGTGCCCATGAGAGTGCCCCTTAACATAAAATGGACCCATCAGCATGCCCCTTAACAGAAAGTGTGCAGAAGGCTGCCCCCTGCAGCTTGCTACCTCTGCTGGCTGCTGCCCTCAAGGTATGTGAGGTGTAATATTTACAGGAGCATACTTTCTGTTAAGGGGCACGCTGCTGGGCACATTTCATGTTAAGGGCCACTCTGATGGGTACAGCATGTGCCCTTAACATAAAATGTGCCCATCGGCATGCCCCTTATTTTATGGTAAGGGGCACGCTGATGGGCACATGTTCCCTTTAACATAAAATGTGCCCATCAGCATACCCCTTATTTTTATGTTAAGAGGCACGCTGATGGGCACATTTTATGTTAAGGGTCATGCTGATGGGCACATTTTATGTTAGGGGACATGCTGATGGGCACATGCTGAAGGGCTTCTGATGTAAGGCGGCACTCTGATGGGAATGCCTGATGTAAGGTGGCACTCTGATGGGAATGCCTGATGTAAGGTGGCACTCTGATGGGAATGCCTGATGTAAGGTGGCACTCTGATGGGAATGCCTGATGTAAGGTGGCACTCTGATGGGAATGCCTGATGTAAGGTGGCACTCTGATGGGAATGCCTGATGTAAGGTGGCACTCTGATGGGAATGCCTGATGTAAGGTGGCACTCTGATGGGAATGCCTGATGTAAGGTGGCACTCTGATGGGAATGCCTGATGTAAGGTGGCACTCTGATGGGAATGCCTGATGTAAGGTGGCACTCTGATGGGGGCGCCTGATGTAAGGTGGCACTCTGATGGGGGCGCCTAATGTAAAGGGGCAGTCTGATGGGGGCGCCTGATGTAAGGTGGCACTCTGATGGGGGCACCTGATGTAAGGGGGCACACTGATGAGCACACCTGATGTAAGGAGGCACTCTCATGGCGACACCTAATGTAAGGGGTCACTCTGATGAGGACACCCTATGTAAGGGGGCACTGTGGGCGAACCTTATATAATGGGGCACTCTGGGGACAAATGTAAGGGGGCCTTCCTTTGCAGAAACCTAATATAAGTGGGCACTCTGACGGGAATACCTGATGTAAGGTGGCACTCTGATGGGAACACCTGATATAAGAGAGTACTTTGACGGTGGTAGCTGATTTATGGGGGCAATGTAATGAATTACTCTGGTAGGGGAACCTGATGTAAGGGGAACATCCAATTTACATTTACAGAGTATTACCAGAGTGTGTTGAGGAAATGATCACAAAAACACCAGAGAGCGTGGCTTGCCCCCAAAAAAGTAGACGCGTACAATCTTTCATGGCATAGACTTGAGATTCGGACCTCGAGCGGAAGAAAATTTTAGTGACTGGACCTCCTTGAATTTTATTTCAATGCCTAAGGCATGTACGGGATATCAAAGCCTGCTGGGATCTGTAAAGTTGAGAAACCTCATTCTGGCCCTGGCAGGATGGACAATATAAAGCTAATTTCCTGTACATGGGAGGGATGTGATTGTATTTACATTTTGTTTAGGAGGAAATTGGGTTGTCTGAGATGACTAGTTACAATGCTCTTATCCCTTAAAAACAATTTCAACAAGAGTTGACCTCTCTTGTAGCAACATTTGGTTCCACCCCTTCCTCAGACCCAATATTTACATTCATTTAGCATAGTGATATTGTGCATAATGATAACAAATTTGCATCAAAATGTATTTTTTCCTGCTTGCCTGAAAAAAAAATACTTTTAATGTATTCCTTATTATTTATTTATTATTATTATTATTTTCTTTAGACTCCATAAATACAGAAACACCAGAAAAAAAGCCATGGAGTTCTGGATGACTGATACCAATCATACTGTCCACAATGACAGTTCCAATCTGGCAATTGGCTTTGCATCTTCTGCCGTTTCCGTTATTTTGTTTGGATCAAATTTTGTGCCAGTGAAGAAGTTTGACACTGGAGATGGTATGTGAACGTTTATGTAACCATGCATTCTGCTGCTGGATTAATATGTTGTTTGTTTGTTACAGGTACTTTTATAGCGCCGTCAATTTACACAGCACTTTACATATATATTATACATTCACATCGGTCCCTGCTCTCAAGGAGCTTACAATCTAAGAAGCCTAGTACATACAGGCAGAATGCTGGGTGACGACGGCCAGTTCAATAGAAACCGGCTGAAACTCAGCCCGTGTGTACTGCATCTGGTTTGACAGAAGCCTGCTGTTTGGCTGGCTTCTGTCGAAGGGGCATGACTAAAAAAGGTCTGCCGATCGGCTCTCGATCAGAGCTCTTAGCCAATGATTGAAGTGTTCTGGTGGGGGTGACTTCCCCCCCGTCAGAACACAATAGTACAGCAGGGGAGATGGTTGTACTAACATTACATGGTTAGTATAGCGGCTGTTCCTAAACTGTCAGTTTTTTGGGTTTTTTTCAGTCCTGCGGAGTTGAATGAAAAGAAACTATTAGTGTGTACCAAGCTTAACTCACATGCATACATCCACATACTAGGGACCATTAAGACAGGAGCAAATAAACCCGCCAGCATGTCTTTGGAGTGTAGGAGGAAACCCATGTAGGCACAAGGAGAGCTTGCAAACTCTGTGCAGGTAGTGTCGTGGTTGGGTTTCGAACCAATGACCGTATTGCTGCCAGGGAGAAGTGCTAATCGCTTAGCAATTTTTATTTCACTCAGCATTTTTCTTTTTATAATTAACAAGACAGCATCACAGGTGCAGCGCAGGCTTGTATATTTCTGTGCACAAATTTGCGCACAGAACCTGTAATAAATTGAGGATCGCTCAGGGAGTGCTTGTCTGCTTTTTGGTGCCCTTGCATTGAAGCCGAGCACAGGACAGCTCACAGCCTATGCTCCTCATGGAAACAAGGTTCCAACTTCACTACAATGACTTCAAGGCTTGTCTCAGGGAAGGGAGAGGGGATGTCCCACAGGTGTGCTAACTAAACAAGGGGACGGTGGCCTCTATGCTGTGCCACTGCCCTGCTACAGTAATACCCACTAATACAGACTGCGGGGAGGAACAGAGATGATGTTCATGAAAGGAAAAAAAAACTCTACAGGGTGTGTGAACATGGTTTTCTGAAGATAATCAATACATTCAGTAGTCCAATACCTACAAAAACTGTAAAAATTATTGCCAGATTTAGGATATAATAATTGCTAGGAAGCTAGTGTGGAATGTTAAAGGTATTGTACACGCTCAAATGTTTTTGTTGTTTTAACTAGGTATTCGTGTAATATACAGTGGGGACGGAAAGTATTCAGACCCCCTTAAATTTTTCACTCTTTGTTATATTGCAGCCATTTGCTAAAATCATTTAAGTTCATTTTTTTCCTCATTAATGTACACACAGCACCCCATATTGACAGAAAAACACAGAACTGTTGACATTTGTGCAGATTTATTAAAAAAGAAAAACTGAACTATCACATGGTCCTAAGTATTCAGACCCTTTGCTGTGACACTCATATATTTAACTCAGGTGCTGTCCATTTCTTCTGATCATCCTTGAGATGGTTCTACACCTTCATTTGAGTCCAGCTGTGTTTGATTATACTGATTGGACTTGATTAGGGAAGCCACACACCTGTCTATATAAGGTCTTACAGCTCACAGTGCATGTCAGAGCAAATGAGAATCATGAGGTCAAAGGAACTGCCTGAAGAGCTCATAGACAGAATTGTGGCAAGACACAGATCTGGCCAAGGTTACAAAAAAAATTCTGCTGCACTTAAGGTTCCTAAGAGCACAGTGGCCCCCATAATCCTTAAATGGAAGATGTTTGGGACGACCAGAACCCTTCCTAGCGCTGGCCGTCCGGCCAAACTGAGCTATCGGGGGAGAAGAGCCTTGGTGAGAGAGGTAAAGAAGAACCCAAAGATCACTGTGGCTAAGCTCCAGAGATGCATTCGGGAGATGGGAGAAAGTTGTAGAAAGTCAACCATCACTGCAGCCCTCCCCCAGTCGAGGCTTTATGGCAGAGTGGCCCGACAGAAGCCCCTCCTCAGTGTAAGACACATTAAAGCCGGCATGGAGTTTGCTAAAAAAACACCTGAAGGACTCCAAGATGGTGAGAAATAAGATTCTCTGGTCTGATGAGACCAAGATAGAACTTTTTGGCCTTAATTCTAAGCGGTATGTGTGGAGAAAACCAGGCACTGCTCATCACCTGACCAATACAGTCCCAACAGTGAAGCATGGTGGTGGCAGCATCATGCTGTGGGGGTGTTTTCAGCTGCAGGGACAGGAGGACTGGTTGCAATCGAGGGAAAGATGAATGCGGCCAAGTACAGGGATATCCTGGACAAAAACCTTCTCCAGAGTGCTCAGGACCTCAGACTGGGCCAAAGGTTTACCTTCCAACAAGACAATGACCCTAAGCACACAGCTAAAATAATGAAGGAGTGGCTTCACAACAACTCCGTGACTGTTCTTGAATGGCCCAGCCAGAGCCCTGACTTAAACCCAATTGAGCATCTCTGGAGAGACCTAAAAATGGCTGTCCACCAACGTTTACCATCCAACCTGACAGAACTGGAGAGGATCTGAAAGGAGGAATGGCAGGGGATCCCCAAATCCAGGTGTGAAAAACTTGTTGCATCTTTCCCAAAAAGATTAATGTCTGTATTAGATCTAAAGGGGCTTCTACTAAATACTGAGCAAAGGGTCTGAATACTTAGGACCATGTGATATTTCAGTTTTTTTCTTTTTTAATAAATCTGCATAAATGTCAACAATTCTGTGTTTTTTTTCTGTCAATATGGGGTGCTGTGTGTACATTAATGAGGAAAAAAAAGAACTTAAATGATTTTAGCAAATGGCTGCAATATAACAAAGAGTGAAAAATTTAAGGGGTTCTGAATACTTTCCGTCCCCACTGTATTACTTGTGATGTTTGACTTGCCTTGAAATGATGTTCTCAAATGTTGTGGCTGCCATTTGTAGTAGTGTGGCTGATCGATTTCCCTATGAACATGTATGGCTGCAGGTAACTTATCTTAATTCACCCGAGGACCAGGCAACTTCAAGTACTTTTCTCGTGTATTAACATTTTGGTCCATATTGACATGATCACGCGGTTGCTGCAGATTTGTCGGCTGCACATCCATGAATCTCCCGTTCCACCACATCCCAAAGGTGCTCTATTGAATTGAGATCTGGTGACTGTGGAGGCCATTGGAGTACACTGAGCTCATTGTCTTTCAAGAAACCAGTGGTGAGATGATTTAAGCTTTCTGACATGGTGCAATATCCTGCTGGAAGCAGCCATCAGAAGATGGGTACACTGTAGTCATAAAGGGATGGACATGGTCAGCAACAATACTCAGGTAGGCTGTGGCGTTTAACTTTAAATGATATATAGTTTGTACTAAGGGGTCCAAAGTGTGCCAAAAAATATCCCCACACCATTACACCACCAGCCTGAACCATTGATTTAAGGCAGGATAGATCCATGCTTTCATGTTGTTTATGCCAACTTCTGACCCTACCATCTGAATGACGCAGCTGAAATTGAGATTTATCAGACCGGACAACGTTTTTTCCAATCTTCTATTGTCCGCTTTTGGTGAGCCTGTGCGAATTGTAGCCTCAGTTTCCTGTTCTTGGCTGACAAAAATGGCACCCAGTGTGCGGTCTTCAGCTGCTGTAGCCCATCTGGTTCAAAGTTCGATGTTTTGTGCGTTCAGTGATGGTATTATGAAAACCTTGGTTGTAACGAGTGGCTATTTGAGTTACTGTTGCCTTTCTATCATCTCGAACCAGTCTGCCCATTCTCCTCTTACCTCTGATATCAGCAAGGCATTTTTGTCCACACAACTGCTGCTCACTGGATATTTTCTCTTTTTCAGACCATTCTCTTTAAATCATAGAGATAGTTGTGCATGAAAATCCCAGTAGATTAGCAGTTTTTGAAATACTCAGACCAGCCTGGCTGGCACCAACAACCATGTCACTTAAATCCCCTTTCATCCCCATTCTGATACTCGGTTTGTATTCCAGTAAGTTGTCTTCACCATGTCTAGATGCCTAAATGCATTGAGTTGCTGCCATGTGATTGGCTGATTAGCAATCTGTGTTACCAAGCAGTTGAACAGGTGTACCTAATAATAAAGGGGCTGGTGAGTGTAAATTCTCAATGTATGTGATTCTAAAGGTCTAGAAGCCTTGTCCATGCAATCATAATAATAATAATAATTACTGTCTTTGTGTATCTGGCTTTATAAAAAGGCAATGGTAACAGGGTGGGGTACATTCTAAAATAAAAATTAAATAAAATTTAAAGTGCACCCGCGCACCCTACTCTTTAACAAAACATATATCTCATAGATTGCAAATTAGTGCAATATCATAAGTAACCACTAGGTGTCCCTAGCAGGTTGCTAACCGTATACAGAAGTGATAGTTCTAGACATATATAAATGTCTCCAGATTTCTCCAGTGTGTGATAACAACTGTAACAACGGGAAGCCTCTAATATCACTATTATTATTAATATACACATTGACGCAGGTAAGGGAATAGTTAGTCTATTCCCCCATCTTACTTTATAAAGAATGAAATAACTTTATAAAGTCTAGTAAGATTTCATCTTTGGTGCCTGGTATAGTTTTCCTCTGCTAAGCAATATTTGAGTGAGTATTTTCCAGCTAGACTAATTAGGAAAGCTCCTTTTTTTTTTTTTTTTTTTTTTTTTTTTTTCTGGGCTGTGCCGAGTAGCAGATTCTCAAGCCGTTGCTTCTTAGAGAAGGTCCTATTAGTTTAAGTCTTTAGTTTCCAGATCACTGCACTGTGAAAGAACATTGCCTGCAACCAAGTTAGATAAAATTAGGTTTAGAAACTTAGAGGCAAGAAATCTGCTGACTTCAGCATATTTTAGTTTTGCTATCTGTCCCTACATATATTTTATTCGTTTTGGAAATTCACTGTGAATTGAAGTAGGATGTCTGGTCTAGTCTAGAAATATCCATGTCTTTTTTTTATTTTATTTTTTTATATATACATGATATTTTTCTTTTTTCTCTCAGGTATGTTCTTCCAGTGGATTCTCTGTGCTGCCATATGGATAGTTGCTTTAGTGGTGAACCTGATCTTGCGCTGTCCAAAATTCTGGCCTCTTGCTATGGTTGGAGGCTGTGTATGGGCAACAGGTAAAACTATAAGACTACTTCACATGTAACTTCGGCTATGAGGCAGACTGAACCCTCCCAAAAGAATAAAAGGGATTGTTATGAATCGGTATACTTGACAAACAAAATGTGAAGCTTTCCCTTGTAAAACAAAGTTAGGTCATCTTGCCTCATTATGTCTAGTCTGTCTACGCTATCACTTTGAGTTAAACTTTTATTATAAGAAAATTGTGATCAGTCGGCGCAAACAAGTAACCTAACCTAAAAAGCTCCTATAACACTTAAGGTCAAAATACAAATCTTCAATAAAACTTTTAAATCATAAATAGTGCAGCGCTAATTAAACGAAATACATAAAGATTATTATAAATGGATAGCTATAAAATCTTTAGAGAAATAGTCCATGCAGGTAAACAGGGAGTAAGGCAGAAAAAGTCCTCAGCTGAGAACACTTGTGCTTTGTAAAAATGCTTTTCAATCTTGTGCAGATTTGTGAAAATACCACCACCGACCGTAATACAAGCCGCTCACCTTGGAAGAAAAAACCTTGCACAGTGGACCTACTGAGCTAACGGGTCGACAAAAGCTTTCCCCTCACAAGGGGTTAAATAGAGGTGTAGGTGCTTTTCCAGAGATCCAGCTCATAATAAACATCCACTGCCTTACTGCTCCAGATCGCTCATCAGATCTCCCAATCAATGTTGTTACAGACAAACCTCGTTGTACCATGTAAGATCAAAATAAAACTTGCATAGTGCTCTCTGTATGTACTCAATACATTTTATTAGATCCAAAAGAATTCTACTCACTATTTCTACGTCTATTTCTTCCTTAAGGCTTGGTACACATTATTGTGGGTGCGGGAGCAGGTGTAAATTGCACGCATTCCAGACCTGTAGCCAAAATGCACTGCTCTTTAGCAGACATTCTTGATGGCACCCCCCACTCATCAGAGCGTGTTCAGGGGCTGGAAACTGCAATGTGCATCATCAGTTCCCTGCTGCCACATTTTTTTTTTGGTTTTAAAGGGTTTGGGGTCTATTCAAATGAATTGACTGCTTTGCCTGTGCAACTCTTAAGAGTTGACCTCATATTATGTTTTTGGTAAATCTAAAGGAAAAAATCTAAAGCATATTGTATAGTGTGGTTCACATGTGAGCGGGTGTGGGAAGGCGTGGAATCGCCTTCCCGCACCTGCATAAAGAAACCCGCTGCTGCTTAGTAGATGTGCAGGGGTAACAGTAATCATAATGGCACCCCCACACACTGGAAACTTCAGAACGGTTTCCTGTACTGGGAACCGCACTGCACAATGCGGTTTCCATGTGGCTGTGTTTTTGGAGTTGCAGGGACCATTTCCCTGTGTTTTCAGGCGGTACAGCAGTCTGTTCGAACGAAAGGGCTGCTGTGCCCGAGCAAACGCAGCCGCCGAAAACCTCATCGATGTGAGCTGAGGGTGATGCAGAGCTGCCTCAGCCCTTTTGCTCAAGTGGTTCCATCAGTCACCACACTGGACCTCTAGTCTGTTTATACACATATACTTGTCTGTTCAGGCAAGGACTGCCTCTGTCCCTTCACAATCTCTTTGAAAATTTGTTTGCAATAACTCCATCAGTATCACCAGCAAAGCAGCTTCATCATTACCCCCTTAAAGAAGAGACTGTGCGCTGCATTTCAAGATTTCATAATTTGCCACGTCACGAATGTTAATTCTCCATTACGAACGCTAGTTTACGAGACCGATCGCTTCTGGCTTGTCCTTGCTTCTGAGCATGCGTGTTTTGTACTTTGGACTTTTGTCAGAAGCACTTGTGTACACACGCTCGGAAAATCCGACAACATACATTTGTCCATGGAAAATTTTAAAACCTGCTATCCGACATTTGTCCGCGGAAAATTCAACAACAATTGTCCGATGGAGTGTACAAATGGTCGGGTTTTCCGCAAACAGCCTGTTACATACTTTATAGTAGTGATGAGATGTCACTGTTTTTATATTACTTTTTAGACACCTCTGGGTGGCACTGGATGGACAATTATGTACAGTGCCTTCCAAAAGTATTCACCCCCCTTGGCATTTTTCGTGTTTTGTTGCCTCACAATCTGAAATTAACATGGATTGTTTGAGGATTTGAATCATTTAATTTACAGAACATGCCCACAAATTTGAAGATCCTTTTTTTTTTTTTTCTTTTTTTTTTTTTTTTTTTTATTGTGAAGCAAACAACAAATAGGACAAAATAACAGAAAAAGTCAATGTGCATAACTATTCACCCCCCCCTAAAGTCAATACTTTGTAGAGCCACCTTTTGCGGTTATCACAGCTCCAAGTTGCTTTGGATAAGTCTCTATGAGCTTGCCACATCTTACCACTGGGATTTTTGCCCATTCCTCCTTGCAAAACTGCTCCAACTCTTTCAAGTTGGGTGGTTTGAGCTTGTGAACAGCAATCTTTAAGTCTGACCACAGATTTTCTGTTGGATTGAGGTCTGGGCTTTGACTAGGCCATTCCAACACATTTACATGTTTCCCCTTAAACCACTCGAGTGTTGCTTTACAGTGTGTTTGGGGTCATTGTCCTGCTGGAAGGTGAACCTCCGTCCTAGCCTCAAATCACACACAGTGTGGTACATGTTTTGCTCAAGAATATCCCTGTATTTAGCACCATCCATCTTTCCCTGAACTCTGACCAGTTTCCCAGTCCCGACTGCGGGTGATGTGATGTTGGGTTTGTGCCAGACATAGTGTTTTCTTTGATGGCCAAAAAGTTCAATTTTAGTCTCATCAGACCAGAGCACCTTCCTCCATACATTTTGGGAGTCTCCCACATGCCTTTTTGCCAACTCAAAACGTGCCATTTTGTTTTTTGCTGAAAGTAATGTCTTTCTTCTGGCCACTCTGCCATAAAGCACAACTCTATGGAGCGTACGGCTTATTGTCGTCCTATGTACAGATACTTTAGTCTCTGCTGTGGAACTCTGCAGCTCCTCCAGGGTTAACTTAGGTCTCTGTGCTGCCTCTCTGATTTATGCCCTCCTTGCCCGGTCTGTGAGTTTTGGTGTGTGGCCATCTCTTGGCAGGTTTGCTGTTGTGCCATGTTCTTTCCATTTGGTTATAATAGATTTAATGGTGCTCCTAGGGATCATCAAAGATTTGGATTTTTTTTATAACCTAACCCTGACCCCTAACCCTTCTCAACAACATTGTCCCTTACTTGTTTGGAGAGTTCCTTGGTCTTTCTGGCAGTGTTTGGTTAGTGATGCCTCTTGCTTAGGTGTGTATATGTAATGACAGATCATGTGACACTTAGATTGCACACAGGTGGACATCATTTCACTAATTATGTGACTTCTGAAGGTAATTGGTTGCACCAGAGCTCTTTATGGGCTTCATAACAAAGGGGGTGATTACATACGCACATGCCAATTAGCAGTTTTTTATTTCTGAAAAATAGTTTTATGGATCTATTTTTCTAATTTTACTTCACCAACTTAGACTATTGTGTTCTGATCCATCACATATAATTCAGATTAAAAAAACATTGAACTAAAGACTGTAATGTAACAAAAGGGGTAAAAAGCCAAGGGGGTGAATACTTTTGCAAGGCACTGTAGATTGTATGTACTGTTTGCCTATACTGTCAGGTGTCTGATCTACTGGTCTTTTCACATGTTCACTTTAAAGATTGGTGGACAGTGACCCTGTCTAGAGCTTGAATTTGCACAAGGGTTTTGTGGATTTTAGTTACGTTAATCTGGATAAATGTAAAAGTATCTTTCACCTTTTTAAGTAACTCCTTAAATTTAAATATCACTTTAACACAATAATGCAGTTTCAGAAATATGACTTAAGCCCCATACACTATTAGATTTTCTGCAGATTTTTGTCTTCAGATTTACCAAAACCATATAATATGTAGTCAAACCTTAATCGTTTTAATTTGTATGCAGTCAGGCAGGCCCTTACACTACATGGTTTTGGTAAATTGGATGACAAAAGTGTGTAGAAAATCTAATAGTGTGTATGGGGTGATAGGCTGGCCATACACTATACAATTTTCTTGTTCAATTTTCTTTAGATTTACCTTCAACTGTGTAGTGCAAGGGCCTGCCTGACTGCATACACATTGAAAGTGTTTAGGTTTGACCTCATATTATATGGTTTTGGTAAATCTAAAAGAAAATTTAACAAGCAAATTGCATAATGTGTGGCCAGCCTTAGTTCCATCAGGTGCATATATCAAATTGACTTTTTCATTTTTTTTCCTGATTATTTTATTTTAATTTATTAGCATATACCTTCTTTGTTACCATATAATATAAGTAGTCTTCAGGTTTGCATTTTTTTTAAATACATTGTATCCTGATTTTTCTGTCATTTATCCTGGCAGTGATTTAAACGGTCTATATTCCCCAGAAAAGTGTATTTATGAAATTTACTAATCCTAAATTCTCCAGAGTGTAAAGATAAGGGGATTACACTGGTAACACTGACACACTTTTATTTTATTTTAAATCCTGAGACTTATTTTAGTACTTTAGTATAAAAATACATGCCCTGAAAGCAAATTATTGGCTTTACATTTCTATGTGATTGTTTATTACCATGTAGCTGTAAATGCAGTATCTAAAACAAAAGGCATGTCAGCAGATTCATTATCATTCTTTTAAAAAGACTCATCTAGAAGGTAAGCTGCAGTGACCAAGTGATGAAGGCTTACTGTAATGCAATCCAAGGTGGTTGTTTGTTTTTTTTTTTGGTTTTTTTTTCACCTCTTCAATTTTGCAACCTTGGCATATGTTGGTAAAACCGTACATATGTTTGTAACTACATGGTGTTACCAGGCGAATTATACCTTGTTTTTTTCTGGACAGTTTGGGCTTATATTTGGTGCCAAATGTTCCTGATTTTGTTGTATTGCCAAAAGAAAAAAATGGCCTGAAATAGTAAAAAATCTTTATGTCACTACCATAACCTACCCCCCAAAATAAATTCCTGTACTGCTGATGATTGCAGTAATACCACATACTGTATGTGCGTGTTCTTTGTACCTGTAGTAGGGTAAAGAAACAATAATGTGCTTTTCTCCTCTTCTCCCTCTTCTCCCTCTTCTCCCTCTTTCCCCTCTTTCCCCTCTTTCCCCTCTTTCCCCTCTTTCCCCTCCTTCCCCCTCTTTCCCCTCTTTCCCCTCTTTCCCCTCCTTCCCCCTCCTTTCCCCTCCTTTCCCCTCCTTTCCCCTCCTTTCCCCTCCTTTCCCCTCCTTTCCCCTCCTTTCCCCTCCTTTCCCCTCCTTTCCCCTCCTTTCCCCTCCTTTCCCCTCCTTTCCCCTCCTTTCCCCTCCTTTCCCCTCCTTTCCCCTCCTTTCCCCTCCTTTCCCCTCCTTTCCCCTCCTTTCCCCTCCTTTCCCCTCCTTTCCCCTCCTTCCCCCTCCTTTCCCCTCCTTCCCCCTCTTCCCCCTCTTCCCCCTCTTCTTTTCCTTTTTTAACTGAGTGTACTGGAATCGTACAATTTTGCCCCTGATTCCAGAATTACGGCAAAACACATGAATGGTGCCACTCCAAAAATGCGCCACAAGAACATTTAAAAAAATGCTGTGCAGCAGCTGTCGGCTGCACTATGCTTAGGTGTGAATGGAGTCTTAGGCCCCTTTCAGACTACCGTGACTTCACTGTGATATACATACAATGTATCTTTTTCTCTTTGCAGAGGAGGCACAGTACTGGGGCAGTGAGTAGTGATCACTGTGATTGGCCAGTCACAGTGATCACATGATTGAGAGTCCTTCCTCCTGGCTCCCGATCTTTAGACCCCTTTCACACTGGAGCGGTTTTTAGGCACTTTAGTACTAGAAATAGCCTCTGCTAAGAGCCTGAAAACCGCCTCCCATTCACTGCAGTGTGACTTTTCACTCTCGGGCGATGGGCTTGCAGGACGTTACCAAAAGTCCTGCAAGCAGCATCTTTGGGCGGGTTGGGAGCGCTGTATTTAGCGCTCCCAAAATGCCCTGCCCATTGCAACAAATGGGCAGCGCATCCAAAGCGCATTAAAAATCGCTTCGAAAGCTCTTTTGGGGGGGTCAAAACCGCCCCGCTATCGGCCGAAAATGGCTGCAAAAGCGCTGCTAAAGCGAACGGTGCTTTAGCGCGAACGGCGGGTGCTGTCAGTGTAAAAGTGGTCTTAGTGCGAGACCAGGAGCTGTCGGTGACCACTGTTGGTGTCAGTGGGAGGAATAGTACCCCATCATTGGTGTCAGTGGGAAGAATAGTGCCCCATAGTTGTGGTCCTTGGCAGGAACTATGTCCGACTGTTGCTGATGGTAAGGGGAATAGTGCCCCAAGGGCCAGATAAAAGCAAGCAATGGGCCGCATCTGGCCCCCAGGCCACAGTTTAGAGTCTGCTGCTCTAAGCCATAGAGAAGTCAATGCACTTTATGTCTTCCAGTTTCCTGTGTCTGTTTTGCAGTATTACAATATGTACTGTGAATTAGACATGTGCAGTTTGTTTAGTTCCGAAGAGCATTTTAACGAATTTTGACAAATATGTTAATTTCCGAATTTCGAATTTTTGAATTTCGGAATTTCAAATTTTCGAAAATTGGAAATTTCGGGAATTGGAAAATTTGGAAATTGGAAAATTCAAAATTTCGGAAATTGGGAATTAGGAAATTTGAAAATCCAAAAATGAGAATCTGAAAATTTGAAAATCTGAAATAATAACTAACTAATAATAAATATTAAGTTATAGGTATTGGAATTTCCTTTCAAATTTGGCTGTTAGTGAACGTAATGAGTATGAATTTATCCAAAGTTACGAATTATCTGAAATAAAGAATACCGTATCTAAACGAATGGAATGTAACGATCTAATAATAACAATAATAATAAAAAAAAACCTTTTTATTATTATTTTTTATTATTAATTTGTTCCATTCCATTTGTTTAGATGCGGCATTCATTATTTCGAATAATAAGTAAATTCAGAGAGATTTGTATTCGTTACGTTCACAAACGGCCAAATTTAAAATGAAATGCCAATACCTATAATTTAATAGTTAGTTATTTCGAATTTTACTGATTTTCTTTCTTTTTTTCGAATTTCTGAATCTCTGAATTTTGGAAATTCAGAAACTCGAATTTCCGTAAAAAGGAAAAAAACAAGTGAAACGAAAACAAACTATTTTTTTTTTGTCAGTGCCCATGTCTACTGTAAATCTGTTTCCTTCCTTTATCAGTCCTGTTCTGGAGGCATGCTTCTCACTGTACTGCACAGTACTTATTGCTGAAACACTGAATGTTAAAAAAGCAAATACCGTAGTTAAAAAAGGTACAAACTAATCTATATTTCAAAGAAATGATTAATTGCCCAAATCAATCAGCTTCCTACAAAAAGAAACTAAAAAATCACTAAAGAATCCTCTCTGCGAACTCATTATCACAAAGACCAATACTGTATTCCATAAAGGGCTACATGGTTTGTAAATTTGAACCAATACAGTGCATACAGTATATACGGTATTTCTTTATAATGCTACTCTATAAAACTATATATCTATAGCAAAAAAAGCAAGAACCTTGTGAGCCGTTCAAAAAATTGTGTTTGTTGTGAATCGCCCACACTCTACACACTCTCTCATGTGCCAACATAAATTATCAATCGGTGCCATGCTTCACAAAATATTACCACTTATAGTGCAATCTTGTGATCAATATAATAATAATGCGATAGAAAAATAATAATAAGTCTCAATGCTGTATCAATGTGCAATCAAAGCATTGTCAATTCTGCCAGTGTTGATATCCTCTTTAATCACTGCCATTCTGTGCCAGTACTTTCATGAGTGGCTTGAAACACGCTCCACCAGATTTTCTCTGACCTGGAACGAGTGAGTGGAGATATTAAGCATATTTAAAGGTACATAAAAGAAGTACCTGTGAAGATTATCGCTCTGGGAAAATTTGAATAGGTCCACTATGGGGGACACAATCATGTAGTGACCATACTTAAAGCAGACATTCCCCTGCAAAATAATAGCATAATGTGCTAGTATGCTTCACATATTGGCACATTATATTAAATACCTTACAACTAAGCCCTCCAGTGGCGTGCTGTCACCGCTGAGAGGGCTTCCATCTTCACCCGGTGGGGGGGGGGGGGGGGTGTGAGGGGTGTACTCACTTTTGTGAGATATTTTGTGTGTGTGTGTAAATATGTATGTGTATGTGTGTACAAATGCAACTTATGTGCAATAAATACAGTACAATATCCAATCAAAATTAATGAAATAAAGTGAATACTATTTATATTTATTTATTTCAGGTACTTATATAGCGCCGTCAATTTACGCAGCGCTTTATATATACATTGTACATTCACATCAGTCCCTACCCTCAAGGAGCTTACAATCTAAGGTCCCTAACTCACATTCATACATACTAGGGACAATTTAGACAGGATCCAATTAACCTACCAGCATGTCTTTGGAGTGTGGGAGGAAACCCGAGTACCCGGAGGAAACCCACGCAGGCACAGGGAGAATATGCAAACTCCAGGCAGGTAGTGTAGTGGTTGGGATTCAAACTAGCGTCCCTTCTTACTGCATATATATATATATATATATATATATATATATAGTGCCTTGCAAAAGTATTCACCCCCTTGGCTTTTTACCTATTTTGTTACATTACAGCCTTTAGTTCAATGTTTTTTTTTAATCTGAATTATATGTAATGGATCAGAATACAATAGTCTAAGTTGGTGAAGTGAAATTAGAAAAATATATACATAAAACTATTTTTCAGATCAAAAAAACTGATAATTGGCATGTGCGTATGTATTCACCCCCTTTGTTATGAAGCCCATAAAAAGCTCTGGTGCAACCAATTACCTTCAGAAGTCACATAATTAGTAAAATGATGTCCACCTGTGTGCAATCTAAGTGTCACATGATCTGTCATTACACATACACATCTTTTTGAAAGGCCCCAGAGGCTGCAACACCTAAGCAAGAGGCACCACTAACCAAACACTGCCATGAAGACGAAGGAACTCTCCAAACAAGTAAGGGACAATGTTGTTAAGTACAAGTCAGGGTTGGGTTATAAAAAAAAAAAAAATCCAATCTTTGATGATCCCTAGGAGCACCATTAAATCTATCTTAATCAATTGGAAAGAAAATGGCACAACAGCAAACCTGCCAAGAGACGGCCGCACACCAAAACTCGCAGACCGGGCAAGGAGGGCATAAATCAGAGAGGCAGCACAGAGACCTAAGTTAACCCTGGAGGAGCTGCAGAGTTACACAGCAGAGACTAAAGTATCTGTACATAGGACGACAATAAGCTGTTCGCTCCATAGAGTTGGACTTCATGGCAGAGAAGAAAGCCATTACTTTCAGCAAAAAATGGCACGTTTTGAATTTGCGAAAAGGCATGTGGAAGACTCCCAAAATGTATGGAGGAAGGTGCTCTGGTCTGATGAGACTAAAATTGAACTTTTTGGCCATCAAAGAAAGTGCTATGTCTGGCGCAAACCCAACACATCACATCACCCAAAGAACACTATCCCCACAGTGAAACATGGTGGTGGCAGCATCATGCTGTGGGGATGTTTTTCAGCAGTCGGGACTGGGAAACTGGTCAGAGTTGAGAAAGATGGATGGTGCTAAATACAGGGATATTCTTGAACAAAACCTGTAGCACTCCATGTGTGATTTGAGGCTAGGACGGAGGTTCACCTTCCAGCAGGGCAATGACCCCAAACACACTGTTAAAGCAACACTTGAGTGGTTTAAGGGGAAACATGTAAATGTGTTGAAATGGCCTAGTCAAAGCCCAGACCTCAATCCAATAGAAAATATGTGGTCAGACTTAAAGATTGCTGTTCACAAGCGCAAACCATCCAACTTGAAGGAGATGGAGCAGTTTTGCAAGGAGGAATGGGCAAAAATCCAAGTGGTAAGATCTGGCAAGCTCATAGAGACTTATCCAAAGCGACTTGGAGCTGTGATAGCCGCAAAAGGTGGCTCTACAGGGTTTTGACTTTAGGGGGGTGAATAGTTATGCACATTGACATTTTCTGTTATTTTGTCCTATTTGCTGTTTGCTCCACAATAAAAAAAAAAAACATCTTCAAATTTGTGGGCATGTTCTGTAAAATAAATGATGCAAATCCTCAAACAATCCATGTTAATTCCAGGTTGTAAAGGCAGCAAAACATGACAAATGCCAAGGGGGTGAATACTTTTGCAAAGCACTGTATATAGGTTCTTCAAAAAGTTTCTGCACTTTTTCTTTAACAAAGTTACGGTATATGTATAAAAGTGTGGAAACTTTTTAAAGACCCCTCATATGTATCAGTATACACAGCCTATAGGATGTCCATGAATCTTTAGCACCTTTTGCTGTCACCACTTAGGTTTTCATTCGTCCTTTTACCAACAGAATCCAAAAAACTCCTTCACACGGTGCAAGTCCTACAATTTTATTGAGTATAAAGCCTCAGGTACACATGGTGTTTCAATTGCTCATCTGAACGCCCAATACTACAGCCTAAAAAAGCAGCTTAAAAAATTGGAGAATTTTGACGGTTTCCTAGCTGACTGTCCCACAGATGTTTTTAACCACTTGTTGCTCTCCTATTTGCACTTGAGTTATTTATTGTCTACATGCGCTTTTAGGTATGTAAATCGTTTGATAATTTATGGATTCCATTGGCCAGAATGTTATATTCTGGCCATTAGAATGATTGGACACTCTGCCTAAAAAGCTACCTTACTGAAAGTGCTGGTGATGGTGGTGTTGTGTTTTTGTTTTTTTGGTTTTTTTTTTGGGTGTGTAGGCACTTCTCTTCTTATATGCCTATAAATGCTTATTTGTGCATGCATACATAGGTTAACATATAGGTGCTTTTACAGGCTGGAACTCCTTTAAAAAAAGGAGTTTTTAAGCCCTATGTGCATGAGGCCTAAAGTTAAACCACTATGTAGAAGCATGCCAGGTACGCCAAGGCATTTCATTGTAAGAAGGCTTAAAATGATTGTAAAGGCTCGTTTAAAATAAATACATAAATAACATGTTATACTTACCTCCCCTGTGCAGTTGGTTTTGCACAGAGCAGCCCGGATCCTCCTCTTCTCTGGTCCCGCTTTGCTGCTCCTAGTCCCTCCTCCCTCCTTTGAGTGCCCCTCAGCCAGCAGCTTGCTACAGGGGGCACCCAAGCCAAGTCAGAGCTCCATGTATCCATTCAGGCACAGATCCCTGACCTTGCCCCACCCCCTCTCTTCCCTGGTTGGCTGACTGACTTTGACAGCCGCAGGAGCCAATGGCGCTGCTGCTCTGTCTCAGCCAATCAGGAGGAGTGTATTTGATGGCTGAGGGGATAGTGGACATCGCTGGAGAGAGAAGGAGCTCAAGTAATTAGGGGGGCTACTACACACAGAAGGTTTTTTTATCTTAGTGCATAGAATGCATTAAAATAAAACCTTCTGCCTTTACAACTCCTTTAAGGCTGGGTTCACACTAGTGAGAATTGGATGCTGGTTTCCCCACATCCAATTTGGATGACAGGAGAGTGTGCCTGGCTCTCAATAGAGCTGGTTCACACATCTCTGTGGCGGCCGCAGAGGAGATTGCACAGGGGTCCTGTGCGTCTTTGGCTCAGTTTCAGGTCCGAATTCAGGCAAAAATTGGAGAAATGGAGAACAGGGATGCACCGGACCCCTGCTGCGAGCCGAGTCCACACTAAATGTGAACCCAGCCTTAATCAGAGCCCTTTAACAACAGCACAAGACCTTTCTATCAGAGGCTTTTGTTAAAATATAGCCAAGTTCTTCACAGTAAAAGCAATGCTTGTGCATCCAGTTCATGTGCCTAAAAAACATTTGCTAATTGCTGTTGGAAGTTCATTTAGTAATTTTTGTGTTGTTCTATATGTGCAGGTAATATTACAGTTGTTCCAATTGTGAAAACCGTAGGACTTGGGTTAGGCCTTCTCCTATGGGCTTCTACCAACCTTCTCACTGGCTGGGCAAGTTCAAGGTATTTATATTTCATCTGTAGGTATATAAAATGAATACACTTTTCTTATTCAATGTTCTTTAGATTTACCTTCAAATATTGTAATGCAAGGACCTGCCTGATTGCATACAAATTGAAATGGCTTAGGTTTGACCTCCATATTATATGGATTTGGTAAAGCTAAAGGAAAGTTGTACAAGAAAATAAAATAATGTATGGCCAGCCTTAGACGGGTGAGGGAGGGGCAGCACTCTCAGTCAGGTGTCTGGCCTTCACATGTGCTGAAAAGGAACATGTTGAATGGAGGAAAGAGCAGAGAGATACCTTTTATCAATCTGTTGCTGGTACTTCACTGTCCAGTCACAGGCTGGGGGCAGGTAGGTGACCTCACCTTGTTGCCTAATTGAAGCAGACAAAAGTCAGGACACCAACCTGGTTTCGCAGTCTGATAAAAGCTGTATATGTCTTGGGACTAGATGGACAAATACAAAGATATTGACAGCCACCTTGCATGCATTCCTACTGTGTATTTAGCTGTTAACCTGCGGTTCATCTTTAAGGAGTGGAAAAAATCATCAGAAAAATATATCATATCTTGCATAGTTAGTCAGGTTGAAAAAAAACACAAGTCCATCAAGTTCAACCAAAAAAAAAAAAATACAATCCCATATACACCCACAGTTGGTATCTATAAACTAGTGTCCAGACTAAACGTCTACATTTACTTTGAGTGTGCAGAAATTGCAAATGATATATAACTATGCCATTTTTGTTTTTTTGTTGCCCTTGTAATTTAAATTAGCCTTTTCTAAACCTACTGTTGGTTTGCAAATGCAGTTACAGTAGATTGCCTTTTGACTTAATCTAAAAAAACGTATTTTCTGCCTCTAATGATTGGACTTTGTTTTCACTAACTTAATCGTCAGAAATATGGCCAAAGCTATTTCGCCCATACTACTCTTCTGGGTCACATGAGTACATTTACTCTCCTGTGACCTATATTCAGATGACAATGGGCATCACAGAGCCACTTTAGGCTCTGGAAGGATTGTGACACTATGGGTGGGATCTGCTCAGATGCGTGATTGGTAGCTGGATCTGCCACCACTGACAGTCAGAGCCAGCTGCTCCTGCCCTCTTTCCTGCCCAGTCCTCCAGTGACCATTGGAGGGACAGAGTGTAGAGTGGTGAATGTCAGTCGCCCCTCTCTGCTTTGAGAGAACTGAGTAGTCAGTGGTCATGTGTTCTTTCATTTCCCTCAGATCGCTCAGTTCTCAGGCTTAGAACCAGTGTTCTGCCGAGAAAGTTCCCCTCGGCGGATAATGACCTCCCTAAACTGTGCAGGCGCAGCGCTTGCTCAGTATGAACAACAAGGGAGCTGCCAAAAATATCCGAAGCTGAACAGCTGTGAGTGAGCTGTACACGGCGCCTTCGCAACGAGCAAGACATTGTGGCCGACGCTGCCGCACGCTCCCGATGCTCGTGCTACTCTGCAAGGGGTGGGTGTATTACTGTGATGATGCTTTATTATCCGCCCCTTGCAGAGTAGCACGAGCTTTGGGAGCGTGCGGCATTGTCTGGTAGCATCGGGAGCGTGTGGTAGAATGTGGTGTTAAATGTGCGCAGGCGTGGTGTACAGCTGGAGCTCAGCTGTGTATGTTCGGCTATTTTCGGCTCAGTAGTGCTTCGTACTGCGCAAGCGCTGCGCCTGTACATGGGGGTTATTATCCGTCGGGGGAACTTTTTCTGCAAGACGCCGTACTGCGCAAGCGCTGCGCCTGCGCAGTACAGGGGGGTCCTTAACCGCCAGAGGAACTTTTTTGGCAAGACACCGGCGTGTGAGACCTTCAGCATCCTGGTGATGCAGCATGGAGGTTGGTATGTTTGTTTTTATTAAAACCCCAAATATCTCTTTAAAGATTTATCAGTATCTACCCACCCAGTGACTTTGCCCTTACTTGTCAGTGAAAGTCACAGTAGACGGAGTCTGTAAAAGTTTGGCCCCAGTAACAAAGTGAAACTGAGGGGTAGAGGAGAAACTTTGTTATTCAATAAAGACAATCTTGTGATCTCTGCTGTAAGTAGGCCTTTTACGTTTAACAGTTTAAACAGGATTACAGGGTCACTTTAACCACTTGCTGACCATCCTATAGCAGTTTTACTGCTACAGGGCAGCTGCTCTGCACAGGATCATGTGTATATATGCTGCAGGGGGCGCGATCTGGGTGCACTCTGTGTCCTCTGGCACCCCACGATCGTTGGTAAACCACAAAGAACGGGGAACGTTGTAAACCACGCAGATCGCCATTCTCATGGGGGGATGTTTAACTCCTTCTCAGCCAGTGTCCGTATTATTATTATTATTATACATGATTTATATAGCGCCAACAGTTTATGCAGCACTTTACAATGTAGAGGGGGTACAGCACAATTACAGTACAATACAGGAGGGCTCTGCTCGTAGAGCTTACATTCTAAAGCAGGGGTCTCAAACTGGTGGCCCTCCAGCTGTTCCGGAACTACAAGTCCCATCATGCCTCTGCCTTTGGGAGTCATGCTTGTAACTGTCAGCCTTGCAATGCCTCATGGGACTTGTAGTTTTGCAACAGCTGGAGGGCCACCAGTTTGAGACCCCTGTTCTAAAGGGAGGGGGTGGTGGTACAAAAGGTAATAGATACGGGGAATGATTTGATGGTGGTGGTTCGAGGACAGTTGTTAGGTGGGTGTGGGATAGGCTTCCCTAAATAAATGAGTTTTCAGGGACCTCCCAAAAGGTGGACAGGTTAGGGGCTGATCGGATATACCGGGGCAGGGAGTTCCAGAGGATGGGAGAAGCTCTGGAGAAGTCCTGAAGGCGAGCATGAGAGGAGGTAACAGTACAGTGACACTGCATATTTTTTTTTAGCACTGACCACTGTATTAGTATCACTGGTTCCCACAAAGTGTTAGTGTCCAATTCTCAGCCGCAATATCGCAATCCTGCTATAAGTGGTTGATCGCCATCATTACTAGTTATAAAAAAAAAAGAAAGAAAACACCATAAATAATTACAATAGTTTGTAGACGCTATAACGTTCGTGTAAACCAATCAATATACCCTTATTGGCATTTTTTTTTACCAAAAACGTAGCAGAATACATGGCCTAAATTTAGAAAGAAATAGGTTTTTTTTTTTATTGGATATGTTTTTATAGCTAAAAGTAAAAAATATTGTGTTTTTTTTTTTTTTTTTTTTTTTTTTTTTTATAGTGCAAAAGATAAAGACTGCAGAGGTGATCAAATACCACCAAAAGAAAGCTCTATTTGTGGGAAAAACATAACATAACTGATATTTTGGTACAGCGTTGCATGACCGCGCAATTGTTAACGCAGTGCCGTATTGCAAAAAATGGCCTGGTCATGAAGGTGGGGGGGTAAATATTCCATAGGTCAAGTGGTTAAAGACCACAGTTTAGGTTTGGATAAAGTGTTTACAAGTTAGAACCTCTGTCAGGCTTCTATTGCTATGTATATCTCCACCCTTTCAATTTTGTCCTGGTCCCTTTTGTCACTAGGCCTGAAATATCCAACTTTTGTTGTCGGAGGGTAAATCTTCCAAATGGGAAACTTTTCCAGTGATGTGATGTGAAGATTGATTCCCCTCACTTTATAAAGACTTCCTCTCCCTCCATGTTGTGTATACAGGTCAGGATGGGATGGATCTGTATGCCATCGAAGATTTCAATGTCATTGCAGCTTGGGCTCACAACACTCCTGGACTGTGAGTGGCGCTCACATGTCATTCAGCCTCAAAGCTGATGTTCCACTGAAACAAACATACAGGGCTTGAATATATAAACCTATTCTTAGGAAGTGTTAAATTATCTCCCTGCAGTCCCCAATCAGAGTCAGAGTTTCAGGAAAATCTTATACTAAATTAGTGTGCTATGTTATGCACTGACATTTCATATAGCTGATTTTTAGTCCGCATTTACTATAATTGTACAATGACTGAAAGTGTTCTTTTATCTGCTAATGTTACAAACCACCAACATGAGATGGATGGAGACAAACACATCGAAGTACAGTTACTTTTCCAGAGCTGTACTATCTATCCATTACTCCATCTTATTCAAAAATCCCAAAAATGTCAATGCATCTTGAGATTTTCTTTAATATGCAAACAATGTATTGGTATCTTTCCTCTTGTTTTTGTACATTTTGCTTTACTTATGTTTACATTATTTACAGTGGCTATTGCTAACATTTTATATATTTTTTTTATGCATGTATTTACTGCTGTTAGAATATGACCATGTAAAATGTTGTTCTATTAAACGCAAGATAAAGTATCTAATCCTATTTTTTCCAGATTTGGCATGTTTGGAATAGATCCAGAAGTAGTTCACAGGCCGTATTTAAACTATGCAGGAGCTGGACTTTCTGCTCTAAGGTAATGTTTCTCATTTGTTACATGAGCATTTTTATGTGTTTTGGAAACTCCATGTGTATTGCTTATAATACCTATATTATTGTCATTTTAATTTATTGAAATGTCATGTTTTCATAGAATTTTTTTAATGAGATTATTTGTTGCTTGTGTTTATAAGATTAATATGTGCGGAATATTTGTTTTACAGTGCAGTTATTTTCCTGTTTGTGAAAACTGACATAAAACCTGTTACATCTGAACCAGAAACAACTCCACTTCTAATGAATAGTGTATGTATTACTAAGTCCAAGCAGTGTATATTGCTTGCTTTTATGTGCTGTGTATTCCACACGAAGCGTTCCCATCTGCTTATTGTCAGTCAGAGCTAGTTAAAGAGGAAAGACCTTACCTATAACTTTTTTTTATTTAAGGTTTACATATATGCATTAGTGTGGGCAGTATAACCGTTTAATTTAGAGAACCAGTTAAGGACCAGTGATCCTTATGGCTACAGTTTGGGTTCATATGCTCTAATAAACCTGCATCTCTTAGTGCATTTTCACATTCCTGAATCAACACTTGTGACGTGCATTTTAGCATGCTGTATAGCATTTTGGATCATTTGTTCGGCAAAGTAAGGGAAAAACATTCAATATGACAAGCAATAGTACTAATAATTTTATACAAGCACAAAACATGTGACACAGAAACCATGGCCCTGTATCCAATAAAAACAGTTTTATTGTGCAATTTCACTCTCAGGAATCAAAAACAAGCAGCATAATGCAGCTATCATAACACTTGCCCTGACGCCCTCAGCTTGTGGCGTACATGATGACGTCACAGGTAGGCTCCCCCTGACGTGTTTCATGTGAATACATTTGTTCAAGTGAATGCAGCAAGCTGTGAAACGCATAGGGTGGAGCCTACCTGTGACATCACCAAGCAAGTGTTAGGATAGTTGCATTACACTGATTGTTTCCGATTCTTTTGAGAAAAATTGCACAATAAAATTGGTTTTTTTTGTTTTTTTTTTAATTTGATACAGGGCCATGGATTCTGTTTATGTTCTTTCCGAGTGATATTATGCTTTGATCGATGTGTTGACTTGCTGTAGTCCAAAGCGTGGTGGAACACTTTGGAAGATATTCTATTTTGTTGGATCCTCCACAGCTTAAGTCTTGAAATATATACCTATGTATGTGTGTGCACATATGCGTGTGTGTGTGTGTGTATGTGTATATATATATAATTAATTTTGATTGTATATTGTACTTTATTTATTGCACATGTGTTGTATGTGTTTTTGCACTTTATGGATCTGAAGAATTATTATGTTTTTTTAAGTATAGTATGAAAAATTGATTTGATTGCACTTGACACAAGAATTTGTGTAAAATTTTTGATGAAGTGAAAAACTTTTGCATGGAATCCACCAGGTCTGTAATTGCCTCCATCCATCTGGGAGACTTTCTGGCCTCTGTGGAAATCAAGGATTCTTACTTGTATGCCCCCATCTTTCCAGCACATCAACACTACCTGTGATTTCCTTTGGGAACCATACACAACCAGTTTGTAGCCCTTCCCTGTCTGTCCACTGCACCTCAAGTATTCACCAAGGTTCTAGCTCTGTGTCTGGCTCTGTCATGCTCACAGGTGTTCCAGTCATTGGCTATCTAGATGACCTCCTGCTCAGAGAACATTCAAACCGGATCCTGTCAGTAAATTTCCAAAATACTGTTCAAATTCTACAAAGGTGTGGTTGGATCATGAACCATCAGATGTCGGTGATGGGATATAAGCTCCTCACACGGTGGTACAGAACTCCAGAAAATCTGAACCATATGTCCCCCCCCTGGTACCTAACACCTGCTGGCACTGTCGGAATTCTGAGGGGACTCCTATTCATATCTTCTGGAAATGCCCATAATTTAAAGATGCCAGGAATGAAGTACAAGATACTATTAAGACCCTAACGGGAGTATCCATTACGGTTGTAGCAAAGTCCCTGTCTACTTGTAACTACAGGTAAGCCTAAAATAAGGCTTACCTGTAGGTACAGTAAATATCTCCTAAACTTGCATCGTTTAGGAGATATTTACCATAGTAGCAGCCATTGACGTCACCGGCGCAGGGTGACCGTGCTGTGTCCGTGAGTCCCGCGTGCATTCGCGGGAGTGACGTCATCGCGGCTCAGCCAGTCAAACAGCCGAAGCCAGAGAACCCGGGAGGAAGATCGGGTGAAGATGGAAGCCCTGTCAGCGGTGACAGTGTGCGGCTGGAATGCTTCGTTCTAAGGCAAGTCTTTGATAATGTGCTAGTATGCAATTCATACTAGCACATTATGCTATTATCCTGCAGTGGACCATTTTATTGCAATTTTTTTTATTTTTTGAGGATTACTACTGCTTTAACAAAGGTACGGCTGTGCGCCTCTTGAATGACACTCCGTTATCCAACAAGAAATTTAAAAATTCTTTACTAAAAAACTTGCTCACAGCAACCAAGGCTTGTACCGGCATTATGGCAAAGTTCAAGCCCCCCAACAATAGCTTATTGGTGGTTGAGGATTGTGGAAATCCAGGAAATGGAGAGCTTTACCATGATCCTGAAGGAACAGGAGGACAAATCTTGGAAGATTTGGACTCCTTATTTCTGTTATAGAGACAAGACTCCTCTTACCGCTCAGTCATAATTTCCCACCCCTTTCCTCTCCCCCTTCCTGCTTCCCTACCCCCTTCATATCTTGATGATGGCCTCCTTTGAGGTAGTCCCATATGCTCAATTCCACTCCAGACCATTGCAACTTTTAAAGTGGTATTAAATCAAAAAGAAATATTTTTATATTGCAGCTTATCAGTTCTTTGCATTATTTTTTGGGGTTTTTGTTAGCCTTTCTTTTCTTTATTTTCATCTGGTGATCCAGCCAGTAAGTTATCAGAACAAGCTCTCCTGCAAATGTATCGGTTTAAGGGGCTGTAAAGGTTCGTGTTTTTTCACCTTAGTGCATCCTATGCATTAAGTTGAAAAAACACCTGTCAGTGACCGGCCTCCTAGCCCCCCCCCCGTTTTACTTAGCTAAACCCTCGAACTTGTCCCACGGGGACACGCTGTCTCTCTGCCCGGGGTTCTTGGCTCTTGATTGGATAGATTGATAGCAGCGTAGCCATTGGGTCCCACTGCTGTCAATCAAATTCAATGACACAGGTGCCAGGGGCGGGGCCAAGTCCTGCATTCGGCCTCTATGGACGCTGAATGCTGGACTCGGGAGCGCGCCCGCAAGGTAACCCCCCCCCCCCCGGGAGAGCGCTTCTCCCAGGGGATTATCAGATGTGGGGAGGAGCTGCGAGAGCCGCAGAGGAACCCCAGAAGAGCAGGTTCGGGGCCACTCTGTGCAAAACAAGCTGCACAGTGGAGGTAAGTATGACGTGTTTCTTCTTTAAAAAACCCAAAAACTGAACCTTTAGTGTCATTTTAAGAGTGTTGAGACAAACATTTACCACTGACAGGGGTGATTAAAATGATCAGCTTTTATTTATTTATGTAAAAAAAGAACCTTTATCCCAAAAGAAAAAAAAACTGCTTGTATAACTGCAGTGTAAGCTGTAGTGTTGTCTCAATTTGTTAATATATCTAAATCTGATAGTCCATCTAACACTCCCCTCCCCCCAGAATAACAATGCTGCGGTCTGCTGTGCCCCCTGTGCCTTCATCCAGAGTGGGAGAATGTTAATATAGGACATGCTGGTAGGTTAATTGACTTCTGTCCAAAAAATTGGCCCTAGTATATGAATGTGAGTTGTGACCTTGGATTGTGGGCTCCTTGAGGGTAGGGACTAATGTGAGTGTGCGATGTATGTGTGGAGCGCTGCGTAAATTGACACCGCTATATGGGTGTCTTAAATAAATAGGGATAATTGTGGACACACACTCACACAGGTTGAATTGGATGGACTGGTGTCTTTAGTCAACCTTAATAACTATGTAACTATGAGGTGTGTTACCTTGGAAAGAGGCCTAAAAGAAAACGAATGCAGCCACCAGATCTAATGATTGGTAAGCTGTAACATATTACATTTTTGGTATGGAGTTACATCAGCGTCCACAGATTTCCCCCTTGCACTGTATGTCTGAATGCCGGGTACTCTGATGGTGGGGGGGGGGTCTCTGACCAGAGACCACCTTCCGCAGAGTGAATGTACTAAGGTGTGGGGGTCCTGATATAAGGGGGAAACTTTATATCAGTGCCCGCTTACATTATTGTATTTACGCCTCACTTACATCAGTGACCCCCCCCCTCCAGACTGGCTAGGCAGCGCTGTCACTGACCTCCTCTCAGGTGCACCATGCAGGGATCAGTCAGTTGGCTCCAACTTGGTGGCTCTGGTTTTATCCCGTAATCTCCTCTCCACAGTCCACACACGTCTGACTTCTCCCGTAACCGCCATACTGACGGCGCTCTCACTCTTGACTCCTCTCCAGACTCCCCCTCAGAGACTGAAGACATGATCAAAGACAAGAGATGGCCAGAGATTGCGGACATGGTACAGGAGATGGTTAGTGGCTGCAGACATGGTACCAGGAGGTGGTCAAAGGCTGCAGACATATACAAGAGATGGTTAGAGGATGCGGACAGCCATATTTTTTTTATGCCTGCCGCCAGATGCAGTGTGCCACTTGCCATCCATACCCTGCTCCCAAATGAAGTGTGCCACTTGCCACCCAGAGCCTGCCACTAAATGCAGTTTGTCACTTGCTAGCCATAGCCTGCCACTTGCCACCCAGAGCCTTCTGCCAAATGCAGTGTGTCACTTGCCACCCATAGCCCGCCACAAGGTGCAGTGCCACTTGCCACCCAGAGCCTGCTGCCAAATGCAGTGTGTCACTTGCCACCCATAGCCCACCACCAGATGCAGTGCCATTTGCCATCCAGAGCCTGCAACCATATGCAGTGTGTCACTTGCCACTCGCAGAGGTTCATGCTGGGACCTGTAGTCCTTCACTTTTGGGGGGCGGTCACATCCACACTTGTGCGGGCTTGCTCCGGAACCTCCCTGTCTGCGTCTATTGACACAGACTGGGTGGTTCAGTGCCGCCCCCAGTCTCTCATCACAGGATTTTATTGACCGCAGTGGGAGCCAACGGCTCTTGCTGCTATCAATCTGCCCAGTGAGAGGGAGAGAGCCGCTGCTCTCATGCACAGCGCTGAATCGGGAATGGCCTCAGGTAAGTATAAATGGGGCCTTTGGGATCCTATGACATAAGCTTTTTTTTACCTTAATGCATATAATGATTTAATGTAAAAAAAAAAAAAAAAACTGTTAGGCTTTAGAACCACCTTAATTCTACTTTAAAGTGGACCTTCAGTCATTTTTTCAACTTTCCATCTATGAAATCTTCTGCCCTTGTTTTAACTTTGAATAGTAAAACATTTTTTTTTTCTGCCAGTAAATACCTTATACAGCCCACTTCCTGTTTCTTGTCTGGTAAAAAGCCTCGGCTTATGACATCATGCAAAGCTCTCTCACTCTTGGGTGGAGGGATGAGTCATAAGAGGGCCAATGAGAGCTGCAGAGCTGGAGGCATGTGTCTGTGTAAATCCAGAAAGTGACCAGGCAGCAGCTACAGCTGCCCACAGTTAAAATGGATGCAGCCAGACTCAGTGTAGTGAGATCTCTGCAGCATATTTGGCAAGTACAGAATCGCAGTATATATAAAATAATATGCAAAGTGGTTGGAGGGAAGCTTCAGAATTGAAAAAATGTTTTTGTTACAAATTATATGAGAAGACTGCAGTTCCTCTTTAGATTCAAAACATAGGTGGTATTACTTTAACCTGCATTTTGCAATTCAGTCAGTTTGAATGGGGTGCTTTATAATTATCCCTCATGTGCTAGCTGAAAATTAAATGCTTGAGTTTTTGTGTGCTTTTGATTTGAACAAGTCTTAATTAGGACATTTGTTTGAATATGTGGCAAGTGCAGCTGAAAAAAAGACTTTTTAATTTGTTTGAACAGATCAATTCAAGGGGGGACACGCCATCAGATGAATCATGGTTAGACAAATTATCACCTTTACAAAGACGAATAATGTAAGTAATCCTGTCATTCTCACTACACTAGGAAACAAATTGTTCAGTCAGTTGAAGAAAAACATTTGGAATGATTAGCACTATACGTATAATACTATGAACAATATTTGAATGCAGGGGGTAGCAATAACACATTTTGTGGGGCATTGTGAGTTATCCGAAGAGAGCACAGTAGTAGTTTTTTTTTGTTTTGTTTTTTTTTCCTTTTTTTTTTTTTGACCTGAACCTCTGCACAGAGCCATACTTCAGGGAGATCTGGGATGAAACCTGTTTTAGGGGGGTGAGCAAGGTCTGGGGTTGGGCACTCGGTGTTTGTGCATGCTTAGTACATGTTAGAAAAAAAAAGGTTACCTGATTTAAAAAGAATTTGGCAGATGTGTGGCTTCTTATGCTGCGTACACACAAGCAGACTTTTCAACCGGACTGGTCGGACGGACTTTCCTAACGAACGGACTTGCCTACACACGATCACACCAATATCCGACGGATTCGTACGTGATGACGTACGACCGGACTAAAATAAAGAAGTTGCCCTAGCGTCGGTTTTAGTCCGTCGGACTAGCATACAGACGAGCGGATTTTTCGACCAGAATCGAGTCTGTCAGAAAGATTTGAAACATGTTTTATTTCTCAAGTCGTCTTCCAGGACGGCACCCTGAGAGATGATTGGTCCACCTGACAGGAAACACAATCAAGAGGTTAAAGGCCCCCGCCCCTCCCTGTGCTCCTCGGTTTTTGATTGTGTTTCCCCACAGCGAAACCATTTATTTTCCTTTATGACTCGAAGCCTGGGGCTGGTGGTCTCCCCCTGGGAGCCAGACCAAATGCTTGGGAAGCCTCTGGGTCCGGCCGGATATATTTATCCTTCCTGGGGGTGTTCCGCTATCCTTTTTCCTCAGGGGGGGCAGCAGAAACTGGAAGAGCCCCCCTGAGTGCTGAAGGACCCTGGGTACAGTGGTGTACCCAGAACTTCAGGGGCCCATTTTCCTGCCTCCTCTCCTTACCTGTGCAGTGGCCGTGCAGAAAAGGAGCCTGGTTTTCCTTCCAAAGGCAGCGGTGAGTAGTTTTCCTTATGCAGGAGGGAGTCCTATACAGGGGTGGCTGGTCAGGACTATTGCTTCATTCAGCAGGACTGTGGCCGCCACCACCCCCTTCCCGCCCCCCCTGGCCGCCCGCCTGTTCGTTCACTGGGCTCGCGCGGTCACTTCTCTTGTGTTGAGAACCGCTCAGCGTCCTGTGGGCGATCAGCGCCATCTTCCTGAGGATCATGGAGGAGTGACATCACTTCTTCCACTGAACAGGAAGTGAGCTCAGTGTGCACCGTGTCATTTCCAGTCTTCGGAAAAATGGCGGCAGCGGCAGCGCGGTGGAAGCCACTCATTAGGGGGATATAAAATCCAGAAGGAGCAGGCGCCCACTTCTCCTCTGCCGCTTTCTTGTATTCAAGGATCTCTTACAGAGGAAGCAGCATGGAACATGAGGAGAGACCCGCAGGCTCTATGGCCATGGAAGAGACCACAGTGGCTGAGCCTGTCCGGCCTCCGGAGGTTTAGATGGGGGAGGGTACCCCAACTTTTCTCCTCTGAGTGTTACAGTGCTATATGCCTGTGTTTTTTGTTTCAGGGGACAATGCCACTGCCTGTGAGGTTGCCAGCCATCCCATGAAATCTTCTACCCGTTCTAAGAGATGTGGGAATTGTAGTGATTGGTTACCCCTAGATCATCCAAAACCCTTCTGCTTTAAGTGTATACAGAAGCTGACAGGGAAGGAGACATCTCAGATGATGAAGGAGTTCCTCACAGTACAAAATGAGATGCTGTCCACTCTAAAGGCATTTCAATCCTCCCTTAAACCTAGGGGTTCAGAGGCTCATACTAGTAAGGACGCCTCCTCCCAGGAGGGCTCCGCTTCCTCTAGAGGGTCTAGACACCGGGCGGATACCCCAAAGTATCCCCTACCTCAGAATTCAGAGGAGGAGGGCGAGTCTGAATCCCTTGAGCAGGGGTTCTCGGACGAAGGGGTGTTAGACAGCCAAGAGAAGGATGAGAGGGAGGACTCCAGGTCTAGCAGGCATGTTTTTTCAGCTGACGACATGGAGAACCTTCTGAGAGCCATTTACGCTTCAGAAGAAATTCAGGAGCCCACTGCGCAGGTTTCTGCCCAAGATAAGATGTATAGAGGCTTAATTAAGCCTCAGGCCAGGGTGCTTCCTGTACATTCCGCCCTCATGGAGGTCATCTTAAGGGAGTGGAAGGAACCGGAAAAGAGGCTCCTGAAATACAAAACATGGAAGCGTAGATGCCCCTTTACTGAGGAGAAATTTTTCAAAACTACTAAGCTAGACGCCTCCTTAGCACAGGTCTCTAAGCAGTCTGATCTTTCCTTCGTAGACACCGGTAATATAAAGGATCAAATGGATCGGAGGGCTGAAACCATTTTACGCAGGGCCTGGAAGGCTAACGCTGCGGCTATGAGCCCCGCGTTGGCCTCAGCTTGCATCGCAAGGAATGCGGACATGTGGGTCTGTAAACTGATGGACCACGTATCCCGAACCTCCAAATCTAAGGAAATCTTAGATTCATTGGAAGTCATAGGGAATGCTGTCGCATACTTAGCTGATGCTGCGGTTGAGTTGGTGCGTACAACCGCCAAATCAGGTGCCTTACTAAACTCAGCCAGGCGAGCCCTCTGGGTTAAAACCTGGGACGGGGATAACTCATCCAAGACCCATCTATGCGGCCTTCCTTTTGAGAGTGCCCTCCTTTTTGGTACTGGCCTAGATCAAGCCCTTGCTAGGTCTACTGAAAAGGGGAAGAAATTCCCTACTAAACCTAGGAGGGAGAGGGAGAGGTTTTTTCGAGGCCCCCAGGCAAAGTACCGCTTCTCTGAGAAAAAGGTCTCCCCTAATAGACGTTGGGGGGCTGGAAAGGACAATCAAAAAAAAATCAGGCGTTCTTTTTTCCATCCAGAAGTCAGGTGACAAGACCCCTGGATCTAACCAGAGTAATGGAGACCTTAGAATCCCTGGGATGGATCATCAGCAAGGAAAAATCCTTGCTGATTCCTGCCCAAACAAAGTTGTATCTAGGATTCCTGGTGGATTCCTCAGAACAGAAATTAGTTCTACCCCAGAGCAAGGTCGAAGGCCTCATATCAGCAGTCACATCACTGTTACAGGCAAGGACCATCTCCTACAGAGATATCATGAGGGTACTGGGTCTGATGACTCCATCTATCCCAGCAGTTCCCTGGGCATAGCTACATTCCAGAATCCTCCAGCACTTCCTCCTATCCTCTTGGGACAGGAAAAGAAGCTCTCTGGACACAAAGGTTGCCATTCCGGTCGAGGTAAAAGACTCTCTTCACTGGTGGCTTTTCCCTCAGAGGCTTCAGGGGGGTCTCCTTTTGGAGTCAGCTTCAGGCTCTCAAGTTCCTGGGGGTGGGGAGCCCACCTGGAGGATCTAATAGCTCAGGGGTCCTGGGATCCAAGGCAGAGAAGGACCTCCTTCAACTTTCGAGAGCTTTTGACCATCGGGGAAGCATTAAAAGATTTCTAGGGGAGGATCAAGGACCAGGAGGTTCAGGTCTTATCAGACAATGCCACAGTGGTAGCATTCTTGAATCATCAGGGGGGCACCAGATCTACAAGTCTCCTGTCCCTGTCATTGGAGATCCTGTGTTGGGCGGAGAATCGGATTCTCTCCATTTCCGAACTTCACATAAAGGGAACTTTGAATACAGAGGCAGATTATCTCAGTCGTCAGCCGATTCTGCAGAGAGAATGGGAATTGAATCCAGAGGTCTTCTCTCTGGATTCTCGGCTGTTCGGCGTTCCAGAAATAGATCTTTTCGCCCACAGAAAAAACAGAAGGGTAAAGAGATTCTTTTCCTTTGCCCGAGAAAGGGGCTCAGACGGGATAGATGCATTGGCCCAGGTTTGGGACTTCCGGTTGGCCTATGCCTTTCCCCCCTTTGGGCTAATTCTGAGAGTTCTTCAAAAATTGTTTCTCTCTGAAGGCAACTTGATTCTGATAGCCCCTTGGTGGCCCAAGAGAGCTTGGTATCCAACCCTGCAGGGTTGGTCCATAGCCCCACCTCTACACCTTCCTGTTCAGCGCGACCTTCTCCTTCAGGGTCCAGTCTGCCACCCAGACCCCAGCTTCTTCAAGCTGACGGCCTGGCTCTTGAAAGGCAGAACCTGCAGGAAGGGCCTTTCGGACAGAGTAGTGGATACACTCCTCCTTAGTAGAAAAACGATCACAAGGCGTGTTTACGCTAAGACCTGGGGGATTTTTTCTCGCTGGTGTCAGGTGACAGGAACTTCACAACAGGAGATCCCTGCTATTTTAGAATTTCTCCACAATGGAGCAGATCAGGGTTTGGCAACCAAGACACTTAAGGCACAGGTCTCAGCCTTGTCCTGCTTTCTGGAGAGACGCTTGGCATTGGACCCCCTGATTAAGAGATTTCTCTTGGTCAGAGAGAGGTTGTCCCCTGTCCAGGTGTCTAGGTGTCCACCTTGGGACCTTACCTTGGTGTTAGAAGGGTTAACAAGGGCCCCG
Organism: Lithobates clamitans; assembly: GCA_037952925.1. Lineage (NCBI taxonomy): Eukaryota > Metazoa > Chordata > Amphibia > Anura > Ranidae > Lithobates > Lithobates clamitans. The sequence continues at coordinate 3,318,823 of JBBGZY010001190.1, forward strand.
TTTGAACCAGTAGATCAGATCCCCCTTAGGATCCTGACTTTTAAGTTGGCTTTTCTACTAGCAATCACCTCAGCCAGGAGAGTAGGTGACATTCAGGCCTTCTCGATTAAGGAGCCATTTGTTCGTTTATTTGAGGACCGGGATTATACTTAGGCAGGACCCCCTGTACCTCCCTAAGGTAGCATCCAAGTTCCACAGAACTCTAGAGGTAGTGCTACCTTCCTTTTGTAACAGTCCCAAAGATGAGAGGGAAGTTTCTTTTCACTGTCTGGACGTCGGACATTGTTTATTATCCTACTAGAAAGTTAAGGATTTTCGAAAGTCCAGCCATCTTTTGGTTAATTTTTCCAGCCAAAAGAAGGGCCAACAAGCATCCAAGGCTTCCATAGCTAGATGGATTAAGCATACCATTTCTTTAGCCTATGAGCAGTCCGGTAAGGCAGCTCCTAGGGACCATAAAGCAAATTCCACATGATCTCTGGCAACCTGGGCGGAAAGGGCCGGAGCTTCGGTGGAGCAGATATATAGAGCCGCTACATGGTCAAGTCAGAACACTTTCCTGAGGCATTACAGGGTTGAGTTACTGTCCCCCCAGGATCTGGCGTTTGGCAGGAAGGTCCTGCAAGCGGTTGTCCCGACCCTAAGGTAGGCCTGAGCTACTTGCTCCTCTCTCAGGGTGGCGTACTGGAAGACGACTTGAGAATATAACCAGTTACACTTACCGGTAACGGTGTTTCTGGGAAGTCTTCCAGGACGACAGGCCTACTTCACACCCGCTCTCTATAGGTGTAATTTTATGTATAGAGTGTGGTGGTGTTGGTTTTCTTCACTCTCGTGCACTGGTGTGGGTCAATACTTTGTCACAACTGAGGAGCATAGGGAGGGGCGGGGGCCTTTAACCTCTTGATTGATTGTGTTTCCTGTCAGGTGGACCAGTCATCTCTCAGGGTGCCGTCCTGGAAGACTTCCCAGAAACACCGTTACCGGTAAGTGTAATGCCGCGTACACACGAGTGGACTTTACGGCAGACTTTGCCCGGCGGACGGGATTTCATCGGACAATTCGATCGTGTGTGGGCTCCAGCGGACTTTGTTTTCTCAAAAGTTGGACGGACTTAGATTTGAAACATGTTTCAAATCTATCCGAAGGACTCGAGTCCGGTCGAAAAGTCCGCTCGTCTGTATGCTAGTTCGACAGACAAAAAGCCACGCTAGGGCAGCTATTGGCTACTGGCTATGCACTTCCTTATTTTAGTCCGGTCGTACGTCATCGCGTACGAATTCAACGGACTTTGGTTGATTGTGTGTAGGCAAGTCCGTTCATTCAGAAAGTCCGTCGTAAAGTCTGTCGAAAAGTCCGCCGGGCAAAGTCTGCCGTAAAGTCCGCTCGTGTGAACGTGGCATTACTGGTTATTTTCTAGGTCCGTCGGACTTTTGGGAAAAAATGTCCGCTGGAGCCCACTCACGATTGAATTGTCCGACAGAGTCTGGTCTGCCGGACCAAGTCTGCCGGGAAGTCCGCTCGTGTGTACGCGGCATTACAGTATCTTTGCTTGTTCATGATCAGAATGGATTTAGAAAGCTGCCTGCAGGCAGTGGTAACGCCTTCAGCAGTGCTATTCACTGTTTATTTTTTATTATTTTTGGTAACCACTTTGTAACCACTTGCCGACCACCCCATAGCAGATTTACTGCTATAGGGTGGCCAATCTGTGCAGAATCGTGTGTGTGTGTGTGTGTGTATGTATGTATGTATATGTGTGTATATGTTTGTATGTATCATATGAGTGTATGTATATATATATATAATAGTGTGATTCTGCACTTCTGAGTAGGGGGCACACACCACTTCTGCAGTGTTTCCTATAAGGAGGGGAGGGGGGTGATGAATTTTCTTTTCCTGCAAAGGAAACACAACACATATTACACACAAACACTGGTTAGGCACACATTTAACCCTTTGATCATCTTAGATGTTTAACCCCTTCCCAGCCAGTGTCATTAGTACAGTGACAGTGTATAAGTTTTTAGCACTGATCACTGTATTAATGCTATTTCACACCAGATGCAGTTCCATGCACTTTTTTTCTACACTAAAAATTCATGCACAGTGTTTTCCATGTATTCCAAAAGCTCTGGTTCACACCAGTGCAGTCAGTTTCTGGGGCAGAAAATAAAATAGAGCATGCTACATTTTTTCTGCATAGAACTGTACTGGAACATAGCAAATTGTATCAAAAACGGAATTGCGTGTGGTGTGAACTGGTAAGCAAAAACTGATCCGGAATGTATCCAGGGTATATTTTTGTGGTGTTAACGGGCCCTCTAGTGTCACTGGTTCCCACAAAGTGTCAAAAGTGTCAGATTGTCTGCTGCAATATCGCAGTCCCAATAGAATTCCCTGATTGCCATCATAACTAGTAAAAAAACATAAATAAATAAAAGTTCCAGAATATATAAATACATTTTGTAGATGCTATAACTTTTTTGCGCAAACCAATCAAAGAACAATTATTGGGATTTTTTTGTTTACTTTTTTTTTGTTTGTTTTTGTAGCGGAATATATATTTTTTTTAAAAACTTTTATTGGATATGCTTTATAGCAAAAGGACAGACAGACAGACAGACAGACAGACAGACAGACAGACAGACAGACAGACAGACAGACCCAGAGGTGATCAAATACCACCAAATGGAAGCTCTATTTGTGGGGGAAAAAATGACAAATTTAATTTGTGTACAGCATTGCATGACCACGCAATTGTTAGTAAAAATAACACAGTGCCTTATCGGAAAAAAATGGCCTGGCCATAAAGGGGGGTAAATCTTCCGGAGGGCAAGTAAGTTACACGAATGATACTTGTAAGCGTTCAACACTTGTTTGTTTATATTCTCTCTGCTCTTATTTTTCTGACAGAGGCTCAGTGATGGCAATTTGTGCAGGGGTCCTTTATGGCTCCTGTTTTATTCCTGTCCTGTATATCAAAGACCACAGCAAACAAAATGAAAGCATATATGCTGGAGCAAGCCAATTTGGTAAGAGGAAGATAAACCGGATCTGCTTTTTTTTTTTTTTTTCTTAGCTCTGCAATTATTGATGGTTGAAGATATTTTGTAAATAGTTCCAGCAAACCGGGATTTACACTACAAGGAGAGAAATGGAATGCCTATTTATGAGCGTTTCTACTGCTCTTTAAATAGTGGCATCACACTTTTTAAAGAAAATTATGGCACTTTATAGGCATGATTAATCATAAAGATAATATGTTGCCTGCTGACTTGAACTCAACAAAGAGACACAATTATATACTACTTTATGTCTTATGGTAAAATGTATTTACCTCTTCTTAATTGATAAATCCATATATGCTTTGTGACCTTTTTTGTGTAGGCAGCATTCTGTGATGACGCATACAATTTATGCATTAGCTTGTGAGATGCTTTAATGCCACAACTGATGGGGTGCAATTATTTTCTCAGTGGGATCTGGGTAATTCCTCTATTAGTGCAGTCTATTAAAAAAATATATATTCTTTTTCAGATTTAGATTATGTGTTTGCACACTTCAGTGGAATTTTTGTCACCAGCACTGTTTATTTTCTTATCTACTGTGCGGTTATGAAAAATCGTCCTAAAGTTTATCCACAAGCAATATTGCCTGGTGAGTTTATCCGTCTGTTTCTTCCAAATAAAAGATATATAGAACCATTTTCTAATAGTCATTGTTTGTGTTATAGTGTAGGTAAACCCTAGCAATTTGCTCCCTGTTTTGGGGATTTGGTCAAAGCCCGGCAAAAAGGCTGGACTGTCCTTACAGGGTACTCCTTTTTTTTGTACCATCACACTAATGGGTTCATGGAGTTCAGGGGTGCTCTAAAAGTAAGGTCTGCCTTACTTTTGATCGACTGCACACTGCAGTGGGCAGTTCCATAGCCCCTATTAGTTCAGTAGAGGCTTTCGAAATCCACCCTGCCGTTCGCTGTCATTTAAAAGTTGGGTTAGATCTAGAGGTCGAACGATATGGGGTTTTTCTGGTCAATGCCAATATGTAGAAATCGGGGAGGCTGATATATGTTGCCGATTTTTGCTGCCGATATTTTAGGCTGATCTTCCTTTTTTTTTTTTTTTTTCCCCTTCATCTCATAAAATCTAGTGTGGAGAGGCAGCGAGGAGGTTATTATTTAGGGTGGAGATGTGGGGAGGAGGTTATTGTTTACAGTGGAGAGGCAGGGAGGGGTCGTTTTAGGGTGGAGGGACAGGGTGGGAAAATGCAGGAAAGGAGGGATTTGGGGTTTGGGAACCCCACAGTTTACATCAGAGTTCCTCTTAACATCATGGGCCACAGAGTTCTCTCCTTGTATGGGGGGAATCCTTCAGACTTCGATGTGGAGGGGGGACTCTGGTGATCACAGTGACCCCCCCCTATAGACTCCGTGTGGCCTGGCTGGAGCTGTCAAACTGACCTCACCTCCTCCATTGCTCGGGTGCAGGACAGGCTCTGGCAGACCTTGGCTTTAATCTTTGATCCGCTTCTCCTCCTGGCTTTCCCCCTCTTCATATCACCTGCCCGTTCAGTGTTGTTTATCTCATTCACAAATAACATTTGTCCCATAGTTGTGGTTTTGGATGCCATTTTGTTGAAGACCAACTCCACTCTGTGTATATGGGCAGACGTAAACAAAATGGCGCCGGCAATGGAGACATTAGCTTGGCAGGGGGCAGCTCCAGCTGAGGGAGAGATGTCCAGGCCAGCCAGAGTGCGGCTGCAGGATTGGTGTGTGCTGACCTATCCTCCTCCTAGAAACTTATTCGGCCTAATTTGCATACTAATTAATCGATGGCGATTTCTTAACCACTTGAGCCCCGGACCATTATGCTGCCTAAGGACCAGAGGTCTTTTTCCAATTTGGCACTGCGTCGCTTTAACTGCTAATTGCGCGGTCATGCAATGCTGTACCCAAACGAAATTTGCGTCCTTTTCTTCCCACAAATAGAGCTTTCTTTTGATGGTATTTGATCACCTCTGCGGTTTTTATTTTTTGCGCTATAAACGGAAAAAGACCGAAAATTTTGAAAAAAAATGATATTTTCTACTTTTTGTTATAAAAAAAATCCAATAAACTAAATTTTAGTCATACATTTAGGCCAAAATGTATTCGGCCACATGTCTTTGGTAAAATGTCAATAAGCGTATATTTATTGGTTTGCGCAAAAGTTATAGCGTCTACAAACTAGGGTACATTTTCTGGAATTTACACAGCTTTTAGTTTATGACTGCCTATGTCATTTCTTGAGGTGCTAAAATGGCAGGGCAGTACAAAACCCCCCCAAATGACCCCATTTTGGAAAGTAGACACCCCAAGGAAATTGCTGAGAGGCATGTTGAACCCATTGAATATTTATTTTTTTTGTCCCAAGTGATTGAAAAATGACAAAAAAAAAAAAAGAAAAAAATATTTACAAAAAGTCGTCACTAAATGATATATTGCTCACACAGGCCATGGGCCTATGTGGAATTGCACCCCAAAATACATTTAGCTGCTTCTCCTGAGTATGGGGATACCACATGTGTGGGACTTTTTGGGAGCCTAGCCGCGTACTGGACCCCGAAAACCAATCACTGCCTTCAGGATTTCTAAGGGTGAAAATTTTTGATTTCACTCTTTACTGCCTATCACAGTTTCGGAGGCCATGGAATGCCCAGGTGGCACAAAACCCCCCCAAATGACCCCATTTTGGAAAGTAGACACCCCAAGCTATTTGCTGAAAGGCATGGTGAGTATTTTGCAGCTCTCATTTGTTTTTGAAAATGAAGAAAGACGAGAAAAAACATTTTTTTTTTTCTTTTTTCAATTTTCAAAACTTTGTGACAAAAAGTGAGGTCTGCAAAATACTCACTATACCTCTCAGCAAATAGCTTGGGGTGTCTACTTTCCAAAATGGGGTCATTTGGGGGGGTTTTGTGCCACCTGGGCATTCCATGGCCTCCGAAACTGTGATAGGCAGTGAAGAGTGAAATCAAAAATTCACGCCCTTAGAAAGCCTGAAGGCGGTGCTTGGTTTTCGGGGTCCCGTACGCGGCTAGGCTCCCAAAAAGTCTCACACATGTGGTATCCCCGTACTCAGGAGAAGCAGCAGAATGTATTTTGGGGTGTAATTTCACATATTTCCATGGCATGTTTGAGCAATATATCATTTAGTGACAACTTTGTGCAAAAAAAAAAAAAAAAATTTGTCTCTTTCCCGCAACTTGTGTCGCAATATAAAATATTCCATGGACTCGACATGCCTCTCAGCAAATAGCTTGGGGTGTCTACTTTCCAAAATGGGGTCATTTGGGGGGGTTTTGAACTGTCCTGGCATTTTATGCACAACATTTAGAAGCTTATGTCACACATCACCCACTCTTCTAACCACTTGAAGACAAAGCCCTTTCTGACACTTATTGTTTACATGAAAAAGTTTTTTTTTTTTGCAAAAAAATTACTTTGAACCCCCAAACATTATATATTTTTTTAAAGCAAATGCCCTACAGATTAAAATGGTGGGTGTTTCATTTTTTTTTTCACACAGTAATTGCGCAGCGATTTTTCAAACGCATTTTTTGGGGAAAAAACACACTTTTTTAATTTTAATGCACTAAAACACGCTATATTGCCCAAATGTTTGATGAAATAAATAAGATGATCTTAGGCCGAGTACATGGATACCAAACATGACATGCTTTAAAATTGCGCACAAACGTGCAGTGGCAACAAAATAAATACATGTTTAAAAGCCTTCAAAAGCCTTTACAGGTTACCACTTTAGATTTACAGAGGAGGTCTACTGGAAAAATTACTGCACTCGATCTGGCCTTCACCTCACACGCATGGTGCAATTGCTGTTTACGTTTGACGACAGACCGCCGCTTGCGTTCGCCTTAGCGCGAGAGCAGGGGGCGACAGGGGTGTTTTTTTTTTTTTTGTTTTTTTTTTCTTTATTATTTTTTTGCTTTTTTAATCTTACTTTTAAACTGTTCCTTTCATATTTTTTTTTTTAATCATTTTTATTGTTATCTCGGGGAATGTAAATATCCCCTATGATAGCAATAGGTAGCGACAGGTACTCTTTTTTGAAAAAATTGGGGTCTATTAGACCCTAGATCTCTCCTCTGCCCTCAAAGCATCTGACCACACCAAGATCGGTGTGATAAAATGCTTCCCCAATTTCCCAATGGCGCTATTTACATCCGGCGAAATCTAAGTCATGAAATACTCGTAGCTTCCGGTTTCTTAGGCCATAGAGATGTTTGGAGCCACTCTGGTCTCTGATCAGCTCTATGGTCAGCTGGCTGAATCACCGGCTGCATTCTCAGGTTCCCTGTTGAGACAGGAGAGCCAGAGAAAAACACGGAAGACGGTGGGGGGGGGGCATTCCCTCCCACGGCTTGTAAAAGCAGTCTAGAGGCTAATTAGCCGCTAGGATTGCTTTTACATGAAAGCCGACCGCTGGCTGAAAAGAATGATACCAAGATGATACCTAAACCTGCAGGCATCATTCTGGTATAACCACTCAAAGTCGTGAATGGCATACCTGAAGACAAAAAAATGGTTAACAATGGTTAACAATAAAGCACAGTAAAGTGTAAATAATTACACACCTGAAAAACAAACATGATAAAACATAATAACAATAACAATAACAATAAAACATTGCAGAATAGAATACAGTAAAAAAGAGCAGAACAATAGAGAGAGAGAATAGAGAGAGAGAGAACAATAAAACAACAACTATTTTTTTTATTTCATATTTTTTTTTTTTTTTTACACTTTTTTTGTAACTAACTTTTATAACGGTAACCGGTTCCAGGTTCGGGTCTCTCAAAATGCGATGGCATCTTGGGAGACCCTGTGAAATGGCGCCTAGTCTGTGCAATGCTGTACCCTACGCTAATACTCAACTAGTGAATGGTAGCGTTCAAAACATTCACCAATGCAAAGACCAGGATTGTCAGGACAGGAGGGACAATAATAGCGGGTGTCACGCCTATATCCGCGCTTGCTGCAGACACAACATCTTTTTTGGGGGGGTTCGTTGGGTAGGGGTACTCGGGAGGACATAAAAATGCCTCTCATGCAGCCGACTGCATTTGGTTGGGGATGTGAATGGGGGAAGTACGGGCGCTGCAGAAGCGGTGGGTTCCCAATTAGGATTGGCGAATGCAGCAGGAAGGGCACTATGGGCACGACGGGCCTGTGTTTGTCTTTTTGGTGGCAGCGGGACACTACTTGTGCTTGCCACCTCACCAGCTTCAACTGCACTTATGGGACTCGCCACGTCACCACGTGTTACTGCAGTGCTGGTTTGACTACGACCGGGGTGTACTAGGCCGCTGGCGCTTGCCAGTTCACCAAAACGCTACCAAAAAACTGTTAGCGATCGCAGGGATCAGGCCTGACTCTGCGAACGCTGCAGTTATGCGTTTAGTGTTTTGTAAGTGACAGTGATCGATCGATACTGCACTTGGGTGGGCTGGGCCGGGCGGAGAGGCAAAATGCAGGTGCTAGCAGGTATCTGGGCTGATCCCGCTAACACTGCGTTTTTGGGAACCCTAAACTGCTGGTGACGCTAGTATAGATCTGATCGGATCAGATATTGATGCGATCAGATACTATACCACTAAGGGAGGTGTACGGTGCGTGCGTGGGTGTTAGCGGTACTGGCGCTAATCTGACGCTGCCTGGGGCTGGTGCTTGCCAGTTCACCAAATACTACCAAAAAAACTGTTAGCGATCGCAGGGATCAGGCCTGACTCTGTGAACGCTGCAGTTATGCGTTTAGTGTTTTGTAAGTGACAGTGATCGATCGATACTGCACTTGGGTGGGCTGGGCTCGCCTGGGCGGAGGGGCAAAACGCAGGTGCTAGCAGGTATCTGGGCTGATCCCGCTAACACTGCGTTTTTGGGAACCCTAAACTGCTGGGGACGCTAGTATAGATCTGATCGGATCAGATATTGATCCGTTCAGATACTATACCACTAAGGGAGGTGTATGCTGCGTGCGTGGGTGTTAGCGGTACTGGCGCTAACCTGACGCCTGGGGCTGGTGCTTGCCAGTTCACCAAAATGCTACCAAAAAAACTGTTAGCGATCGCAGGGATCAGGCCTGACTCTGTGAACGCTGCAGTTATGCGTTTAGTGTTTTGTAAGTGTCAGTGATCAATCGATACTGCACTTGGGTGGGCTGGGCTCGCCTGGGCGGAGGGGCAAAACGCAGGTGCTAGCAGGTATCTGGGCTGATCCCGCTAACACTGCGTTTTTGGGAACCCTAAACTGCTGGGGACGCTAGTATAGATTTGATCGGATCAGATATTGATCCGATCAGATACTATACCACTAAGGGAGGCGCATGCTGCATGCGTGGGTGTTCGCGGTACTGGCGCTAATCTGACGCTGCCTGGGGCGACGCATATCACCGCCGGGCGATCGGGGGGCTAAACCTTTATTCGGTAATAAACGGCGGGTGCCCTGACACTATAAAAAATAAACAAACTAACCAGCGTCAACCGTAACGGTTATACGGTGATCAGTGGTGAAAGGGTTAACTAGGGGGCAATCAAGGGGTTAAAACATTTATTAGGTAGTATATGGGGGTCCCTGACGCTATAAAACGCTGACGGCGAACCTCAATATTTACCTCACTAACTAGCGTCACCAGCGACACTAATACAGCGATCAGAAAAATGATCGCTTAGTGACACTGGTGACAGGGGGTGATCAAGGGGTTAAAACTTTATTAGGGGGGGTTAGGGGGGTATCCTAGACCTAAAGGGGGGTAATACTAACTGTCCCAACACTAACTGTCACAAACTGACACTATGCAGTAATCAGAAAAAAACAAAAAAAAAAAAACAAAAAAAAACTGCTGGTGTCAGTTTGTGACAGGGGGGGGGGTGATTGGGGGGGGATCGGGGGGCGATCGGGGGGGGGATCGGGGTGTTTTGTGTGCCTGGCATGTTCTACTGTGTGTGTAGTGTTTGTGCACTCACAGTGAAGTCTTCTCTCCTCGGGCCGGAACGGAAATTACCGAGCCGAGGAGAGATGACATCATTTCCTTTGCTGCTGTTTAGCATACAGCAGCAAAGGAATGATTCGATTGGCCGGCGGCGATCGCGAGGGGGGGGCCACGAACGGATGGTCTCCCCCTCATCACCGATCGCCGCTGGACAAAAGACGACCGCCTCGGGCACCGGGGGGGGGTCCGATCGGACCCCCCACCCGCGGAAGGCAAATCACGTACCCTGTACGTGATTTTGCCTGTCCGTGCCACTTTGCCGACGTACATCGGCGTGAGGCGGTCGTCAAGTGGTTAAAAAAGGCCAAATATCGGCCTATATATCGGTCGACCTCTAGTTATATCTGATGGGGAACTAGCCTCTCAGTTCCCCATGAGACTCCACCCACCCACCAAATGACATCACTACCATTCCCTACCTCTTTGTTTGCATTTTTAGCTTTTGCTTGGGGAATCTCCCAACAGACAGCTGAATGGGGCCGGGATACACCACCACGTGGGGAACTGTCAACTTTGCAGCATAGTCATGTACTGATGTGCCTCTAAACACCAGCTCTGAGTTGGTCATAATTACTGTCAGTTTCCTAATATATGAACCGGTGGTATTTTTTTACCTAAAACCACTGAACCACTTACCACTGAAAGGCAGCACTGATTGGTGGCACTGATGGGCACTGATTGGTAGCACTGATTGGTGTCACTGATGGGCACTAATTGGTGTCACTGATGGGCAATGATAGGTGGCACTGATGAGCAGGCACTGAAAGGCAGCACTGATTGGCATTACTGATGGGCACCGATTGGTGTCACTGATGAGCACTGCTGGGGCTGCACTGATGATCAGGGCACTCTGTCAGTGTGAGGCAAGGAGAGCCGATAAACGGCACTTTTAACGGTAAAGAGTCGCATCACCGACTCTTTACTAAAATCGGGTTGCGCGTGTCCTAGGGAGGTGCGAGAGCGGTGACACTTGGGCAACAACATATGACGTTGCCTCAGGACTAGAGGAGATCCCGCCTGCCGTTGTTTTACTATAGGGTGGGCGGGAGGTAGTTAAGCATCTATTGCTGCCTTAGCAACAGGTTCCTAAATTGGCCATAGAACGGCCTGAATTTGGTGCATATGTTGGTAGTGCTGCTGAAACTGGCGCAAATGTTTACTTAAATACGTACAGGTAGTTGTAAAGGTAGCTACCTCCAAAAACACATAGTTTAAAACTTTATTGAATACCCCTTTACATGTTGTCAGCCCAGAACAGGACTTGGGAGCTAAGTGCATTTCTGGCAGATCAAGAGAAATTTTTTTGTACTTGTAGGTGATAAAACAGGGAAATGTGCATGTATTGCAGAGATGTAATGTATATGTTTTGTTCTTTTTGCCCTAACGTGCATGCACTTATGCAGGCCAAACATGAGTCAAATTCTGGATTTATTTTCTTTCAAAAACCAGAAATTTTGTGGGTTTTGTGATCCGATGGTGCCACCATTGTTGTCGAAATTTGACCAACCAAGCCTTCAATTTCATATCGTGTTGCTACAGAAAAGATTTTTTTGTGAATCTTTTCTTTCCAGGTCACAGCTCATGCACATTTCCTTTCTTTATTATATTTTTCTCACAATTCTCCCATCATTGATTAGAAATTTGTTTGTCAACAAATTTCCAACATAAACAGTTACTCAAATTCGATGGCTGCATGAAAATTGGCCATTGCTGTGGTCCACTAATGGTGCGACATTTGAACGAAAATTCTTGGTTATGATTTTCAAAAGAAAACTCTTTCGAAATTCAACCCATGTATGGGCGGCTTTAGGGGCATGTTTATAAAGCAGTGCATCTTTCAAACGTTCACTGCAGGTGAGTTTTTCTGGTGTATGCGTTTTAAATTACAGGGAGTAATTAACCACCTTTGAATAATTGGTGAATGTCACAATACTACTTTATAACTATGGCTTATTGTGCACATATGCTCACATACACTATGGCACATATATCAAACACAAGGCCCATGAAACCCCCCCCCCCCAGCCCATTTCATATGGCCCTCTCACCCAGGGTTTTTTTTTTCCACCACCTTCGTCTCTCACCCTCTGCTCATCACTGTAACTTGTAAACACAAAAGCCTTCTGTATTTACAAGGACAGCATTCGTCTCAGTGGCTCTCACAGATTCCCTGCCTGCCCTGCACTCATGGCGGGGACAAGGGAAATGCAGGTGCAGTGTGGGGCATCACACGGTATGCTGCACTGTGATCCCCACCAGTGCCCAGGGGCACAGATTCCGAGCACTGATCTCCCTGTAAGTGAGAAAATGCAGAGACTCCTACTCTGCTTGGAGGTACTAGAGCCAGGCTGGGTATGCAAGATGCATTGCAAGGGAGAGATGAGGGCTGTAAAGGGAGATGTGTGCAAAGGTGGGGGATGGGGGACAGTGGTGTAGAGGTCGGAGCCGAGAAAGAGGGGGTGGAAGTGAAATGTGGACAGCCTATGAAAGAGGCTGCAAGCTGTGCATAGCACACCCCTAAACCCTGCACTCTGTACATAGCGCACCCCTGAACTCTGCACTCTGTGCATAGCATGCCCCTGAAATTGCACCTTGTGCATTGTGCACCCCTGAACTCTGCACTATGTACTTGGTTCATCCCCCTAAACTCTGCACTCTGTTTATAGTGGATCCCAGACTTCCACACAACGCGCTCTTGGTATTTATTGCCCCCTTTACTCCTGTGAAAGGTGCAAACTGTGCATAGCACACCCCTAAACCCTGCACTGTGTATGTAGTGCACCCCTTAACTCTGCATTCTGTGCATAGGTCATCCCTGAACTCTGTATTCTGTGCATAGGGAACCCCTGAATTCTGCACTATTTATGTAGTGCATCCCCCTGAACTCTGCACTCTGTTTATAGTGCATCCCTGAATGCCACACACAACGCATTCCTAGTATTTATTGCCCCTAAAGATCCTCCCACTGTGAACAAAGCAATTTGGCCCCACCCACTGTTCAGTGTGGTTCAGCAAGGGGGCATGGTTAAGTTTCTGCACCTTTTCTCTGAGAAAAAAAGCCCTGGATAAATGTTTATGGTCTTACATATACAACTGGCCCTTAAAGGGCAATTATAATGCTGATTCGGCCTGTGATGAAATTGAGTTTGACACCCCTGCACTATGGGGTTGATTTACTAAAACTGGAGAATGTAAAATCTGGTGCAGCTGTGCATGGTAGCCAATCGGCTTCTAACTTCAGCTTGTTCAGTTAAGCTTTGACAAAAACACCTGGAAGCTGATTGGCTACCACACACAGCTGCACCAGGTTGCACTCTCCAGTTTTAGTAAATCAACTCATATATGTAAGACTTGTCGCTCTGCTGACATATAACTCACTAAAGTTGAGCACACATTCCTATAGCCCTAGGACTGCTTTCACACTGAGTCGCTTTACAGGCGCTACAGCGCTAAAAATAGCGCCTTCATAGAGCCTATCCTGTCTCTCCTGTCTCTCCACTGGAGCGGTGTGCTAGCAGCCGAAAAAGGGTTAAAACCGCCTGCAAAGCGCCGCTGCCCAATTGATTTCAATGGGCAGGGGCACTGTAGGAGGGGTGTAAATACCGCTCCGACAGCGCTGAAAAGATGTTTTTTTTTACTGTCCTGCAAGCGCACCGCTCCAGTGTGAAAGCACTCGGCTTTCACACTGGAGAGACAGGGGAGGCTCTTTACAGGTGCTATTTTTATCTATGTAATCTATATTTTTATTAAATCAATGGGGCAGCGCCGGCAACAGCACTTTGCGGGTGGTTTTAACCCTTTCTTCGGCCGCTAGCGGGGGTTAAAAGCGTCTGTATAACGCTGCTAAAACCACAGTAAAGAGCTGCTATTTTTACCGACGCCTTGGTGTGAAAGCACCCTTACAGTCAAATATCTCCTCCCCTTATAGAGGAAGGCAAACGGGGATTCAACCATATATCTAAAGTCATAAAGTTTTATTCCGTTTTGGATAGAGTTGGGAGGAGTTAAAACTTTTGTCAGGTTTTCTGTGTCTCTACTGGGGAATTTTACCCTCATCCTGGTTACCGTTGCTTCTGGGGCAGAAATTGATGGGAAATACTACATTAGTGAGGAAAACATTTTCCAATGCGAACATCTCTTGTAGACACGGCTTTTAAACAGCTTCCTCTCATTGTGGGGAGATTCCCCTCACTTCCTGTCCTGTCTCCCAGAAAAAATGTTAAGGGAAATCCCCACAGTGGGAACCAAAATAAAGTACAGAGGTTTTAATCATTCCCCACCTTATTTAAACTAAAAAAAAAAGAATTTGGCCATATATACACTTTACAAATCTAATACAATTATGGTTACAACATGAATATTTTTTTATTATTGGTAACTCATATTTAAATTTGATATCACTCCAATACCTAGAAATCTGCAATGTCTATAGGGTTTCATAAATCCTAAACCTGTGTGTTATGTGATCCTTAAGTTTGCTAAAAGCCATTTTTGTCCTGGCTTGCATATATTTTGTAATGACAATTTTTACCTACTCTGCAACCCTAAGGTTTTATCTCTGGCATCCTTTGGGCAATCGCAAACTGCTGCTGGTTCCTGGCTAATAACTACCTCAGTGCTGTGGTCAGCTTCCCAATAATCACTGCGGTCAGTATTTATTGTGGTCTTTTGTGATATTAGATAGAGAAAAGTAAATCTTCCAAATGTCAAACTGCGCAATTACCCAACATGAAATGACCTTTAAGGGATGTAGAAGATTCAGTCCCTTCGTTTTAAGCCTCTTCTTGTTAGATAACACCATCCAAATAACATTTTACTTGCCGTGTGTACATATTTTGTCAGGCTAAATTTTATGAGCTCTTTTAGCTTTCTCCTCGGCCAAAAAAAGCCAACAAGTGCTAAGACCTTTGGGCCTCCAGAGCCTGGTACTAAGGGCACATCACTCAAAGGCATTAAACTAAACTCATTTGCATTGTTTTATAAAAGGAGTGAAACACATTAGACTCACTTCATTAGAGGTAAGTTATGTCCCTGGTGCTGCATAGTAAAATAAAATTTAAAATTCGGCTTTAAGATGTTACTAAGTTAGGTCAATGCATGGTCTGTTATGTTCATAAAAGGGTGTTTTGAGCCTTTAATATAGGAGATGGTGATTGCGCTGTGATAAACAAAGGGGAAACAAGGAGAAGTGGGTGGGACTAAACTAAAGTGCATAGAAGACAAATCATATATACCAGATGACCTAAGTGTATAAGTCAGAAACATATAAGGGCTCACGAATGCAGAAAAGAACTATATATATATATATATATAGCTACTCGACACTGCCTCAGACACAGATGCTAACTCAATCCTGCTGTCTTTCAAGCCTCCCTTTCAGGACCAGAGCCCTTGTAGTCAGGGTTTGGAGGTTCTTCCCACCCAAAACTCTTCAAGCCTCTGAAATCCTGGTTCCCCAATACAGACTTAATAAGTCAGTCCTCTGTCTAGCCAAACTCCCACAGAACACCTCACCCTGCATGGGTGAAAACCCCTGAGTACTCAGCAATGTCTCCAAACGGTCCTCTTAAAAGGACCACAAATTAAATATCAGGGAGATGTACTTGCCATCCAGGACACATTCACAGAAGTGAAAAAGTATTTGCCCCTTCCTGATTTTTTTTCTTGTATATTTATCACACTTAAATGATTCAGATCATTAAACAGATTTTAATATTACACAAAATTAATTTAAAAACTGCATTTTGTATTTACTTGAATTATGATTTCATTTATTAATGGAAAAAAGTTGCCCAAACTTGCCTGGCCCTATGTGAAAAAGTAATTGCACCCCCCTGCTTGCTAAATCGTGAATGAATTCTAACCACATTTTTTGGAAAGCTGAATTAATTTTCACTTTACCACACCCAGGACTGATTACAGCCAGACCTGTTGAATCAAGAAATCACTTAAATATAAGGTATATGACAAAGTGAAGCACGCTAAAAGATTTCAAATGCAACACATCATGCAGCGAAAAGAAATGCAAAGAACAGATGAAAAACAAAGGAATTGACATGTATCAGTCTGGAAAGGGTTACAAAGCCATTTCTAGGGCTTTGGGACTCCAATGAACCATGGTGAGAGCCATTATCCACAAATGGAGAAAACTTGGAACAGTGGTGAACTTTCCCAGGAGTGGCCGGCCTGCCAAAATTACTCCCAAGAGTACAACAATGACTCATCTAGGAGGTCATAAAAGAACCCAGAACAACATCTAAAGAACTGCAGGCCTCTTTTGCCTCAGTTAAGGTCAGTGTTCATGATTCAGCAATTAGAAAGAGACTGGGCAAAAATGGCATCCATAGGAGAGTCCCAAGACAAATGCCACTGCGGATCAAAAAAAAAACCACAATGGTTCATCTCACAAAAAATATCTTGATTATCCCTAAGGCTTTTGGAAAAATATTCTGTGGACTGACAAGACCAAAGTTGTACTTTTTGGAAGGTGTGCATTACATCTGGTGTAAAACAGAGTTTCATAAAAAGAACATCATACCAACAGTCAAACATGGTGATAGCGTGATGGTCTGGGGCTGCTTTGCAGCTTCAGGACCTGGACAACTTGACAAAATTGATGGAACCATGAAAACGGCACGCTACCGGAAAATCCTGAAGGAAAATTTCCAGCCATCAGTTTGTGACCTCAAGGTCAAGCACACTTGGGTCATACAGCGGGACAATGACCTAAAAACACCAGTAAGTCCACCTCTGGCTCCAAAAAAACTAAATGAAGGTTTTGGAGGGACCTAGTCAAAGTTTGGACTTAAATCCGATTGAGATGCTGTGGCATGACCTTAAGCAGGCTGGGGCTGAATTAAAGGATATGTAAAGGTTCGTTTAAAAAAACAAACATGTCATACTTGCCTCCTCTGTGTAGTTAGTTTTTCACAGAGTGGCCCCGATCCTCCTCTTCTGGGGTCCCTCAGCGGCGCTCCTGGCTACTCCTCTTCTCAAGTGCCCCCTTGGAGAGGCGCTCTCCCTCGGGGCACTCGTGCTTGCGCGCTCTGGTGTCCTGCTGCTGCGTCCATTGACACAGACAGCAGGACTCGGCCCTGCCCCCGGCTCCCATGTCATTGGATTTGATTGACAATGGCTGCGCTGCTATCAATCTATCCAATCGGGACCCGAGACAACGGCTGGAGCTGGTGTGCTTGTTCCTGTCGCTGAAAAGACCTGGTTCAGGTAAGTAAAAGGGGGGCTGCTCTATTTAGGAAACTTGGTTCGCTTTTTGGAAGTCCCATTTATACCATGATCTAATACAGGAAAGCACCTGAAATATGCTTCTGATAATGACAATCCAGAGAACATTGTGGGCCCCAACGTACTGTGCATAACTGCCAGTACTAGACGGGGAGGGTTGTTGGTGGTGTTCCCACTCCCTCTCGGTTTCTCTCTTTCTCGCACCTCTTTCCTTTCTTCCCCTCTTTTTGCATAGCTCCCCTTGCCTTTTTTTTCCCACCCCTACCAACAAGAAGTGGGAGACTCGACTATGGATAATCTACAGACCCTTTCCTACCAGATAAGCTCCCAAATGATTACCTTGAGGATAACTTTAGACTTACACGGTAACACTTATGAATATAGTTCAGCTGCCCAGACCACATTATAGAATCACGGTTAACCCCATTATACGTATGGTATAGGGCTATTCTGTCTGAAGATGCAGAAATGTTCATTTTCTTGTTCCTAATCTGGAACATTTTGTCAATGGAAGCTTCTTTGTTATCGCATTCTGTAATGCCTATATAAAGTTTAAAAAAAAAAATGTTTGATAAAAAAAAAATGCATAGTATGCATTAAGGTGAAAAACCTTGAGGGTTTACAACCCCTTTAAAACAATTCTGCATTGAAGAGTTGGCCAAAATTCCTCCACAGCAACGTGAAAGACTTGCAGCTAGTTATGTTAAACGCTTGATTGCAGTTGCTGCCAAGGGTGGCACAATCAATTAGGTTTAGGGGGAAATTACTTTTTTCTCATTGTGCCAGCTCTTTCTCTTAATGAAATCATCATTTAAAAACTGCATTTTGTATTTACTCAGGTTCTCTTTGTGTAATATTAAAATGTGTTTGATGATCTGAATCCTGTAAGGCCTCATGTACACTGCTGCTGGTAAACGGATGTTTAGGAGCATTTGGGCATATTTTTCAGCTGCCCCTGAACTCTCCTCCTTGTTATCTTATCAGTACATGTACACAGGGTAGTTTATAGTCCTTTCTAGGCTGTTGGGTTTAGAAGCATTTTTTGGAATGCAAAAAAATAGGTTCGGGGCGGACGATCAGAGGCATTTGAAATGCCAAATGCCTGTAACAGCATGTAAACTTGTGTAAAAGCTGTAACATGAGTTTAGGCAAGTCTTCGTTTTTAAGCGTTCCTAAGGAGGAACATGTAAGATATGGGAGAAACACAATTTTCACCACATGCTGTCGCCTGCAGGGGAGGGGGAGGGTGAGATAGAGAGAGAGAGAGACGGGCAGAGAGAGAGAGAGAGGGGCAGGCACAGACAGAGAGAGAGACTCCATAGTTAAAGCACACAGCTCTTTCTTCTCACAGAATGGCTGAAATAGTTAATAATTTCCATGTTTTCCCTGCATTGTGGACATTTTGGAGGGTCTCCTGAGGTTATCTTTAAAAAATCTTCTAACCTCAACTGCTGATAACTGCTGCTAAACTCAGTATGTAAAAGCTATTAAATTGAGGTTTTCCACTGTCCTTTATCAGCTGTCAGTTTCTATTACTTTCTGACCCAATGTTAGAAGAGAAGTGAGGAGGAAAATCTACTTTGGCAGCTGTCTGCAGGACAAGCACCCTCACTGGGGGATTTCTACCCGCCCCCTGTTCCTTTGACAGCGTCAGCTGTCAATGAGGGATGTTGCTTTGCTTTCTGCACCATTCGCAAATAACATTGGTACAAGAAGCAATGATAGACCTCCACCAACAGAGGGACACAGAAATAATTTAAGGGCAATGTAAATGTAATGTATTGACCCACTTGTATACAATTGTATCTTAACTTAATATTCTGGTCACAGGGTCCTGGACTGGTTGCTGCCTTGTGGGGGGTGCTTGTATTTAAAGAAATAAAGGTATGTTTAACACATGACTGTTCAATATTTTAACATAAACTCTAACTATAACAGGACATCATTGTTGGTTTTCTCACTGTGCAGACTTGTCTTACAGGGCAACTCTATATTAAAATCAAAGGCTTAGGGTAGAAGGGGTGCAAGGCAAGTGAAATTTGTAAATCCCTGGGATCCCCTAATGCGGTGATGACGAACCTGGGCATACCAGATGTTTTGAACTACATTTCCCATGATTCTCATGCAATCTGCAGTGTAGTGGAACATCATGGGAAATGTAGTTCCAAAACCTCTGCCAAGGTTCTCCATCACTGCCCTAATGTATCATTTTAATGGCCATTTGGGATTAGCAACATACTTTAGTATCTACTTGAGACTTGCAAGTTTCCCTATAAATTTGTGAAGGGCTGATAGTATTGGGAACGGGCCACGGTTCCAAGCTGTGGATCTAACTGGGCTTTACAAGCAGGAACATAAACCTGAGTGTGTTTTACAGGCTACCTTCGCCTGCCCTTATTCACCCCTTTGATCCTGCTTAGTGTAGAAGCAGTGTATCTGCAGTAGGAACCAGGGGCAGATCCAGAGTCTAGTCTCAGGAGGGGCACTGCCAGAAAATAAGGTGTTGTTTACAGAACTGTATTTAACATATCATACAGTCCTAACCTTGTTTAAAACAGTGACACTGTTTTAAAGTGTTACATGCATCCCATTTATTTCTACTGAGACACACAGCCACTATATCCCAATATGACATGCTGGTGCGGGTCCCCAAATGCACCCTGCATGCATTCTGGGACCCACACACGCACGCATGGCATATTGGGACAGAGTGGCTGTGTGTCTCGGTAGAAATAAATGGGATGACGGCATTGGGATGCGTGTAACACTTTATCCATCCCCAAGCCAGTAAAATACAGTCCTGCATGTTACACGCATGTCTGCAGCACGCCCTGTGTGAATGAAGCCTACAGATGAATTTTTCTGTCATTCTATATTAACATTATTATCATGATGATAATCACACAATACAGGTGCTGTGGCTCAACGCACCTGTACTGTGTGATTATCATGATGATGATGATTTGGTAATTGTAATATGGCACATGGAGGGAGTTTATGTACTCACTGATATATTAGTGACCAGTGGCAATTAATCATCCCCTTTGTGCTGCATTAGTGGCAGTGTGTATAAACCCCTTCATACTGTAGCATAAAAGGGGTTCATTAACACTGATGGTGCCACTGTCATTATTGCAGCACAAAGGGGTTAATTGCTACTGGTCAATAATACATCAGTAAGTACATTAACCCCCTCCATGTGCCATATTACAATTACCATTGTAAATTATTTAACCCCCCGTCCCCCAAAGCGTTAACCACTTCACACAGCTAAGACAAGGTGTTGGTTAAGGCACTACTGTGTTAATGAGTTAAGTGATCACTCGCTTGCAGTGCACATGAGCTCTGGCTACAGGTCCTATCTGCAGCATCTTGTTTTCAATCCCGCGCTCCCGGCCTCTGAGTCGTGTTGTCACACCAGCCGGGACTAGGACCTGTCGGGTGGAGATCACTCTGCCTGACAGGGAAGTGAAGTGACACTCGCACCACTCTGCTGCAACTCTGCCAGTAATGTTACAGTGTGTAGCAGCGGCCCCGGTGTCACACCGAACCACATCACTGGGCCCCTCTAAATGAACTGATGGGGCCCAGGGAATATATTTTACGCCACCTGGGAGCTGGGGGAAGCAGAAATAAAGTCCCTGCAGCTGCATTTAGATGATGCAACCAAATCTGGTAAGGTGGTGGAGGGAGAAAGCCTTGGAGTCGGTATTATTTTCTGGGGTGGGGGCAATTTCCCTGTTGCTCCCCCCCCCCCCCGATCCGCCCCTGGTAGGAACTTGGGTACATGCAGGAATAAATAATGACCCCCATGATGTATACCTAACCTTTAGCTTGTGCTTTTAGAATCTGGCAGTGCTGGCTACCAAACTAAATGTTAAAATATAAGACTGCATTTTGCAGATTTTCCAAAAAGAGTGATTTTACTTCTAAATATGCATCATATTTTCCACCAGCTTCTAACATGTTCAGCTTACCATATATACTCGAGTATAAGTCGAATTTTTCAGCACATTTTTTGTGCTGAAAGTGCCCCCCTCGACTTATACTCGAGTCAAGCACTTTTCTGCAGCAAAAAATGTCATTTTCCGAACCGACTTTGGGGCCCTGTATCTCAGGGCCACTTGGTGCTAGAAACCCCAAATTTGGTATGCAAACCCAGTGGACCTGGTACCACAACATATCCAAAGCTGAAGTTCCTAGCACTAAGTGGCCCCGAGATACGGGGCCCCAAAATCGGTTCGGAAAATGTCATTCTCTGCTGCAGAAGTGCTTGACATTTTCTGAACCGATTTTGGGGCCCCATATCTCAGGGCCACTTGGTGCTAGGAACCCCAAATTTGGTGTGCAAACCCAGTGAAACTGGTACCATAACATATCCAAAGCTGGGGTTCCTAGCACCAAGTAGCCCTGAGATACGGGGGCCCAAAACTGGTTCGGAAAATGTCATTCTCTGCTGCAGAAAAGTGCTTGACATTTTCTGAACTGATTTTTGGGGCCCTGTATCTCGGGGCCAATTGGTGCTAGAAACCCCAGCTTTGGAACATTTATGGTGCTAGTTCCACTGGGTTTGAACACCAAATTTGGGGTTCTTAGCACTAAGTGGCCCCGAGATACGGGGCCCCAAATTCGGTCAACTGTGTCTATCTGCAGCAATGTCATTTCGGGGCCCTTTGGGTTCAGAGACCCCAAATTTTGGCTGCAGCTAGGGGGCATCTAGGAACCCTTAATTACTGAGTTTGAAGTTCAGGGGACCTATGGCTGCAAATGGGCACAGTGAGGCATGCAAATGGGCACAGTGATGCTGCAAATGGGCATTGTTGACCCTCTTTTCCACATAAAGTAGCTGTGCATTTCTCACCCTCGTCTTATACTCGGGTCAATACGTTTTTCCCAGTTTTTTTGTGGTAAATTAGGGCCTCGACTTATACTCGGAACGACTTATACTCGAGTATATACGGTATTTTCATTTAATTGCATTTGCTTAATATATGTTTTTATGAAACATTTTGCATCAGCTTTGTAGTTTTCTTTAGCTTCTAGTTCTGTATTTTCATTATAAGTGGTGTTTTAATTGAGCCCTCTGTACTTCTACGTTTGATATAATTTTATGCACAAAGCAAGTTTGCATGTATCACAACTATTTACATTGTCCTGACTAACTTAATTTGATTAAAGCTAAATCGGTTGCTATGAGTACTTCACCCATTAAGGGGTGTGTCAACCTAAAGTGTATGTTACAATTCTCAAATAAAGAAAAAATAAAGTACGGTACTGTCATGTAATCACCCTTTCTAAAATGCAGAATCAAAAATGCGGAATCCTAAAAAAAATATTTTTTCAGCATTGCATAAAACCGGAGTTAGTATTACTATGACATAGGCCAAATTTTAGAGAATGTTTCCAGCCTTGGTAGAATAAAGTCAGGGATGTAATGCAAACATAGTACTCCTCCATAACTCAAGATTCTCTTTTATCTCTCTGGTATTGTGAGCTACCCACATTGGGATTATTGTCCCTTTCACTTCAGTCGATTTTAACTTTACATTGTACTAAAGCTGGTTTTTGCCTTTTCTGATGAGTAAGGTTTGCTAGATTTTGGGATGAATTGCATTGAAATAATTGTATTTTATATGGAACATTTTGTATAGCTTTGTTAAACATGATAAATAAAAAGTGGGATAATTTGTAAAGGTAGAACGAAAAAAAATCTGTCAGTTACTGACATATATAGAAGGATATGGTGGGTGGTCACCAGCAACTATCCAGTGCTAAACTGTTTTCGGTGGACAGGCCATACATTTGTGTTCTATTTCAGTTGTGTTATTTTAGCATTGCCAGGGCATAGCTGTCTGGTGGCATGATATGTGTCTTAAAGTTGAATTCCAGGCAGATACCAGTTACCGTATGTATGTATGTATTAACAAAATTCTAAGCGCTCCATTCACAAATGCTGACAGAAGGGAGAGATAAAGAGAAGATATATATCATCAGTCTATTTGCTGGTTTGCTGCCTTGTTCACTGCCCTGTCACAGGCTGGGGGTGGGGCAGTGACTTAGCTGTGTTGCATAACTGCAGCAGAGATAAGTTAGGTCAGTGTACCTCGTGGTAGTTCTGTGTTTATCTTAGAAGTGGATGGGCAAGAAGTGCAGATCCTTTTGCAGGTAACGCAGATCGCATGAGTATGTTTCAGCTGTGTAGCTGTTTGCCTGAAGTTCAGCCTTAAAGTGTTTGTTAACCCACACAAAAAAAATGGATTTCCTGGTCCCTTAAAGCAGATTAAACAGCACATTGCTGTGTAATCCGCCCCATCTAAACTGTAAAAAAAAAAAAACCTCCCTGAACCTGCCACTTCCTGTATCCCCTCTCTATACTGACCACGAAAATCAGGGCTGCTGAGCCCTGACCAGCGTGTTCAAAGTGCGTCCCTCCGTCATACGCAGCTGTCCTCTCTGCTCTCCTCTCTTCCCCTCATCCCCTCCTTCCTGCCTGTCAGCTTGTGTCTGTGTGTCTCCGCTGCCCCCTGCCGCTATTAGCAAAACTAAAAATGTTACATGCTCACTGCCAGCCCCTCTATGCTATCCTGGCATAGCACAACGCATTAGGCTTTTATAAAGACAAGCTTTGTAAATACAGATTTAGCGCTGTCTTCAGCCGGTCACGTGACTCTCTGCCAGTTTCCAGGGCTACTGCAGGAGGGGCTGAGCAGTCATGTGATCTCTCTGGCTGATGTCAGAGGGAGATCACGGCCCTTCCTGCAAAAGCCATTCATCGGAGCTGTACAGCGGTCGCAAGTCATGTGACCGGCTTTAAGACAGCTCTAAATAGGTATTTACAATACTTGTTTTTCTAATGCAGCGAGCTATGCCAGGCTCTAATAGAGGGTCTGGCAGTGTTTGAGTTATATGGGTTAACCAACCCTTTAAAAGGAAAAGTATAGCCAAAGCTTGTTTGGCTGTACTTCTCCTATGGATCAAAGGAGTGCAATTTGTTTTGCACTCCTGTGACTTGTTTTCAGCAGAGAGCGGGCTGAAGTCCGCTCTCTGCTGACATCACTGGAATCAGTCCAGACACGGCGTCATCGCGATAATGGAAGTCGGGATCCGCCAGGTGCCTGGACTGACAATCTGCTTAGCCTCTCAGCGAGCAGCTGAGAGAATGAGCCCGCCGCTCCTTGCCCCTCCACACTTCAGCGCCCTAGTGAGCTTGGGGAGCTGTCAGAACAGAGCGATTGCTCGGCTCTCAGTGTAGAGGTGCTGGGGACAGATACAGCATAGGACCCATGCTGCATCTACCTAGGGAAGTATAAATCAGGAAAAACACCATACTTCTCTTTTAAATATGTATATATACAGAATATGTACTCGCCAGTTAAAGTGGATCTTTACCCTCCATGTAATCATCCCTCCTCTACACCCCTGCTGCAGTCCTCTGCACAATTGGGGATCCTTTTTTTTTTTTTTCATTATTTACTTCACATTAATGAAATTGCCCAGCCCGTTCCTCCGTGCATGTCATTTGCCTAGGTGGATGAATGTGCACTTTTCCCCCATTGTCTCCTGGCATAGGAACATCACATATCCCAGTAGGCAAAGTCTTTCATTCAGTAAAAGAAGAGGGGGTGGGCCTAGCGGGTCGTTATCGAGAGATGTGCCGGCTGAACCCGAAACAGCTGGCAGCTTTCCTATGTTGGCACTGGACCGAGCCCTGCCAGAAGAGAGGAGGATCACTGCTGGACAGCACTGGATCTGCTGAGTGGGTGAGTATCTAAAATGTGCTGATCCCACCATCATAAAGGTAGGGGTTCATTAAAAAAAAAAAAAAAACGCAGGGTGGGGAGGGTGGAAAAACGACTTTAATGTAAGTCGCCTACAATTGAAAAACTTTATTAATATGTGCATGCATATTGACATTTTTGTATTGCTTCATAAACTGTATTTGATGTAGGACACCCATTGTTAGCATGTTCTTTTTTCATGGTTTACCAGACATGTAATCATTAAATCTTAATTTTCCTTTCAAAAATGATCTTGACTATCTCTGTATATATTTCCAGCTTCAGTTAAAAGTATTATTTGTAAAAATCATCTGATTTTTTTAAGTTTTTTTGCAGGGAAGAAGAAATTACTTGCTGCTAGTACTCGCGTTTTGTATTGTTTTATCTGGTTCCCTTCTGACAGCTTTTTCTAAGACATGAGTCACTTTCCAGAATAACCACCAGGTGGAGCCGCTGATTTTTATTTTACATAATGATTTTGTTCTAGTAAAAATGAGGTAATCAGGGACACAAGAGACGTTCTATTTCTCTGAAGAAATTCATAGCAATTTTCATTTATATTTTATGCTATGCTCTGAAAGATTGAAGACAATACAAGGGAACAATCTAGGAGTCTGAAGTTTTATATATATATTTTTTTTAATGAATATAAATAAAAATATGCATAAAATATTTGTCTGTGTGCTTTTGTGTGCAGTTTTGGTAAACCGATTGCATTTGCTATTGCAGCTCCTGCTAATAATTTTTTTCTGAAGTTATATTTTCTGGACTGCGGACTTCTAAATAATATTAATACAATATTATATCTTGCTTTCCCCTTTGCCACTTAATTTACTTGGGAAAGCAAAGTGATTTGGAGCTTTTGCTAGCTCTCAGCAGCAGGGCAAGTGCCTATAAGGTTTTCTGTGCATAGGCAAAACACAGGTTCATTCCAGGTGAATCCCTTTACAAACACTAGCCTACTCCTGAGTTAGGAACACAGTTTTGTATTTTAAGTATTTATCTTGAGCTATTATGGTAACATTTATATCACATTTTCCTACTTTTTGTGCCAAATTGTCACTTTTCTATTTCGTATACAGACACTTTAAGTCTCCCTCTAGTGTTTACCTTACAGGCAGTGCAGTCGACATCCTTTCTTAAAGCAGTTGTATACCCCACTTGGTCATTTTTGCGGATCGTTATAGAAATTCAGAGCTCCTTGCCAGAATGGTAAACTCCCGCACGGCACCAGCCATTCACAGTGCTGGAGCCAGCGAACCCAGAAGAAATGCAGGGGGAAACATGTCAGCTTCCTCAGTGGTTACCGGGTTCTAAGGTATTTCATAATGTGCTAGTATGCAGTGCATACTAGCACATTATGCTGTTAGCTTTTTTCAGCGATTTACTACAGCTTTAAGGACTGCTACTAGATATATCTTTTGCTAGAGAAGTCACATATGGTATTCTGTTTTCACAGAAAGTTTGGTCTGTCTATACACTTGAAAGAATAGGAGTAGTAAAGAGCAGCCATAGTGCGTTGCCCCTATGCAGTATGCACAGCAGATATATGCAGTGAGCAAATATGGTGGTCACATGTACAGCATGTCACAAAAGCGAGTACACCCCTTACATTTTTGTAAATATTTTATTCTATCTTTTCATTTGACAACACTGAAGAAATGACACTTTGCTACAATGTAAAGTAGTGAGTGTACAGCTTGTATAACAGTGTAAATTTGCTGTCCCTTCAAAATAACTCAACATACAGCCAATAATGTCTAAACCACTGGCAAGAAAAGTGAGTACCCCCCTAAGTGAAAATGTCCAAATTGGGCCCAAAGTGGTCAATATTTTGTGTGGCCACCATTATTTCCCAGCACTGGCTTAACCCTCTTGAGCATGGAGTTCACCAAAGCTTTACAGGTTGCCACTGGAGTCCTCTTCCACTCCTCCATGACGACATCATGGAGCTGGTAGATGTTAGAGACCTTGCGCTCCTCCACCTTCTGTTTGAGGATGCCCCACAGATGCTGAATAGGGTTTAGGTCTGGAGACATGCTTGGCCAGTCCATCACCGTTACCCTCAGCTTCTTTAGCAAGGCAGTGGTCGTCTTGGAGGTGTGTTTGGGGTCATTATGTTGGAATACTGACCTGCGGCCTAGTCTCCAAAGGGAGGGGATCATGCTCTTTTTCAGTATGTCACAGTACATGTTGGCATTCATGGTTCCCTCAATGATCTGTGGCAGCAGCACTCGTACAGCCTCAGACCATGACACTTCCACCACCATGCTTGAATGTAGGCAAGACACACTTTTCTTTGTACTCCTGGTTGCCTCCACACACACTTGACACCATCTGATCCAAATAAGTTTATCTTGGTCTCATCAGACCACTGGACATGGTTCCACTAATCCATGTCCTTAGTCTGCTTGTCTTTAGCATACCATTTGCGGCCCTATTTGTGCATCATCTTTAGAAGAGACTTCCTTCTGGGATGACAGCCATGCAGCCAATTTTATGCAGTGTGCGGCGTATGGTCTGAGCCCCCACCCCTTCAACCTCTGCAGCAGTGCTGGCAGCACTTAAACGTCTTTTTCCCAAAGACAACCTCTGGTTATGACGCTGACCACGTGCACTCAACTTCTTTGGTCGACCATGGCGAGGCTTGTTCTGAGTGGAACCTGTCCTGATAAACTGCTGTATGGTCTTGGCCACTGTGCTGCAGCTCCGTTTCAGGGTCTTGGCAATCTTCTTACAGCCTAGGCCATCTTTATGTAGAGCAACACTTCTTTTTTCAGATGCTTAAGAGAGTTCTTTGCCACGAGGTGCCATGTTGAACTTCCAGTGACCAATATGAGAGAGTGAGAGCAATAACGCCAAATTTAACACACCTGCTCCCCACTCACACCTGAGACCTTGTAACACTAATGAGTCACATGACATCGGGAAGGGAAAACAGCTAATAGGGCCCAATTTGGAAATTTTACAGGGGTGTACTCACTTTTGTTGCCAGCGGTTTAGACATTAATGGCTGTGTGTTGAGATTTTTTGAGGGGACAGCAAATTTACACTGTTATGCAAGCTGTACACTCACTACTTTACATTGTAGCAAAGTGTCATTTCTTCAGTGTTGTCACATGAAAAGATAAAATAAAATATTTACAAAAATGTGAGGGGTGTACTCACTTTTGTGAGATACTGTACAAATGTTTATGTTTTAAAACTAGTAACTAGTGAAAATTCATTGTCGGCCACAGTTGCAATGATTGATTTTGCAGGATCTTGCTGCCAGCTTATGTGCATGTACCCTTTAAAGTGCATTTCCACTTTTGCAGCCAAATCTGGATAACATCTGCTTTATATTTGTTACATTGCATTATTGTCGCTAAATGTCTTTCAGGACAGCACCTGAGAGAGTGGCTCCACCCACTAGGAAACAGGAAACACCAACTCCACCAAATTTTGAAAGGTGGCTTCTCCCCACAGTTCATCAGTTTTTGTGTTTCCTCCGGCAAGGGAACACCTAGTGGGAGTCAGGGTCTCTTAGGTGCTGTCCTTAGAGGCCAGACTGCCTACCCCACCATACCTTTTTTGCCTCCAGAGAGTCCACCCCTCCCACGCCACATCAAGGATAGCTGGAAAGTGGGCTCCTTCCTTCCTCTTCAGGTCAGAGAGAGCTTTATTGTTTCTGGGGCCACTCCTAGGCAGCGGCAGCCATTTGCGGGATTCCCCAGCATGTTGGCTTTACAGGCCGCCGCCATCTTTTTGGTGGCAGAGTAGAGACTCTGCAAGGGGCGGCACTGGGGAACAGGCGCAGCGTCATTTCCTTCGGAAATTGTGCAGGGGGAGGAGCAGTGAGGTTGCCTATATTATGGTTCCGGTCCAGCGCTGATGTACTCAGGAACCGGCGTTCTAACCCACTAACAAGCAGCACCACGATGGACTCTGTGGCAGCAGGAAGTGGGACAGGCACAGGCACCAACAAGGCCCAGGTAAGGGGGTATGGGGGGTCTACCGTGTATACTGTGGTGCCTCTCTCTTTCCATTTTTTTTTCCCCCTGGTGGCTGGGACCTGTCTGGGCACAGGGAGTTGGCTGTTGTACTACCTGTGCAACTGTGGTGAGCCCGTTAGGATGCAGGTTTGACTCACTGGGATGCTCTGGTGTTCATTTTTTTTATTGTTTATTGGCAGGCTAAGAGCTCTGATCCAACCATCAAAAAGAGATGTCCCCTATGTAAAATGAAGTTACCCGAGGGTTGGACGAAGACTGTGTCAAATTTGCATTGACTTCTTAATTAAGGAAGAAGCTTCTTCTGGATGCAGCAATTTAATCGCATTAGTTAAGAAAGAGTTAGATGCTACTATCCAATCTTTTCGCTCTTCTCTTGCCTGAGTCAGCCAACTACCTCAGGATCCTCTCAGGGCTCACAATTAATCCCAGCTTTGGAGGCTGAAGCTGGCCCATCTATCCAGGGGAGAATTCCCCCTCTCACTCCAGGGAAGATGAGGAGGAAGGGGCAGAAGATGCACCTTCAACATACAAACTGTCCTTAGAACAAGTAGACAGTCTGTTGAAAGCAGTCTATGCAACATTGGGTTTAAGTGAAGAAAAAGAATTATCACTGCATGACCGAATCTACGCAGGTCGCACTTTCCCCATGCATTCAGTAATCTCTGAAGCCATCAAAAAAGAATGGGCGGATCCAGAGAAAAAAACTTTTTCCCCAAGAGCACACAAAAGACGCTTCTCGTTCATTGAAGACCCAGAGGCGCTTTGGAACAAAGTTCCTAAATTGGATGCGGCATTTTCCCAAGTCTCCAGATCGACTTGGCATTCGAAGACATGGGAGTATTAAAGGTTCCATGGACAAAAGGATGGATCAACAGCTTAAAAAGACTTTGCAATCCATCATGGGCAACCTCAAACCAGCTATGGCTACTACCTGCATTACTAGAAACATGGAGTTCTGGCTAAATCAGCTAAAAGCCCACATTATAGCAGATTTGCCCAAGCAGGAGATTCTGGGTTCTTTTTCAACCCCAGCAGCAGCTGTGGCTTACATTTCTGATGCATCTGCAAAATCAATAAGGATGTCAGCTAGATCCGTAGCCTTAACTAATTCAGCCAGGAGAGCCCTATGGCTGAAGACCTGGCCAGGAGACGCAGCTTCTAAAAGTAAGTTGTGTGGAATCCCATTTATGGGAGATCTTTTATTCGGTCCTGATCTAGATTGTTTTAGATAGGACAGCTGGTAAAAATAAATCTTTTCCTGTTAAAAAAAAGCAGCCAGTTTAGCGGCATTTTCAACCTAAAAAAACTCAGGAACAGAGCAATAGGCCCCAAGAGAAGAGAAGGAATTGGTCAGCACAAAGGGGAAAAGGCAGAGGGAATGTCCTTTTCCATCCTCCTGCGCCAACCAATAAATCGCAATGACTCGTCATTGCTAGTGGGAGGAAGGCTTCAGAATTTCCTTCCTCACTGGGCAAGCATGACAGAAAACCCATTTATTCTAGACATGCTGGCCCAGGGATCCAAAATAGAGCTTTCGGACCTTCCTCCAGAAAGATACTTTGTAACAAACCTGCCATGGGACACAACAAAGGCCCTAGCCATGAAGAACCTGTTAGGGGATCTGATGCAACAGGGAGTTGTGAGTCATGTATCTCCAGAGGAATGTTATTAGGGTTTCAATCCCCATATTTTCCTGATAAAGAAACCGTCTGGAAGCTTTCGTCTCATTCTCAACTTAAAACTTTTAAACAGGTCAGTCCGATACAGGATATTCCGCATGGACTCCATTTTTTCGGTCAGAAATCTCTTAGACAAGGGATGCTTCATGGCATTAATCGACTTAAGAGATGCGTACCTGCATGTCCCTATAGCCTCTCAGTTTCAAAAGTACCTCAGGCTGGCAATAAATATGGGGAAGGAAGTGCTGCATCTACAATTCAAGGCCCTCCCTTTTGGTCTTTCATCCGCCCCACGAATATTTACAAAAATAATGGTGGAAGCTCTTGCTCCTTTCCGTCTGCAAGGAATTGCGGTAATCCCTTATCTGGATGACCTCCTCTTCTTTGCCCCTTCCAGAGAAAAATTGCAGGTAGACCTGGCCAAGACCTGCAATTATTTGGAAGCCTTAGGCTGGATTGGGAACCTTCAGAATTCAAATTTCAATCCAGCTCAAAGTTCAGTTTCTAGGTTATCAAATAGATTCTGTAGAACAAAGGTTTTTTTTTTTTCTTCCAGAAGAAAAGAAAAACAAAGTCATGAGTGTAGTAGCCAGGCTACAAACAAACCAGGAGACATCAATCAGAAAGATTATGTCAGCCCTGGGAACCTTAACTTCAACAATGCCTGCCATTTAATGGGCGAGGCTCCATTTCAGACCCCTCCAGAGTTTTCTCTTAAAGCGGAGGTCCACACAAATTATTAACTTTATCTTAATCCCATCATTGCATTTAACAGATGTGCAAATGAAAAAAAAAATTTTTGCTGTGTGTTTACCTTTCTAACAGTCTTTTTATTGTGGCACTTTCTGTGTCTGACCCCCACGGGAGTAGGCGTGTATCTTCTTCATCCCCGGCTACGCACTGTCTCCTGGGAGCTACGTGTCAGCATTTCCAGGATTCAGTGTGAATCGCTTGTTGCCCTATTGTTGCCTTCACAACGGGGTGGGAACTTCTGACGCCCCTGTCCGTTGTGATGGCAACCTGGAAGTTTACGGCGATCTGCGCTGTTAACACTGAGCATGCCGCGGGAACGAGCGGTGAATGTTGGTAGCTCAGCATTCACTGCATCCAGGAAGTTAATGCTTGTGGGCTTCACATGCCCACAAGCAAGATGGAACCGGCCATTCTCAATTTTTAAAACTTCATTTTTAATTAGAAACCGGACATCGAGGGAGATAGTTCACCTAAAAAGTGAGTGTTACATTGTGATTTATGTAAGTGTCTGAATGGTTGAAAAAAAAAAAATGAATGGTCGGTGGACCTCAGCTTTAAAGGTTTGGGATCACAGCCCAGAAACCTTGGACATAAAAGTAAAACTCCCCACCAGGGTCAAGAGGACCCTTTGATGGTGGAGAAGTTAGTCAGTTTTGTCAAAGGGCTTACTATGATCTTTTCCAACCAGAAAAAGAATCACGACAGACGCCAACAGTTGGGTGTGGGGGGGCCCACTGGGATCAAAATATAGCACAGGGAATTTGGTCCCGATCTGAAGCAGGCAGGTCCTCAAACTGGAGGGAGTTAAAAGCAGTCATCCTAGCATTGGCTGCCTTCTCTCCAAACCTCCAGGGGTCCCATATGCAGATTCTTTCAGACAATGGCACTACTGTGGCATACCTGAACAAACATGGGGGCACAAGGAGCAAGGCTCTTCTATTGCTGTCATCAGAAATCCTGGAGTGGGCAGAGAAGCATTTACTCTCCCTGTCAGCAGTGCATCTCAAAGGCACGCTAAACGAAGGAGCAGACGAAAAATTCAGGAAGCAGAATGGAACTTAAATCCAGAAATATTTTCATTGAACACCAGGATGTGGGGGCGTCCACAAGTGGATTCGTTTGCGTCAAAAGAAAACGCTCAGCTCCCTCAGTTCTTTTCTCTGCACCGAGACAGCGGCTCACTAGGGACAGATGCCTTAGCACATCCCTGGAACTTTCATCTGGGCTATGCCCCCTTCAGCTAATTCCACTGGTATTGAGGAAAATAAAAAAGGAAAAAGTGTCAATAATTGTGACTACTTAGTTCTGTCCGAAAAGAGCCTGGTTTTCCTCCATTCTACAAATGACAATCAAACCATTCTGCCAGCTTCCTCTCAGACAGGACTTACTACTTCAAGGCCCAGTATACCACCCGAATATAGCAAGATTAAGCCTCAAGGCCTGGTATCTGAGGAACAGTTGTTAAGGAACAAAGGATTGTCAGAGCCTCTAGTATCCACTTTACTCACCAGTACAAAGAAAGCAACTAGAGATATTTACACTAAAGTTTGGAGAGTCTACAACTTTTGGTGTCATTCATCAAACCGAACCTTAGAAGACATTGTGTCGATTTCTACAAAATGGTGCAGACAAAGGTCTTGCGATTAGCACTCTTAAAGTGCAAGTGGCTGTCCTGGGAGTATAACTAGAAAGACCAGTTCCTTTGGTTATAAGATTCTTTAAGGCACTTGCTAGGTCCAGACCAGCTCCTACTAAACATTTTCCTAAATGGAACCTGTCAGTAGTTTTTCAAGTCTTCACAAAACATCCTTTTGAACCGTTAGACAATCTCGTTAAGGTATTTAACTCTTAAAGCAGTATTCTTAGTTGCAGTTACGCAAAAAGAATCAGTGAACTACAAGCTCTATCAGTAAAGGAACCTTTTTTGTTAATTTACTCACAGGATTGTACTTAAACCAGATCCAGGGTTTTTGCGAAAAGTAGCGTCAGTTCATAATGGGTCGCAGGAAATCATCCTGCCAACTTTTTGTTCAAACTTAGATGTAAGAAGAATTTTATTACATTACTTGGAAGTAACAAGGGACTTTAGCTCTTCAGACTATTTGTCCTTTTTTCTGGCAACAGAAAGGGCCGCTAAGCATCAAAGGGGTCAATTGCTAGATGGCTAAAATCAGCTATTTCAGAATCTTATTCCCAGATGGGTTTGTCTCCCCCGCTGGGAATTCGAGCACACTCTACTAGTGCTCTGGCCACTACATGGGCAGAAAAAGCTGGTGCCACCCCAGATCAAATCTGTAAGGAGTCTAGGTAGTCAAGTTATCTAAAGTTTGTCCGTCATTGTCGACTGGATCTTCTGTCAGCCGATGATCGGGCATTTGGCAAAAAGGTCCTACAGGCTGTTGTCCCTCCCTAGTTGGTAAGTCTCGATTATCCTCTCAGGTGCTGTCCTGAAAGACGTTTAGGGAAAATTCAAGTTAGACTTACCGGTAACGTGTTTTCCAGGAGTCTTTCAGGACAGCAACGACCCGCCCTTTTCTTGTTTATATATTTGCTGTGTCTAACCATATTCTGATTATGTGTTCCAGCATGGGCCAGAGGTACTCTGCTACAACTAGGGATGAGCCGAACACACCCGGTTCGGTTCGCAGCAGAACATGCAAAAAATTTGTTCCAACACGCGAAACACCGTTAAAGTCTATGGGACACGAACATGAAAAATCAAAAGTGCTAATTTTAAGGGTTAATATGCAAGTTATTTTCACAAAAAGTGTTTGGGGACCTCGGTCCTGCCCCAGGGGACATGTATTAATGCAAAAAAAGTCTTTAAAACTGACATTTTTTCGGGAGCAGTGATTTTAATAATGCTTAAAGTGAAACAATAAAAGTGAAATATTCCTTTAAATTTCGTACCTGGGGGGGGGGGGTGTCTATAGTATGTCTGTAAAGTTGTGCATTTTTCCCGTGTTTAGAACAGTCCCTGCACAAAATGACATTTCTAAAGGAAAAAAGGCTTTTAAAACTACTTGTGGCTATAATGAATTGTCGGGTCTCGGCAATACAGATAAAAGTCATTGAAAAAAACGGCATGGGGGTCCCCTCAAAAATCCATACCAGGCCCTTTGGGTCTGGTATGAATATTAAGTGGAACCCAGAACCAAGATTAAAAAAAAAATTGCATGGGGGTCCCCCCAAATTCCATACCAGGCCCTTCAGGTCTAGTATGGATATTAAGGGGAACCCTGCGCCAATTTTTTTTTTTTAAATGGCGTAGGGGTCCCCCTCAAAATCCATACCAGACCTATAAATTTTAAGGGGGACCCCGTGTCAAAATTTAAAAAAATGGCGTGGGGGTCCCCTCAAAAATCCATACCAGACCCTTATCCAAGCACGCAACCTGGCTGGCTGCAGGAAATGAGGGGGGGGATGAGAGAGTGCCCCCCCTCCTGAACCGTACCAGGCCACATGCCCTCAACATGGGGAGGGTGCTTTGGGGTAGCCCCCAAAGCACCTTGTCCCGATGTTGATGGGGACAAGGGCCTCATCCCCATGTTGATGGGGACAAGGGCCTCACCCCCACAACCCTTGCCCGGTGGTTGTGGGGTTCTGCGGGCAGGGGGATTATCGGAATCTGGAAGCCCCCTTTAACAAGGGGACCCCCAGATCCCGGCCCCCTCCCCCTGTTGGAAATGGTAACGGGTACATTGTACCCCTACCATTTCACAAAAAAAGTGTCAAAATGTTAAACCACAAGACACATTTTGGGACAAGTCCTTTATTACAAAATAAAAATGTCCCACAAAGTCCATTCATCTTCTCTTTCTCCTCCAAGCCGAAAAAAAACCCTGCACGCTGCCACCGATCCGCCTCCATAGGAGGCACCCGCCTTAATGACCGTCCTCTCAGATGACAGGTTATGTAAAAGGGTGGCCCCGCCTCCCTCTGACGCCACGGGGAATCCATCGGGAAGTCCCCGTATGTCAGAGGGGGGTGGGGTCACCTGGGTAACGTCACTGTGTGGCCCCGCCCTCAGTTATAAAAGAACTGTCGCCTGAGAGGATGGTCATTACGGCGGGTGCCTCATTTAACATTTTGACACTTTTTTTGTTCAATGGTAGGGGAACAATGTACCTGTTACCATTTCAAACAGGGGGGCTGGGATCTGGGGGTCCCCTTGTTAAAGGGGGCTTCCAGATTCCTATAAGCTTGGGGTTTCCCTTAAACTCCATACCAGACCTGAAGGGCCTGGTATGGAATTTGGGGGGACCCCCACGCAATGTTTTTTACATTTTGGTTCGGGGTTCCCCTTTATTCATACCAGACCCAAAGGGCTGGTAACTATATTTGAACACTGCCTTGTCCTAACAAAGGGTTAGAGGTTTAGAAACCAGGCTTCGTGCATTGTATGGCAATGAGGACAAACTTGGGGACAGTCTCACTCTAGCATTGTTCAAAATACTTTCAGTCAGCTATGACACTTTCTCCTGAAAAATATCTAAAGGGTAAAATATATGTTTTACAACAACTGATAGGCATGCTGTGTGACTGAGAACACATAACATAGAGTGGGTTATTTTCAACTTTGACTGCAAAAGTAGAAATACGCTTTAAGTGTACAGATTTTTAATATGCCGTACAGTATATGTAAACTCAAGCACTAAAATTTCATAAAAGCTTTAACATGTTAATGTGATTTCAGAAGGGGTTTCCAAATCTGCAGCTGTTATTAATCGTATTATCTTTTCCATGAAGGCCTTTGCTCAGGCACCTCCTGCTTTAGGCGAACTGGACAGGAGATGATGCCATGATTAAGGCCCGACCGCCAAAACATGCCAGTTTTTAATAGCTGTTTTTCACGTTCACTTGCCTACTGGGCACTTTTACCCCCTTCCTGCACAGGCCAATTTTCAGCTTTCAGCAATGTCACACTTTGAATGACAGTGGTATTTAATCACCAGTGGGTATTTTTATTTTTGCTAAACAAAATTTTTCATAGTTTTTGTTATAAAATTTTGCAGGTAATTTACAGGTAATTTTTTTCCTTCACTGATGGGCACTGATAGGTGGCACTGATGAGACAGCACTGATAGGTGGCACTGAAGGGCAGCAGTGATGGGCATTGGTGAGCACTGATAAGTGACACTGATGAGGCACTGATTGGCAGCACTGGTGGGCTCTGTTGGGACTGCACTGATAATCTGGACACTGATAATCAGTGCCCTGATTATCAGTGTAGATGTCCCTTTAACACAAGCCAGTTATCGGCTCTCTTCTCCCTTCCTCACGCTGTCAGCATGAGGGGAAAAA
Organism: Lithobates clamitans; assembly: GCA_037952925.1. Taxonomy (NCBI): domain Eukaryota; kingdom Metazoa; phylum Chordata; class Amphibia; order Anura; family Ranidae; genus Lithobates; species Lithobates clamitans. Next base: position 3,355,629 of record JBBGZY010001190.1, read on the forward strand.
AGCTGATAAGCGGCTTGTGTTTACATCCCTGATCAGCTGTCATTGGACCCAGCTGATTACATGGTGAAGGGCTGCTGTGAGTGGCCCTTTACACCGATCTTGGTGCCGCGATCATGGGAGGATGCCCTCCCAGGCAAAGTAAGCCTGCGCTGTCTTTTGGCTATAGCGCAGACAGGAAGGGGTTAATACAGAATGTTTTAGCCAGTTTTTTTGGCGCGAGCCTTTCTCTTTTTGCACCTCCTGTTATAGGGTTACAATGTTTTGTCCCCAAAATGTGCTTCCATGTTCTCACCCCATCACACAGCTTAACCGGTTGCCAACCAGTGCACAACGATATACGTTGGCACAATGCCACGGCTGAGCAAAAGGGTGTAAAGGTATGTCCCCTTTAAGACGCGACATTGTGGGCGCGTGACCGTGCCCGTGGGTCCCACGGACTCTATGTCCGCCGGTGTCCTGCGATTGTGTCACGGAGTGGCAGAACAGGGAAATGTAAACAAGGCATTTCCCCGTTCTGCCTAGTGACATGACAGAGATCTACTGCTCCCTGTCATCGGGAGCAGTGATCGCTGTTATGTCCTAGGTAGTCCATCCCCCCACAGTTAGAATCACTCCCTAGGAGTGATTCTCATTGGTGTCTCATTGGTGTCATCAACTGGGATCCTTTTGAGGCCCTGCGCAACGACCTTTATAGGGGGTCGGGGAGTTCTCCAGTACCTTTTAACACTGGCGATGAAAGCAATTATTAAGGCTTGGCACATGGTAGTGATTAAACCTAATTTGGTAAAGGCCACATGGTCCCCTAATACACCGCTTTGGTGTAACCCAAGATTGAAAGAATTCCACTCTCTGCAGGACCCGGGTTTGTGGGCCAGTAAGGGCATCAACTATTTGAGGGATATCTGTAATGCGTCAGGGTAATTTACATTTGATAGGCTGAAAAATAAATTCCAACTTCCGAACTCTTTTTCAGGTTCCTGCAGCTTTGCCATGCCTTTGACTCACAATTCAAAACAGTTCAGCTTCGGCTGGAATATGATGACATGGAGACCCTTCTAGAAGATGCTGATCTCTTAAAACCATTATCCCAAATTTACCAAGCACTTCTACCATCCAACCAGGTCGGACTGGATGGTCTGCATGATCTGTGGCGGGCGGAGGTGCGGGGACTGGACAGCGAGGACTGGGAAGACATATGGGACTATCCACTCCAGCCGCTGGTTGCTACTAGGGATAAACTAATCCAATTCAAAATCCTACACAGGATCTACTATATGCCCCAGCGCCTCCACCGCATATACCCAGCTGTGTCGGCCAGCTGCTGGAGATGCGCTGGTACTACTGCAGATTTCACGCATATATTCTGGATTGCCCACAAATTCAGGACTATTGGCGGGATGTAACTCAATTCATTCATAGTTTGACTACTATTGCTACTCCCCTGACAATTAGTATCTGCCTCTTTGACCTAGTGGAACATCTGGCATTTGGCAAAGCAACACGCACCCTAATAGGTATCCTTCTTTTCTATGTGAGAAAAGCCATAGTACTAAAGTGGAACTCAACCACTCCCCCCACACTGTCCTCAATTAGTTAACGCAATGATACCCCTCTATAAAGCAACATATCTGTCCCGAGGATGCCCCAAAAAATATGACAAGGTCTGACATTTGTAGACAGACTCAGATTCCACAACAGATGATCAGCCCTCAGGAGATCAACCCAGATAGATCTCCTCTATATCTGCCTAGCTTTGCTGAGTGCTGAGGCCTAGATCCCAAATGGATGGTCGGAGATGCTAGCTCAAAAATCAAAACGACTACATTTTTTATACATTTATTCTCAAATGTCCCTATAGAGTCCAAGGCCAATAACTAAAACCGAGAGACAGCCCCACAAGAAACAATATCTCATATCAAAATCCTACCATGTGTTACCTGAGCAGTGATTGTGTTGTGTTTAGTTATGTTGCTTTTAGATAATCTGTTAGTAGTACTATGTTATGCTCATGACTATGTGCACCCATTGGCTGGGGTATGCCCCAATGGCCCTGTTTTGTACTGCCTACGAAAATTTTCAACAAAGAGAAGTTTAAAAAAAAAAAAATATTAGAAATGCTTTCAGCGATCTCTTAAGTATATGCATATAGACAAAAAGAGGCTGCGGGGGATTACCTGAAATTATTTGAGACCTGGTGCGTTAACAAACTGTCATTCAATTAGAGTTTACATCTACTTTATTTACTATAGACAGTTATTTTTAACTTGTTTTTTTATTAAAAGAAAGCGTTGGAAAAAAAAATTATCAATTTTGTTTATTATTTTTTTACTTTTTTTTAACCACCTGCTATCCGCGCTATGGCCGAATGACGGCCACAGCGCGGACCTGCATTCCCAGGAGGCCGTCAGATGACGGCCTCCCCTGTGCACGCTCCCTGCGCGCGCCCTGCAGGGCACGCACCAGGCGCGCTGTGATCACCGAGTCACTGAGACTCGGCTGATCACCGATCCGTGTAAGGGGCCAGTCCCGGCCCCTTACCATGTGATCAGCTGTCAGCCAATGACAGCTGATCACATGATGTAAACAAAAGATCGGTAATCGTTTTTTTTTTTTTACTCACGCTGACAGCGCGAGTAGAAAAAAAAGCTGATCACTGGATCGGATTTCAGGGACATTGGTCCCCAAGTGGAAGAGGCACATCTGCCTCATCAGTGCCATCTAAAAGTGACACCTAACAGTGCCCACAGTGCCACCTATCAATGTCCACAAGTGCCACCTATCAATGCCCACCTGTAGTGCCAATCAGTGCCACCTGGCAGTGCTGCCCATCACTGCCACCCATCAGTGCCCATCACTGCCGCCTATCAGTGCCCATCACTGCCCCATCATCAGCGTACATCAATGAAGGAGAAAAATGACCCGTTTTAAAAATTTTTATAACAAAATGTAAAAAAATAAATTTTTTTTTTTTTTTTTTAAATTCCGTTTTTTACATTTTTTTAACAAAAAGTAAAAACCGCAGAGGTGATCAAATACCACCAAAAGAAAGCTCTATTTGTGGTGAAAAAATGATAAAAATTTCATTTGGGTACAGTTTTGTATGACCGCGCAATTGTCATTCAAAGTGCGTCAGTGCTGAAAGCTGAAAATTGGTCTGGATAGGAGGGGGTTTAAGTGCCCTGTAAGCAAGTGGTTAAAGTACATTTTTTAAGACATGTTGACACTTATGAAATATCTTCTGTATTGTTTTTTTGTAAAAAAAAAAAAAGAGTGCTTACATGTTACACAACCTGGAAAACCTTTTTAATAAGTATTGACTGATGAAGTGTCAGTCAAAACGTTGACTGCATTATTTTCTTATAAAGAAGAACTATTTCTGGACACGGGTCTTGGAAGCTTTCTGATAGATGGCAGATTCTCCTGTGCAGAGTTTGGTATGCAGATGAAAAGTGTGTGTTCAGTATGTATGAGTTATAAGTATTTATGAGTTCTAAGTAGTGACAACTGCTTCACACCGTGCCAGATTTAGGAAAGAGTGCTTAGTCAATATTTCCCTTTAGCAACTGACTGTTTGTGAAATGAATTTCTAATAAGATATCTCATAAGAAATCCTAGCATTGCTACCATGCCAGGAATATTATCCAGTGTAGATTAATCAAGCAGATGCCTCTGACCTAATGCCAAAGCATTTATTTTTAGTTTTGGAGTGTGGGGGAGTTGATTTCTGTCTGAACCCCTTTGGGAAGGTTCACCTCATACTTTTATTTGTCATGGTAACCATTGTCACCTCAGAACTGAAAGTGAAAATCCAAACGTTTTGAATTGTCATCAGAACAGGAATTAAGGGAAATCTTCCCGTAGGGACACATGTACCTGTGTGATAACTGTCCAAGAGAGGATTACTCTCACTGCTGTGTTTACCAGCCTGGAGGGACATTTCCCCAATGAGACACAGAAGACCAAAAAAAAAAAACTGAAAGGTATTTCCTAATCCTGGCACAGTGTGAAGCAGTTGTCACTACTTAGAACTCATAAATACTTATAACTCATACATACTGAACACACGCTTTTCATCTGCATACCAGACTCTGCGCAGGAGAATCTGCCATCTATCAGAAAGCTTCCAAGACCCATGTCCAGAAATAGTTCTTCTTTATTAGAAAACAATGCAGAAGTCAACGTTTTGACTGACACTTTGTCAGTCAATACTTATTAATTTAAAAAGGTTTTGCAGGTTGTGTAACATGTAAGCACTCCTTTTTTTTTACGTAGTGCCCCCCTCCCCTCTTCCAACTTGCTCAAGGTTGAGTTTTATAAATGTGCAAAATAGATGGGCGAATTGCATCATGAATCCTAATGCGTTTTGTGAACTTGAATTCACTTCACCAGGATTAGAAGCTACTGCCTGGGTGGCTATAGGATGAAAAATGACAAATTGTGAAAAATCATCATCAGATGTGGTCCACATAAAGTGGACCACATCTGTCTCTTGACTATTTACAAAAATTGCAATCTTCCAAATCAGATTCAAATAGAAGTTAAAACCAAAAAAGTTAAAAACTAGGAGCTGTGAGAGGGCAGGGGCACAAACAGTCCAGTCGGACAACAGTAGACAGGAATGGTCCTTTTATGAGCCGCTAAGATGTTACTAACATCTACAAAAAACATATAAAGGATAATACTGCAATGCACATGACCATGTAATAAAAATGCTGCCTTAGGTGTAAACTCATATATATATATATATATATATATATATATATATATATATATATATAAAAAGGATAGGTCCACCTTTTGTTACATGGTACACCCATTTTCAGAATGTAACATTTTACAAATGCACCGCCCCCCCCCCCCCCCAAGTCCCTGTCTTGAATAAGGCTTACCTGTAGGTAAAATGAATATCTCCTAAACGTGCACAGTTTAGAAGATATTCACCATGAATGCAGCTAGGTACGTCACTGGTGCATGTGCCCTGAACTTCTGTCATAGCGTGCTGGACCTTCAGAGCTTTATGCTGGAACCTAGGGCTCCCGTGCACATGTGCGGGAATGACATCATTACTGCTCCAGCCACTCACACTCCCGGAGCCCGCAAACTCGGTGTTCTGTCAAAAGAGCCAACTTGTCAAAATCTCCAATTACGTCACTTCCAGTGACTCTCCAGCAGCAGTAATTGCAGATTTTGACATCTTGGTTGTATTCACAGAACACTGGCAGTGTATACACTATGGTACATGTTTTGACTGAACACCAGCTAAGGAGTAGAAAAGTTGTTGGTTACTAGCGGGCAGACTAACAATGTTCACTCATTTTATCATGTGCTGTAGTGTATATGCTGCCGGTGTTCTGTAAACACAGCCAAGCCATCTAAATCAGCAATTACTGCTGCTGAAGAGTCACCGGAAGTGATGTAATTGGAAATTTTGATGAGTTGACTCTTTTGACAGAACACTAGAAGAAAGACCGGGGGAAGATGTCAGCCTTCTCAGCGTTGACAGCATGCCTCTGGAAGGCTTCATTCTAATGTAAGTATTCCATAAAGTGTTAGTATGCGATACACAATACAACACATTATGCAACTGCCTTACTGGTGTTTTTTTTTTTTTTTTTTTTAACTCTGCCGTGGTTTACTACCCCTTTAAGACATTAATTTATACTTATTTGTTTCCCTCTCTTACCTAACAAGCATTTAACCTATGTAGTATATGGAGGGGGTTACACCCCTATGCATGGGTAAATTTAAAAGCATTTGCCAGGACGAAGTTTTGACATGAGCTGCGTGTATGGTCTTTCACATATGCAGTTATCTTGTTAAGTACGCAAAGTTTATGCAAAGGCAAGACAGAGAGCAGTGTAAATGCAAGGAAGAAGAGAAAGAAATGTTCACATAGCTAATTACTTCTGTTTAAGGCCAGCGGTATTTTAAAAAGTATTTCAACAGAGATCACATAAACATATAGATATATTTATCATGTTGTATATTTTTATAACATGCTTGCTTTCCATTTCCTTCAAATACTTTTGCAGATCATTATGGAAAAAATAATTCTCTATGTTTGCATTTAATAAATGTATACATCATTCATCTGTTTCAGATAAAATGTATAGATACACAGAAAGACGGATTAAACATTATTCAAAGTCTTCTCAGAAGAGGCTTGTAAGTCCATGTAATAGTTTGTGGCTTCCCATGAGAATGAAACATTTCTGAGAAACTTTTGAGTGAGTCTTTCTATAACGTTTCCTCTGAGAAAAGATGTTATGTCTGTGCTTGCTGTGTTTCTCTTCATTTATTAAGCTTTATGCCTAATTTCAAACGCTGGAAAAAAAGAGCCAAAGAAAAGAATGAATAAACTTTTAAAGGTAAATTCCAGTAACAAAGTAAACATTGCATTTCATAGGGATGTCTTCTACAGTGGCAAAAATAATTATTTGACCCACTGCAGATTTTGTAAGTTTTGCCCACTTACAAAGAAATTAAGGGTCTATAATTTTTTATCATAAGTGTATTTTAAATGAGGCAGAATATCAACCAAAAATCCAGAAAAAAACACATGATACAAATGTTATAAATTGAGTTGCAGTTCAGTGAGTAAAATAAGTATTTGATCCCCTACCAACCAACAATAATTCTGGCTCCTACAGACTGGCTACAGGTAAACAGATTAGTTCTGTCGATTTAAGAAGGTGCTCCTAACGACAACTCGTGTATAAAAGACACTTTTCCACAGAATCTCTTTTTTCCATTCAAACCTCACCATCATGAGCAAGGCCAAACAGCTGTCAAAGGACCTCCGGGACAAGATAGTAGTCCTGCACATGACTGGAATGGGCTACAAGACCATCAGCAAGAAGCTTTGTCAGAAGGAGACAACTATTGGAGTGATTGATTCACAAATGGAAGAAATACAAAAAAAACAAATGCCCTCGGTCTGGAGTTCCATGCAAGATTTTGCCTAATGGGGTAAGGATGATCATGAGAAAAGTGAGGGATCAGTCCAGAACTACACGGGAGGAGCTTGTGAATGATCTCAAGGCAGTTAGGGCCACAGTCACCAAACAAACCATTGGTAACACAATACGCTGCGATCGATTGAAATCCTGCATCTGCAAGGTCCCACTCAAGAAGGCACATGTACAAGCTCATTTGAAGTTTGCAAATGAACATCTAAATGATTCAGAAAAGGATTGGGAGAAAATGCTGTGGTCAGATGAGACCAAAATTGAGCTATTTGGCATTAACTTGACTTGCTGTGTTTCGAGGAAGAAAAAGGCTGACTATGACCCTAAGGGCACCATCCCTAAAGTCAAGCACAGAGGTGGAAACTTTATGCTCTGGGGCTGTTTCTCTGCTAAGGGTACAGGCTGACTTTGCTGCATTGGGGAGCCAATGAACAGGGCCATGTATTGTAAAATCTTGGATGAGAACCTTCTTCCCTCGGCCAGAACCCGGAAGATGGGTCTTGCAACATGACAATGACCCAACACATACCGCCAAGGCAGCAAAGGAGTGGCTCAAGAAGAAGCACATTAACCACTTCAACACCAGGCACTTTCCTCCCTTCCTACCCAGGACAATGTTCAGCTTTCAGCACTGTCACACTTTGAAAGACAATTGCGCGGTCATACAACACTGTACCCAAATTACATTTTTATCATTTTCTTCCCACAAATAGAGCGTTCTTTTGGTGGTATTTGATCACCACTGGAAAACCTAGTTCACAAAGCACGGTATGACCCCTTAGGATTTTAAATGACAGACCAAATGTGAGATAAAAAAACATTTATTGTACACAATATGTAATTCCAATATCAAATATTAGCATTTAAAAATATTGACATAAAAAGGCATGAAACTTAGCTGCCCTGTACAGAGATTATGGGTTAGCAGGGATCCATGCTGTAAATGACGCCTCACATGTTTTGGATGATGACGTCCTTCCTCAGAGCATTAGTGTCACTTAGAACAATTGTATTGTGTTGTTCGTTTTTCTACAATGTGAATATAATAGAAATGAGTACTACAAGGTAATAATATCAATAAAATATATTACTCATTAGAGTTACGCTTTCAACATTGGCCAGCATGCTAAAGTGTAGTTCATAACGATAGGACAATGGGTTATTGTACTTACACAGGCAGGTCGGCACGACACATGGGGAGGTGGAATTTTGTTTGTACTCCTCCTGGGCCCACAGGCAGCCAAGGATGGCTCCAAGATGGTAAACAGGGACAAAGAGGCCAGCCACACCAACACAGCATAGGGGATATGAGAATGGAGCCCACTGTAAGAACACGCAGCAGGTGGAGGTGAGAACCAACCACGGCTGACCGGCCACTGTTCGGTATATGCAGCCATTTGGCTGATGTATGCGTCTATAGATTTAAAGCAGAAAACAAACGCCAAGCTATTATAGGTGCAATGTTTAGCACTAGGTAATATCTAGAAATATAAAAGGAATTGGCTAGTGTAACCAAAGGGTAAATAGATCAATCGATGTCCAATATAAAGACAGACTGATCTATAGTCCTAATAGTATGAAATAAATGCTGATAACATAGAGCTGTTTGTTTGAGAGTCAATCCCGCAGCGTGGCACAATCCAAATGACCGTCCAAGCTGAAAGAGTGGGTTATATAGAAACAGGTAAGTGCAGCTGACGGTGATTGCTAATAAGCAAGCAGAGTCAGTTGGGGTCGGAATCAACATGCTGCGCTATGCAATAGGCACGGCTGTGTGTTCTGGTGCTCTCAGATGAAGTGGCGCCAGCCCGCCCAAGGGGTGTAGCGGTGTTCCGCTTCGTGACATCACCGGCGCGTGCATCCCATATGTCCGCACCTCAGAGTGAGACGCATACAGGAAGAGACCTTGTCCACATGGTTAGATGCGAGCAAGGAGGTCCCCAGGCACGGTTGAACTAGCCACTGCCTCCTGGGGGCCTCTCGCGTGCCGGGCAGTGAGCAACACTCCCACCACCCGCCAATGGCAGCGGCTTCTAAGTGACCCAGTATGGGAAGCCAATGAAAGGCCGCACGGGGACCCGGAAGGGACAGTGACACCCAGTGGTCAGTGACAGAACGCCTGTAAATGAGCACAACCAGAGTCCCATGGTCGAACCTGGAATTTGAACAGTCTGAGAAACAAAACCGAAAAGTGATAACAGTAAAACTAAAATAAGCAAAAGCATCAAATTAGTAGTGCACAATAGTAGCAGCATAAATCAATCTATAGTTATGATATTATTGCTCGACTAACCTAGTAGTAACCATATGCACTAGGGTATATAGACCAAAAGGAGTATCATACATATACATATGGAACACGACTGCGACAGAGTAAGGAATAGAAAAAATTCTCGATGTCTATACAAGAATCAGAGACGTCAAAACCTTTTGCCTCTATAAATCCAATTCACATATTCCCAATTGAAAGCCCTCCAAGTACGGTTTGAAATTGAACGCTTCATTGAGGGGTGGAGGTATAGTTGCATTCAGGCGGAATATCCACCTTAATTCACTTTGTAAAAGTTGCTTGTTCAAGTCTCCTCCCCTTGGGTTATTTGGAATATGATCAAGTGCCAAGAATCGCACCTTTGGAGTGCTATCATGATGCACTATACGGCTATGTTTGCCAAGGGGAAGACCAGGGTTTTACTTTTTACTACTCACAATGTGTCTATAAATTCTTAGCCATAATTCGAATTTGGTTTTACCCACATAGTAACAATTGCATTCACACTGCAGTAAGTAAACAACCCCTGCGGTGCGGCAAACTGTCTAAGGTTTCAATTTTCCCCCATTCGGTAAATCTCTATACTTTTTCCTGTATACATATATTGGCATTAGTTACAATTACCACATCTAAATGTCCCTGAAAGTTTAATACTACCTTTTTGGTTGGTTTTGTATTCACTACGGACTAATTTGTCATGTAGAGAAGAAGCTCTACGGTAGATGATTAGTGGTTGGGTAGAAACAAATGGTGCTAACATAGTGTCCATGCTGAGTAAATGGCAATATTTTTTGTAGAATAACCTTTATCTGTCTCTATTGCTAACAGTATTTGGTAAAAACCCGTGTAGGTACAGAATCTTTACTTTTTTGTAGAAAAGAAGGTTCCTACGGACTTTACTTTTGGCTTTTTCTTATGCTTTTTTGAGAATACCATTAGCGTAACCACGAGCTCGTAGTCATATTCTAAGTAAGTCGGCTTCCTTCTCGAACAAATCATCGCTAGAGCAATTGCGTCTAGCTCAGATATATTGACCGAATGGATAGATGCCAATAAGGGTTTATGGTGGAAGCTAGAGGCTTCCAAGATGGTATTGCCCACTGTGGGTTTTCTATAAAGCTCGCTTTGAAGAGAGCCGTCTTGATGTTTAATAATTGTCAAATCTAAAAAAGGGATTCTGCATGCAACCTAGGTCATGGTGAATATAAGATTGAATGTATTGCCTAAATTCATGTATTCCAAAAATTCAGACAGGGTTGCGCTAGGGCCATCCAACAGCATGAAGATGTCATCTATGTAATGTAGCGATACCAGGCCTTGGTGTGCCAAGCAAAGACACAGGCCCCGCCATCAGATCAGACAGTAGTAACCTTTCCCACTCCCCCAGGTACAGATTGGCATATGCCGGGGCACAGCATGTGCCCATGGCAATGCCCTGTACCTGGAGGTAGTGGGAACCATTGAAAGAAAAGTAGTTATGTTTGAGTATAAACTCAAGGTATGCTACGGTGAATTGGACCAATGGGTCAGGGTACCTATTTGAGCGGAGTAAGACATGCTGTATAACTGAAAGTCCCAGATCGTGGAGAATTGAATTGCATAGGGCCTCCACTTCGATGGTGACCAGGAGAGTGTCGCCATCGACATGGAGGCCCTCCAAAATCTGAACTAAATGAATAGTGTCCTTAATGTGCGATGGAAGAGCTTCAACCAGGGGTTGTAAAAGCCTGTCGACAAATTTGCTGAGGTTGTCTGTAAGACTGCCTCTACCTGAGACAATTGGTCTCCCAGGTGGCTGATGGGTATTCTTGTGCATTTTTGGGAGTGCATAAAATGTTGCTTCCCTAGGGAAGCTTGTTTTGATATATTCCCAAATATTTTTGTCAATAACAATGTTCCCACCTTTGTCAGCCGGTTTAATTGTGATCACTGAGTTATCACTCAATTATTGTAGTGCTAGTTGTGCATTGTGGGTAATGTTGTCATGTTGGTGAGAAGAGACCTTCAAATTACGTATGTCTCTTCAGACCAACTTTAAAAATGAGGCAGCATTAGGATTTGAGCTCGGGGTTGGGTAGAGACTGGATTTCTTTTTGAGGTAAACTGGATTTGATTTATGTGGAAAAGGTACCGGAATGGCATCATCAACCTCCGCCAACATAGTATCTAAATCGAGAGAATCTATAAGTTCTTGAGGTTCATCATCTTCCAGTAGTGATATGAGGCTCTCGATTGCCTCTACTTCCATGGTGGTATGAATAGTACTTTCACCTGCTTGTCTTTTGGTATATAGAGATTTAAGTAAGAGATTGCATACAAAAAGGTGCACATCTTTGATCACCTAGAATTTATCTACCTTTGCTACTGGGCAAAAAGTGAGGCCCTTTTCCAAAACTTTTATTTCATCAACTGAAAGATCATGATCAGACAAGTTGATCATATTTAGTGATTGGTGGATGGGTGAGTCTTTTTGAGTTTGGGTGGTTGGTTCTGTAAGTTCTCTTAATGTTTCTCGGTTTGTGCACGCATGCGATCTAAAAAATTGCTTTGGCGAGATGAGCCAGGAAGTGAAGTAGATGTGGAAGTGTTGGATTGATGACATGTTTTGGTGTGAGCGTGTGAGGACTTAGATTTACTAGAATATTCTCTAGTATCCATCTATATGCTCGTTCTTCCTGAAAGGCCTTTTTGTCACAAAATAATTTTTTATCTTTTTTAACAAGAATATCTTTATTGTACTTCTCAAATCTAGTTGGTCATGAAGGGTGTGTGTTTTAAATTTTGTTAATTGGATATTTAGAGCATCAATCTTTGTATCCAGTTCTACCATTCTCTTGCGATATTTCTGAATCAACAAACTCATTCAACAGAACATCATTTGAGGACTTTCTCCCAAGCCATCTTAAACTCTGGCTCGATCTTCTCAAATGATGGGAAGATCTCTACCCAGAGTCCAAAGGGGTTAATGTTGTTTTTTTGATAGTCCTCAAAGGACTTAATATGCCAGAATAGCAAGGCCTTTTTTTCCACAATGTGGGTAAGGTTATGAAAGGCAAATTTAATAAGATTTTAATAAGATTTAATAAGTTCCTTAGTATCAAAATCCTTAGCTGTTTTGGACATAAGATTCTCCCTGTCTTCACCCAGATATTCTGCCATGTTAGTGGCAAGATAAAATCTGGAATTAGGGAGTGAGCACTACTATGGATGAAAAGGTGATGCCTGCAGTAAAACTATATACAATATTATCCACAAAACTGTAAGTTTATAGCATGAAATACACAATGGTAAGCGAACAAACATTTACTGACTAATCTATAGAAAAAATAGTATTTAAAATATAGTGCACAAAACTGCCAACCCCTATATGAGGGGATGTGGGTGGTAAACCTGAATTAATAAGTCAATAAGGCAAGGATTGGCAGTGTGTGCATAAACATTTGGTCCTTCCAATCCAATATGTCAACAGAAGAAAACCTAGTGCACAAGGCACAGTATGACCCCCCTGGATTTTAAATGACAGACCAAATGTGAGCTAAAAAAATATTTATTGTACACAATATGTAATTCCAATATCAAAAAAGATTAACATTTAAAAATATTGACACAAATAGGCATGAAACTTAGCTGCCCTGTACAGAGATTATGGGCTAGCAGGGATCCATGCTGTAAATGACACCTGACATGTTTCAGACGATGACGTCCTTCCTCAGAGGATTAGTGTAACTTAGAACAATCATTTTGTGTTTGTTTTTCTACAATGTGAATATAATAGAAAATAGTACAACAAGGTAATAATATCAATAAAATAGTGAGTGCATCATGATCTCACTCCAAAGGTGCGATTCTTGGCACTTGATCATATTCCAAATAACCCAAGGGGAGGAGACTTGAAAAAGCAACTTTTACATAGTGAATTAAGGTGGATTTTCCGCCTTAATGCAACTATACCTCCAGGCCTCAATAAAGCGTTCAATTTCAAACAGTACTTGGATTGGGAATATGTGAATTGGATTTAGAGGCAAAAGGTTTTGGCGTCTCTGATTCTTGTATAGACATCGAGAATTTTTTCTAATTTTTCTATTCCTTACTCTGTCGCAGTTGTTTTCCTTATGAATAGGTATGATACTCTTATTGGTCTATATACCCTAGTACATTTGGTTACTACTGGGTAGGGATGAGCTGAACACCCCCCGGTTCGGTTAGCACCAGAACCTGGGGACGGACTGAAAATTTGCACCAACGTTAAAACCCCATTGACGTCTATGGGACTTGAACGTTCGAAATCAAAAGTGCTCATTTTAAAGGCTAATTTGCATGGTATAAGGGTTTGGGGACCCGGGTTCTGCCCCAGGGGACATGTATCAATGCAAAAAAAAGTTTTAAAAACGGCCATTTTTTTCGGGAGCAGTGATTTTAATGATGCTTAAAGTAAAAAAAAAAAAAAAAAAAAGTGAAATATTCCTTTAAATATCATACCTGAGGGGTTTCTATAGTATGCCTGTAAAGTGGCACGTGTTTCCCGTGCTTAGAACAGTCCCTGCACAAAATGACATTTTTAAAGGGATAAAAGTCATTTAAAACTGCTTGCGGCTTTAATGTAATGTCGGGTCCTGGCAATATTGATGAAAATCAGTGAGACAAACGGCATGGGTACCCCCCAGTCCATTACCAGGCCCTGTGGGTCTTGTATGGATATTAAGGGGAACCCCGCACCCAAATTAAAAAAAGAAAGGTGTGGGGCCCCCAGGCCCTATATACTCTGAACAGCAGTATACAGGCGGTGAAAACAAGACAGGGACTGTAGGTTTGTTGTTAAGTAGAATCTGTTTGTAATTTTGAACTGGTACATTTTTAACGTGTTTAGCTCCAGCCAAAAAATCTATTTTAAGCTTTTTGGAAAACATATGGAAGGGTTATCACCAGAAGATTTCACCTCACTTTTTGTACCAATGACAAATGTTTTTTGAAAATTTGGTGTTTTTAGTGAAACAAGGATTGGTGATAAAGCATCAGTGTAAAGGAGAAAAGTTTTTCCCATATTAACTCTTACAGGAGAGAATTTCCCTTCCTAGGGGTAGATTTCATCTCACTTTCTGTTGTCTCCTTCTGTTTGCAAGTAGGAGTCGTTTGTAAGTTGGATGTTTGAAAGAAGGGGCCTGCCCTATATACTCAGCAGAAAATTGGGCCTTAGGTGTTGTGGTCACAACACTGTAAGCCCTCACAGGGCCCTGCTGTGAAATATTAGATCAAGAATTGTAATTACATCCAGGGGGGCAACAGGGCAATTGCACCCCCCTGAGAAAATATTGCTGACTCTGAGGCTGAGCGCACCCTGAGAATGTCCCACAGTCGGGACAACTCACAGCTATTCTCAGCATTCTGAATTACTGCACACACAGTCGGAACTGCACTCTCCGCCCCTTGTACCTCTCCCAGCAGCTTTCCAGCCTCTCTCCTGCAGGCTTCTGCTTGAGTGGGAGGGAAGTGGATGTGCCTGACCCCCGAGACCACGCCCGCCTGGAAGAGGGAGATGTCAGCAGCTGAGCAGAGGGCACCGAGTGACTGTGAACTTCCTGGAGGTAAGCTCAGCTAGCAGTATATCCTGGATTAGTTTACAGGCACCTCTATGCTAAGTCTGCTGAGTTATTGCAGCTTAGCATAGAAGAGCTGTTACTGACAAATGGGACTGCATCTTTTCATGTGGCACAGTGAGAAATTGGGCTCAATAAAACATTGTGACTGCCCCCTGCTGTGTGCCCTCCTGATCCCCCCCAGTGTGTGCCCTCCTGATCCCCCCAGTGTGTGCCCTCCTGATCCCCCTAGTGTGTTCCCTCCTGATCCCCCCCCAGTGTGTGCCCTCCTGTTCCCCCCCCAGTGTGTGCCCTCCTGTTCCCCCCCCAGTGTGTGCCCTCCTGTTCCCCCCCAGTGTGTGCCCTCCTGACTCCCCCCAGTATGTGCTCTCCTGACTCCCCCCAGTGTGTGCCCTCCTGACTCCCCCCAGTGTGTGCCCTCCTGACTCCCCCCAGTGTGTGCCCTCCTGACTCCCCCCAGTGTGTGCCCTCCTGACTCCCCCAGTGTGTGCCCTCCTGTAATTACACGCCCCTGTTAAACGGGCTGAAAAATTGGGCCTTAGGCACTGGTGGCGGCGCCCAGAACCAAAAATGTTCTTACAAGCTATCAGCATGATCATTGAGGAGGAAGAGGATAATTACTCAGCATAACAGGATAGTCACTCAGCATCAGCATAGGCAGTCTTTGAAGGGATCTGACATTTCAAAAAAATTATTTGGTTACATCAGCATCAGGTGCTTGGTAGCTGGTGGTGATCCAAGACTGATTCATTTTTATGAAGGTCAGTCGATTGACCGAGTCGGTGGACAGACGCACCCTGTGATCGGTTACAAAGCCTCCAGCAGCACTGAATGTCTGTTCCGAAAGAATGCTGGATGCAAGACAGGCCAGTAGCTCAATTGCATACTGTGCAAGCTCTGGCCAGTGATCCATCCTCAAGACCCAGTAGCCCAGAGGATTTTTGGTGGGTAAGGTGTCCAAGTTTGATCTTGCCCCTAGGTATTCCTGCACCATGTAAAACAGACGCTGGCGATGGTTGCTGGAACCGATCATACCTTGGGGCTGCTGACTAAAAAATTGTCTGAACGCATCAGTCAGACAGCCACCTTCTCCACCGCTCCTTCTTTGACTGACTGAAGCCTCAGCAACACGTTGTCCAGAAACAGGAGTTTGTAACCTCCCAGTCTCTGGGAACACATTGCACAGACCTTTCTGCAAGGTCTCCCGAAGATGTTTCATCCTCTGCTCCCTCTGCGACGGCAAGATAAGGCCTGCAACCTTACCCTTGTAACGTGGATCAAGGAGGGTTGCCAGCCAGTATTGTTCCTTTTCCTTGATACCACGAATACAAGGATCCTTCCGCAGGCTTTGCAGGATCAGGGCGGTAAGGCAGCGTAGGTTTGCTGAGGCATTCGGTCCGGAGTCCTCTGGGTCACTAAGGACGACATGATCCGCAGCCACCTCCTCCCAGCCACGTACAAGTCCATGTGTTTCTTGGGACTGATCCCTTAAAGACTGCTGCTGATGCTGAGTGCCAGGCTCCACCTCCATACTGACACAATCCTCCTCCCCTTCCTGTGTGATCGGCGGGCATGCAGGAACACTGGATAAAGGGGGCCTTGAGAGCTAAGGAATTCCACCTCTTCCTGCCTCTATTCTGCCTCAAGTGCCCTGTCCATTATTCCACGCAGCGTGTGCTCCAACAGGTGGACAAGGGGGACAGTGTCACTGATGCATGCACTGTCACTGCTCACCATCCTTGTGGCCTCCTCAAATGGTGACAGGACAGTGCATGCATCCCTGATCATGGCCCATGGAAAAAAAAACAAGCTCCCCTGACCCTGTCCTGGTGCCATAGTCGCACAGGTACTCATTGATGGCCCACTGCTGCGTGTGCAGCCGCTGCAGCATGGCCAACGTTGAGTTCCACCTGGTGGGCATGTCACAGATTAGGCAGTTCTTGGGCAGGTTAAATTCCTTTTGGAGGTCTGCCAGCCGAGCACTGGCATTATATGACCGGTGGAAATGCACACAGACTTTCCTGGCCTGCCTCAGGACATCCTGTAAGCCTGGGTACCTGTCCAAGAACAGCTGCACCACCAAGTTTAGGACGTGAGCCAAACAGAGCACATGGGTCATTAGTCCCTGTCGGAGAGGAGGTTGGTGCCATTGTTGCAAACCACCATTCCTGCCTTAAGTTGGCGTGGCGTCAACCACCTCTGAACCTGCCTCTGCAGAGCTGACAGAACCTCTGCCCCAGTGTGGCTCCTGTCCCCCAAGCACACCAGCTCATGGCATCTTTTGGCCTGCATACTTGCATAGCACCATTTTGGAGGCGTGGTGGCGGAACAACCTCCAACACTACTGCCCCTTGTTCTGCATCCTTCCCAGCTGCCAGAAGAGTCACCCAATGAGCCTTGAAACTTAGGTAATGTCCCTGTCCATGCCTGCTGGACCATGAGTCAGCGGTAATATGCACCTTACCGCTGTCCAGCAAGGCCAAGACATTGCATTCCACATGCCGGTAGAGAGCCGAAATCGCCTTCCGTGAGAAAAAGTGGCGTTTGGGAACCTGCCACTGAGGGACCGCACATTACACAAACTCACGGAAGGGTGCAGAGTCTACCAACTAAAAAGGTAACAGTTGAGGTGCTAGCAATTTTGCCAAGCTAGCATTCAACCGCTGGGCATGTGGATGGCTGGGAGCGAACTTCTTTTTGCGGTTCAGCAGCTGGGGCAGGGAAATTTGCCTGGTACAATCTGACG
Source organism: Lithobates clamitans (assembly GCA_037952925.1). NCBI lineage: Eukaryota > Metazoa > Chordata > Amphibia > Anura > Ranidae > Lithobates > Lithobates clamitans. The sequence goes on from JBBGZY010001190.1 coordinate 3,373,206, forward strand.
TCGGTGTACCGATAGCAGATTGGCCACAAGTACTTGCCTGTGACACACTTAATTCTACACCTTCATTCCTCTCCGTGCAGGTCTCAGAGAGCACTGAAGGTATAGTGGGGTTGGAGATCCCAGCTGATGAGGAGTAAGGAGAGGTCCTCTTTGTTTTTTGGTGTGGGTCTTTTAGGTACGCTTGCCAACGAACTGCATGGCAGGTCAACATATGTCTGGTCAAGCATGTGGTGCCCAAGCGGGAGATGTTTTGGCCACGCGAGATACGATTGAGACATATGTTGCAAATAGCAGCAGTGCCATCTGATGCACTCGTCTCAAAAAAGGCCCACACCAAAGAAGAGACAGCAGCGCTCTGCACATGCGGAGCTCTGAGGTGTGATGAACTCAGTGTGCTGCCCCTGGAGGGCATCCTGCCTCGTCGGTGATGTGCCGCCTTCTCCCCCTCCTCCTCTCTCCTATCAGGCACCCACGTTGAGTCAGTGACCTCATCATCCCCTCCCTCCTCATCACTGGAGCAAATCTGGCAGTATGCTGCAGCAGGGGGAACATGACTGCCAGATTGCTGTCCTTCTTGGGCACCCCCTCTGTCTGTGCTCACGTTACTGCCTTCATCTAGCTCAGTATCATCATCAGAGCCTTCTAAATGCTGGGCATCCGCCTGGAGCATGTACCCAACACTGTGGTCAAACAGTTTGAGGGATTCCTCAGGAGGATATGGTGGGGCTAGGGAAGGAGTAACTGATGCCATTGAGCCAAAGGAAGAGGCCGCGTTGGCAGCTGCTTTGCCAGACAAAGTACCCTGAGCATGGGTGAGAGAGGATGAGGAGGATGATGACGGCTTGGTCATCCACTCGACCAAGTCTTCCGCATGTTGCGGCTCAACACGGCCAGCTGCCGAAAAAAAGGCCAAGCGTGTCCCACGGCCACGTGCTGATGAGGATGCACCGTGTCCACGACCAGCACTGTTGCCTTTAGACACTGCTTGCCCTCTTTTATTGGCTTGTGACTGTCTGCCTCTCCTTGTTGGCCCTCCAGACATACTAATGGCCTGGAGTGAGATGTAGCTGCACTAAGCTGGGATATATATATATATATATATATATATATATATATATATATATATATATATATATATATATATATATATATATATATATATATATATATATATATATATATATATACACACATATATATATATATATATATATATATATATATATATATACTCTGATACTGCAGCTCGCAAAATTAACTGCCTGCCTGTAGAGTAGTATTAGTATGAGAACACCTCCAATCTTCTACGGGTAGCTTTAGCTGAACACTGTGGAGAGGTCGCACTACACTAACTTGTAGCTTTAGTTGAACACTGTACAGAGGTCACAATACACTAACGTGTAAATAATGTAGCTGCCTGCGGTAGTGATAGGATCAGGAGAACAACACCAACCTTCTACAGGTAGCTTTAGCTGAACACTGTGCAGAGGTCCCACTACACTAACTTGGAGCTTTAGCTGAACACTGTGCAGAGGTCGCAGTACACTAACTTGTAGCTTTAGAACACCAGCAGTTTTCTTCAAATACTGTAACAACACCTGCCTGCCTGTCAGTAGGAAGATAATAACAGGAACGGATCTAGCTAAACTGAATACAGTATGTGTATATATATATATATATATAACACCTGGGATGTATATGTGTGTGTGTGTGTATATATATATATATATATATATATATATATATATATATATATATATATATATATATATATATATATATATATATATATATATATATATATATATATATATATATATACATATACACAATACACTGTAAGTGCAGCTAACTGACTGACTGTCCTGCCTAATCTATCTAACTTAAATCAAATGACACTGTCTCTCTGTCTCTCAAGGCCTAAACACACTACACAGGGCCGATGTGCAGGCGGCCTTATATAGTGTGGGGCATGTACTAAACCTCCTGAGCCTTAATTGGCCAAAGCTACCCTGGCTTTGGCCAATTACAGCTCTCTGTACAGACGGCGCTGTGATTGGCCAAGCATGCGGGTCATAGTGTATGCTTGGCCAATCATCAGCCAGCAATGCACTGCGATGCCGCAGTGAATTATGGGCCGCGACGCGCCACTCGAATTTGGCGCAAACGGCCCATATCGTTCGCAATTCAGCGAACGATTGAACAGACGATGTTTGAGTCGAACATGGATTCGACTCGAACACGAAGCTCATCCCTACTACTGGGTTACTCGATCGATAATATAACTATGGATTTATTTATGCTGCTACTATTGTGCACTACTGATTTGATTCTTTTGCTTATTTTATTTTAGTTTCACTGTTATCACTTTTCTGTTTTGGTTTTCAGACTGTTTAAATTCCAGGTTCTACCATGGGACTCTGGTTGTGCACACTTGCGGGCGTTCCGTCACTGACCACTGGGTGTCACTGTCCCTTCCGGGTCCCCGTGTGGCCTTTCATTGGCTTCCCATACTGGGTCACTTGGAGGCCGCTGCCATTGGCGGGCTCTGCTTGGTGGTGGGGGTGTTGCTTACTGCCCGGTGCACGGGAGGCCCTGGGAGGTGGTCGCTAGCTCGACCATGCCTGGGGACCTCCTTGCTCTCATCTAACCATGTGGGCAAGGTCTCTTCATGTTTGCATCTCACTCTGAGGCGCGGACGTATGGGACACACGCGCGCCGGTGACGTCACGACGCGGAACGCCGCTCCGCCCCTTGGGCGGGCCAGCGCTGCTTCGTCTGAGAGCACAGCCGAGCCTATTCCAAAGCGCGGCATGTGTTGATTCCGGCCCCAGCTGACTCTGGTTGCTTATTAGCAATCACTATAAGCTGTACTCACCTGTTTCTCTATAACCCACTCCTTCAGCTTGGACAGTCTTTCGGATTGTGCCACGCTGTGGGATCGACTCTCATACAAACAGCTCCTAGGTATGTTATCAGTATTTATTTCATACTATTAGGACTATAGATCGGTCTGTCTTTACATTGGACATGGATCTATTTACCCTTTGGTTACACTAGCCAATTCCTTTTATATTTCTAGATATTACTTAGTGCTAAGCATTGCACCTATATTACCTTGGCGTTTGTTTTCTGTTTTAAATTTATAGACCCATATATCAGCCAAACGGCTGCATATACCTAAGAGTGGCTGGTCAGCGGTGGTTGATTCTCACCGCCACCTGCTGGGTGTTCTTGCAGTGGGCTCCATTCTCATATCCCCTATGCTGTGTTGCTGTGGCTGGCCTCTTTGCCCCTGTTTACCATCATGGAGCCATCCTTGGCTGCCTGTGGGCCCAGGAGGAGTACAGATTAAATTCCACCTTCCCATGTGTCTAGTGTCGGCCGACCAGCCTGTGTAAGTACAATAACCCATTGTCCTATTGTTATGAACTACGCTTTAGCCTGCTGACCAATGTTGAAAGTGTAACTCTAATGAGTAATCTATTTTTATTGATATTATTACCTTGTTGTACTAATTTCTATTATATTCACATTGTAGAAAAACAAACAACACAATATGATAGTTCTAAGTGACACTAATGCCCCGTACACACGGTCGGATTTTCCGATGGAAAATGTTCGATGGGAGCCTTTTGTTGGAAATTCCGACCGTGTGTAGGCTCCATCGGACAGTTTCCAACGGAATTTCCGTCGCACAAAATTTGAGATCTGGTTCTCAAATTTTCCAACAACAAAATTCGTTGTTGTAAATTCCGATCGTGTGTACACAATTCCGTGGCACAAAGTGCCATGCATGCTCGGAATCAAGCAGAAGAGCCGCACTGGCTATTGAACTTCCTTTTTTCTCGGCTCGTCGTACGTGTTGTACATCACCGCATTCTTGACGTTCGGAATTTCCAACTAACTTTGTGTGACCGTGTGTATGCAAGACAAGTTTGAGCCAACATCCGTCGGAAAAAAAAACATGGATTTTGTTGTCGGAATGTCCGATCATGTATACGAGGCATTAGCCTCTGAGGAAGGACGTCATCATCCGAAACATGTCAGGCGTCATTTACAGCATGGATCCCTGCTAGCCCATAATCTCTGTACAGGGCAGCTAAGTTTCATGCCTATTTATGTCAATATTTTTAAATGTTAATCTTTTTTGATATTGGAATTACGTATTGTGTACAATAAATATTTTTTTTTATCTCACATTTGGTCTGTCATTTAAAATCCTGAGGGGTCATACAGTGCCTTGTGCGCTAGGTTTTCTTCTGTTGACATATTGGATCGGACGGACCAAATGTTTATGCACACACTGCCAATCCTTGCCTTATTGTTTGATCACCACTGGGGTTTTTATTTTTTGCTAAACAAACTTAAAAAGACCGAAAATTTTTAAAAAAAAAACACGTTTTTCTTTGTTTCTGTTATAAAATTTTATTTTCTCCTTCACTGGTGGGCACTGATGATTTGGCACTGATAGGCATTGATGATTTGGCACTGATAAGGTGGTACTGATGAGGCACTGATAGGTGGCACTGATGGACAATAATAGATGGCACTGATGGGCAGCACTGATGATTAGGTACTGACAGGTGTTACTGATTGGCACTTTTATGGGCACTGACAGTCGTTTTTGATGGGGCACTGACTGGCAGCTGATGGGCACTGATTGTTGGTTGCACATCTGATGGGGCTGTGCTGATAATCAATGTGCTGATTATTAGCACAGACCCCCATTTCCCTGACAGGCAGAGCCGCCGATCAGCTCTCCCTGTCAGCGCAAACCGAGGAAAGACGTTTACCGGCACTTCCTGGTTCATGCTGTGATTGGTCACAGCTGATCATGTGGTAAGGAGCCTTCGTCAAAGGCTCCTTCCCTCAATCAGAGATGTGGTGTGTCAGACTGACACGCTGCACCAGCGATCGCCACTCTGTGCGCCCCCACGGGCGGGCCCTAGCATTTTATTCTGAAAGACATCCAGTCAGGACAACGAAACCACTTCCTGGCCGTCAATTTGCTGTAGGCCGGGCGGGAAGTGGTTAAGGTCATGGAGTGGCCTATCCAGTCTTCAGACCTTAATTTTATAGAAAAGTTATGGTGGGAGCTGAAACTTCAAGTTGCCAAGTGACAGCCAAGAAACCTTAAGGATTTAGAGAAGATCTGTAAAAAGAGTGGGCCAAAATTCCTTCTGAGATGTGTGCAAACCTGGTAACCAAATACAAGAAAAGTCTTACCTCTGAGCTTGTCAATAAGAGTTTCTCCACCAAATACTAGGTCATGTTTTGCTTGGGGATCAAATACTTATTATACTCACTGAATTGCAACTCCATTCACAACATTTGTATCATGTGTTTTTTTTTTTTTTTTCTGGATTTTCGGTTGATATTCTGTCTCTATCATTTAAAATACACCTATGATAAAAAAAATATAGACCCTTCATTTCTTTGTAAATGGGCAAACTTACAAAATCTGCAGGGTTAAAAAAATGATTTTCCCCACTACATATGCTGCTTAAATCTAATTTCCATGCTGGTAGTAATCTGTATTTCTATCCATGTATTTTTTCCTGCCTACTCATCTGAATAGCCATAAATGAGTTCATGCATCTGTGTTCCATCTTTGCAATTTGATTCACTATGCTCTTCCTCTAACATGAGGAATGTTGCAGAGAACCCAACTGTCAACAGCTGCAGTCCAGAACAAAAGCATGCAAGTGCATGTCTCAGCAGTTTTATATTACCAAGCACTTTAGTACCCATATTGATACATAATAAATGAAAACCCAACTCCAGCCAAAACATAAATTTTTTGTTTTGAATCGAACAGGAAAGGGTTGGAACATTTGTCATGTTTTAAATGCTGTCTGTAATTCTGCTCTGGAGTTTTTTTTACAAGTCACCTGGACAGGAAGCATGTAAGACTGCCAAGTGGGGAACAAATGGCAATAAAATGATGAGAAAAGTTCAAAATGTGTGGTTTTTTTTTGTTTTTTTTTATTGCTGCCTATGTTCCCCTGTGGGGCTATCCCCTCACTTCGTGTTCCTTTCGACACCTGACACCTGGACAAGTGAGGGGAAGTCTACCAAATAACAATACAGACATTATTACCCTTGAAAGTTGATGTAAACCCGATTCATGAAATTTGAGCTGGGCACATACAGTATCTCACAAAAGTGAGTATACCCCTCACATTTTTGTAAATATTTTATTATATCTCATGTGACAACACTGAAGAAATGACACTTTGCTACAATGTAAAGTAGTGAGTGTACATCTTGTAAAACAGTGTAAATTTGCTGTCCCTTCAACATAACTCAACACACAGCCATTAATGTCTAAACCGCTGGCAACAAAAGTGAGTACACCCCTAAGTGAAAATGTCCAAATTGGGCCCAAAGTGTCAATATTTTGTGTGGCCACCATTATTTTCCAGCACTGCATTAACCCTCTTGGGCATGGAGTTCACCAGAGCTTCACAGGTTGCCACTGGAGTCCTCTTCCACTTCTCCATGACGACATTACTGAGCTGGTGGATGTTAGAGACCTTGCTCTCCTTCACCTTCCATTTGAGGATGCCCCACAGATGCTGAAAAGGGTTTAGATCTGGAGACATGCTTGGCCGGTCCATCACCTTTACCCTCAGCTTCTTTAGCAAGGCAGTGGTCGTCTTGGAGATGTGTTTGGGGTCATTATTATGTTGGAATACTGCCCTGTGGCCGAGTCTCTGAAGAGAGGGGATCATGCTCTGCTTCAGTATGTCACAGTACATGTAGGCATTCATGGTTCCCTCAATGAACTGTAGCCCCAGTGCCGGCAGCACTCATGCAGCCCCAGACCATGACACTCCTACCACTATGCTTGACTGTAGGCAAGACACACTTGTCTTTGTACTCCTTACCTAGTTGCCACGACACACACTTGACACCATCTAAACCAAATAAGTTTATCTTGGTCTTGTCAGACCACATGACACAGTTCTATTAATCCATGTCCTAAGTCTGCTTGTCTTCAGCAAACTGTTTGCAGGCTTTCTTGTGCGTTATCTTTAGAAGAGGCTTCCTTCTGGGATGACAGCCATGCAAACCAATTTGATACAGTGTGCGGTGTATGGTCTGAGCACTGACAGGCTGACCCCCCACCCCTTCAACCTCTGCAGCAATGCTGGCAGCATTCATACGTCTATTTCCCAAAGACAACCTCTGGATATGACGCTGAGCATGTGCACTCAACTTCCTTGGTCGACCATGGTGAGGCCTGTTCTGAGTAGAACCTGTCCTGGTAAACCGCTGTATGGTCTTGGCCACCATGCTGCAGCTCAGTTTCAGGGTCTTGGCAATCTTCTTATAGCCTAGGCCATCTTTATGTAGAGCAACAATTCTTTTTTCAGATCCTCAGAGAGTTCTTTGCCATGGGGTGCCATGTTGAACTTCCAGTGACCAGTATAAGAGAGTGAGAGTGATAACACCAAATTTAACACACCTGCTCCCCATTCACACCTGAGACCTTGTAACACTACGAGTCACATGGGGGGGGGGTGGCTAATTGGGCCCAATTTGTACATTTTCACTTAGGGGTGTACTCACTTTATAGGTTTCATGGGCACAATTAACACCCAAAAAACAATTTTTTAGCACCTGTTTGAAAGGTGCATACCATTGCAATTGTTTTTGCCTTCATCAAGAGTACCTCTATAGGGTTAGGGTGGAAAGGCGTCCCCGACACCCAAGGAGTAATTTTTCTGCACCTGTTTGACAGGTGCATATCATCATATCATCAGCAATTTTTTACAGCAAGGCCAATTCTTGCTTTCGTCAAGATTACCTCTATATGTATCCAAAAAACCTCTAATCTTGTTCCCAGTGCACTACATTGTGGCCTCGTCATACACACTGGCTCCTCAGCTGTTGCTGAGCAAAATAAAGGCAACTTGCAGGGAAATTTTCATTTTTTTTTTGCTTTATAAAAGCAATTATTGCTGCAGCAGATTCAAGACATGGTACAGATCTGCCACTTTACAGGTAGACTAAGGGGACCCCCCAGGCACTATATTGGAAGGAATTTTTCATTTTTAGGCCTTCACTTTAAAAATCAAAAAGTCACTGCTCGTTTAAAAAAAATGTTTTTTCACAAACTTTTTTTTTTTTTTATTGATGCATGTCCCCCAGGACAGGACCCGGACCCCTTATAACCATTGTATGCCCAATTACTTGCATATAAGCCTTCAAAATGGACACTTTTGATTTTTGACGTTCGGGTCCCATTGACTTTAATGTGGTTCGTTATTCGGGTCCGAACTTTCGCGGTGTTTGAAAGTTCTGATGCGAACCGAACAGGGGTCTGTTTGGCCCATCCCTAATGACAAGTTAAAAACGCTCCCCAAACGCCCTATGCATGGTTTTGACACGTTTAATGTACGTTAAGGCATGCTAAAACTGCTCCACAAATGCCTATTTTTAAAAAAAAATTCTAAAGGGAAGTGACATTGCAGTAAATAAACAATTTGAGGTGTGGCTTGTCATGGTGAATGTTTCCTGTGCATACTCCATTAGCAGGGAAGGCAGCAGGATGAATCCCATTACTAGGCTTGTCTGGCCTCCTGCAGACGATACGGATGTATAAGCAATTGGCTGAGCAGAGAAAGAGGAAAAAGGCATCCAGGCACCACAGACCAGTTCACATATTTCAATCCATGCTTCACACTTCTTTATGCATGCACAGTAGCTTAGGGTGCTAGGATCATATAATTCTGGACAGTTTTCTACCTCCTGGATCAACAGAGACAGATTGATGTCAGCCAACTTCAAGCAGCAAAAACAGGAAGTGCATAGAAGGAAGTGACTGCTGGACACTCTATGCTTTCCTCTACTGACACCTCCACTGGCCTACCGACTGACACTATCTACTGCTCCACTTACACCAACCTCTGCTTTACGGACGCCATCAATGTTTTAACACATTTTAAATTGTTTGTTTACTTTTATTTATGAGTGTGTATGTGTGGATTTATACTGTGTGTGTGTGTGTGTGTGTGTGTGTGTGTGTATATATATAGATATATATATCTATATATATATATAGATATATATATATATATATATATATATATATATATATACACCCTTGCATGTGTGTTTGAGCTTTGGGGTGCACACCCTAATGCAATAGGATGCGCACACCTATGTTGTGGAAGTTATATCTCCGTGCTACTTTTTCATGGGGAATATTTGTTTCTCGAGCAGATAGTCTTGAGCAAATCGCTAGTACTGTACTTTGACACTTCGCTTACACCATATTCTAAATAAGTTCAGGGACATCAGATCCTACTTCCTTCAGTGCACTTAAACTGTCACCAGTTGTTTTAAGTTACACGGTCACTATACTAACTCACATCCCCTTTCTTCACAAAAAGGTCCTTTTTAATGCCACTGCTGAGACACAGTTGACAAAAAAATTTGAGAGTAAGTAGATGATGAGGTCAGTTTACTAGAGGAGAGAGAATTTTAACTGAACAATGTTAATTTCAGTTATCCTTTTTTGGAAATGGCAAATCTTGTTCAAAACAAATACCCAGTCATAAGAAGATGCTTTTCACATGATTGGATCACTGAAGTTATAATTCCCAGTACCTTTAAAAAATTGTCCAAATAATGTTGGTGTTTCTATTTCAACTGCACTTTCACAAACTGACTTAGAAGTGATTTTTTGAGTCTCTCGCATACCAGTATATTTCCAAAACAAGCAGAAGTTGCCTAAAGAAAGATTGGCAAGAACCCCTGCAAATTGTAACCAACAAAACAGAACAGTATCATAACATTTCCAGAATAAGGGTGCATAAAATCCCCTTAAGGGGGCACCTTACAGTTCCTCAATCCTCAGTGACTCTCCTGTGGACAGCCAACTACCAAAACATATAAAGAATAGGTGCACAATCTGTTAAAAATATTAATACACCAGTGCTTCCAAATAAAAATTGCAAAACCACCGCCTTTTTGGGAGATGAAAATAGTGAAAATAGGTGTCTTCCCCTTTAAGAATAAGTCCATAAAAGGCTGCAACAAAAAATTGTACTATCCAGTGCTTCCTTCAGTGTCACACACCACCAAAGTGTCCAGGCATCTTACTGAATGTTTTAGATCTCTAAATTATAATGCCGCGTACACACGGTCGGACTTTTCGTCTACAAAAGTCAGATGGACGCCGATGGACTAAAGCTGGCTGACAATCCGATCGTGTGTGGGCTTCCCCGGACTTTCAGCGGACTTTTCCAGCCTCAAATCTGACGGACTTTAGATTTGAAACATGCTTCAAATCTTTACGTCGTAACTACGCCGGACCCAGAAATCCGCTCGTCTGTGTGCTAGCCCGACGGACAAAAACCCACGCTAGGGCAGCTATTGGCTACTGGCTATCAACTTCCTTATTTTAGTCCAGTGTACGTCATCACGTACAAATCCATCGGACTTTTGTGTGATCGTATGTAGGCAAGTCCGTTCGTAAGAAAGTCTGCCGCAAGTCCGCCAAAAGTCCGTCGAAAGTCTGTCGGACAGGCTGTCAGACTTTTGTAGACAAAAAGTCCGACCGTGTGTACGCGGCATTAGAGATCGAGAGCACTTAAATTGGTAGACCTCATTGCAGCAGCAGCATCTCCCAGCTCATCACTCCACAATTAGATCACAAATAACCCCAGGTTACAAGAAAGAGAATATCAGGGAGAGGCAAACCACATAGAGTGATACTGTTTAAAAGTCTGTAACAGTTATTGTGGATTAAAGGTACTCATAAACAGCAAAGAATACATCAGACATGAGAATACTGCACCGCTCAGCAGTCGGCAGGCATGATGACATCACAGGCCAGGCCCTGTCCATTGCGTTGCACTATACACTCACCAGTAGGGATGAGCCGAACACCCCCCGCACCAGAACCCGCGAACGGACCGCAAGTTCGCACGAACGTTAGAACCCCATTGACGTCTATGGGACTCGAACGTTCGAAATCAAAAGTGCTCATTTTAAAGGCTAATTTGCATGGTATTGTCCTAAAAAGGGTTTGGGGACCCGGGTCCTACCCCAGGGGACATGTATCAATGCAAAAAAAACTTTTAAAAACGGCCGTTTTTTCGGGAGCAGTGATTTTAATGATGCTTAAAGTAAAAAAAAAAAAAGTGAAATATTCCTTTAAATATCGTACCTGGGGGGTGTCTATAGTATGCCTGTAAAGTGACGCGTGTTTCCCATGTTTAGAACAGTCCCTGCACCAAATGTCATTTTTAAAGGAAAAAATCTCATTTAAAACTGCTTGCGGGTTTAATGTCATGTCGGGTCATGGCAATATGGATGAAAATCAGTGAGACAAACGGCATGGGTACCCCCCAGTCCATTACCAGGCCCTTTGGGTCTTGTATGGATATTAAGGGGAACCCCGCACCCAAATTAAAATAAGGAAAGGTCCCTATATACTCTGAACAGCAGTATACAGGCGGTGCAAACAAGACAGGGACTGTAGGTTTGTTGTTAAGTAGAATCTGTTTGTAATTTTGAACATTTTTAATGTGTTTAGCTCCAGCCAAAAAATCTTTTCTAAGCTTTTTGGAAAACATAGGGAAGGGTTATCACCCCTGTGACATTTGTTTTGCGTCTTTCCTCCTCTTCAGAAGATTTCACCTCACTTTTTTGTCCCAATGAAAAATGTTTTTTGAAAATTTGGGTTTTTTTGTGGAACAAGGATTGGAAAGCATCAGTGGAAAGGAGAAATTGTTTTCCCATATTAACTCTTACAGGAGAGAATTTCCCTTCCTTAGGGGTAGATTTCATCTCACTTCCTGTTGTCTCCTTCCGTTTGCAAGTAGGAGTCGTTTGTAAGTTAGATGTTTGAAAGTAGGGTCCTGCCCTATATACTCAGCAGAAATTTGGGCCTTAGGTGTTGCTGTGGCCAAAACACTGTAAGCCCTCACAGGGCCCTGCTGTGAAATATTAGATCAAGAATTGTAATTACATGCCCCTGTTGAACAGGAGCTGAAAAATTAGGCCTTAGGCACTGGTGCTGGTGCCACAACACTGCAACCCCTCACAGACACTCTAGTTGGAACGCAGGAACGAGCCCTGCTGCAAAGTATTGCATCAAAAATTGTAATTACACGCCCCTGTTAGACAGGGGCAGAAAAATTGGGCCTTAGGCACTGGTGCTGGTGCCACAACACTGCAACCCCTCACAGACACTCTAGTTGGAACGCAGGAACGAGCCCTGCTGCAAAGTATTGCATCAAAAATTGTAATTACACGCCCCTGTTAGACAGGGGCAGAAAAATTGGGTCTTAGGCACTGGTGCTGGTGCCACAACACTGCAACCCCTCACAGACACTCTAGTTGAAACGCAGGAACAAGCCCTGCTGCAAAGTATTGCATCAAAAATTGTAATTACACGCCCCTGTTAGACAGGGGCTGAAAAATTGGGTCTTAGGCACTGGTGCTGGTGCCACAACACTGCAACCCCTCACAGACACTCTAGTTGGAATGCAGGAACGAGCCCTGCTGCAAAGTATTACATCAAAAATTGTAATTACACGCCCCTGTTACACAGGGGCTGAAAAATTGTGCCTTAGGCACTGGTGGTGGCGCCCAGAACCAAAAATGTTCTTACAAGCTATCAGCGTGATGATTGAGGAGGAAGAGGATAATTACTCAGGGATAGTCACTCAGCATCAGCATAGGCAGTCTTTGAAGGGATCTGAGATTTCAAAAAAAATTATTCGGTTACATCTGCATCAGGTGCTTGGTAGCTGGTGGTGATCCAAGACTGATTCATTTTTATGAAGGTCAGCCGATCGACCGAGTCGGTGGACAGACGCACCCTGTGATCGGTTACCACGCCTCCAGCAGCACTGAATGTGCGTTCCGAAAGAACGCTGGATGCAGGACAGGCCAGTAGCTCAATTGCATACTGTGCAAGCTCTGGCCAGTGATCCATCCTCAAGACCCAGTAACCCAGAGGATTTTCGGTGGGAAAGGTGTCCAAGTCTGATCTTGCCCCTAGGTATTCCTGCACCATGTAAAACAGACGCTGGCGATGGTTGCTGGAACCGATCATACCTTGGGGCTGCGGACCAAAAAATTGTCTGAACGCATCGGTCAGACGGCCACCTTCTCCACCGCTCCTTCTTTGACTGACCGAAGCCTCAGCAACACGTTGTCCAGAAACAGGAGTTTGTAACCTCCCAGTCTCTGGGAACGCGTTGCACAGACCTTTCTGCAAGGCCTCCCGAAGATGTTTCATCCTCTGCTCCCTCTGCGATGGCAAGATAAGGTCCGCAACCTTACCCTTGTAACGTGGATCAAGGAGGGTTGCCAGCCAGTATTGGTCCTTCTCCTTGATACCACGAATACGAGGATCCTTACGCAGGCTTTGCAGGATCAGGGAGGCCATGCAGCGTAGGTTTGCTGAGGCATTCGGTCCGGAGTCCTCTGGGTCACTAAGGACAACAACGTCCGCAGCCACCTCCTCCCAGCCACGTACAAGTCCATGTGTTCCTTGGGACTGATCCCTTAAAGACTGCTGATGCTGAGTGCCAGGCTCCACCTCCATACTGACACAATCTTCCTCCTCCTCCTCCTCCTCGTCCTCTTCCTGTGTGATCGGCGGGCACGCAGGAACACTGTCTGGATAAAGGGGGCCTTGAGAGCTAAGGAAGTCCTCCTCTTCCTGCCTCTGTTCTGCCTCAAGTGCCCTGTCCATTATTCCACGCAGCGTGTGCTCCAACAGGTGGACAAGGGGGACAGTGTCACTGATGCATGCACTGTCAGTGCTCACCATCCTCGTGGCCTCCTCGAATGGTGACAGGACAGTGCATGCATCCCTGATCATGGCCCACTGGCGTGGGGAAAAAAAACCAAGGTCCCCTGACCCTGTCCTGGTGCCATAGTCGCACAGGTACTCATTGATGGCCCTCTGCTGCGTGTGCAGCCGCTGCAGCATGGCCAACGTCGAGTTCCACCTGGTGGGCATGTCACAGATTAGGCGGTTCTTGGGCAGGTTAAACTCCTTTTGGAGGTCCGTCAGCCGAGCACTGGCATTATATGACCGGCGGAAATGCACAGAGACTTTCCTGGCCTGCCTCAGGACATCCTGTAAGCCCGGGTACCTGCCCAAGAACCGCTGCACCACCAAGTTAAGGACGTGAGCCAAACAGGGCACATGGGTCAGTTGTCCCTGTCGGAGGGCAGAGAGGAGGTTGGTGCCATTGTCGCAAACCACCATTCCTGCCTTAAGTTGGCGTGGCGTCAACCACCTCTGAACCTGCCCCTGCAGAGCTGACAGAACCTCTGCCCCAGTGTGGCTCCTGTCCCCCAAGCACACCAGCTCAAGCACCGCATGGCATCTTTTGGCCTGCGTACTTGCGTAGCCCCTTGAACGCCTACGGAGCACCGCTGGTTCCGAGGAAGAGGCCATGGAGGAAGAAGAAGAGGAGGGGGTGGAGGAGAGAGGTGTGTCACAATCAGCATTTTGGAGGCGTGGTGGCGGAACAACCTCCAACACTACTGCACCTTGTCCTGCATCCTTCCCAGCTGCCAGCAGAGTCACCCAATGCGCCGTGAAACTTAAGTAACGTCCCTGTCCATGCCTGCTGGACCATGAGTCAGCGGTAATATGCACCTTACCGCTGACCGCCCTGTCCAGCGAGGCATGGACATTGCCTTCCACATGCCGGTAGAGAGCCGGAATCGCCTTCCGTGAGAAAAAGTGGCGTTTGGGTACCTGCCACTGAGGAACCGCACATTCCACAAACTCACGGAAGGGGGCAGAGTCTACCAACTGAAAAGGCAGCAGTTGAAGTGCTAGCAATTTTGCCAAGCTAGCATTCAACCGCTGGGCATGTGGATGGCTGGGAGCAAACTTCTTTCGGCGGTGCAGCAGCTGGGGCAGGGAAATTTGCCTGGTACAATCTGACGTCGGTGTTCCAAAAGCAGATTGCCCACAAGTACTTGGCTGTGACACACCTAATTCTACACCTTCATTCCTCTCACTGCAGGTCTCAGAGAGGACTGAAGGTCTAGTGGGGTTGGAAATCTCAGCTGATGAGGAGCAAGGAGAGATCGTCTTTGTTCTTTGGTGTGGGTCTTTTAGATACGCTTGCCAACGAACTGCATGGCAGGTCAACATATGTCTGGTCAAGCATGTGGTACCCAAGCGGGAGATGTTTTGGCCACGCGAGATACGCTTGAGACATATGTTGCAAATAGCAGCGGTGCGATCTGATGCACTCGTCTCAAAAAAGGCCCACACCAAAGAACTTTTTGAATAACGCGCAGAGACTGCAGCGCCCTGCACATGTGGAGCTTTGGGGTGTGATGCAGTCAATGTGCTGCCCTTAGGCTGGCCCCTGGAGGGCATCCTGCCTAGTTGGTGATGTGCCACCTCCTCCTCCTCCTCCTCCTCCTCCTCTCTCCTATCAGGCACCCACGTTGAGTCAGTGACCTCATCATCCCCTCCCTCCTCATCACTGGAGCAAACCTGGCAGTATGCTGCAGCAGGGGGAGCATGACTGCCAGATTGCTGTCCTTCTTGGGCACCCCCTCTGTCCGTGCTCATGTTACTGCCTTCATTGAGCTCAGTATCATCATCAGAGCCTTCCAAACGCTGGGCATCCTCCTGGAGCATGTACCCAACACTGTGGTCAAACAGTTCGAGGGAATCCTCATGAGGACATGGTGGAGCTAGGGAAGGAGTCACTGATGACATTGAGCTGAGGGAAGAGGCCGCTGCTTTGCCAGACAAAGCACCCTGGGCATGGGTGAGAGAGGATGAGGAGGATGAGGACGGCTTGGTCATCCACTCGACCAAGTCTTCCGCATGTTGCGGCTCAACACGGCCAGCTGCCGAAAAAAAGGCCAAGCGTGTCCCATGGCCACGTGCTGATGAGGATGCACCGTCTCCACGACCAGCACTAGACACAGAGCCTGCTTGCCCTCTCTTATTGGCTTGTGACTGTCTGCCTCTCCTTCTTGGCCTTCCAGACATACTAATGGCCTGTAGCTGCACTAAGCTGGGATAGAACACCTGTAATTTTCTTAAGGTAGCTTTATATACTGTAACCAGACAAGCCTGCCTGTCAGTAGGAAGATAACAGGAACGGATCTAGCTGAACACTGTGAGCAGGACACACTGTACTAAATGTAAATAGTCTAGCTGCCTGACCGTGGTACTAATAGGATCAAATAGAACACCTGTAATTTTCTTAAGGTAGCTTTATATACTGTAACCAGACAAGCCTGCCTGTCAGTAGGAAGATAACAGGAACGGATCTAGCTGAACACTGTGAGCAGGACGCACTGTACTAAATGTAAATAGTCTAGCTGCCTGACCGTGGTACTAATAGGATCAAAAAGAACACCTGTAATTTTCTTAAGGTAGCTTTATATACTGTAACCAGACAAGCCTGCCTGTCAGTAGGAAGATAACAGGAACGGATGTAGCTGAACACTGTGAGCAGGACGTACTGCACTAAATGTATATAGCAGGAACGGATCTAGCTGAACACTGTGAGCAGGACGCACTGCACTGAATGTAAATAGCAGGAACGGATCTAGCTGAACACTGTGAGCAGGACGCACTGCACTAAATGTAAATACCAGGAACGGATCTAGCTGAACACTGTGAGCAGGACGCACTGCACTGAATGTAAATAGCAGGAACGGATCTAGCTGAACACTGTGAGCAGGACGCACTGCACTGAATGTAAATAGCAGGAACGGATGTAGCTGAACACTGTGAGCAGGACGCACTGCACTAAATGTAAATACCAGGAACGGATCTAGCTGAACACTGTGAGCAGGACGCACTGCACTGAATGTAAATAGCAGGAACGGATCTAGCTGAACACTGTGAGCAGGACGCACTGTACTAAATGTAAATAGTCTAGCTGCCTGACCGTGGTACTAATAGGATCAAAAAGAACACCTGTAATTTTCTTAAGGTAGCTTTATATACTGTAACCAGACAAGCCTGCCTGTCAGTAGGAAGATAACAGGAACGGATCTAGCTAAACACTGTGAGCAGGACGCACTGCACTAAATGTAAATACCAGGAACGGATCTAGCTGAACACTGTGAGCAGGACGCACTGCACTGAATGTAAATAGCAGGAACGGATCTAGCTGAACACTGTGAGCAGGACGCACTGCACTGAATGTAAATAGCAGGAACGGATCTAGCTGAACACTGTGAGCAGGACGCACTGCACTAAATGTAAATACCAGGAACGGATCTAGCTGAACACTGTGAGCAGGACGCACTGCACTGAATGTAAATAGCAGGAACGGATCTAGCTGAACACTGTGAGCAGGACGCACTGCACTGAATGTAAATAGCAGGAACGGATCTAGCTGAACACTGTGAGCAGGACGCACTGCACTAAATGTAAATACCAGGAACGGATCTAGCTGAACACTGTGAGCAGGACGCACTGCACTGAATGTAAATAGCAGGAACGGATCTAGCTGAACACTGTGAGCAGGACGCACTGCACTAAATGTAAATACCAGGAACGGATCTAGCTGAACACTGTGAGCAGGACGCACTGCACTGAATGTAAATAGCAGGAACGGATCTAGCTGAACACTGTGAGCAGGACGCACTGTACTAAATGTAAATAGTCTAGCTGCCTGACCGTGGTACTAATAGGATCAAAAAGAACACCTGTAATTTTCTTAAGGTAGCTTTATATACTGTAACCAGACAAGCCTGCCTGTCAGTAGGAAGATAACAGGAACGGATCTAGCTGAACACTGTGAGCAGGACACACTGTACTAAATGTAAATAGTCTAGCTGCCTGACCGTGGTACTAATAGGATCAAAAAGAACACCTGTAATTTTCTTCAGGTAGCTTTATATACTGTAACCAGACAAGCCTGCCTGTCAGTAGGAAGATAACAGGAACGGATCTAGCTGAACACTGTGAGCAGGACGTACTGCACTAAATGTATATAGCAGGAACGGATCTAGCTGAACACTGTGAGCAGGACGCACTGCACTGAATGTAAATAGCAGGAACGGATCTAGCTGAACACTGTGAGCAGGACGCACTGCACTAAATGTAAATACCAGGAACGGATCTAGCTGAACACTGTGAGCAGGACGCACTGCACTGAATGTAAATAGCAGGAACGGATCTAGCTGAACACTGTGAGCAGGACGCACTGCACTGAATGTAAATAGCAGGAACGGATGTAGCTGAACACTGTGAGCAGGACGCACTGCACTAAATGTAAATACCAGGAACGGATCTAGCTGAACACTGTGAGCAGGACGCACTGCACTGAATGTAAATAGCAGGAACGGATCTAGCTGAACACTGTGAGCAGGACGCACTGCACTGAATGTAAATAGCAGGAACGGATCTAGCTGAACACTGTGAGCAGGACGCACTGCACTAAATGTAAATACCAGGAACGGATCTAGCTGAACACTGTGAGCAGGACGCACTGCACTGAATGTAAATAGCAGGAACGGATCTAGCTGAACACTGTGAGCAGGACACACTGCACTAAATGTAAATACCAGGAACGGATCTAGCTGAACACTGTGAGCAGGACGCACTGCACTGAATGTAAATAGCAGGAACGGATCTAGCTGAACACTGTGAGCAGGACACACTGCACTAAATGTAAATAGTCTAGATAGAAGATAACAGGAACGGATCTAGCTAAACTGAATACAGTGTATATATATATATATGCAACACCTGGGATGCATATATATACACAATACACTGTAAGTGCAGCTAACTGACTGACTGTTCTGCCTAATCTATCTAACTCAAATCAAATGACACTGTCTCTCTCTCTCTCTATCTCTCAGCACACCGGAACACACACTACACAGGGCCGCCGTGCAGGCGGCCTTATATAGTGTGGGGTGTGTACTAAATCCCCTGAGCCATAATTGGCCAAAGCCACCCTGGCTTTGGCCAATTACAGCTCTCTCTACTGACGGCGCTGTGATTGGCCAAGCATGCGGGTCATAGTGCATGCTTGGCCAATAATCAGCCAGCAATGCACTGCGATGCCGCAGTGAATTATGGGCCGTGACGCGCCACACGAATTTGGCGCGAACGGCCCATATCGTTCGCAATTCGGCGAACGACCGAACAGCCGATGTTCGAGTCGAACATGGGTTCGACTCGAACACGAAGCTCATCCCTACTCACCAGCCACTTTATTAGGTACACCTTGCTAGTAACCCCTTTTGCCTTCAGAACTGCCTTAATTATTTATGGCATAGATTCAACAAGGTGTTGGAAACAACCCTCAGAGATTTTGGTCCATATTGACATGATAGTATCACGCAGTTCCTGCAGATTTGTCGGCTGCACATCCATGATGAGAATCTTGCGTTCCACCTCATCACAAAAGTGCTCTATTGGATTGAGATCTGGTGACTGTGGAGGCCATTGGAGTACAGTGAGCTCATTGTCATGTTCAAGGAACCAATTTGAGATGATTTGAGCTTTGTGACATGTTGCATTATCCTGCTGGAATTAGCCATCAGAAGATAGCTACGCTGTAGTCATAAAGGGATGGACATGGTCAGCAACAATACTCAGGTAGACCATGGCGTTTAAATTATGCTCAATTGGTATTAAGAGGCCCAAAGTGTGCCAAGAAAATAACCCCCATACCATTACACCACCACCACCAGCCTGAACCGTTGATACAAGGCAGGATGGATCCATGCTTTCATGTTGTTTATACCAAATTCTGACCCTACCATCCGAATGTTGTAGCTAAAATCAAGACCTCTGCAAATCTACTTCACTATGTCTAAATGCCTAAATGCATTGAGTTACTGCCATGTGATTGGCTGATTAGCAATTTATATTACCAAGCAATTGAACAGGTGTACCTAACAAATTGGCCGGTGAGTGTACACCAGACATTGTCAGGGGAGCTAAGTTTAGGAGAACTCCTGCAGCAAAATAGCGAGAATGCCTTGACAACCTTTCCAAGCAAGATGGTGCTAAAAATACGCTTTCTAAGTAAGTTAGCTGCTATACAGGAATGCAGATTCTCACCGACCAATAAAATAGATGAAATAAAGGTGGATGTCAATCTGCTTAGATAAAACTTCCAGAATTTGCAGGAGCACTCTTTGAAGCAGATAACAGAATCATTACACTGGAAGACTAATTCATACCAGCCTTATCTCATACAAAGTTATTTCCCTATGAAGATTAAATTAGATGGCCCTTAAAAGTCATATTGAGCAACTAACTTAGGCATTGCATTTTCATAAGCTTGCAATATATTGGTAGAATTATTTTTAACTGTAGTTATCAGAAAACTTTAAAACCTTAAAAAGAGGGGGAAACAATGCAAGCATTTTGCAGTCAGGAAAGCTTAATTTATAAAAGTGGCAAAGGAAAGTATGCAAGTATAAAATGTTATTTCTCCAGTGCAGGTTAGGAAACTAGAATTAATGTTTTTGTTTTTTCTATTCCTCTTCCGGGTTTACAGTAACTACTTTTGCACAATACTAAAAACAAAGTTAGTGAAAATCAAATTTTTCGAAAACAGGTTTTTTAGAGTTATCCATCTAAAATGAATATTGTGTTTTATTAGGATCGTAGGGGGTGAACCTGGGTTTGTCAATCTGCTGCAGTGATTATGTGGAGGTGCTCAATATTAGAGATGTTTATTTATTTTGCATTAGAGGGAATGGGGCAGGAACAGTCCCACCACCCATAGAATCAGGGCCCAAAAGAATCAGGGCTCCATAGTTTGGATTGGGGGTCTAGAATTTAATCTTGGAGATCTTGCAGTTGGAGTCCTAGAAAAGACGATTCGATGCACCACTGACTACTTGTTATGGAAATTAGTTTTGGAAGACTGAATCTGGAAGGTCAAGTGTAAGGGAAGGGAGTTGTAACCATAGTATACAGTGAGTGAATTTCTTTTTTTTTTTTTTTTTTGCCTTGTTGAAACATCAAATTAAAAAACCATCATGCATTCATCTTTCAAGACTCGTGAGTGCTGCTCTCTTTTTTGGTTTATATGCACTACAGACCATTTTTTTTATCCCTGATTTGTGTGCGATGACAACCATTGGATATTATATACCATAGTTTATAGATGTTATAACGTTCAAGTAAACTAGGGATGGGCCGAACACCCCCCGGTCCGGTTCGCACCAGAACATCTCGAACGGGGAAAAAGTTCTACTGAACATGTGAACTCTATGAAAGTCTATGGGACACGAACATGAAAAATCAAAAGTCAAATGGCGTAGGGCCCCCTCCCAGTCCATACCAGGCCCTTTGGGTTTGGTATGGATTTTAAGGAAAACCCCACGTCAAAATGGCATAGGGTCCCCCCCCAAAATCTATACCAGACCCTCATCCGAGTATGCAGCTTGGCAGGCCAGAAAAGGAGGGGTGCGAGAGAGCGCCCACCCTCCTGAACCATACCAGGCCACATGCCTCCAGCATGGCGGGTGGGTGATTTGGGGCGGGGGGCTCTGTGACCCCACCCCAAAGGAACCTTGCCCCTATGTTGATGGGTACAAGGGCCTCTTCCCGGCAACCCTAGGCTGTGGTTGTCGGGGTCTGTGGGTGGGGGTTTATTCGAATCTGGAAGCCCCCTTTAACAAAGGGGCCCCCAAATCCCGACCCCCCTATGTGAATGGGTATCAGGTACATCGTACCCCTACCCATTCACCAAAAAAAGTGTCAAAAAGTAAGAAACACAGGAAACTGTTTTTGACAAATCCTTTATTAAAAAATAAAAATAAGTAGTGTCCCCGATGTAATCCATCCGGCCTTCTGCCTCCTCTCTGCTTTGACAGTTCTTATATAGGCAAGGGACGGGGCCACTGGGTGGCACCGCCCTATTCTGACGTCACATGATGTCCTGTTTTTGCGGGCGATGTGATTGACGATGGATTACATCAAGGGACACTTTCTCAGTTTTTGACAAAAACAAAAACAGTTTCCTGTGCTTATTACTTGTTGACGCTTTTTTGGTGAATGGGTAGTGGTACGATGTACCCGATACCCATTCACATGGGGGGCGGGATCTTGTTAAAGGGGACTTCCAGATTCCAATAAGCTCCCTGCCCCAGGACCCCACTAACCACAGCCCAGGGTTGTTGGGAAGAGGCCCTTGACCTCATCAACTTGGGGACATGGTGCTTTGAGGGGCACCCCAAAGCATCCTCCCCATGTTGAGGGCAAGTGACCTGGTATGGTTCGCTCGCCTGTCCCCCCCTTTCCTGGCCTGCCAGGCTGCATGCTTGGATACGGGTCTGGTATAGATTTTGGGGGGACCTCCACACCAATTCCCCTTAAAATCTATACCAGACCCCAAAGGGCCTGGTATGGATTTTGGGGGGGTACTCCACGCTGTTCTTTTTTTAATTTTGGCGTGGAATTCCTCTTAAAATCTATACCAGAGCCAAAGGGTCTGGTATGGATTTTGGGGGGCACCATAACATTTTTTTTCTTAATTCTGTCATAGGGTTCCCCTTAACCACTTCAATACAAGGCACTTTCACCCCCTTCCTGCCCAGCCCAATTTTCAGATTTCGGTGCTCTTACACTTTGAATGACAATTACTCAGTCATGCAACACTGTACCCAAACCAAATTTTTATCATTTTTTTCACACAAATAGAGCTTTCTTTTGGTGGTATTTAAACACTAACTGCCCGCCAACTGTCATATGAGGGTGGGACGAGGCAGCTCTCGTTCTGGGTGGACGTCATATGACGTGACCGCCTTCCCGAGCCACTAGAGGGCGCACGCCCGCCACGTCACTGGGGACCGATGCACGTGCCCGGCGACTGTGATGTCCGCCGGGCACACGGGATTGCCCAGCAACCTGGCAGGACCGTGGATCTGTGTGTAAACACACAGATCCACGCCCTGTCAGAGAGGAGACCGATGTGTGTCCCTTGTACATAGGGACACCGATCGGTCACCTCCCCCAGTCAGTCCCCTCCCCCCACAGTTAGAATCACCTCCCTAGGACACACATTAACCCCTCAATCACCCCCTAGTGTTAACCCCTTCCCTGCCAGTCACATTTACACAGTAATCAGTGCATTTTTATAGCACGGATCGCTGTATAAATGTGAATGGTCCCAAAAATATGTCAAAAGTGTCCGATATGTTCTCCTCAATATCGCAGTCACAATAAAAATCGTAGATCGCCGCCATGACTAGTAAAAAAAAAAAATAATAGAAATGCTATAAATCTATCTCCTATTTTGTAGACGCTATAACTTTTGAGCAAACTAATCAATATACGCTTATTGTGATTTTTTTTTACCAAAAATATGTAAAAGAATACGTATCAGCCTAAACTGAGGGGAAAAAAAAATTGGATATTTATTATAGCAAAATGTAAAAAATTGTGTTTTTTCAAACTTGTCCCTATTCTTTTGTTTATAGCGCAATAAATGAAAACCACAGAGGGGATCAAATACCACCAAAAGAAAGCTCTATTTGTGGGGAAAAAATGATAAAAATGTCATTAGGGTGCAGTGTAACATGACCGTGCAATTGTCATTCAAAGTGCGACAGCGCTGAAAGCTGAAAAATGGCTTGGGCAGGAAGGGGGTGAAAGTGCCCTGTATTGAGGTGATTAATCACCACTGGGTTTTTTATTTTTTGTGATAAAGTACTTTTTTAACTTTTTAACTTTTTTAAAGTGGTGTTCCATCCGAAATTATACTTTTTAAATAAAAATACCCCTATAATACACAAGCTTAGTGTAATCTAGTAAAGTTAGTCTGTAAACTAAGGTCTGTTTTGTTAGTTTATAGCAGTAGTTTGTTATTTTATAAACTTACAGCAGGCCGTGGCCATCTTAGGTGTGGGCATCTGAAGCCACTGTATTTCTACCTGGATCTCATCCTTGCAGATCTCGCACATGCTCAGTGCAGCACAAGCAGTGTAATAGGTTTCAGGTCAGGTTTCTATAGCAATGGCAGTGTGAGAGGAAGTTGCCGCCCCTTCCCAGAAGGCATTGCAAACAGGAAATTATGCTATGGGCTGCGGCCAAGGAGGAGGAAGTGAAAAATGAATACAGCAGATATACAGTAGATGCTGAGAAAAAAAAAATTAAAATATCCAATTCGTTTACAGCGCACAGGTTAGTGAGGGATGCTGAAGAGTTGTAAAAGTGGGTGGAATTCCACTTTAAGTAAAAAAAGAGCAAAAATTTTGAAATAAACAAAAACCCTTTTTTAGTTTCTATTATAGAAATTTTGCAAATAATGAATTTTTGTTTATAAATTTGGGCCAAAATTTATAATGCTACATATCTATAGTAAAGAATAACCCAAATTGGTGGATATTATTTAGTCTGTGTGAAAGTTATAGAGTCTACAAGCAAAAATGTATCACTCCTGATATACTGACGAGTCATTTCGTGACGCCCTGAAATGTCAGGACAGTACAAATACTCCCCAAATGACCCCTTTTTGGAAAGTAGACAGTCCAAGGTATTTAGTAAGAGGCATGTTGAGTTCTTTGAAGTGGTAATTTTTCTCACAATTCTTGGGAAAATTAAGAATTTTTTTGTTTACACAAAATTGTCATAAAAACAAGTTTTTTTTCTCACACACAGCATATGCATACTTCCAATTACACCCCAAAATACATTGTTACTCCTCCTGAGTATGGTGATACCACATGTGTGAGACTTTTTCACAGCCTGGCCACATAGAGAGGCCCAACATGCAGGGAGCACCATCTGGCGTTGTAGAAGCATAAATTACACATCTAATTTCATTCCTACCTATCACACTTTTGAAGGTCCTGGAGCACCAGGACAGTGGAATTACTCACAAAATTATCCCATTTTGGAAAGAAAACACCCCAACGTATATTCGTGAGGCATGGTCAGGAGCTAGGTACTCGGATACTCTGATAGGCTGCAGATAGGTACTCGGGTAGCCTAATGGGCTGGAAATAGGTACTTGGATGGGCTGCAGGAGGGAGGGAGTGTTCCTGCTGGTGTCATTTTACAATGTGCCGGTAGGGAAGAGGTTAAAATCCATACCAGACCCAAAGGGTCCCCCCATGCCATTTTTTTTCCCAACTTTTTAAATTTACATTCTTTTTTTACAATTTTTTTTATTTAGCTCTCAGCGGGGAAGCCTTACCAACCTATTGACTGTGTCCTCAGCGGGTGAACATCCCACTAAGTGCCCAGAAAGTTTGAGTGCTTGGCAAGTACCTGAATGGGCGATGTTCAGGCCAAACTTATGCTGGGCCCAAACCGTTCGCCCATCCCTAATGGTGCCTGAACACTGTAACCCCTCAAAGTTACTCTTGTTGGGCACAGGAATAGGCCCTGCTGGTAAAAATGAGAAAACAAATTGAAATTACATGGACCTGTCAAACAGGTGCAGAAAAATTGGGCTTTAGGTGTTGGTGGTGCCCTAAACCAAACATATTGTTGGAAGCTAGCATAATCAAGATTCAGGAATAGGATAAGCAGCATGGGCAGTCTTCAAGGGATCCCAGATCCCTAGCAAATTCAATCAGTTACATCAGTATCAGGGGCTTGATAGCTGCAGTTGATCCAGGACTGATTCATTTTGATAAATGTCAGACTGTCAACGGAGTCTGTGGATAGGTGCACTCTTTTATCTATCACAAAACCTCCAGCAGCACTGAATGTCCATTCAGAAAGGACACTGGATGCAAGACAGGCCAGTAGCTCTACTGCATATTAAACAAGTTCTGGCCAGTGGTCCGTCCTCAAGACCCAGTAACCCAGTGGATACTCATTTGGAAAGGTCTACAAGTCTGCTCTTGCCCCAAGATAATCCTGCAGCATATGATGCAGACACTGTCGATGGTTGCTTAAACCTAACAGCCTTAGGCGCTGAGGACTAAAGAATTGTTTAAAGGCATTGGTCAGCCCGCTGCCTTCTTTCCCGCTCTTTCTCTGACCGAACAAAGCCTCAGAAACACGTTGTCCAGGAAATAGGAATCTTCCAGAGTCTGGGAAGGTGTTACACAAATTTTTCTTAAAGGCTCTGTGAAGATGTTTCATCTTCTGCTCCCTCTTCGAAGGCAGAATGAGCTCTGCAACTTTAACCTTGTAACGAAGAAGGACTGTGGGACAATATCTGGACCAATTCATTCATCCAGCAGTACAGCAAACACCAGCCTATCTACAAGACACAAAGCATGTGTTACAATTACTTACCACAATACCAGTTTTAGAAGGAAGAACTATATTAGCCACGGCAGACGTTAGTTCGCTATACACTATAGTGCAACATCATGATGCATGTTCAGCAACTAAGTGGCTTCTCAGAAAATACAGCAATCTCATTTGCAAACAGAGAAAATATCTCATTAAATGCTTGGATGTTTGCCTTAAATGTAATTATTTTTGGCACAATCAAGCATTTTATAAACAAGCCATAGGCATTGCAATGGGTGCTAAGTTCGCACCAAGCGTGGCCAATGCGTTCATGGCCCAGTGGGAAGAGCAATCCATCTATAAAGACACCCCACCAGAACTCACCCTATATAAAAGATATATTGACGATGTCATTATTGTTTGGAATGGTAAAAGAGAAGCACTAGAACAGTTTCTAGAGAAACTAAACCGAAATGAAAAGAACATCCATCTATCATGGAAAATCGATGAAAAAACAGTGGAATTCCTTGATTTACAAATCAGTCTTGAAGAAGATAAATTGGTCACCAAAACCTTTTTCAAACAAGTAGACACCAATAGTTACCTATCCACAGACAGTTGCCACCACAGAACATGGCTATACAATATACCGAAAGGACAATTTGTCCGAATTAAAAGGAATTGTACGAGAGAAAAAGACTACAAGGAACAGGCTGAATTAATTGGGTCCAGGTTTAGAGAGAAAGGATACGAACCCACTTGGATCAACCAACAAATAGAAGAAGTAAACAACATGGACAGGATTAAAATGCTTGAAAAGCACCCTAAAAAAACATCGTATCAAGAAATACCGAGTCTCATCCTAGATTATAGTGTACAGCACAAACAAGTATCACATATCATTCAACGACATTGGCACATCCTTAAAAATGACAAAGATCTCAGTAAAATATTACCAGAACTACCTAATATCATCTACAAGAAAGCACCAACCATTAGAAATATATTAGTAAAATCAGTCGTTGAACCACCACAACAAGTGCCATACTCCTTTTTTTCAGGCAAAGGCTTTTACCCTTGCAGAGTAGACACGCTCAGAAGTTTCAGGGTAAAAGACAAGAATTTACATGCACCACAACACAAGAAACCCACAAAATCAAGGAGTTTGTGGACTGCCATACAGAGGGGGTGGTATATGTACTGCAGTGCAGTTGCCAACTTCAATACGTAGGACGAACCAAGAGAGCCCTCAAAACAAGGATTAAGGAGCACATTCAAAATGTTAAGAAAGGCAATCCCAAACACAATGTATCAAAACATTTTGTGATAGCACACAATAGAGATCCTTCGCAACTGCAATTTTGGGGGATTGAGAAATATAAAAGCTCATGGAGAGGTAGCCACAAAGCCAGAAGTATCAGTCAAAGGGAGTCATACTGGATACATACTCTACGCACACTAACACCTAGAGGAATGAACGTAGAGTTTGATCTAAATTGCTTCTTAAATCATTTTTAATATTTTAATAATTTTATTTTTTTTTAATATTTTAATATTTTTATCATCATTTTCATAACAATTCTAATACACGGTTCAATGATTTGTGATTTTTTGTTGAGTTTTTATAATGATTTTATTAGAAGGAGATTTTTATTCTAATTACAAAATATTGACATATATTGTATTGATGTCAATTTTAAGAAGGTTAACATGGTTGCAATAAGTATGTTTCTGATTCAATACCTGTGTATATAAATTTAAGAATATATATTTAGAGACATCTCCTTAGGGACTTAGGTTGCGACTGGTGCCCTGTCACAATATATCTCATATTATATACACATAATATATACACACAATCTAACATCATTGCGTACAGTACATTGCGTATCACTAACATCCCCAATCACTGAAAAAATGGCCACCGTCTATAAGAATCCAGTACTATAGAGACAACTGCGCGTCGAAACACTATTAGTAACCACAAGAAAATGGCCGACATAGAATAGTACAAACACTTATATATACTGTTCATAGACCAAAAGAACAGTCTCCTAGTCTTCCAATATTGCCTTGTAGTCTACCGCTTTATATTATTTTCAATTTTAAAGAGAACATAGCTTGAGAACATACACACTGATGTATATCGTTCAGCTTTGCCCTCTCAAATATGGCCACCGTTCCATACAAATTGCCAACTGTAAGATGGCTGTGATAGCAGATATACATCTAACCACACCAAAAATTGCCGCCAAGACACTTCCAGAAACACAATATAAATGACATCCCTCTCGGGCCAATCCGGTTCCCCAGATGAAGTCACCAGCGGTGACGTAACGCGTAGGGCGTGGCAGAAAGCAGACGTAACCGGAAGTCAGTAAGGAGGCGCCTCAGACGCCGCTCCTCAGCTTGTTTATGCTTTTATGCTGTTTTTAACTTTTGAAATGTAAGAGACCACTTGTATATTTTGAATAAATAGTATCTTTACTTTAAATACTACACTATTGGAGGCCTCTCTCTCTCCTTTCCCTGGTTATCCCACCGGACTGGTGGAGCCCAGGTGGGCAACCCCCTTCCCCCCTTTATCTGATAGGTACTGGTATATTGAGAGTTTAATCCAACCATCAGAGAACGCCTCACCTGGATCATAGAGAAGTTACAATACACAGGATCCATCAACACAAATATTGGATGCTTATATTTTCTTCTTTTAAGGTGAGAGTTTAGAGAGCCCGTTTCACTGGATTCCTCCATAAAAAACCATCACTATCATCTTCCCACACCTTTGATCCCAGCCACAGTTACACAACATCATGAACTTTTGTCCATGAAGAGAGCATGCTTAATAGCACATTTAATCACATTTGGATTAATTTCTTCACCGTTTTGAACTTTATTGTTTGCACTTTTTTCAATTTGAATATATGCACAGTCCTCCCCTTTTTTTCACGGTTTGCACAGCTGTGTTAGCTGCACGCATTGAGCCACATTTATGTCAATATTTATGTATATGTGATAGATTTCAAGCGCAAAGTCCTTTATAGTTTTGATTTTGTTGAGTGTAATGTGAACACTTTTGATTTTGCTGCAGTCTTTAGAGACATCATCACTTCTTACTTTATTGACACTTTGCACATTTTTCATCTATTTATATATATATTTATTTATGTAATTGTTGGATGTCTATACATTCCTTTAC
This sequence comes from Lithobates clamitans, assembly GCA_037952925.1. Taxonomy (NCBI): domain Eukaryota; kingdom Metazoa; phylum Chordata; class Amphibia; order Anura; family Ranidae; genus Lithobates; species Lithobates clamitans. The sequence goes on from JBBGZY010001190.1 coordinate 3,402,551, forward strand.
TCTACATAGTGCGAGGGACACAATATATATTTAACGAAGAAGGACTGCCATCCAGTAATGATCATTCTCCTTGATACCATGGATCCTCGGGTCCTTTCACAGGCTTTACAAAATTAGGGAGCACATGCAGCGTAAAGTGAAACTGTTGGTATGGCAACAGAAAAGTTGCCACACCAAGCACACGTGCTCCTCCACCTAGAGGACTACATTACCCAGAGGGCAGCGTGCAGGCAGCGCCATGATGACCCAGTTCAGCCACCAGAGGCGCTAGACTGCCTGAGATGTGGCAGCAGCAGAGAGTGTTAGGTGCGATCAGTGTGCGGAGCGATGATCAGAGCTACAAGTCCATCTGTGTTTACCGTCACTAGGAGTGATCTGATCGTGTCCATGGCAGTTCCTACCATGTTTGGGTCTATATTCTTTCCCCCTGAGCCGACAAGTCCTGGGCTGTACTATGGCAAGTGCTCAGTAGGCCTATTCCCAGGTGGACCGCTGGCAGAGACTTTGCATGGCAGTTAGGAATCTGGAATTCTGGGAAAGTTTCAGCGCTGAAGCCATTGGAAGTGGATTTTTCTCCAAAGTTTATAAAATACATGGATTGCACCTGCACCTGAGGAAGTGATTTTCACGAAACGTGTAGAGCACAATAGGATGCAATCTTTTTTATTTCAATCATGTATTCAATTGTTTGTTTTTCTATTAAAGTTATGTCCACCATGAATCAACATCATCATGACTCCTCTACTGTACAATTGATGTATTAATTTCTTTTATGAATTGTTTCAATCATTTTGCAATACTGTTTTCATCTGTTGATTAGATTACCCAATAAAGATTGTTTTTACAATGTATTTACTTTTCTGCATATGTATTTATACCATGTTTAAAGTCCCAAACTCCCCCCTTTTTTGTATCACAAATAGGGATGGAGGTACATTTCAGATGAGCCTCATTTAAAGTCCCAAACTCTTCCTTTCATGCCCATGCAGCGTAAGTTAGAGGAGGCATGAGATTTTGAGTCCTCTGGGTCACTAAGGATGACATTGTCAGAAACTACCTCCTCCCAGCCATGTACAACTCCTGGGGTTTCTGGGGACTGAAAACCATCCCTTGAAGACTGTTGTATGTTGTCCTCTACATCCATGCTGACACAATCCTCCTCCTCCTCTTCCTCCTGTGTGTTTGGCGGCCCCGCAGGAATGGTATCTGCATAAAGGGGGCCTTGAGAGGACAGTAAGTTCTCCTCTTCTTCCCGCTGTTCTTCCATAAGTGCCCTGTCCATGATTCCACGAAGTGTGTGCTCCAGCAGGAAGACTAGAGGGATATTGTCACTGATGCATTTTCTGTCACGGCTCACCATCCTTGTGGCCTCCTCAAATGGTGACAAGACAGTATATACATCCTTTATCAGCAGCCACTGGCATGGCAAAAAGATGCCAAGCTCCACTTAGCCTGTCCTAGTGCCATACTCACACAGGTACTCATTGATGGCCCCCTGCTGTGCGTGCAGCCACTGCAGCATTGCAAATGTTGAGTTCCACCTTGTTGGCATGTCACAAATGAGGAAGTTGGTGGGCAGGTTGAATTTCCATTGAATGTCAGCCAGCTGAGCACTGACATTGTAGGACCGCCAGAAATGGCCACAGACTTTTCTGGCCTGCCTCAGAAGATCTTGTGAGCCTGGGTACCTGTTCAAGAAATGCTGCACCACCAAATTCAGGACATGTGCCAAGCATGGAACATGTGTCAAGTGTCCCTATCGGAGGGCGGAGAGAAGATTGTGCCATTGTCACATACAACCATTTCTGGCTCAAGTTTCCATGGCTTCAACCACCTCTTTTTTTAGTTTGTCTAGTAGTCCGTTATTTCACGTGGAGTGCACGGTGTCAGGTATCCTTACGGTGTAAAATCCTCCCTGTCGAAGTGGTGATGGAGGAGTGAGGGTGAGGTTGGGAAGATTCAGGGTCTTGAGAAAGACCGGTGGCAGCAGGAGGCCTGGATAAAGGCGTGGAGGAATATCAGGAGGTGTGCAGCTTTTCTTTGTATTCTAGTTTCACTTCCCTAGATTTTCAGATCAAATATATTTTTGATAAAAGGCTATGTCAGGTCACCTGGGACCAGGTGACAGATGCACTCTGTAGGAGTCAGAAGTGCACCGCTAAGGAAGTGGACCCTAGGACTGACTGCTGCGGATTGAACCCTGGAAGGTTCAGGAAGCAGGTCTACAGGATAACTAACATGGATCCCAGTGAGAGCTAGAGCATAGATTCCCCAGGGCATGGAGTCTAAGAGCCAGCAGGTGTTCACCAGAGCTTATAATGGTGAGGATGGACTGCGCTGCAGTCTGGCTCCAGGTCGCGGCCCCCAGGGTCTCACAGTTCACGCTCACCGTAGACTACAGGAGAAGAGGAAGGAGGCAGCAGGCTGGAACGACAGCGAAGTAAGGGGTAAGCCAAAGGTCAGGGCGACTAGCAGACAAGGATAAACATAACACGCCAAAGGTCAGGGTAACAAGCAGACAGGGAGAGTCGAGAACAGGCCAAAGTCGGTAACGGGAATCAGACGTAGGAAACAGCAAGCACACCCAGCAAGTACCCACGGAGGCTAACACACAATGGTTGATCAGCACTGCTGGCTTGCAGTGCACAGGTTAATATAGGGTTCCCTGATAGGGCCTGGGGTGGGGCCATGCTTAGAGGAGAGGTTTTAAAACCAGTCAGGTGAGAGGCAGCTGGTCTTTAGAGATGAACACACGGAGACAGGTAAGCTGACAGAAAACTCTATTGCATAACCATGACAGGCTACATGCATGGTGATGGTGATGTTCCTTAGTCTGGCTCTCTCGTAGGGATTATGTTGTGCGCAATTTGGTTTGCACCGTTTATTATGTTCTTGTTTTGTATAGTCATATTCAATTATTTCGTAAATATGTTTTATTTATTTATTATGATTTTATTGTATATAAGTTGTTGTTTGTAAGATTTTTCAATAAACAAAATTAACCATCTCTGAGCCTGTCCCTGCAGAGCTGACAGAATCTCTGCCCCGGTGTGGCTCCTGTCCCCTAGACAGCACTCCATGGCATCTTTTAGCCTGACTGCTTGCGTAGCCCCTTGAATGCTTAGGGAGCACTGCTGGTTCAAAGGACAATTCAGCAGAAGAGGCCATAGACGAAGAAGAAAAGGAGGGGGTGGAGCAGACAGACGTGGCAGAATCACCACCAGCTTTTTGGAGGCGTAGTGGCGGAACAAGCTCCAGAACGGAACCCTGTCCTACATCCTTCCCAGCTGCCAGCAGAGTTACCCAGTGCGCCATGAAAGAAATATAAGGTCCCTGGCCATGCCTGCTGGACCATGAGTCAGCAGTAATGTGAACCTTGCTGCTGACTGCCCTGTCCAAGGAGGCCAAAACATTGCCTCCCACATAATGGTACAGGGCTGAAATGGCCGTATGTGAAAATTAATTTAATTTATTTTTGGAACCTGCCACAGCACATTCTGCAAATTCATGAAAGGGGGCAGAGTCTACCAGATTAATAGGCAGCAGTTGTAGTGCTATCAAATTGGCCAAGCTAGCATTTAGACTCTGCGCATGTGGATAGCTGGGACAGTATTTTTTTTTATGGTTCAGCATCTGGGGTAGCAAAATTTGCCTGGTGAAAGCAACGGGTGGTGTACTGCTAGCAGATTGGGTGCAAGAAAATGTGGCACCCATTACTTTACAGTGGAGGTTTTTGAGAAGACTTGAGGTATAGTAGGGGTAGAGATCCCAGATGGGAAGCAAACAGAAGTCTGCATTTTTTTATGATGTGGGTCTTTCAGGCGCTGTTGCCAATGGACTGCATGGTAGGTCGTCATATGTCTTGTCAAGCATGTGGTGCCCAAGCGACCGGTGTTCTGGCCATGCTTGATCTGCTTCAGACAGAGATTGCAATGCTGTGGTCTGCTGCACATGTGTTGAAAAAAAGCCCACACCAATGAACTTTTGGAAGTCAGCGGGGAGTCAGCAGCGCCCTGCACCTGTGAAGCTCTGTGGTGTGATGCAATAGGGTGGCTGCCCTTAAGCCGGCCCCTGGAGGTCATCCTGCCTCGTTGGAGTTGTGCCTCCTCCTCCTCACTTTCTTCCTCTGTTCTCTCAGGCACCCAAGTACAGTCAGTGACATCCTCATCCCTGGAGCAAATTTAGCAGTATGCTGCAAATGGGGGGGACATGACTGCTAGTTTCTTGTCTGTCATTGGCACCCCCTCTCTCTAGGCTAAAGTTACTCCCTTCCTCAACCTGGAAACCAACATCGGAGCATTCAAATTGCTGCACATCCTCCAGCAGCATGTAACCGACACTATGATCGAATAATTCAGGTGACTCCTCCGCGCATAATGGTGGGGCTATGGAAGGAGTATCTGTGGACAAGGAGCCGGTGAAATAGGCCGCTTTGGCAGCTGCTGTGGAAGGCAAACTAGTATGAGCCTAGGTGAGAGAGTATGAGGAGGATGAGGACAGCTTAGTTATCCACTCCACCAACTCTTCTGCATGTTGTGGCTCAATAACACAGCCAAGAGCAGAAAAAAGGACAAGCATGCCCCACCTGCAGAGGATGCACCATGTCTGTGGCCACCACTTTTCACTGTAGACACAGAGGCTGCTTGCCCTTTTTTAGTGGCCTGTGAGCGTCTGCCTCCTAAATGGCCTTTCGGACATGATGGGGATTTTTTGGGGGGGTTTGTACCTTTTTTTTATATAGAGTGTGGAATGGGAATATGGTGCTTGGGTGTAATACTTTTGTGCTTGGTGCACTATTAACCATTTTATTAAAATTTTTTTTTTAATAAAGAAAATAAGGGTGGAGCAATTGTGGAGAATTTTTTTTTTTACTGCTGCAAAAAAAAAAAAGTAAAATAAAATAAATGTAAAAAAAATTAAGCGGATGTATACCCTCGCATATACCCAGTGAAGTGAACAGCCTCAGATGATACACAGAGATGAAACAAATCTCCCTGCATACGTTTTACATGTATATCTGCTGTCTTCAGCTTTTTATATTTTTTAGAAAGTTCAGATCATGTTAGAAATTTTCTTTTCCTGTTCAGCACTTGAGGTGATGTCTGGACACACAGCCAAGACAGCTGGTTGGAGGAAAGGCACACACCCACACTCCATATAGGCAGAGACGTTCAGAGTGGTTCTGTGACTAGTTTAGCTCTCTGCTAATCTATTTATAGCAACCTCCCCGACACAAACTTCAGTCTGGTTTTAGCTCAGTTGACAGAAAACTTGTCAGAAGTTATCATGCTGATAACAGAAGAATGGAGCAGGAGAAAGCCACGGGACTTTGAAGAGAGAAAAGGAAAACACTGAAGATATATGTGCCCAGCTCAAATTTCATGATTCGGGTTTACATTCACTTTAAGAAAGGCCAAAAAGACAAACAGTGGTGACACAGAAGGAAGACCACCTGTGACTCAGAAGAAGGAACAGCAATTATAGAGAATTTTTTTGCTGCTGCTGCTGGGAAAAAAACTATTCAAAAAGCCCACAAAAAAAAAAAACTGAACCACTGCTGAGGTAGAAAGAGGAACACCTGCAACGCAAAAGGGGGGACAGCAATTATGCCCTAAATATTCTTAGTGCTGCTGTGCCAAAAAAAAAGTATACCACTGCTGTTCTGACGCAGAAGGAATAACACCTGTGACAAAGATGGGGGAGTATGAATAATGCAGCAACAGAACCTGATACTGCAAAAAAAAAAAAAAAAAAAATTATTAATGAAAAAAAATTGGGATCATGTACTACACTTGTGTTTTATATATATATATATATATATATATATATATATATATATATATATATACTACACTGTATTATATGTAAAGAAAAAAACTGTGCTAAACTATGGATAAAATGTGAATGTACATAAGTAAATCATACATATCATGAGATCATAAAATGTAAATGTAAAAGATTCCTCTTTTGAAAACACAACACCAAAGAAAACCAAAAAATGTGCAATAATCAAATAGATCATAAAGGATTAGTGATAACTATGACAAATAAAATTATGAATAAAATGATGAGTCAGTATATGCATATGATCTTGGCTGCAGAGAAACAGAGACCTCAGGTGAAATGAGAAAAAGTCCCAAAGGAAGCCCCTCAATATTATACAAAGAGGACTTGATTGTGAAGATTACAAAGACACACCGCTCACAGTGATCCTTCACCACATAGATTTTGCGCTTACCAAAAAGCAAGCAATAAAGGCTTGTGTGCAGTCCAAGCAAGGAATGTCCAGCTGGTGATATGACTTGTCTGTGTGCAGCGTAGCTACGGAAACGCAACAGGGAATCCAAACACTCGAGCTCAAAGGCATGTAGACAAAGCAGAAATGGCCAACGTGTAAATCAGAAATGTGGGACCCCTATTACGGGGGTCCTGCTTTTGGCCAATCATGGCTCTCACAGTACATCGCACTGTGATTGGCCAAAGCATACAAGTCAGGTGCATTCTTTGGCCAATCAGCAGCAATCAATGCACTGCAAGATCTCAGTGCATTATGGGGTACTTGGCGACTGTCGAACATCCCGCGAGCGCCTCTTTTGTTCATTTGTTCAGCGAGCAAACAAACACCCGATGTTTGAGTTGAACTTACGTTTGACTCGAACATCGGGCCCATCTCTAACGCAAGCCAATCAATATACACTTATTGGGATTTTTCTTACCAAAGACATATTGCAGATACAATTTGGGCAAAATTTATGAAGAAATTTGATTTTTTTTTTTTTTAATATGTCTTGTGTTGGATACGTTATGTTTAGGATATGTTATAGCAGAAACGCGCAGTGCTAAATAGCAAAAAATGGCCTGGACATGAAGGGGGTAAAACATTCCAGAGCTGAAGTGGTTAAGAAGCTTCTACTATCATTCCGAATAAGCAGGTTTTGCATTCCCATTGGCTTGTATAACTAATACAAAAACTTACTTGAATTGAACAAAAGTCCCTCAACACAGGCTCTAAACTGAAATTTTGAGTCCATAGTTATATACTGTGCATTGTTTTTTCATAATAATCGTCTGTTTACTCACTACTCTATGCTGTATCCCACTGAAGTTTACAGCACCAAGTTGTGTTCCATTATTGTGTATAAAATGCTAGTGGTTATTTGAGCTCTAAGTCATATATATTCTAAATTTAGTTAAATCATCAATCAGTTAGTATATGGTTCAGGAATCCTGGTGTCAAGATCCCTGCACATTATTTCCCAAATAAACTTCACAGCAAAAATGCAGCATAAAGAGTGCAAATTCATGTTGTAGGCGCAGATCAAAGAGCTCCAGCAAAGATGTCTTAGGTTTGAAATTCCCAATTATCATCCATAGCTAATAAATAATAATGAAATATCATTTATAGGTGAACTGAGGCATTACAATTCCCTTGAAGTAGTCTAGTACCCAAGTAAAATGTTGTTATTTTTATGAATTATGTTGGTGGAATATGAATGATGCACGTTATTCTCCATTTATGAGTTTTATTGGTGAAATCCAGATAGATGCATGCTTTAATTGGCTTCATTATCATTTTTACAATACATTTAGACACAGCTTGTGAAAGAAACATTGACTTAAAGAAAATAAAAACAGAAATAAATTATAGTTTGCATCAATATTTATAAAGTACACTGTAGTAGCTATAAAGAGTATACAACTACCACGTAACTGAAGTAGTTTCATAAATAAAAAATGAAACTCAGGTCAAAGGGCTGGTTCACAGACATGATCTGGGTGAAATCCAAAGATGTGATAGAACATACTGATCTTGCCATTAGAACACACCGTTCCAATGTCTAAATGCAGATTCTCAGGCTAGATATTTCTAGAGCGTCATCTTAAAGAGAAGCTAGAGTCATTTCAGGTGATGGTTGTAAAGCTGGTAACCTCAAGACCTTCAGCTATATGATTATTTTCCATCAGCATATAGGAACTATTTAGTCTGTCAGTCACTTTTGCAAGGACACTGGACCTTATTCTTGAAAGTATTTACTTGAACAATTATTTGTGCTCAGAGCAACCAGTCAGATTTTCCACTTTATGTTCCCAGTGGAGTATGTGCGAATAAAGAGGGGGAGAAGCTGACTGGTGTTACAGGCATCAAAAACTTGCTTTTTTTTAGAAAACTCTGTGGTTTTTATTTATTATTTTGTATTCATCAGAATACACTGAACAAATGCTGGTTTTGATTGTTGAATTATATTACAGTCTGTTGGTATAGACCTAGAGGAGCAACAAAGGCAACTGGTTGTTTGTTTTTAAATACACTGTATACTAGTCAGTCACTCTATAGCAGGGGTAGGCAACCTTTAAGAGATGGAGATATACTTGAACAACATTGATGAAGTCAAAGATCACCGGGCACAGTGTCCCGCCCCCCCACCAAGAAAAAAAAGACAGTAAGACCGACCTTTTTTTTTTTTTTTTTTTGGTAAAATATTTTTACTCAGAACAAAAATAAGTATTACAAGAAATTGCATGGTTTAGGAGTACGTTATGCAGAGAATGGAGGGTAAACCAATGCTTTATGCTCAGAATGCAAGGATCAGGAGTGGGCTGCGCTCAGAATGCAGGGTTCAGGAGTGCATTGCGGTCAGAATGCAGGGTTCAGGAGTGCATTACGCTCAGAATGCAGGGTGCAGGAGTGCTTTGTGCTCATAATGCAGGGATCAGGGGTGCGTTACGCTCAGAATGCAGGGTTTGGGAGTGCATTGCGCTTAGAATGCAGGGATCAGGAGTGCTTTGCGCTCAGAATGCAGGGATCAGGAGTGCGTTGCGCTCAGAATGCAGGGATCAGGGGTGCATTATGCTCAGAATGCAGGGATCAGGAGTGCATTGCGCTTAGAATGCTGGTATTAGGAGTGTGTTGTGCTTAGAATGCAGGGGATCAGGAGTGCATTGCACTTAGAATGCAGTGATCAAGGGGGGGGGGGGTGATGTGAAGGGTGGTAGAGGACACTGCTATGGGGGTGACCCTGTCCATAAAAGTGTCCACTGCCCCCTTCGAAGCTTAACACCTGAGTCAGCTGTACACGGCGCCTGCGCACTACATTCTACCCTATGTCCACTTTAAAGCCCCACCATCCAAGTGGACTTAGAGTTATGCCGAGTGCAACGAGGCCGTGCCCGAAGCGTGGCGAGCGTAGCGAGGCCGCGAGGGGCCTGTTACTAACTCTTTTTTATTAAAATAGTCTTCGCACGCAGGCGCCGTGTACAGCTGACTCTGGTGTTCAGCTTTGGCTCTTTTTGGCAGCTCCCTTGTTGTTCCTACTGCGCAAGTGCTGCGCCTGCACAGTAGAGGGGGGTCCTTATCCGCCGAGGGGAACTTTCTCGGCAGAACACCGGCAGAGTGACTTTTAATATTAGCAAGCTGGTGATTGGTTGCTTAGGACCACCCTGTGTTCTAGCAACCAATCACCAGCTGTTTAACATAAAAAGTTAATTTGGCCAGCTCCTCCTCCCACCCTCCATTCTGGGCTGTGCTTCTTCCCGGTCTCCGCTGTTCACTGATCACAGCGGCGAAGGAGGATGGAGGTGGGAGGGGGAGAAAAAGACCAGGACATGGATGGTGCAGCGGAGCCATGGAGGAGGCTGGTGGGGAACATGGGGAGACCAGGATTGGCACACATAGAAGGCGGGGGTCGGCGGCACAGGAACCTGTTCATGGTCCGCCTGTCACCTGCCTGCGGTCGAGAGGTGAACCGTGATTGACGGGTTGCCGAACCCCACTTTATAGGATATGATAATACTTTATTGTCATTGTGTACATATAATGAAATTTCAAGGTACTCTTTACAAGGTACTCTACATTTTACAACAGTAATGTAAAAAAGAAAAACATTTTCAACCTAGCCACATATGCATACTTCCTAATGAATGCCCACATATTTATTTGTTCTGTATTATCAAATTAAAAATATCTTTGTATTTTTTTGGTGTAAAACTGCTTAGTATTCACATAGGATAGTTCTGCTGATTTACATTTTGTGATAACTCTGACAACTTAGAATTGTTAATTAGTCAGATGGATGACAAGTGACACATACAAATAGTTGCAATTATAATTGCTCACTAAACACTTGTCTGTGAATAGATTGTTTAATATTTCTCCAATGTATTGCAAACCAGTGTGTGTGCTGGATGGGAACTGGTAAGGGGGACATAGACATACTTTTTTTTTTCAATGATTTTCACACACAAACTCTATTAGAGAATGCTTAACTTGCAGTTCTAATGTTCTCCAAATGTTAGCTTGAGCCATTGAGCTTTGTTCACCAAAAGCATTTTACAGCTGGTGAGGAGGATACAGTGGACAGCAGGAGACAAGCGCTCCACTTGAGAAATATATTTTTTTTCAGTTTATATTGAGGTAAAGTAATTTTAAAGGAAAATGTGTGTAAAACCACTATATATACTCCTTAAAATTAAGGTCACTAAACACAATTATATAAACTATAGTGCAAACATTTTGCATTTAAACAACATTTATGACTGAGAATGTAATAGAGCCAAGAACTTATCACAAAACATTTGAAATGAAAGTAGTATGTTGGGAAGTTGGATAAGGGATACATTACTATGCACTGTAATTTATAGGAATTTTTAAGTTCACTGAGACACATGCCAGGGGGCGCATGTTTAGGTTCTTCCAATAAAGTATTATTCTTTAATTAAGTGGCACTTCCATTCTTCTTCATCTGAACTTCGCTTCTCTCACTTCACAGGTAAACATGAACCTATATTACAGCTTTTGCACATACACCTTAAACTAAATATAGACTGACTGCTCTCAATGTCTTTATGGTAAACCTGCATCTATATTACTGCTGTTCCACATGCACTATAAACTGAATACAGCTTGACTGCTTTAAATGTCTTTATGCTAAACCTGAATCTATATTACTGATGTTCCATATCCATCTATGACTCTGTTCACATTATTTTGTTGTTAAATCTTACCTAAATTATGGCACGATCTTAATCTTCACAACCCTGCCCCCTTGGTCCTCTTGCAGTTTGATTGTGGTGTGAAAAGTTTTCTGTGATAGATGTGTGCCTGATATTAACTCCTGATTGATTAACAGGTAAATTCCATCCACACCCACCACAGTATAAAACAAGAGCACTTTTATGGGGGACGCATGTTGGCGTTCTTCCAATAAAGTGGCATTCTTTAATTAAGTGGCACTTCCGCTTTGGCCTTCTCTGGACTCACTCCCCTAGACTTAGTGGACGCAAGGGAGGTGAAGTGGGAATCCTCCAGAGCACCTTCCAGGTTCTTCACTCTCAATGTCTTTATGGTAAACCTGCATCTATATTACTGCTGTTCCACATGCACTCTAAACTGAATACAGCTTGACTGCTTTAAATGTCTTTATGCTAAACCTGCATCTATATTACTGATGTTCCATATCCATCTATGACTCTGTTCACGTTATTTTGTTGTTAAATCTTACCTAAATTATGGCACGATCTTAATCTTCACAACCCTGCCCCCTTGGTCCTCTTGCAGTTTGATTGTGGTGTGAAAAGTTTTCTGTGATAGATGTGTGCCTGATATTAACTCCTGATTGATTAACAGGTAAATTCCATCCACACCCACCACAGTATAAAACAAGAGCACTTTTATGGGGGACGCATGTTGGCGTTCTTCCAATAAAGTGGCATTCTTTAATTAAGTGGCACTTCCGCTTTGGCCTTCTCTGGACTCACTCCCCTACACTTAGTGGACGCAAGGGAGGTGAAGTGGGAATCCTCCAGAGCACCTTCCAGGTTCTTCACTCTCCTCCCTCTCTGTCCCTCTCATCATTTGAAGCTCACTGTATACATCTATTTTCTCCATCTTCCTTAAGGATTTCTGTGATCTACCAGCCCCCTGGACCAGTATCAACTTTCCTTGATGACTTCTCTGTCTGACTACGATACTTTCAACACTCCTAACACTCCTGCTACTTATAAACTTCTTAGTCTAACCTCCTCATTTGACCTGAAGTAATGGATACATGCCTCTACTCACTCTGATGGCAACACGCTTGACCTTGTATTCTCCTACCTATGCACTCCATGCAACCTCTCCAACAATAATTTTTCTCTCTCTGATCACCACCTTATTATTAGTTTTGCTCTCTCCCTGTCTTCCACCACCTTTCCCTCCAACCGCCTAACAATCACCCATAGAAACTTTTGCCACTTTAACCCTTCTCTTCTCTGTTCTGCTACTGACCACCTCTATGACAAAATCTCCCCCTGTCCTTCCCCAATCTAGCCACCTCTGTCTACAATAGATCCCTGTCCTCTACCCTGGACAAGTTCACCCCCTTCACTACACACAGAATCAGGGCTCGACCCCTACAACTCTGGCAAACAGATGACACCAAAAGTCTTAAAAAACATAGCCCTTCTCTTGAGCATCTGTGGTACTAAGACTTCAACCAATATAAATCTGCCTTCCAGAAATGCAATTCTTGCCTCCACACTGCCAAACAGACCTTTTTTTATCACTATCAATAACACCTTCTCCTCCAGTCTCTGTCACCTTTCTCTACCTTTAACGCTCTACTTCGTCCTCCACCCACTAACTCACTGAACAGGAGATCGCTCTCTCTTTAAAACACAATTAATTCAATTTGTAATGAAACTCTACTCTACAGACACCCCCCCCCCAAATAACACCCCATGTCCACAGCTACATTTAACAGTCCTCTTATTCAACCCTGCTACTATAGACGAGGTTGCTAAACCTATTTCTAACGTCCACCTAACCACCTGTCTGCTAGACCCAGTTCCCTCTAAAATAATGCGGTCACCCTCTGACTCTACCCTGCACTTTCTAACCCACATCTACAATCTCTCCTCTTCTGGCATCTTCCCCAACACTTTAAAAAATGAACTAATCATCCCCATACTTAAACAGCCTTCCTTGGACCCTACCAATCTTAACAACATATGCCCCACCTCTTTGCTCCCCTTTTCCTCCAAACTCCTTGAACGCCTGGCCTACAACCAACTGAGTGACCACCTCATTCAGAATAACCTTATTGATCCCCTTCACTCTGGATTTCGCCCTCAGCACTCCACAGAAACTGCTCTCCTAAAACTCCCAAAACGACTTACTTCTGGACCTTTCGCCTGCCCTTGATATGGTTGCCGACCCCCATCTCCTCAAAAAACTTTACTCCTTTGGTCTCTGTTACTGTGCTCTTTGCTGGCTCTCATCCTACCTATCCCACCGCACCTTCAGTGCCACTTACAATTCTACTTCTTCCTTTACGCTTTCTTTCTCCATTGGGGTCCCTCAAGATTCTGTTCTTGGACCTCTCCTATCCTCAATCTTCACCGCCTACCTGGCTTTTAATACCATTTCTACGCTGATGACACCTAAATCTATGAAATTATATCTAAAGAAAAATTTGCGCCAACTCTTACGATGTGAAGCAGCCAACACAACAACCTAACCCGTGTAGATGTGTGAAAAAAAATAATAAAGTGTTAAAGAATTATCATCTAAAAAATACTGGTAGTAATATAAAAGATAAATAAAAGTGCACAATCGTGAGATATGTGTAAATAGTGTTGGTCTTAGTTGTTTAGGATGAATAAGGAGATAGTGACCTCCACAGATGTATATCAAATACACTAATGATAATCCTAAGAGTGTATAAAGGGGTAATGGCCTCCCCACCCAAAATATCTCGTAAACAGAATCAGCAATGATAACGTTACATATGCAATGATATGACTACATCCATAAACAAAATAAGTGAAAAAGGTGAGATAATATCCAATATATCAGCATTGGATGAAACAACTCCACTAGTACCTGGAGGTTCAACTACAAGGTATAGATATAAAAAAAGAAAACAATGAAAAGATAAAAAATGGTTAGAAAATAACACAGTGATGTGTATTAAATAACCTGTAGGTTCAACCACAAGGTGTAGGCATGAGAAAAAACGTGAAAAGGAAACCAATAAATTAGAAATGACACAGTGATGTGTGTTAAATAACCTATAACCCTAAAAATAGACCAGAATATAGAGTCAGAAGTCCATCAGGGTAGTAAGTGTAAAGGTATTTGAAGTCCAACACCATATAATGGGATAATTCTGGATCGCTTCATAACAATTCAAATGCAAACAATCCTTTTAGGTGTAGTGAGGCAGGGGCTGTTAGACATATCCCTGTACATAGGCAAAATCTTCTCTTAATATGGTGACATTGACCCAAAGAAAAAGATGTACAATGCCCTTACCAGACAAGGTGGACTCACAGGCCCTTGGCGGTGAGTCAAACGAGCTTGTACCGTCAAGCGGTGTGGGGCTGTAAACCCGTACGATGGTCCTGGGTAGGATCTCCACTGGTGTTACCGGATGGCACGTCTCTAGTCCAATGAAGCTCGACAGATGTCATCTAATGGCGTATCCTCAGCTACAATCCAGGGTCAGCCTCAAGCATCAGATGGGTAAAAAGTTTTCCTCAGCAATCGTTACCATATGGATAGGTAAAAAAAGGAAAGAGAGACCTCCGCATAGTGTAAATCTTTCTTAAACGTACCACGTTTATTAAAAAAAAGAGTATTTTTGCAATAAACACAAATATTGGGCGGTAAAAACTCGGCTCAAAGCAGTATAGAGAATACAAAAATTAAAAAATGTTGCGCAGTAGGTGATGGTAGGGGTAAATATACAGAGACCCCTACCATCACCTACTGCGCAACATTTTTTAATTTTTGTATTCTCTATACTGCCCCTACCCAGGACCATCGTACGGGTTTACAGCCCCACACCGCTTGACGGTACAAGCTCGTTTAACTCAAAAGCCAAGGGCCTGTGAGTCCACCTTATCTGGTAAGGGCATTGTACATCTATTTCCTTGGATCAATGTCACCATATTAAGAGAAGATTTTGCCTATGTACAGGGATATGTCTAACAGCCCCTGCCTCACTACACCTAAAAGGACTGTTTGCATTTGAATTGTTATGAAGCGATCCAGAATTATCCCATTATATGGTTTTACACTTACTACCCTGATGGACTTCTGACTCTATATTCTGGTCTATTTTTAGGGTTATAGGTTATTTAACACACATCACTGTGTCATTTCTAATTTTTTGGTTTCCTTTTCACGTTTTTTCTCATGCCTACACCTTGTGGTTGAACCTACAGGTTATTTAATACACATCACTGTGTTATTTTCTAACCATTTTTTATCTTTTCATTGTTTTCTTTTTTTATATCTATACCTTGTAGTTGAACCTCCAGGTACTAGTGGAGTTGTTTCCTCCAATGCTGATATATTGGATATCAGCTCACCTTTTTCACTTATTTTGTTTGTGGATGTAGTCATATCATTGCATATGTAACTTTATCATTGCTGATTCTGTTTGCGAGATATTTTGGGTGGGGAGGCCATTACCCCTTTATACACTCTTAGGATTATCATTAGTGTATTTGATATACATCTGTGGAGGTCACTATCTCCTTATTCATCCTAAACAACTAATACCAACACTATTTACACATATCTCACGATTGTGCACTTTTATTTATCTTTTATATTACTACCAGTATTTTTTAGATGATATTACTTTTTAGCGCCACACTTTATTATTTTTTTTCACACCTAAATCTATCTCTCTACCCCTCAGCTCACTCCATCAGTCTCCTCACACATCACTAATTTACTCACAGATATATCACTCTGGATGTCAAACCACTTCCTCAAACTCAACCTTTCCAAAACCGAGCTCATATCATCTCCTCCCCCACCTGCCCCTTTCCCTGACTTCTCTGTCAAGATCAATGGCACAACCATCAACCTATAACCACATGCTAGGTGTTATCCTGGACTCTGAAATCTCCTTTTGGCCCCACATCCAATCACTTTTTAAAGCTTCCGCCTCCACAACATTTCTAAAATACGCCCCTTCCTAACCAATGACATCTCAAAGCTCCTGATTCACTCCCTGGCTATCTCTTGCCTTGACTACTACAACTCCCTCCTCATGGCTCATCTTTAAATAGGCTTTCCCCTATTCAGTCCATCATGAATGCTGCTGCCAGACTCATCCACCTTACAAACCACTCAGCGTCTGCTACCGCTCTCTGCCAATCCCTCCATTGGCTGCAACTCACCTAACTAATTAAATAAAAAATACTAAGAATAACTTACAAAAACAATCCACAACTTGGCCCCCCAGCTACATCACTAACCTAGTCTCAAAATGCCCACAAAATCGTTTTCTTTGTTCCTTCCAAGACGTCCTGCTCACTAGTTCCCTTATCGTTTCCTCTCATGCTCATCTCAAGGACTTTTCCAGAGTCTCTCCCATCCCTTGAAATTCCCTACCCCAATCTGTCCGACTGTCTCCTACTCTATCCATGCTTAGGCTATCCCTGAAAACTTTTCTCTTCAGAGAAGCCTATTCTGCCTCCACTTAACAACTGTACTTTTATTTTCTCCATCAGTTCATCCCCCGTAGTTATTAACTTTTGTATCACTTAACCCTCACTTTTAGATTGTAAGCTCTAATAAACAGGGTCCTCTGATCCCTCCTGTATTGAATTGTATTGTAACTGTACTACAAAGAGAGGGGAAGGGAGGGAGACAGCGTGACAACTCCGGTGTAGTCAGTTCCAAGATGGTTTAATTACTCTCCCTTCCCCTCTCTTTTTGAGTCCCACCTCCTTTTTGACAGCAGCACCCCTAGGTTGTCAGTTCCTTTTGTCTAGCTATAAGGCTACCCGGTCGTAAAGCCCCCCCCTCCCCCATTTTGGTCTGTATTGTCTTTGTTTATTTTATGGATTGTTTTTTAACTCCACTATTCACATTTCTCATGAGTGGTTGAGCACTGATAACCTAGCACGATTCTTGGTGTTGGGGAATAATAATAATTTTGTAACTGTGCTGTGTGCCCTAACGTTGTAAAACACTACGAAAACTGTTGGTGCTATATAAATCCTGTATAATAATAATAAATATGCTAAGCTACAGCTTTCATAAATGCTGCAGTTTTGTTTATTTATATGGTCACGGAACTCCCCAATTTTCATCCTTTCCATAGATGTTATTAAAAAGCTAATATACATATTATCTGAGATAATCCTAAAACCTTAATGCAGCAATTATGTTATATCTTATAATAGTCTTCAAACTGTCTGACAGATTGATAGATACAGACTGTGCAGCAAACACTGAGGGTAGGGTAGTGACAGCATTCGTACATAATACTTAGGTTCTCCACAACATGTGCCAGGATGTGAGGCTTCCTGTACACACTAAGTAGCATTTGTTTTACAGTAAGGTCATTGCTTACATCACATTCCTGTTTTTAGGCTGTAATGCAAATTTTGCAAGTTACTAGCATATAATAGTTGCCAGTAAGTGATAATGTCAACAGTTGAGCTGCTGTGTTCATTTGGCTCTTTTATAAGGTGCAGCAGAGGACTTTCTAAACAGGGGCGTAACTACCACCATAGCGACCCATGCGGGCGCTATGGGACCCGCAGCCGAGTGGGGCCCAGTGAGGATGAGAGCACCGCCGGCACAGTCTCCCAGCCAGGGGAAGAGAGAGGAGAGGAAGAGGCGAGCTGTCCCTATCAGCAGAGAGCTGAATTGCCAGATTTATTAGCTTTTATTAGAACTTCCAGTGTTCCCGGGGCTCACGTCACATAGCTCCACCTCTTGGCCCAGCGGGACATGTGACGTCATCAAAGGCGTCGGGCCAAGAGGTGGGGCTATGTGACGATGAGCCCCAGGAAGACAGAAAACTCAAATGAAAGCTATTACAGCTGGCAATCCTGCTCTCTGCTGATCCGGGTGGCTTGCCTCTTCCTCTGCATAGGTGAGGCTGTATGGGGCACAGGTCACGCTGTATGGGGCACAGGTCACGCTGCATGGGGCACAGGTCACGCTGCATTGGGCACAGGTCACGTTGTATGGGGCACAGGTCACGCTGTATTGGGCACAGGTACCGCTGTATGGGGCACAGGTCACGCTGCATGGGGCACAGGTTACGCTGCATGAGGCACAGGTCACGCTGCATGGGGCACAGGTCACACTGTATGGGGCACAGGTCACGCTGTATTGGGCACAGGTCACGCTGTATTGGGCACAGGTCACGCTGCATTGTGCACAGGTCACGCTGTATGTGGCACAGCTCACGCTGCATTGACACTAGGGCAGCTGTGGGGGCGCTGTTTGCAGGGGGGCCCCATACAACATTTTGCTATGGGGCCCTGCTATTTCTAGTTACGCCCCTGTTTCTAACATATGTTTGGTCCTGCCTTCTGTCAGAAGACACAATCATACTGTAGAATTCCCAGCAAAAGTAGAAAAAAGTGAGTTAAGAAGAATTCTGTTTAGTTTGAGTAGTGAATTAGTGGAGAAAGTACAGGGTGTAATGAAAGGGTTGTGGTGGAAGGAAAGTACCCCTAAAATTTATCACACATATAAAACATACCTTATAGTCTGTTTTTTGCATGTGTTCCAACAACCAGTTGCACTGACCCATTATGAGAACTGTTTTCCAATTAAATACTAGTTAATAGATTAGATAATCTGGAGTTAAGCTGGCAATACATTATACAATTTTCCTATTCCATTTCTTTTGGATTTACCTTCAACTATGTAGTACAAGGGCCTGCCTGATTGCATGGAAATCAAAAGTGTTAAGGTTTGACCTCATATTATATGGTTTTGGTTGATCCAAAGGAAAATTGTACAATAAAATTGTATAATGTATGGCCAGCCTTAGGCAGCAGAAGCCAAGGGCTGGCATGGTAATATTAACAAGATGGCATCTCTGGCAACATCAGTTCCATAATATCCAGTGAGTCATCCTCCAGTAGTGGTTTGTGTGTTTTGTGTAATTTATTTACTTAGATAGATCTTTTATATTACAGGGATTAAAGCTGGATAAGCCATACTCAGCTATAGCAGGAGGAATAAGTGGCGGTGGAGTTAAGTGGCAAAGTTACCACCATCTACTCCCAACTTAAACACATGTTTTTAATTGACTTATGTTGGATTATTCTGGTTCTTGAAAATGTATTGTATTATTATTATTATTATACAGGATTTATATGGAGCCAACAGTTTGCGCAGCGCTATAACATGAGGGCAGACAGTACCATTACAATACAATTCAATACAGGCAGAATCAAAGGGCCCTGCTCGTTAGAGCTTACAATCTAGAATGACTCATTGTTAATACCCCGATTCATTTGGACACAATTAACAAGGAGTTTTCATTGTAGCCCTTTACATTTTATTCAACATAAGTTATTTTTGCTAAAAATGATTTACATCAAGTCCCATATACTTTCTTAAAATTAGGTCAATGTTAATCTGGAGTAAATGACTGAAGATTTAAAGTAAATACAGTAAAATGCTGATAGACAGTGCTAAAGCATTCAGTCCTATGCCTTACAGTTGCTTTGAGAGTCACATGTTCATCAATTATTTATGTTTTTTAGGGAGCAAAACAATACAACCAGTGTCATAGATGATATCTGTGTCAGAGAATACACACAAGGGGGTAAGTAGATGAATGAACACATTAGCCATATAGGGATATAGGACCATGTCATGATAGCACCACAATTATTTTCTGGAAAGTGAACTGAAAAATCACTATATTTAAAATATTTGCGTGAAACCATAGGCAATCAATTATTACATTAACACATGGAACAAGATTACATTGGTGGGCATGTCCTATTGTTCATTATCAACAAAAAAAACAGCCAATTTATGTCCTAGCGGGCAATGTCCAACAGACTGTTCAGACACTACAGAGGTTCCAAGTGGACCCTAAACCTCCAGAAATCATCACTGGAACTGATTTGCTTGGAGTGATGAATTGAAGTATTTGGGCCTCATCCAAGGTTTTTTCCACAGACAAAATTACAGATCCTAAGCTTACATGTTTGGACTCTTTAGTCCAGCAGTCAACCTGCCTTCTGCTTGTGCACAAGGGTCTTGGGCCTTATGGTAGCCTCCTTTGAGGCAGTCTCATTTGCCCAATTCTACTTCAGACCGTTACAGGTCAACATTCTGTCTGTGTGGGACAAAAAACATTCTCTGGACCATCGCATTCGCCACTCACTGAAGAACAGCTCGGCTCTGAACTGGTGGCTCTAGAGTATTCCTTCCCTTGGTCTAGAAGCTGCTCATGACTGATGCCAGCCTGACAGACTGGGGTCCTGGACAAACGTTCGGTGCAAGGGACTTGGTCCCCAGCGGAAGCTCTGTTGTCCCTTCGACACTGGATCTCTCAGCTGTAGGGTTACCCAATCTGCATTTAGTTGGACAATGATGTGGCTATAGCTTAAATCAACCTTCAAAGAGAAACCAGAAGATTTAAGGCTCTGAGGGAAGCCAATCTGATTCTGGCTTGGGCAGATCATCAGTTCTAAATCCCAGGAATTAGAAAAATTACAAAGCAAGATTGCAGATTTTCAGAAAGAGATTTTTCCTTTCAATGATACACCACTATTTGGCAATTTGGATGTGAAACTGAATGAGAAACCATAGGCAATCAATGATTACATTAACACACTGAACAAGATGACATTGGTAAGCATGTCCTATTGTTCATAATCAATATAAATTCATTATGTCCAATAATTAAAGTCTATGTAAATTTAATCTCTATTATCTCATAGAGGATTTACCATGTTAATGTAATTTCCAAAACAATTTTCTTTCGATTTAAATTTACAGCTTCCATTAAACAAATACCTGGTAATCCTGCCATGACGATGCATTTCTTTATTACAGGTATTTATATAGCGCCACAATTTATGCAGCACTTTACATATATATTGTACATTTACATCAGTCCCTGCCCTCAAGGAGCTTACAATCTAAGGTCCCTTACTCACATTCATACATACAAATACTAGGGCCAATTTAGACAGGAGTCAATTAACCTACCAGCATGTCTTTGGAGTGTTGGAGAAAACTGGAGTGTCCGGTTATTTAGCCCTACCTGTTACAGGGTGACAACATTGTTTTGATAACAAAAAGGTTCACAATTTAATATCGTTTTTCCTCCACAGCAGTAATTTGCATGAAAAAACTTACAAATCATAGGGTATGTAAAATCATTAATTATAAATATGTTTATTGATTCACCTCAAGTCATAAACCAGTTACAAGTCTTAACAAACTGTACAATGCCATCCAGACCAGGCAAACCTACCACCACCCTTCACCGTGCCCATTTTTTAAAAATTAAATAACATACAGTTGTGCTTATAAGTTTACATACCCTGGCAGAATTTATGATTGCTTGGCCATTTTTCAGAGAATATGACTGATAACACAAAAACTTTTCTTTCACTCATGGTTAGTGTTTGGCTGAAGCCATTTATTATCAATCAACTATGTTTACTCTTTTTAAATCATAATGACAGCATAAACTACCCAAATGACCCTGATCAAAGGTTTACATACCCCACTACTTAGTACCGTGTATTGCCCCCTTTAACATCAATGACAGCTTGAAGTCTTTTGTGGTATTTGTGGATGAGGCTCCTTATCTTCTCAGATGTTAAACCTGCCCATTCCTCTTAGCAAAAAGCCTCCAGTTCCTGTAAATACTTGGGCTGTCTTGCATGAACTACAAGTTTGAGATCTCCCCAGAGTGGCTCAATGATATTGAGGTCAGGAGACTGAGATGGCCACTCCAGAACCTTCACTTTATTCTGCTGTAGCCAATGACGGGTCGACTTGGCCTTGTGTCTTGGATCATGGTCATGTTGGAATGTCCAAGTACGTCCCATCCGCAGCTTTCTGGTTGATGAATGCAAATGTTCCTCCAGTATTTTTGATAACATACTGCATTCATCTTGCCATCAATTTTGACCAAATTTCCTGTGCCTTCGTAGCTCACACATCCCCAAAACATCAGCGATTCACCTCCGTACCTTTCATCGTAGGCCTTGTTGACTCCTCTCCAAATGTAGCATTTATGGTTGTGGCCAAAAAGCTCAATTTTGGTCTCATCACTCCAAATGACTTTGTGCCAGAAGGTTTGAGGCTTGTCTATGTGCTGTTTGGCGTATTATAAGTGGAATACTTTGTGGCATTTGGGTAATGGCTTTCTTCTGGCGACTTGACCATGCAGCCCATCTTTCTTTAAGTGCTTCCTTATTGTGCATCTTGAAACAGCCACGCCACATGTTTTAAGAGAGTCCTGCATTTCACCTGAAGTTATTTGTGCATTTTTCTTTGCATCCTGAACATTTTTCCTGGCAGCTGTGGCTGAAATCTTAGTTGCTCTACCTGACCGTGGTTTGGTTTTAACAGAACCCCTCATTTTCCACTTCTTGATTAGAGTTTGAACACTGCTGATTGGCATTCTCAATTCCTTGGATATCTTTTTATTATCCTTTCCTGTTTTATACAGTTCAACTTACTTTTTCCCGCAGATCCTTTGAAAATTCTTTTGCTTTCCCCATGACTCAGAATCCAGAAACATCAGTGCAGCACTGGATGAAAGATACAAGGGTCAATCAGGAGTCCAGAAACTCACTGACCTTTTATGCACATACACTAATTACAAGCAAACAGGTCACAGGTAAGGATGGTTACCTTTAATAGCCATTCAAACCCCTTTGTGTCAACTTGTGTGCATGTTATCAGGCCAAAATCACCAGGGTATGTAAACTTTTGATCAGGGTCATTTGTAGTGTCTGCTGTCATTATGATGTAAAGCGTTTGTTAACCTAAAATAAAAAATGGATCCTGCTCCTTTAAAGCATGGTATATGACAAAGTGCTTGTCCTGTGTCATGTGGCCCCCTATAACACCTAAAAGACCTGGCTGATCCCACCAGTTTCTCCCCACCCCTCTGTAAACTGGCCACAGTGTGTCATGACTGCTGAAACCAGGCACTGTGGTCAGTTTACCTGTCTCTGTCATCAGCTATCTGCTCTCCTCTATGCTCCTGTGTCCTCCTCCCCCCTCCCCTCTCTGTCGGTGTGTGAGCCCCCCCCCCCCCGCTGCTCTCATAACACTAACCTCTATACACCATCCACACTGCCTCCCATTGCAATGTCCCCCACTGTGAATGATTTATAAATCTAAATGCTGTAAATACCTAATTTAAGAGCTGAGATTGCGACCACATGACCAGCCAGCTCTCTCCTCCTCTCCTCCTTCCCTCCAGACTGACATCAGCAGAGGAATCTCAGCCCCGCCCGCTGCATTTCTCAGAGGAGGTAAGGAGAAAGCTAGCCAGTCATGTGATTGCAATCTCAGCAGTGAAATGAGGTATTCAGCATTTTTATAAATCGCACACAGAGGGAGATACTACAATAGGAGGCAGTGCTGATGGTGTATACAGGTTTGAGTGGCTTAACAACCACTTTAAAAATAGTAAACACAGTTGATTGATAATAAATGGCTTCCGCCAAACACTAACCATGAGTTAAAGAAAAGTTTTTGTGTCATCATTCATATTCTCTGAAAAATGGCCAAGAAATCATAAACTCTGTCAGGGTATGTAAACTTATGAGCATAACTGTATATGCCTGACAGGTTCAGGTAAATGAAATGCATAATTTGCATAAAAACCTGCCAAACCCTCTGCAATGTCAGTGTATAGAAAAGAAAAATACAAATTGAGAGTATTAATTTTTCAAAAGACTTAGTTAACTTGACTATAAAGCTATATATAATTTTTATTTTTAGAACATATAAGGCTGTTATTTAGCGCATATGTTTTTTTGTTTTTGTTTTTTAAGCTGACAAATGAACAAAATTGTAAAAGTAAAAAGTATTTCAATATCAATATGCTTTCAAAAACACTTTCTAGTAGAAAAGTAGAAAGTAAACGTAGGTGATAAATTTCATGTAGGTAACTGAATATTTTCAGAGTTGTAAGCTTCTGAAAACTCTTATTTTATTTGTTTTTGAAAGCTTGTACCCCACTATATACTGTATATTCTTATTCATTCATTAGGGGACTCAGAGACAGAGGGTTATTCAGCTACCTTTAGGAGATTGGACACTAGTAAACAGAGCTGTTGGAACAGCCCAATGCAACCCCTTCCACTCCCATCATGCATATTTTTTTGCTAGTGTCCTCTCTGCCAAAAGAAGCAACCCCATCACTTTTTCTATTTTTCAAGATATATTTTTTCTTTAAGCAATATTCTTCAACAGCTGCAGAGCTTAAAAGTGCTCACTATTGCAGATTTCTGGATTGGCTAGTATTCAGCATACCTGTGCCCCGCTGGGAGGAAGACTTGGGGACCAGCCTGTAATGTGAGGTACAGACACTGGGCTCTGTTAATAGCACGCTCCAGACTCCTGGCATACTGTGTGTAGCTAGCCACAGAACACATTGTAGGTCCAGGAAAACTGCACCCATCTAGAGGAATCCTGTCCTTAAATACCCTTGTGAGATGAAGACAGTCTGGTGTGCACCGGATGCCCTATGGTGGCTGCTCCTTACCACATAAAATTTCCTTTGGTGAGTACTTATCCCTATTTTGTCCCTATTTATTAAGAACCGGCTGGTGTGTTTTCTGTATACTTATTTGAGTACTGCAACATTCTGGTGTTGCAACACTTTACTGTTTTGTCGTACGCACCCTGTATGTATGTATGTATGTGATCTGGACACAGATGGTATTACCCTTCTACTCTACAATTTTTGCAGGTACCTTAGCAGAGAGTCTTCTTCTCTCACTCACTTAGGTTTGTGGATCATAGCACAAAGGGATCCCCCCCCCGCGCCCCCCGTCAGCCTCACTGACTTATATTCTCTAACAGCGCAGAAGCAGTTCTTCCTTTAGGGACCTGATATTGACAGCCCTTCCCCCTGCTAGAGTCCACTCTGTCTTCAGAGCCTTCTGCTACATCTAGTGCACCCTCCTCCTCTACTGTCCTCTACCACCATGGTGCAGTTTATGGAAACATTTTCATTCATAATGGCCAACTTAGAAGACAGGGGTCACATTTGTTTTTGAAAGCTTGTACCCCACTATATACTGTATATTCTTATTCATTCATTAGGGGACTCAGAGACAGAGGGTTATTCAGCTACCTTTAGGAGATTGGACACTAGTAAACAGAGCTGTTGGAACAGCCCAATGCAACCCCTTCCACTCCCATCATGTCTATTTTTTTTGCTAGTGTCCTCTCTGCCAAAAGAAGCAACCCCATCACTTTTTCTATTTTTCAAGATATATTTTTTCTTTAAGCAATATTCTTCAACAGCTGCAGAGCTTAAAAGTGCTCACTATTGCAGATTTCTGGATTGGCTAGTACTCAGCATACCTGTGCCCCGCTGGGAGGAAGACTTGGGGACCAGCCTGTAATGTGAGGTACAGACACTGGGCTCTGTTAATAGCACGCTCCAGACTCCTGGCATACTGTGTGTAGCTAGCCACAGAACACATTGTAGGTCCAGGAAGACTGCACCCATCTAGAGGAATCCTGTCCTTAAATACCCCTGTGAGATGAAGACAGTCTGGTGTGCACCGGATGCCCTATGGTGGCTGCTCCTTACCACATAAAATTTCCTTTGGTGAGTACTTATCCCTATTTTGTCCCTATTTATTAAGAACCGGCTGGTGTGTTTTCTGTATACTTATTTGAGTACTGCAACATTCTGGTGTTGCAACACTTTACTGTTTTGTCGTACGCACCCTGTATGTATGTATGTATGTGATCTGGACACAGATGGTATTACCCTTCTACTCTACAATTTTTGCAGGTACCTTAGCAGAGAGTCTTCTTCTCTCACTCACTTAGGTTTGTGGATCATAGCACAAAGGGATCCCCCCCCCCCGCGCCCCCGTCAGCCTCACTGACTTATATTCTCTAACAGCGCAGAAGCAGTTCTTCCCTTAGGGACCTGATATTGACAGCCCTTCCCCCTGCTAGAGTCCACTCTGTCTTCAGAGCCTTCTGCTACATCTAGTGCACCCTCCTCCTCTACTGTCCTCTACCACCATGGTGCAGTTTATGGAAACATTTTCATTCATAATGGCCAACTTAGAACACAGGGGTCACATGATTTCTTCTACACCATCTCCTCCACAGTCCAGCTCTGATTTTCCTACAGCTGCTGCTGCTTCTGTATAGTCAGCAGGAATTAAAGAGGAAATACCATCTTCCATTGCAGATGATTGGGTGCCAGGGAAGTCTCAGTCTACAGAGCTTACTCAAAAACCTAAGGATACTATCTTGGTTTTTGTGAATGCAGTACACATTTGTTTTGGAACTTTAGCTTTCGGTCTCCTCTGCTTCAAAGATTATCAGTCTGGGCTTCCTCAAGAGTTCTCAGCTGGCAAAAACGTTTCCTGTACATTTGTTCTTTTATAGCCTGTATTGTACATGGCATAGGAATTAGGAAAATTAGATTGTAGGTATTCAGAAAGAGGTTTTTCCTTTCATAGATACACCACTATTTGGCAATTTAGATGTGAAGCTGAATGAGTAACTTTATCAAATGGAAAAGGAGATTATAGCCAATAAAAAAGGGAATCTATTACCCGATAGATATAATTATAAGTCAAACAGCATCTATATTTGGAAAAAGCCTCATAAGCTTTCATAATCGCAGAAAACCTTCCCAATCCAGTAATCTCACTAGACGTGTAATATGCTCAAACGCAGAAAATGAGATTCTGGATTATACTATGGCTCCATCTGCATCAGGCTGATCTTTGAAGTCCATAATAAATATTAAGGAGAATATTTGTATTGCACTGGAGTCAGATTTAAACAGGGAGGTAGCGGTGGCACACAAGAGAAAGAAAACAGGAAAAGATATTCAAGAAAACCAAATGAGGAGGGAGAAGGAGTAGGGGGAGTAAATCATTACAGACTAAGGGGACATCATCACAAGTGACAAGCAATGTACCTAATCTGTCAAAAAGGGAATTATCAGAGGCAGACATTTCCTTACTTTCCAAGGGCGTACATTTTTTCGCAGTGAGACATGTTATTTTATTTAAGACTATATTAGATAAAATACATTTGCAAGGAATTTGACGCTCCATAAGCATTTACGATCCAATAGTTGGCAGTGTAGGAGACTCACAGGTTATGGAAGTAGAACAGAATTTGGGTTTTTAGGACCATTGCGCTATATGTGACTTGGAGGAACTAATAAGAGAGTCTGATGTTGGCTTGGGGGAGGGCACAGTGTACTGTACTGTGAAGGCTTCCTTCGGGGCAGAGTCTTTGATTTATTCTAAAAACTGGTAGAAATAGATCTGACTAGATTAGCACATAGTACAGTGAAAAATGGGTTTGCAATTACTGATAACCTTAAAGTGGAGTTCCACCCACTTTTACAACTCTTCAGCATCCCTCACTAAACTGTGCACTGTAAACGAATTGGATATATATTTTTTTTTTTTCTCAGCACCTACTATATATCTTCTGAATTAATTTTTCACTTCCTCCTCCCTGGCCATGGCCCATCGCATCATTTTCTGTTTGCAATGCCTTCTGGGAAGGGGCGGCAACTTCCTCTGACACTGCTGTTGCTATGGAAACCTGACCTGAAACCTATTAGATCTGCAAGGATGAGATCCAGGAAGAAATACAGTCTGGCTTCAGATGCCCACACTTAAGATGGCCACGGCCTGCTGTAAGTTTATAAAATAACAAACTACTGCTATAAACTAACAAAACAGACCTTAGTTTACAGACTAACTTTACTAGAATACATTAAGCTTGTGTATTATAGGGGTATTTTTATTTAAAAAGTATAATTTTGGCCGGAACATCACTTTAAGGAAAATGAGTGCCAGGCTTTGAAGACTCTTAGTGAAGGCCCTTACATAGTTATTAAAATCTCTGATAAGGATGCTCTGGTGGTAATCCAAGATTGCAGAACATATAGGGATGAAGTCCTCAGACAATTGTCTGCTGGGCACACTTACCTCAAATTAAACGGAAACCCTACAGTAAGATTTAGAGGTAATTTGACCACTCCGTCCGTAAAGGGGTAAATCAGGGTGCTTTGTCAAAACAGGAAGGAGAGGCCTTGATTCCACAAGCACCAGTTACTCCTGTCCCCATTTCCCCAAAACCCACAAGGGGTTAGATCCCTTTGTGGGTAGACCTATAGTAACTGGGATAGGCTCATTGAATGAGTGTATTGGTTTATAGGTTGATTACCAGCTTCAACCTTTAGTGAAAGATTTTCCCAGATACTTAAAGAGGAAGTAAACCCTGAGGGCTTTTACTTCCTTTCTTTGCCCCTGCAAAGTGAAAGCATACAAGCACATTATGTGACACCTGCAAAAGAAGCCTGTCCCCACTGCAGACCACATACATGTTCGCCCCTCTTCCTTCTGGGGCCGCGGACTCCGACTCTGTGACTTGCCAGAGCCATGTGACGTCACTGCCACGCATGCACGCAGGAGCCACCAGTCACGGCACTCGCTCGTGAAGAAACGTCACGGGGGCCGTTGTTTCACATCGCATGTGCCAATGAGATCATCAGCACAAAACACAGTAAATATCTCCTAAGCGGTGCATGTTTAGAAGATATTTACAGTACCTATTGCGTCATTCTAGGCTTACCTATAGGCACAACTTCCATAGAGAGGTTTACAACCTCTTTAACCACTTGCCGAGCGGCTCACGCGGATATACGTAGCAAAGTGGTTCGTTCCCGCGAATCGCCGTATGGGTACATCTGTACCTTTAAGGGCAATAGCAGGCAGGGGGGCGGGGAACCCGATGCACGTGGCTGGCGGGTGCATGCTCGAGAGCAGGAACAGTAAACACACAAATCCCTGTTCTGTCAGGAGAGAAGAGACATATCATTTGTTCCTACTAAGTAGGAAAAACAATATGTCACTTCCTCTAGTCAGTCCTATCCCCTCACAGTTAGAACACACCCAGGAAACACATATTTAACCCCTTTATCGCCCCCTAGTGTTAACCTCTTCCCTGCCAGTGACATTTACACTGTAATCAGTGCATTTTTATAGTACTTATCGCTGTATAAATGTCAATGGTCCCAAAAATGTGTCAAAGTGTCCAATCTGTTCGCCACAATGTCGCAGTCATGATAAAAAACACAGATCGCCGCCATTACTAGAACAAAAAAATAATAATAAGGAGGCCATAAAAATGCCATAAATCTTTCCCATAGCTTGTAGACGCTATAACTTTTGGGCAAAACAATCAATATACGCTTATTGTAATTTTTTTTTTTACCAAAAATATGTAGAAGAATATATATTGGCCTAAACTGAGGAAGAAATTTGTTTTTTAAAACATTTTTTGAGGATATTTATTATAGCAAAAAGTAAAAAAAATATAATTTTTTTTCAAACTTGTCCCTCTTTTTTTGTTTATAGCACAAAAAATAAATACTGCAGAGGTGATCAAATACCAACAAAAGAAAGCTCTATTTGTGGGAAGAAATGGACGTCAATTTTGTTTGGGTACAGCGTCGCTCGACCACACAATTGTCAGTTAAAGCGACGCAGCGCCGTATGGCAAAAAATGGCCTGGTCATTAAGCAGCCAAATCTTCCAGTCTGTAAGTGGTTAAGGGATATCAATATATGTCAGGAGCTGGTTTGGGAGAAAGGTGATATTTATCAATTCCCATTCCTTGGGTTTGGAAGCAGTGTAATATTATCAGTGATCACAGTGATTACACTCCAACACACATGGAGTATATATACTGTATATATTAGAGTGTCTAGAGTACCTGCTAATGCATAACTTTTTTCATTTGATGGTTATTTTTTACCTCCAAAGATGTGGAGCAGCTATGGGCACAAATTTTTCGCCTTTTGGATCATTTGAATGGTATTCATTTAAATGTTAAATGTACTGGACAGATCAATTATGAGAATGTTTATTTTCTTGATGTCACCCTCTGGCCTGGAGAAGGACGGATCATCACTGCTCTCTATAGAAAGATCCTCTCTGGCAACACTGTCCTGCGGGCTGACTCTGGGCATCCTGGTCACACCAGTGGTGGGCTACCAGTGGGCCAGTTTCTCAGACTTGCAGGATTTGTTACGATGAGGGGGACTTAAAAAATGAGGCTACATTTATGTGTAATCAGTTCCGCCAGTGAGAATATTCTGGGCCGTTATTAAGAAGAGCTGTTAATATAGATAGATCAGAACACAGGAGTCAGCTATTACTGGAAAGGGCTTGCAATACCACTTGTGACCACATACTGCAGTTTACAGCATGGAATATAAGAAAGTGAAAAGGATTATAGAATAATATTTATCCGTACTGCATGAGGATGAGGTTTATGCCCAAATCCTTTCTGAAGGTATTAGAACAGTTTCTCAGCAGGCTCCATCTTTTCATCCAGTATGTAGGAATAACCACTAAGAGGCTGCGAGATTGCCTCCATGATCACATCTATAATATTGAGAAAAAGCATTCCACTAATGTAAGACAACTTAATGATGTGCATGGGGGTGATCTCTCAGCATTGCAAATACAGAGAGTGGAAAAAGTTAGGGTCTCTAAGAGAGGAGGAGATTACTTCAGGCTGTTGCACAAGCAAGAAGTATATTGGATCTTTACTTTACAGACAAAGAGGATAGTAGTACATTTTTTATGGTAATACATCTTTGATTTAATCTTTTTTTGATTAAATTAATACATTTTATGGTTGTCCACAGGCTTTCTTATTTTATAATATGCTTTTAAAAATTGATCATTTGATTTAAATATTGTTTTTGTTTCTTTTTTTTATCTTTTTTGTTATAAGCAATTTTTGGAAATTTTATAAACAGATTTTGGAAGCTTATTAGAGAGGATGTAATATCTGATTGATTATCTCGCCTGAGTGGTCTGCCCGTGTTTGAATAACAGGTGCAATGGTCAGTTGGCCGGATCAGGTTATAAGGAAGCACTAAGCTAAGCTTGAAATGCGTACAGTTGCTTGCATACAGATACAGTTTATTATAAAGATACATTGAGAAGATCCTAGGTGTGCAGCTGTCTGAATTTCATTGTTATATGGCTTGGGCAGAACTTCATGTTCCAGCCTTGATTTAAGGGAATAGTATCTTCACCTGGAGGTGTTTCGAAAATTCTTTTGTAGGTGGGAATGCTGGATGTGGATCTCTTGACTTCTAGATTCAACTATAAGCTACCCAAGGTTGGATCTAGGTCCAGGAATCCTTTGGCCTTTGAAGTGGATGCCCTGGTGCCTCAGTGGGGTCAGGTAAACTTCCACTTTGGCTTTCCTTCTCTGCAATTTTTCCCTTCCCTCCTTCTTGGGATCAAGGCAGGGGGTGTTCTAGTGGTTCTCACAGCACCAAACTGGCCCAGGCAGATGTGGTTCTTGGATCTCATTGGTATCCTAACGGACTCGTTGCCTTCTCAAAAACAATTAATTAAACAGTATATTTGACTTGCTGTAAAATCCTTTTCTTAGAGTTCCTTAGGAGATTGAGATCCTACCGCTCTATTTTTAAAATTTTATTACAGGTACTTATATAGCACCGGCAATTTACACAGCTCTTTACACATATATTGTACATTCACATCAGTCCCTGCCCTCAAGGAGCTTACAATCTAAGGTCCCCTAAATCACACTCACACATACACATACACATACACATACTAAGGCCAAATTAGACAGGAGACAATTAATCCACCAGCATGTCTTTGGAGTGTGGGAGGAAACCAGAGTGCCTGGAGGAAACCCATGCAGGCACAGGGCAAACTCCAGGCAGGCAGTGCCATGGTTGGGATTCGATCCAACAACCCTAGTGCTTCAAGGCCGAAGTGCTAACCACTTCTATTCCCAGAGAACAAGGACTGGGACAGCTCATATCCTAGGTCAACTAGAGGTACGTGGAGGATGGAGGAGAGCACCAGATGAACTGTGTCTTGCACTGAAATATATTAGTTTTTTTAAAACTAAAAGTCACATTCAATAAAGATCCAATGTGTTTTGTGGGAGACCTCTAACCCCATCATTGGTTCTTAAAAAGTGCTGAGGAAAATGTATTCTAGGTCTCCAAATTGCAGCCTGTGGGCCCTGCCTACTCTATTCTTATAATCCACTCCTCTTATTGCATGCTACAAAACTGAGACCTGATAGGGGTGGAAGGGATTATGTTGGACTGTCCTCAAATTCTGGTTGCCAGTGTCAAATCTCCTGAAAGTAGCTGCATAACCTTACTTCTCTGAATATCCTTCTGTGCCCCCTAATAAACTCCAAGAAAATGATTGTACAATGAGGCAAACATCCTCTTATTTGACCACATAAAAAGACATTGCCTACATTTTTATTTTCCTAATTTTTACAATTTATCATATTACTAAATGCGTTTGTGTATACCGTAGGTTATAAAATTGGGAACTTTTGCAGACTCAGTTTCATATTTTGCATTAGATCCCATTATATTCTTAGGCCAAATTATTGTCAGATAAACTTCAAAATGTGAAGCTTTAACAACTTGGCTCAACATGTATAAAGCCTTTTCCTTATTTTATTACTATGTATGGTCAATGAACATGTGAACTTTTTGTGAAAATCATTCCTTTAAAACACTTTTCAAGATAGATTACAAAGTAACTTTTTAGGAGTTAAACTATTCTTCTAAATACTGGTAATATGCTTGTATGAAAAATACTTATTTCTTAGCACGTCTCATTGTTGCAACTATTTATCTTATAAGTCTGACAGAAGCAGTAAAGTTTTTGTTATTTGCCTTTGAAGTACTTGCTAAGAAAGGTTGCTTGTTAAGGATTTCAGGTCTCCTAGTATTTTTGATGTCCTGTATTATGTCTGGTAGCATGTTCTTGAATTCATTTTAATTTAACAAATTCATCTAACATCAAAGCAATTCTTTCTCCTATCCCTATGGAAAGATGATTTTAAAAAATCTGAATATTTTTTTTTCTTTGCATGTGCTTTATAAACAAGGTGTTTATCTGACCTTTGTCACATCTTTCTTTAACACTTCGAATTTCTTTCTCCTGCCACATTATTGTTGTAGCTTGTTTTGTTTCAAACTGGATCATTAACTGAACATTCACATTACTATTGTAAGAAAGACTGATATATCCCGTGTACTGGGGCTACAACATGAAGGGGAGCCGCCCCACCCACAGCTGCCTTCCCCTTACCACTGCTGCTTATTATACTGGATACATAGGCTTTTCCGGTCACAAAACCACACCTATTTTAACCCAGAAAGTTAGGAGCTCTTTGAAGTGGAAGCTTTTTTGCATTGCTTTATGTATAGAACTGAACAAACACATTACCATTTGTATCTGACATTTCACTTTAAACCTTAGGCCTCATGCACAGGTGCATATTAGGGAAGAAACATTCAAATTAACCACCTCAATACAGGGCACATACCTTCCTTCCCAGGCCATTTTTCAGCTTTCAGCACTGTTACACTTTGAATGACAATTGCGCGGTCATGCTACACTGTAACCATGTGAAATTGTTATCATTTTCTTCACACAAATAGAGATTTCTTTTGGTGGTATTTAATCACTCCTGGATTTTTTTTTCCTAAAATAAATAAATAAATACAAAATTAGAAAAAAAAGGTTTTTCCTAGTTTCTGTCAGTAAATTTTGTAAATAAGTAATCTTTCTCCTGCACTGATAGGCTGTACTTATGAGGTGGCACTGATGAGTCGGGACTTATGGGCACTGATTAGGTGGCACTGATGAGGAGGCACGAAAAACGCTGCACTTTTGGGCACTGATAGGTGGCACTGATATGTGGCACCGATGAACACTGATGGGTGGCACAGATAGGCAGCACTGGTAGGCACAGATAGACAGCACCGGTGGGCACAGATAGGTGGCATGGATGGACATTGATGGGTGGCATTGATGGGCAGCAGTGATGGGCAGCACTGATGGCCAGAACTGACTGGCATCACCAATGGTCACTGATTGCTGGCACTTGTGGGCACTGATTGCTGGCACTTGTGGGCACTGATTGGTGGCAATTGTGGGCACTGGTTGGCACTGATTGCTGTTGATCAGTGCCCTGATTACATACCTAGCTATCCCCTGTGAGACAATGCCGCTGATCAGCTCTCCTCTCCTCACACTCTGTTAGTGTGAGGCGAGGAGCGCCGATTACCGGCATCTCCTTGTTTACATGTGACCGGCTGTGATTGGACACAGATTGGGGGTCGTGCCGTGTCCTAGCAACATGGGATGGCCGCGCTTGATGTGCTACGTGCCTGTTCTGGGAGGCCGTCATATGACGTCCACCCAGAACGAAAGCTGCACTGTCCAGCCGTCATTTGACGGTGGGCAGGTGGTTAAAAATGCTCATTTTGGTGCAAAATTAGAGGCAATTCTCTGTATCTACAGGTGCATGGTGTTTAGAAGCGTATGCACGTAAACTCATTCTGCCGGCTAGACTATTCATTTATTCTAGCCAGTAGAATGCATTTATGTGCGTAAATTATGCCAGTAAGCTTCTCTCTGAATGCAGGTTTGGGACATTTTTTTATTCCCCTGAACACTGCTCTAAAATAAAAATCTAAACAGCACAAGGCACATGTACACGTTGGCTAACATAGACCTTAATTCAGAGGCATTAAAAAAATGAAAAATGCCTTTAAAAGAAGCATTTTTTCTGCCCATGTCCATTAGACCTTTATTTTGAATATACATTTTCAACTTCTTGGTATAATTACAGAAACACTTTGTCTTGTAGGTTGCTCATAAATTAGTTTTGTTTTAAAGGCTAAAGCCATGTACACATGACCGGACTTTTCGACCGGACTGGTCTGATGGAACGAATCTGTCGGACAATCCGACCATGTGTGGGCTTCATCGGACCTTCAGCGGACTTTTTCTGTCGAAAATCAGACAGACTTTAGATTTGGAACATGTTTCAAATCTTTCCGATGGACTCAAGTCTGGTTGAAAAATCAGTTCGTCTGTATGCTAGTCCGACAGACAAAAAAGGACTCAAGGGCAACTATTGGCTACTGGCTATGAACTTCCGTATTTTAGTCCCTTCATACGTCATCACGTTCAAACCAACGGACTTTTGAACGGACTTTAGTTAGTTCGTTCGTGTGTGGGCAAGTCCGGTCGTTCAAAAGTCCATTGTAACTTCGCCGAAAGTCCGTCGGAAAGACTGTTGTACCTTTGATGCTGAAAAGTCCACTCGTGTGTACGTGGCATTAGTTCACCTTTTAAAAAAATATATATAAATGCACATTTTTTTGCACATAAAAAAATGTACATTTGTTATTTATTCTAAGGAGCCTGCAAAGCATTACACCCCCAATCAGCAGAACGCGGGTGCAATCACAGGATCCTGCAGTTTCTCAGCATAGCTGTCTGCCCATGCCTCTTATGGACAAGCAGTTACCTGAGAGCAGGAAGATCAATGAACTACCAGAGTGCTCACCAGCACCTTCATAGTTCATCGATAACTACAAGCCTTCAGCTGCTGATGGTACTTGGAGGCATTCGTTCACAGGAAACTCTGAAGGAATGACACAGCAATGTGCGTGGAGCTGTTTCTAAATTGTGACAGCGGGTGCGGAGAGAAGATCCCCTTTCTACTGTCCCAGGGATCGGGAATGGGGCCGCAGATGCTGAAATGTTACATATTCCCCACTAAAAACAGGTAGAACATGTAACATGTTCCAAAGGTGAACTTATTCTTTAAAGGGTAAGTTCACTTTTACAGAAAATCTGTAAGGTGAACTTACACTGGACCCCCTCCCCATCCCTCCCGGTCCCGCTGACCTGGAGTCCTGTGATCACCCGCTGTGACACATCGGGTCGCCGCTTTACTGGTCAGGGGATTTGAAATTCAAGCGGCTTAATCTCCTAAACATACCTCATAAAAGTATGTATAGAAGGCAATCTAATTGGTCGGCACCGTCACATGGATGGTGCCAACCAATCAGGACCTGCCTAGCCCATCCTGTCGGCACTGGAGAAGAGGAGAGAAAGCCGAGGGGATTTCAAATCCCCTGACCTGTAAAGTGGCGACCTGATATGTCACAGTGGGTGATCACGGGTCTCCAGGTCAGCGGGCTCAGGGGGGACGGGGTTCGGTGTAAGTTTACATTACAGATTTTCTGTAAAGGTGAACTTTCACTTTAACTGCCAGCAGGTTAGAACACATTATTTATTGTTTTAATTTTAGCACACAAACAACAGTTGGCTCTCCTTTACTTAAAGTGGAACTAAACTGCATCTGAGCACCACAAACCTGAAATGTTATTTAATTAATTTTTAATATTCAAAGCAAACTCCCCCATTCATCCATGACTCCATTTTTTATATTGTTAAGAAATCACTTTGAAAAATATTTCCCTAGCATTTCTAGCCGTGGCCATCTTATGTAAGGGTAGATGATTTATGTAGCATTTACTTCCTGGAATCCATCTGCTCTTAGCTCAGGCATGCATGTTTGAGAGTGTGAGAAAGCCCCTTCTCCAGATGAAAGAAATAAATGCCCATGAAGACTCCTGGGATGGGATGTATGACATCCCGCTTTGACTACTGCAGCTCTCTCCTCACTGTCCAACCTTTAGGCTTCATGCACACCAGCTTTTTCATAAGCTCAAAAAAAGCTAGAAAAAATGCTGAATGAAAAATGCTGATAATAACATTTTTGTGATAGCTTCTAGAAGCATTTTAGTAGCTTTTAGAAGCATTTAGGAACATTAGCATTTTATTAACGTTTTTGCAGTACGTGAAAAAAAAAAAGCTAAAAAACTGTTAGTAGCATTTTAGTAGCATTTAGAAGCAGTTAGGAGCATTCAGTATTTTTTTTCTGCTGAAAAAACGCTCCAAGAAACTCTACAAAAAAATGTTCTTCTGCTCCTAGACACTGAAGCTCAAAAAATGCTAATAGCATGTGTGCATGGACACATAGGATAACATTATGAAGTGTAGCAGGGCGTTGCCTTGTCAGGGTCTAGAAGGAGGTTGTGACCCTGAATTCTCATCCGGACTGGTTGAGGGGCTCCAGGGAGCTTGTAACATAAAGAGGAAACTGGCCTTTCAGTTTCCTCAGTGTTTCTTAAAGTTCATTTTGGTACCTGGAGCCTGGAGATTTCAAAGTGATCTGGGTGGGATAAAATCTCCAATCCTGGGTCCAGGTATTCAGAACAGCCAGCATATTGATTGGTCAGGTGTGTGCTGGGCTTTTAGTAGTAACCTGACTATGGTTCTGAGCTCCACACCAGTAGACAGGAAGTCTGGCCCAGGGGTCAGGAGGGCTCCACGTGGGAGCCAGTGCAGCAAGAGGCTTCTAGTGGTGTGCACCAAGTTGGTCGGTGAACAGTCTGTAGGAGACAGACAAGGGCCTGGAGTGTAAGGCCAGAGCCAGCAGTGCTGCAAGTGAGAGCCAAAAGTGCTGAATGTCATTTGTGTTGAAGGAGAAGGAATGCTGAAAACCCCTACGAGGGAAACCTATGTTTATGTTTGCTGAACTTTCTTGTAGCCTCCCTGAGGGTTTTCCCGAGTGTGGCTACAGTGTCAGCACCATTAGCGGTAACACTCTGGATTACATAGCAGAATCCTGGTGCAGTGTTATTTACCTTGTCCCCAGGATCCTGCGATGTCCCCCTGCGCTGCCTGCGGGCTCTGTCTCCTCCGAAGCCTCTCTGTGCCAGGCTCCGTTCCCTGCGAGTGTCGCAACGCAGGGGGCGGAGCCTGGCGGCAAATTCAAAAAAAGGGTAAAAATCATAACACATACAGTACTGTAATCTTACAGATTACAGTACTGTATGAAATTATTTCACATCCCTTTTGTCTCCAGTGCTTTGTCCAGTGCCCTGCATGCAGTTTTATATTATATATACTGTTCTTTCTACCTGGAAACTTGAGATTGTCCATAGCAACCAAAAAGTGTCCCTTTACGTCAAAAGTGGCTTTAGACCAGCTAGAAAACAGCAATAGTAAATTAGAACACTTGCAGAATTGAGCGATAGTGAATCGTGGGGAAATGTATTTTATTATTATTATATTATTATTTTTTTTAATTATTTATATTTATTTATTATATTATAATTTATGTTTTTGTGTTTCAAACATCATCATACCCGGGATATCTACTAGACTCTTGGTGGACAGATTTAAGTGTGTTATTGTTAAGAATTACAGGCCTACAATATAAAACGCCAAATTTCCATGCAAAATAATTGTACCGCTTTCAGCACCTAAAATCCGAAATAATCATACCGCCAGGGAGGTTAATAAAACTGGGCAAACAAAGCCCTTAAAAGAAGAAACAGCGAGTGGCGGTGTCCTTGAAGTTCTACACTTGGAGTGAACCCCTTACAGTAGCTTCTAGCTAATGCTAATAACAGCTAGTCTATTATGAATCCTAGACTCCGCTCCTTCTAAAGCCACGTACACATGAGCGGAATGTCCGACAGAAAAAGTCTGACAGAATCTTTTCATCGTCTATTCCGATCGTGTGTATGCTTCATCTGCCTTTTTTTTTCGAAAATTCTGACAGACCTAGAAATGGAACATGTTCTAAATATTTCCAACGGAACCAATTCCTATCGGGAAAACTGCTCGTCTGTATGCTGTTCCGACAGACCAAAAACGACGCATGCTCTGAAGCAAGTACGAGACGGAAACTATTGTCTACTGGCTGTTGAACTTTTTTTTTCTAGTCCCATTGTACGTGCTGTACGTCACCGCGTTCTGGATAGTCGGACCGTGTTTGACCGTGTGTAGGCAAGACCGCTTGAATGGAATTCTGTCGGAGTTTCGTCGGAGAAACCTTCGGAGTTTATTCCGATGGCAAAACCAGTTGTGCGTACGCGGCATAAGACTTCCTGCTCTCTAGCTCCCTTGTTACCTCCTCCCACGCTTGCCTCTAGGACTTCTCCAGAGCTTCTCTCATCTTCTGGAACTCCCTACCCCATATTTCTGGTAAGCTTCTACACTATGTCCACCTTTAGCCGATCCCTGAAAACTCACTTATTCAAGGAAGCCTACCCCACCTCCACCTAGGAGTTGTACCCGAGTCACCTCCATCAGATCATCCCCACAGCTATTACCTTTTGTACCACCTCCCCCTCCTATTAGACTGTAAGCTGCATGAGAGGGGCCCTCCTATTCCTACTGTATTGAACTGTTTTTTAATTGTGCTATTCCCCCTCTACCTTATAAAGCGCTGCACAAACTGTTGGCTTGATATAAATCCTGTATTATAATAATAATAATCATTTTGGCCTAGGCCAGAAACCAGGAAGCAACTGAAGAATTGTAAAAAAAAAGAAAAGTAAATATAATATACTTGTCTATCTATTTACTAAAGCTAGCAGCTTAAAGATAAACATTGTTAATGGTGATTTAGAGAGTTTAGTTCCACTGTATTTATTTATTTTTTAAATTTGTATATTCTTTTTAATTAAGTAAAGAATTCAGGTTTGACAATGAAATACATATATGACTGCAGTGTACACCATATCAGTATTTGGGATACATATCTAAATAATGAACAATATAGTTCAAATGTCACAAAAAATAAATGAAATAAAATAAAAATAACGTATACAATCAGTAATAAGTTAGATGAAATAGAAAGGAAAAAACAAATTCACTTCCTTTCCATTTATTCCTAAAATGTGTAAATAAAGGAAACAAAAGGGAAAAAGGGTGATGTAGGTTAGGGAACAGATGGTAAGAGACAAGAAATTAGTGAGCAACCAAAAATGTCATAAATCAACTGCTAGTTACTAGTAATGTTTTTTCCTTGTCTGAATTTTTAAAAGCATTCAACAGGAGCCATGTTTTATTGTAATTTTCATGTAGGTTGTGTAAGTAGAGGACTAGGTTTTCCATTTTATTAATATTTTCAACTTTGGAAATCCATAGTGATAGTGTGGGTGGATGTGGGTCTCTCCACTTCAAGTAGATACCAGATTTAGCAGCATTGATCAAATGCCGTAGGATCGAATTTTCGCAAGTTGTAATTAGTATTTCTGACTTATGTAGGAGGAAAAAAAATGAGTGGTCCTCGGTATTTCTCTCCAGAATTGTGTACGTTTCCGACAAGCCCAAAAAATATATGTAAAAGGTCTCCCCTGTGCTCCTGGCACCTCCAACATCGATCTGAAGTAGCAGGAATGAAAGTATGAAGAATTGATGGAGTCTGGTAGTTTTAACATTTTAACATTTTGCAGATTTATTTTGCAGAGAAAGGGCAATACATGACAGTATGCTGCCTTGGGTATGGCATAGATAGTCCAAAATAATTTTTTTTTTTAACAGAGCGATTTGAGATATATACTGCAGAGTGTGGCATGGCATCCAATAGTATTTGAGCAAAAAACGGAAAATTAAAATATCTTTTTAACTCTAGCATTTATATTATACTACATTAATATAGTATTTTACTCTAGCATATGTATTATGACTGTGTGCAATTATTCCCAGCCTTATTTATAATGGGAGGGATAACATTTATATGATGAAGTATATGTTGTATATGTTGTAAATCTAGAAATATGGGATGTGTCTCAATAATATATAAGGTGTGTCTATCCCTTCCTGAAAGCTGACATTGTTGCATCTCACTGGAAAGCAGTTCTTACAGAAAGTCCAGTGCTGGAAAACAAAATGAGACCATATCATTGTCTTTTCATGTTTGCTGTGTTGCTTCTTTGGGTGGATGTGAAATGTATGACTACAAAAAGCAAAATGAGTAAGTAAAATGACAAACGACTTTTTATATTATGAAACCGGGATAAGTTATGAGATTTAACATTTATTTCTGTAAGGTTTTTTTAATTTGTCATCTGCATAAATGTTGCCTCTATTTATACACACATCAGTGACAAGTCAAACTTTGTTTTACAAATTAAAAACAATAATAAATTAATCTTAGACACATTCTAAATAAATATAGACATTATGTGCAAAAAAAGCTTCTATTTCTACAGTAGCTCTGCAATATTAGCATTGTTGTTGCTTTTATGACATAGATATATGAATCAGCCTAATGTGATATTTCTAAATCCATCAATAATAAAAAAAAAAAAAAGATTACTCTTTAAACTGATTTAAAATAAAGTTACCATATTAAAACGTCAGTGATAAAACAATGTTGTGATAAGAGAATGGAAACATCTGCTGTTGGTAGGAACCCTTGACCTGTAATTTTGTTGCTTTACAGAAAAAGTTCATAGTTTAGAATTTCAAAACAGATGGCAGAAGCATAACCACAAAGATCATTTTACATATATACTGTATGTTTGATTTGTACATCCAGCAATATGCATTAGCAGAGAGGTTATGCATCACCCCATTTATAAGAATAGGTTTTGTAAACAGGAGCTTGGAGGAAGTAATGTAGAGAGAGTTATCAGCTGGGGCCTTTGTGACACTGGAAGTCTTTTTTTTTTTTTTTTTCAGAATTATTATTACTTTAAAAGGATTGCATTAGTGCATTGGTTCTTTTATACACAGGAAAAAAAAAATCATACATACAATTACTGTAAGAGTAAGAGTTTTAACAGCTATTTTCTGTGTTTAAATAATCATGCACACAATGCAATTTCTACAGTTAAAGCGGTATTAATCCCAAAACAAAAAAAAAAATATATTACAGTTTACCAATCCTATATCCACGTATATGTGGTGGCTGCATTTGTTTTCTGTTTTAGGGTTTTTCCCCTCTGTTTTCACCTAGTGATCTGGCCAGTAACACACCTCCTATATTGGAGAGCAACACAGGGGCACTGTTGGACAGCAGCATTGTCAGTCTAGGGGAGTGGTGTGTTATCTGTTCTAGCAGATTTAATTTGATTGTAGCCGTATTAGTGCAATTGTGACAGAGACAGTACTCAATTTTCTCTAGCAGATTTAAATACACAAACTTCAGGTCACACTGCAGTTACACAAGCAGTTACAGCACCATTTTTCTTTTGGGATAAGGGTTTTTGCAGAAATAAATAAAAGCTGATCATTGAAGTACCCTTGTCAGTGGTAAGTGGTTTTGTGTGAACTCTCTAACTGAAACATTTGCATGAGAGCTTGTTCTGCTGAAAAACAGCAGACTTACCATTGGGATCACCAGATGAAAAGCAAAGAAAATCTAAAAAAGAAAACGAATGCAGCCACCACATCTAAAATTTGTTTAAGATGCAATATAATAAATGTTTCCTTTTGGGTAAATGTAATTTATGCCTTTCGGTGAGTGCCGGGGGGGGGGGGGGGGTGCACATGATTTTGAAATCAGTAGTTTGCTTAGAGATTTAGGGACTGGACAATTGCTCACTCTCAACTGATAAAGCAATGTAAACAGAGAAGAGTAACAGAAAAGTAAAGGAGAGAAGGGCGTGTGGGTGGGGGGTGGGGGGGGGAGACCAGAGTGTCTACCCATGGCTGTACCTGTAGAAGGGCCAGATTGGGTTCAAGGAAATAGCTCCAGCATAGGTCACAGCAGCAGAAGGGTATCATCAAATTGAGGGAGAAGAAAATGGTGCACCCAGGATTGTCATAATTTGGTATAATGCTCGACTCTGTCTCATATAGCCGCCCCCAGATTGCATTGGATTATAGCCTTAGTGACTTTGTTTTTTTGTTTCCACTATGTTAAGAGTGCTAGTCTTCCAGGCTTTTGCAATAGTTTGTTTGGCAGCTGTAGTCACTTGGAGAAATAGTTTGTGTTCAACCAGTGTTAAGTTAAGAGGTCATGTGTTCAGTACAGCTGAGAGAGGATCTGGGGGCAGCTCAGCCACCATTAACGTGGAGTTGATCCGGTACACATCAGCCTAGATGTGCTGTACTATGGGACAGGTTCACCATATGTGGAGGTGGGTACCTATTTCATCGCAGCCTTGAAAGCATTTGGGAGAATCATTTGGTACATATTTAGCAAGCCTAGGGGGGACCAGATACCAATAGGTAAGGATTTTGTAATTAGCTTCTAGTGCTGCTATGTTCTGAACTAAAGACTTGGTGGCCGCCACGCTATGTGTTCTGAGAAGATCTCCAGGTCTCGCTCCCAGTGAGATGTATAGAAGGGTGGACGGGAATCTGGTTTGTTCAGCAATTGGTGATAGAATTGTGAGATGAGGCCTGGGGATCCTTCTTACAGGCACTTTTGAAGAAAGTGAGGTGACGGTAGAGGGTAGACAGGACAAAAAAGGGGGAGAAGAAGTGTCTTATTTGTAAGTAACAGAATAGTTCCAAGTTAGACAGGCCATGCATTTCCTGCAGGGTGAAAAAGGTTTTGAAGGTAGAGTTAGTAGTCAAATGGTAGAAACGCCAATACAATGGTAGAAAAGACCAGCAGAGCACCAGGCCTGAAACCAGGAAGGGGAGGCAATGGCTGGGTAAAATGCTCCATGCAGCTGAGAACAGATGGAATGTGATGGCTTATAAAAAAAGGGAAAAGGGGTATTTATAATTTTTTTTATATCTATAAAAAAATGT
The DNA here is from genome assembly GCA_037952925.1 of Lithobates clamitans. Lineage (NCBI taxonomy): Eukaryota > Metazoa > Chordata > Amphibia > Anura > Ranidae > Lithobates > Lithobates clamitans. The sequence continues at coordinate 3,445,985 of JBBGZY010001190.1, forward strand.
TTTGCGTTTCATTTCTATTTTAAGCTGAATGGGTTTTGTTTTACAAAGTGATTGTTTACAGTCACTTTAAGTAATCACCTTTAGTTCCTGGCATAGGGTGTGCCAGTGTCTTTAAATACATGTAGCTTTTGGCTGTGGACTGGAAATGAAAGAAAACAGGTTGCCAAGACCTTAAAAGCCAAGTACTACTACTTTCAATAACAGCAACTTTTGTATTTGGACTAAAAGTAAATTTTTCAGGACTGCGTTGTGCTGTTAGCCCAAATACAGCCCGTGCCACTGAACTTTGCAGCACTCAATGTTTTGTTATATACGACTGAACTGTTTCTTATGCCGTGTACACCCGGGCGGACTTTTCGACCAGACTGGTCCGACGGACCGAATCCGGTGAACAATCCGACCGTATGTGGGCTCCATCGGACCTGCAGCGGACTTTTTTGGTCAAAAATCTGACGGACTTTAGATTTGAAATATGTATCAAATCTTTCCAACGGACTTGAGTCCGGTCGAAAAATCCATTCGTCTGTATGCTAGTCCGACAGACGAAAACCCACGCTAGGGCAACTATTTGCTACCGGCTATCAACTTCCTTATTTTAGTCCGGTCGTACATCATCACGTACAAATCCGTTGGACTTTGGTGTGATCTTGTGTAGGCAAGTCTGTTTGTTCAAAAGTCTGTCGGAAGTCTGTCGGAAGTCCGTCGAAAGTCCGTCGGAAAGTCCGTCCGACCAGTCAGATGGAAAAGTCCGCCCATGTGTATGCAGCATAAGACTTCTTTTCTGTTTCCGCTGATTACTTAAAAACAAAGCAGCATGGATTTTTTAAAGATTTCCAGATTACTTCTGACCTTTTTACAACACTGTAGTCTAGTCTCACGTGTGACAAGATTCATTTTAAATGTTTTCTACAAACCATTAAACTCAGGAGACAACACAATATTACTACAAATTGTATCAAGCAAAAACACAGCTTCATAAAATAATAAACTGTACAAAGTTATTATTCCTGTCTTGCCTCTGCTGGTACAAATGTGATATAGTATCCTGTACACCGAGTGCTGATTTATAACAATTGTAACAATTTGAGTTTGTTTTCTCTCTTTATTTTTATCTGCAGGTAAACAAGGCTTATGTCCAAAGCCAGCTGTAATAAGAGATTTTACAACTCCCTGTGATAATAATTGTTCCAGTGACAGTGATTGCCCAGGGAAATTGAGATGTTGTGATACAGGATGTGGACACCAATGTGTCTATGGAGGTACAGTCCCCGACACTTACTGTTTCTCCCAGCGTTAGCAATTATGTGTGTCTCATTTAAGAGAAATGTTGTGTTTCTGCGTGTAACAAGTAATACTAGAAGGTTCACTGTGCTAATTAATAGTAACAGGAAATACTTGTACCTCTACATGAGCCAACATGATGTAAAGGCATAATAATTAACTGAAAGGAGGGTTGATGTTATTGTCTTGTTCTAAGTTTCACATATAATAAATAGCGAGTAGATTAGTAGGTCAGTACATGTACCAGTTTTATCTCAAACGAAAAATTGTAAGCTTGGTACTAACGAGACATTACATGAGCTTGTGGCCATACTTTAAATCAAGCAGTAATATATACATTAGTACTGTATAGTGTATATAGGTACTGTATAAAAGTGACAATTCAAAAAGGCTATTATTCTACTTGTGTATGGTGTGGCATTGAGGAGATTAAACACAAGCAGTAGTTGCATTTGCAATGAGTTGCACCAGTCCAAAACTGTATTATAGGGCATGGCAGCCCTCTTTTTTTTTTTAAAGGGATATTAAAAGGCAATTTTTTTTTGTTTAACCGCTTGCTGACCAGCTGCCGTCTTTATACTGTGGCAGGTTGGCACGGCTGCATAAATCGCCTTAGCTGTACATCGGCCGCTTTAAGAGCTCTAGGGGGCACGTGCGTGACACCGGAGCCAATGCGTGTGGCTAGCAGCCGTGATCTATTCCGGTGACCCGGGATCCTTCCAGAGAGATCCTCTTTCTGTCAGGGAAGTAGAGAGATCTGCTGTTCCTAGTGATCAGGAACAGCAATCTCTCTCTACTCCCTGTCAGTACACTGCCCCCACAGTTAGAAACACCTCCATAGGGAACACTTAGCCCCTTGTTTGCCCCCTAGTGTTTAACCCCATCCCTGCAAGTGACATTTATACAGAAATCAGTGGCTATTTTTTTAGCTCTGATCGCTGTATAAATGTCAATGGTCCCAAAAAAGTGTCAAAAGTGTCCGATCTGTCCGCTGCAATGTCGCAGTCCCACTAAAAATCGCAGATTTCCGCCATAACTAGTAAAAAAATTATAATAATAAAAATGACAAATATATCCCTTATTTTGTAGATGCTATAACGTTTGCGCAAACCAACCAATATAGGCATGCTGGTAAGGCATGTAGAACAGACAGCTGTTCGCACCGGCCAAAAGTGAGCTGTAAACCTACCAATTTCGGATGATTTCTGGACCGTCTGTACAAAGCTTTAATTCTATATTTGTCCTCAACTTCCAGAACAAGACCTTATCTAATAGCTACATAAAAAAAATCCCAAACACATAATTTTACTGTGAAGGCAACCAAAACAATTAATTCTGTACAAGAAAATTTTTTGGATATATTCAGTGAAATATTAAAATTTTAATATACTTTCTTTTAGTACGAACAGGATTCTGTCCATTCAATGATCTGGCAGATAAAGGAGATAAAGAAGAAAAACCAAAATGTTTTAGTGATTTTGATTGCAGGAAACCTGCTAAGTGCTGTGATCGAGGCTCATCAAAAGACTGCCTGCCTGCATCAAGAGGTTAGTATGATTTTGTATATTTGACTCTTCATGAAGTGGCTTTTTTCTTGACTTTTTACATTAATTTAATATAATTTTTACTTTTATATAATGTTAATTATACTTTACTGTAAGAGCGGCAAGGATGTGGAATTCCCTTCCACAGATGATAGTCTCAGCGGGGAGCATCGATAGTTTGAAAAAACTATTAGAGAAGCACTTGAACGACCGCAACAAACAGGGATATACAAGGTAATACTGACATATAATCACAAACATAGGTTGGACTTGATGGACTTGTGTATTTTTTCAACCTCGCCTACTATGTAACTATGTATCTATGTAATTTTAAATAATTTTATATACAATTCTTTAAACATGAAGTTCAAAGAAATGCTGTAACCCATAGCAGCCAGCCACAAATTAGATTTCATAATAATAACTACTAAATGAATGCACACTGAAGTCTTTTAAATTGTAACAGCAGATTTATGCCCCGTACACAGGGTCGGATTTTCCGATGGAAAATGTCCGATCGGAGCGTGTTGTCGGAAATTCCGACCGTGTGTGGGCTCCATTGGACATTTTCCATCGGATTTTCCGACACACAAAGTTGGAGAGCAGGAGATAAAATTTTCCGACAACAAAATCCGTTGTCGGAAATTCCGATCGTGTGTACACAAATCCGACGGACAAAGTGCCACGCATGCTCAGAATAAGTAAAGAGATGAAAGCTATTGGCCACTGCCCCGTTTATAGACCTACGTGTTTTACGTCACCACGTTTAGAACGATCGGATTTTCCGACAACTTTGTGTGACCATGTGTATGCAAGACAAGTTTGAGCCAACATCCGTCGGAAAAAATCCTAGGATTTTGTTGTCAGAATGTCCGAACAAAGTCCGACCGTGTGTACGCCCTATAACAGCGTTTGAAGCTCTTTGAATTGCCTAAAACCTGGGTTGTAGTTAAAATAGTGATGAGGCCCTTGTTTGAAATAGTCAATCCAAAAAGAGTGATTATTTGAAAACATGATTAACTGGCTAATAATCTCTTGGAGGGCCCACTACGTACCTAGAGACATTCTTTTATTGAAACCTCTATAGTACAGTATATATGCTTGCTGGAATAATAGACCTCAATGTCTTTAGTCTATTTTATTACGTGGTTTAAAAATCCAGAGGTAACATTATAAGCTGAGAAGCATAGAGGAAGTATTAAAATTGGGTAATTCAGTTTTTCTTTCACAAAAGTTTTATTAAGTTATATACGTTTAAGAAAAAAAAAAGAGTGACCGTTTGGAATGTAATTCGGTTTTTCAGCTATGCATGCTGTACTGCATAAGTCCACCCACTCCTTTCTTATCGCCAATCTGGGGATCCTATATTATACCTGCTGGTGTGATGCCAGAACACCCTCCTTGCTTTCACGCACCGAAAACCTGGTCCAAGTATTACCAAATGCTTCTTACAGTCTTCAAGGCTAAGTTCACTTTTTCAGACAGAATTTCACTTTTTTATAAAAAATGGAATCCTTTTGTAAATGATTATGATATCATGATATAATTTCTGCCCAAGATATTCCATTTTTCTCATCTCTCAGTTACCTTGTCTACAGAAGGTTTGAAATTTCATGTTTCTGTCTGATGTTACCCGTATACTATATTTGAGATTTAATATCTCTCCGATATGATTTGGGTTAAATGAGAGTTCTTTGACCATGAGTGAAAGCTTTAACACAATAACAAAAATGTATTGGTATATACTAAAGTAGGCCTAGGCTAATACACATCAAGCTATCTAATTGTACAGGAAAAGGGTAAAAATCATGGATTACATGAAGGAATACAGTATATTCCTTAAAACATTAATCTACAAACAGTAGGACAGAAAATACATAAGACCAACATATTTAGATGCACGTACAAGGGAGATTTCCCATATTTACTCTTCCCATAGAGGTTCCATTCACATGACTGCTCTGTTTCCCTCTCATCTAGTCTGTGTATATCATTACAGGCTGATGCCTCATTGGTTGGCATGGCGTGGCTCTGATTGGTGGGCATCCCTATTCCTGGTTAAAGAATGTCTACATCTCCAATCCCTATACTTTGCATAAGTCAGCCCTCTTTAATGCAAATCCTTGTGACTATTCTGAGCAGGAGATTAACTTGCCCTTTTCCCGGGAAGTTAAGATTGATTGCGGGTTGGCCTCCCTTCATTGCATATCCAAACATATGGGATCCTTTGAAGTGAATATGTGTGGAACAATGAGGTTTGGGTCCCATTGTTTTGATACACAAGCCTAGGCACCGAATTGTCTGGTCTAACAGAGACTTCTGTGAAGATCATATGTCATGCCCTACATAGATACAAGCTAAATGAAATATATTCATAATTACAATATTTTACAGCTATTAATAGAGATTTTACATAAACTCAAAGGCAACACTGAGTTGTAAAAAAATATTTTTGATTGCATCACTTCCTGTACTTAATCTGTCATTATTCACTGTGTTGCATCATAGAAAATTGTGTGCTTGGGAGTGTATTACCTGTCTGGACCACACATCTCTCATTACTATACCACTACTTCTTGGTTTAGTACAGCGCACTCTCTTCTTCTTTATATTGTGACAAGAATGAAGTAGTTTTGCTGCTCATATTCACACACTTCTCACAAACTGTTTTTTTTGTTTTTTTATTGGGATTCCCTGAATATATTGTTATTTGTCACATCTGACAGAATGTTTTTTTTTTTGTTTTGTTTTGTTTTTGTTTTTTAAGCCATTTTTGGTTTAGATTTTATGTTTGTATTTTTTCCAAGGCTGATCTTTGTTTAATGTTTTTAGTTTGACTCCAGAATATTTTTGTGTGTGTTTTGTGTGTCAAGTTACCACAACACCATTGATATCTTTTATTATTTAATCTCAAGGAGATTGTTTGTTGTTGGTGTCCCTTGTTAATTTCACATTGTATTTTTGAAATGTACCTGAATCCTCACCAACAAACTGTCCTTTTTGAAGTAAAACACACATAGGCAAGTATAATTCAAACAAAAATTCCTTTATTAAGGGCTCAGAACCAAACAAAGAGGGAGGCAACACTGGATCAACATGAGAAATTAGCGAAGCCTGGGACCCCCACGGCAGACATCAATTCTTGAACATCAAAATTGGTGGCCTGAGGAGTCCATATGTAAGGGAGGGCAGTCTGGTCCAGAATTCGCAGAGATCTGGAAAGCAGCAGATGACATGTGTGTCCCCAGGCTGTGGTACCACAAGAGGCTGCATCTTTTGGCCGACCAGACTGGATCCAGGGTCCTCACTTTCTGGTCTTCCTTCCACGCTTCATTCCGGGCTGTGGCTGTACTGTTGGAGATGTGGCAGGAGGAGGAGTAGGACCTGGAGGAGGAGGAGGACTGAGAGGACCTGGAGGAAAGGGGGGGGGGAGGACCTGCAGGAGGAGGAGGAGGACCATCTGTGAGTTCGCAAAGGTGTGTCTGAGCTGTAATTTGGCCCCTCATACCTTTGTTAAGAGCCTCCAATATGAGCGACTCACACATGACTTGTTGTCCCTCCTCCATCCTCTGCATTTTATAGGCAATGGTGGCAGCAATGTCCTCCTCCTCGGTGTGTGGTGCTCCCAGGACCTCTGTAGCCCTCCAAAAGAGTCCTCTGGCAGCCTCCTCTAGGGCACTCCTCCTCCTGCCACTTTCTCTTTCCAGGGGGAGTGGAGGGACTGGCATATCAGGCAGCCGGCTCGGCCCGGCCACCTCCTGGCTGCGACTTCCCTGTGTATGAAAAAGAGACATGGTTTTAGTTTTTGCTTCATCAATCACAATCCTAAATTAGTACTCCCAACTAACATCTAGTTAACATCATTGATTGGACAAGCAGAAATATTTAGAGGAATGCTATACCTGGCTCAATCTGGGCTCCTCCACATGCTGTTGCCTGGAAGGCCCAGGTTGAGCGTCAGAAGCCTCAGCCGGGGGGGAAAGAAACGTGGAAGGAAGACTGGAGAGGGATGGCCTGGGTTCAGTCTGGCCTGCCAGAAAATGCAGCCTGTCGTAGTACCACATATATATACCAAGAGTCCAGGTATACCTACCAAGACTCAAAAAAGTAGCTACCTGTGCAGCAGAAATCATAAATCAGTTGGTTTAAAAAATTACAAATTTATTAATCAACTATGATAAATTATCGTGTTTAGACAATCACAATACAGCTCCATGTAAAGTAGTTCACGGGTCTCATACACCTGATGAGTTACCCGGGTTTTAAAAAAGTCAAACAAGCACCGGTAAACACATTGACATACCACACTGTTGCACTATCCTTGTGAGGATTAACAACTAAGGACACTCCACTCCCACACACATACACACACACAGCAATTGTCCAGACGTCAACTTGTTAACATTTACCCGCAAAGGAAAAAAGGACAGCAATTTAAATAAAAAATCAGTTTGGAAAAGTCCATGAAAAGGTGATTAGGCATTGCCCTAGAAAAATTCACCATGCTATGCTGATTTTCTGCGGGTAAACCCCCCGGGGGAATGTAAATAACCTATCTAACAATCACAGATGACCAAATCTTAGGTTGTACAATGCCCCTAGCTATGATAATCAGGAAACCTGAAGTGTATACACAGGTGGGATTTGGGTCACTGGCTGGAATGTACTGGTCATAGGAAGTCACTGGTATCTTTACCACAACAGCATAGTCTCCAAATATATTTCAAATCAGTGGTATGGGCTGTTACACAGTTCAAGGTGGTTTGGTGAGGACGGCTAGATCGGCTGATTGTGAATCAATTCCTCGTGGTTACTATGCCGGTATGCTTACTGGTATGAAGATCTGCCCGGCATTCGTTTTATCCCTTTCACATTCTAGTTCCATAAGCGGGTACATATACTGTATGGTGTGAAGACGTCTTACCGCTCCGTTGGCCGACTTGGGCGTCTATTTTGCCCTTCTGACCACTCACACCATCTGTTGTTCTCTGTCCCCGATCGTAGAGATGGCTTCAATTGATCATCGCCTTCATCCACTGAGCCGATACCGCTCGTAGCTTTAAATGCACGTTGGGTGTATGGATAAGAAGCGGAGCTGTGCTAATCCTATGTCAATTCCTGATGCTTCCCGTGCACGGGGGATTCCGCATAAGTCGGCGTCACATGACAGCTGTGACGTCAACGCGTTTCGCTTCCTTCAATGGGCGTAGCTTCGTCACGTCTAGACGAAGCTACGCCCATTGAAGGAAGCGAAACGCGTTGACGTCACAGCTGTCATGTGACGCCGACTTATGCGGAATCCCCCGTACACGGGAAGCATCAGGAATTGACATAGGATTAGCACAGCTGCGCTTCTTATCCATACACCTAACGTGCATTTAAAGCTACGAGCGGTATCGGCTTAGTGGATGAAGGCGATGATCAATTGAAGCCATCTCTACGATCGGGGACAGAGAACAACAGATGGTGTGAGTGGTCAGAAGGGCAAAATAGACGCCCAAGTCGGCCAACGGAGCGGTAAGACGTCTTCACACCATACAGTATATGTACTCGCTTATGGAACTAGAATGTGAAAGGGATAAAACGAATGCCGGGCAGATCTTCATACCAGTAAGCATACCGGCATAGTAACCACGAGGAATTGATTCACAATCAGCCGATCTAGCCGTCCTCACCAAACCACCTTGAACTGTGTAACAGCCCATACCACTGATTTGAAATATATTTGGAGACTATGCTGTTGTGGTAAAGATACCAGTGACTTCCTATGACCAGTACATTCCAGCCAGTGACCCAAATCCCACCTGTGTATACACTTCAGGTTTCCTGATTATCATAGCTAGGGGCATTGTACAACCTAAGATTTGGTCATCTGTGATTGTTAGATAGATTATTTACATTCCCCCGGGGGGTTTACCCGCAGGAAATCAGCATAGCATGGTGAATTTTTCTAGGGCAATGCCTAATCACCTTTTCATGGACTTTTCCAAACTGATTTTTTATTTAAATTGCTGTCCTTTTTTCCTTTGCGGGTAAATGTTAACAAGTTGACGTCTGGACAATTGCTGTGTGTGTGTATGTGTGTGGGAGTGGAGTGTCCTTCCTTGTTAATCCTCACAAGGATAGTGCAACAGTGTGGTATGTCAATGTGTTTACCGGTGCTTGTTTGACTTTTTTAAAACCCGGGTAACTCATCAGGTGTATGAGACCCGTGAACTACTTTACATGGAGCTGTATTGTGATTGTCTAAACACGATAATTTATCATAGTTGATTAATAAATTTGTAATTTTTTAAACCAACTGATTTATGATTTCTGCTGCACAGGTAGCTACTTTTTTGAGTCTTGGTAGGTATACCTGGACTCTTGGTATATATATGCTAGTTGTCTTTGGCTACAGCAGCAGCACCAAAAATTGGTGTATTTCGTTGGTATTATTGTGAGACGATTAATATACATAATATTGCTTGCGGGATAGGCTTTTATTTTTCTTTTTTCTTTTCTTTTACTGTTTTCTTTTTTGGTTCTGTCGTAGTACCACATCCTGGGGACATAGATGTCATCTGCTGCTCCGGATCTCTGCGAATCCTGGACTTTCTGGCGCTCCCTTACATATGTACTCCTCAGGCCACCATTAAGATCTTCAAATAGGTGATGTCTGCCGTGGGGATCACCTGCTTCACAATTTCACACAATTGCTCCAGTGCTGCCTTCCTCTTTGTTTGGTTCTTGTAAGGTGGGTGGTTAATCTCCCACAGACATGGCAGCTCCCTTAACATATCAATGAATAGTGACATGAAGTCATTATTTTTAACTAAGATATCCATGTTCACTGCAAGACACAACACAAGACAAAGCCTAATGTCAGACAAAACTCTCCTAATCTTGTTACAATATAGGCCTCAATCTATAAGCAGTATAGGCACAAGTTTGTCTCTTACCTTCGTTCTTACGATCAGCGCGTCCAATGCTCCTTCCTCCGCTCACAGATCGTATGTAATACGCACGTGTGTTACGCTTTATATACACTGCGCATGCGTGTAACTCCGCTCGCCCCTGACGTTCTTTCTAGTCTATTCCCCGCACCTTTTCGTTCGGCGCAGTGGGTGAAGAGCACATGGCGGAGTCACAGCAGGTGCGTGCTAATTATAGCAACGAGGAGGAGGAAAGCCTGGAAACAGAAACGTCCCGATCCAGAAGGAGAAGATTTAGGGCCACAAATATGTCCTTTGGGGAGATGTTGGAGATGGTGGACATCCTGAAGAGGGCCGACTATGATGGAAAGTATGGGCCTTACCCCAACCCCAATATCAGAAAGGTCAAGATCATGGCGAAAGTGGTCAAAAGTCTGCACAGGAATTTCGGGGTACGACGATCGAAAGATCAGCTCAGGAAGCGGTGGTCGGACCTCAAATTACGAGAGCCAGAGCAGTACAGAAAGATCTGGAGAGTGCTGCAAAAAGTAAGTAGTTGTGCTGTGTTCATATTCTTTTTTTATTTTTTACGTTCGTGCTGCTCCATATGCTTTTCTTAATTGTACAGTTTCAAATGTCAATTTTAATGTTCATGGGCCCATTATTCGTTCGTATCCAACATTTTGTTTCCCCTCTAAAACACCATTGTTTAGGCCATATGCATTTTCCTACATTTTTTAAGGCCTACTTGGATGCAAAATATTTGGTTGTGTAGATAGGTTTGTTACTAGAATGAAATGCAAACTAGATTCTGTGTAAGGAGAGGACACTGAGCAGCTGTTTTCACATCTGGACACTGGAGCACTAGTGTGGGACACCAGAACACCATTTTTATTAGGGGGGGGCACACAGGTGCTCCAGTGTATACTATAGGGGGGGGGGCTTCATCTGTGAAGCTTGTACAAAACAGGTAAAGTATTGCAGCTTGACAAAGGCCAATAAAAAAACGACATCTTGGAACTCTGCTAAAATTGACAATTGTACCCCACTTCCAAGCAATGTTTCCTATTTATAGTTCTGCCATCAAATATCTGTGTGCTAATTATACCATTTTTGTTTTACATAGGGGAGAAAAGACTCGGAGGACACCCCTCATCCGAGGAGACCAGAGACCCCCCACCTATGGAAGAAGGTGAAATACCCCAAACACAAGCGGAGCAGGAGGAGGAAGAAGATGTGGTGGAAATTGGCACCACAACAGGTGAGTGTCTGCGACCACAGGCTCAGATAAGAGATGGATGTCCGCAGATTTTTGATACCTGTTTTTGTTTGTTTTCTCTCTTTTTAGGTGATCGTGATGTTAGGGATCAAGATCCTTTCACATCTGAAAGTGCCCAGATCCAGACCATGGGGTGTAATTTAGAATTGGAAAACATCCAGAAAAAAATAAATGATGTGATAACCAAAAATAAAAACATCATTGATGTTTTGGGGCGAATTTAAAACCCCACAAAATCACTTTTGTTTTTGTGTGGTACAATGTTGATAATCTTTTAGCAATGTTTCGAAAAGCCTAATTTGGAGGATGCACACAGTGTGCCAGCATGTGCTATCTGCCATCACGGGAGATCAATGGACGCGTTTTGGGGGTGCCACACCTTCCTCAATAATAAAGTAGCGCTGAGGAAGGGGTTGCTCCCACAAAACACGTCCCTTGATCCCCCCGTGATGGCAGCTAGCACATGTTGACATTCATAAATTGGTGTGCATCTTCCAAATTTGGCTTTTCAAGGGGTGATTTGACCCCATCTGAACGCAATATCAAACACAGTTCCTAAATACTCATGTCTGATATTGCCTTCAAGTTTTACCATATGTGAACTTTGTAAGTTCAAATTTTTTCTCTTTCTTGTTGGTTTTACACAGGCCTGTTTTATCGTAAATGGACATTTCTATTTTTGATAATGCCACCCCAAAAATGGGTAGACAACAAACATGTTGGTTTGTTAGAAAAACCTTTGGTAAATGCACATGTGATTGTGCAGGTATTAAAAAGATTGTTAATCAAGAATGTGTGGATTATTGTCTCAACGCTACAACACTTTTGGGGTGATGTCATTGCTGTTTTCAGCGAAAATGGGGGTTATTTCCTAAGGGCAAATCCTCTTTGCATTACAAGAGCATTTTCATTGCAGTTTCAAGAGCACTTGTAGTATAAAAAGTGTATACGCTTTTAGTAAATAACAGCCAACAGTGCTTTGTATAAGGTTACACAATCATGCCATTTTCACAACTCCACACATTGCTGTCAGGGTCAGCTAAAACAAACACAAGCAGTAAATGTCCACAAAGAATTTTTTTTTTTTTTTTTTTTTATTGGAAAAAGGCTTCACAAATTTGAAGGCATATTGATGGCCCCCCTACCCGCAAAGAACTCCAGGTATCGTAACCGAACATCACGGGCACTCAGGGAGGGCAAGCCAGGATGGCCGCTTTCAAGCACCGTCAGTGTTTCAGGTATCACTCCGGCCTCAGGCCCAACTGAGCCAGCATAGTTGGCCGAATGTTTCCTTAAAAAGTTATGGAGAATACAGCACGCCAGTATAATATGGTTCAGTTTATACTCCGCCATATGGATAGGTGTCAGAAATAGGCGGAACCGGCTGGCCAGGATTCCAAATGTGTTCTCCACCACTCTTCGGGCTCTGGCCAGCCGGTAATTAAAAACCCTCTGTTCCGGGGTGAGGGTCCTCATCGGGAATGGCCGCATCAGGTGGTCCCCCAGCGCAAACACTTCATCAGCAACGAATGGGAGTCCTTCCACATTGTCCTCTGGAGCTGGCAAGTCCAAGCTGCCATTCTGGAGACGCCTGTAGAACACCGTCTGGGCGATAACTCCACCATCGGAAATCCGGCCATTCTTCCCCACGTCCACATACAAGAAGTCGTAATTAGCCGACACCACCGCCAACATCACAATACTATTGAACCCCTTATAGTTGAAATAGTACGACCCCGAGTTGGGTGGTGGGATGATGTGGACATGTTTCCCATCAATTGAACCTCCGCAGTTAGGAAAGTCCCACCACTGGGCAAAGTGGGAGGCCACAGTCTGCCATTCCAGTGGCGTGGAAGGAAACTGTTGAGGAAAAAAAAACAATTACTATTTTTGCTCAGAAACATGGCAAGCAGATTAGGCACAAACATTCTGGGGCAACCTCCAGATAGCATTTATTAAGGGGAATTTAACAACACCAAAGTATAAGGTACACCTATCATATTCCCCCTCCCCCCCCTCTCATGGGCCATTTCGAACATTATGGGGGGTGTGGAAATCTTGGACAGGTAACCCTCTTCACTTCAGAGAGATGAATGCCTAAATACAGGGTATTACTTGGAACAGCCCCTCAGTTACACTATTGGCAGCCCACTGGACAGGTAAGAAGTGTCCGAATCCAAAGATATAAATACACATTGTACACATTTGAGCACATTTGAACATTCTGCTATTACCTGACTCAAGATAATAATAGTATCTTAAAAATTCAAACAGTACCATTGGAAAGTATACAGGCAGGCCCTTGCACTACATGCTTTGGGGAATTCATCCATAAATCAGAGCACAAAAGAGATGGGTATAGTGTGTATGGCTTTGGCAAAGTCAGCAGATAGATGATTGAGGATAGATAGAGAATTTGGATCAGCTAACTTAGCAGTTGGGGGAGGGAGGGTTACTAAAAATGATTTGGGGACACCACAAAAAAAAAGCCTCTGCCTGAATTTAAAGCTAAAATAACATTTCAAAACATTTTAGGGGGTGTTTGGGGTAAAGCACTACTATGGAGCTGATAAAATACATTGTTAAGTGACTACATGAGGTGAATATAGGGCCAGGAGAGACCATGCTGGGGAGGTTAGTGAAGGACAATCTGTATGAAGGCCCTAAAAAATTAATTACATAAAAATCCAGCATGCATGAGGACAAAGGGGACATTCACAGCATATTACAATCATGGTCATTTGAGAATGAGGAAAGAAATAAAATATATTAGCACACATTACATACAATGAAATGTGATATTAAAGGATAAAAACCTTACCTTTATATACTCCTTCTGCAGGACCTGGATGATGGCAGAACAGGTCTCTGGGATTATGATCCCCAGAGCCTGGGGGGAGATGCCTGTCGAGAACGTCAAGTCCTGCAGACTTCTCCCTGTTGCCAAATACCGCAGGGTAGCGACCAACCTCTGCTCCACAGTGATTGCTTGCCTAATGCAGGTATCCTGCCTGCTAATATAAGGGGTCAGCGAAGCCAACAGACGGTGAAACACGGGGTCCGTCATCCTGAGAAGGTTCCTGAAATCATCAGGATTATTCTCACAGATCTCACGGAGTAAAGGCATATGAGAGAACTGGTCACGCTGAAGCAACCAATTCTTGGTCCATGAACTCCTCCCCATTCTGTTCATGGACTGGACTTGTGTCAAGGTCAGGACCCCAACACCAAGCCCCCACACAGCACGAACTGTACGAGGAGTACGCATACGCAACATGGCTAGAAAACGGTCGGCTGCTCAGAACGAAGTAACAGAACGCACTGAAGAACAGCAAGGCCTGTGAAGAGCGACTTCAAAAACAGTAACGAACGAACAAGAATACAATGACTAAAAGTCACGCGGAACTTGCTTGCACGCACTGAAGAGCAGATACAAGCCCACAAGCACAAACTGAACGGCAGAAAACGATCTGAAAAACACGAGTCTGAAAAAGCGTGAGTCGACTCTCACCAAACTTTTACTAACACGAGATTAGCAAAAGGAGCCCAAAGGGTGACGCGCTTAGTTCTGAAATGGCCTTTTCTAGTCTCGTCGTATGTGCTTGACGCCACCGCGTTCTTGGTGATCGGAAATTCCTACAACTTTGTGCGACCGTGTGTACGCAAAACAAGTTTGAGCCAACATCCTTCGGAAAAAATCCTAGGATTTTGTTGTCGGAATGTCCGAACAAAGTCCGACCGTGTGTACGGGGCATTAAAGTGACTGTACAAGCTCCTTTAGATCTCCCATCAATTATGTAGTGCAAGGGCCTGCCTGATTCAATACGTTGAATGAATTGTTCATGTGGGTCCTCCTATTCCATAGTTCTGGTAAATCTAAAGTAAATGGTACAGAGATTGTACAATCAAATTGTATAGAGTATGGTTATCTTTATACAAGTACATAGGAGGGAGTGGATGGAGACATTCAGCTGTCAGACCCCATTCACATCTTCACATAGCGGGAACATGATTCTCATATTCACTTGAATGGGCTGCCCTACACTCAACAATCACCCCACAGAAGCACCGGACCTTTTTTTTTTAGAGTGGAGTGTGGTGAATTTTTTACTGTGCTTTTTGATGTGTTTCTAGCGTGTTTCTGAAACGCACAGCAAAGCATTCATTTTTTGTGCTGCTTGCAATGCATTCAAAAACACACAGATATGAATGGAGCTCATTGTTCTTATGTAAACACACCAATTTCACTTTCAGGCTCCATTCATACCTAACGTAGTGGGAGCGCATGATTTTAGCTAGTTGTTTCCGTGATGTGCGTAGGGCAGCCCATTGATTGCAATGGGCTGCCCTACATGCGGCAGCGTAGTTCATGGGACATTTTGGTGGGTTGCACTTTTTTTTTACTGTGCATTTTGCTGAGTTTGCCACTCGTTTTTTTTTCATTTGGCAAATGTGTTTCCCTCTGTGTTTTTTGGGTGCCAATAACAATTAATGGCCTAGTTACTTTTAGGTGTATAATGGTGGCCATACACTATACAATCTGATTGAACAATGTCTGTATGATCTACTTTATATTTACCAAAACTATATAATAGGAGGGCACACCATCTATCCAATCACTCTGTATCCAGTTAGGCAGGCTCTTTCACTACATTGTTGATGGTAGATCTAAAGAAGATTATACAATCAGACTGTATAGTGTATGGTGAGATTTACAGAATCCAGGACATACTTCTTCTGTTTTCAATACTACAGCTATCCCCATAGGCTGTTATCTGATCGTTGGCTCCTGCACACTCTGCCAAATGAAAAATCACTGCCTGTTTATTTCACTGATTTCGTTCACTGATTGAAATAGAAAAAAACATGCACCTGAGGAGGAGGGTGGTAGTGCTCTGGGGGGGTGGGAAGGCAGATGCAGGGTATGTGCTAATCAGGTCAACTGGTGAACTGGTGTACTTTTCAATAAAAACTCTTCTTGTTCAATCTGCTATTAACCCCCTGTTATCTCTTGCTCTAATTTCCCACTTCCCCTTAGCTTTGCACATTGTTCATATGAATTTATTTTGTGTTTTCAATAATTTTGTTTGTTTTTTTTTGTTTAGCACAAGAATTAAGGAACCAAATACCACAATTTTTAAAAAAATGCAGAAAACCACTTTAATTTAATTAGTAAATAACACTTTTTTCCAGAAACATAATTTTGGTGCCATGATAAAATGGGAAAAATTCTGAATAAAATCCCAACTATAATATCTATATTATAATATCTAGATTATTTTGTGTTATTGAATATATTAAATCTATAATAACATAAGATTATCACAGGCTAAACGGGTAAATATTGTGTATATAAATTTAAGTGGGACTTTGCATACACATCCACCAAAAGAAGGGCTCCACCCCCCAAAATAAAACAATTTATGCCTTATTTTTCACACATGTTAAATCTAAGATATAACATTAGCAGCGCTTAATGAATACTTAACCCTATGTTAATATTCCCATATGTTTCAAATGTCCATAGTTCAATTATAGAACATAAAACAGTCCATCCATGTGGTTCATGTACAGCATAAATCCAATCAGGGTTCCCGTCACCACACCTTGTGGGACCTCTCCCCTATGGTAATGAACTCACCAGAAATCCTAAGACAATGCTTCTGTATCACAATCTGTGCTTTGCATCGGGAGGCGTCCTTTATCTAGGACCCCTTTCAAACTGGAGGCATTTTTCAGGCGCTTTAGCGCTAAAAATAGCACCTGTAAAGCGCCTGAAAAATGCCTCATCTGCAATCCCAGTGTGAAAGCTCAAGTGCTTTCACACTGGGGCGCTCGGCTGGCAGGACGCCAAAAAAAGTCCTGCAAGCAGCTTCTTTGAGGTGCTTTAGGAGCGGTAGCTGGCTGAACAAAACAAACAGATTCCTCCTTCTACACAAACAAAGTGAATGGAGGAACTCCTTTTGCCAAGATATAGTATTCTGACAGCAGGACCTGCTGCTGTTAGAATACACTGATCAGCAGCTGCGGCCGCTGATCGACAAAAGTTTTCCAGCATGTCCCTTTGACAGAAGTCAATCAAATGATTGACATCTGTTGAGCAGGGAATTCTGAGATGGGAATGAGGGACACCTATTAGCAGTGCATTTTATATACAACTATATAGATCAGACTAAAATGAGGGCTAAATGAGAAGGAGAGAGAGACAGAGGGACGTTGTTTCAAATCAGGGACTTTCCCTCAAAGTCAGGGACAGTTGGGAGTCCATTTTAATATTCAAAACAATCATTTAATTATTTTAGTAGCAAATATTTCTGCGTTTAAGAACTATACTGGAAACAGGTATTAAAACTATTTAATCAAAAGCTTAGACCTTTTTATGTAAAGGTGTCTTTCAGAACAATAGCCCATATAGCCTCACAGCCACCGAATGTTAAATTATTATGTGATCCTTCTTTAACTTACTAGTAATGCACATCTGATTTGAGTTAGTTGAGTTTTGCATTCAGATTTTGCACAACCTAGGGCATATATTTTGTACTATCCTTTCTTTAATATTTGTACTGAGAAACCTTATGAGTTTTGACTTACTTCTCTGCTCACTTAACATAAATAAAACGTGTTTTATCCTTTAAACATTCAAACAATGAATATGCTAGTTTCACCTGCATAATGGGTTCATATTTACATAGTAAATCAGACAGGAGGTGATCCTTGTACAGTAAATAATAATTGCTTTACGTTTATGCATACAAAATGTCGATTATAAATCTGTGAAGTGTGTCTAATTGTAAATACGAAGGTGCACTATTATAATCTCAAGCCACAATTATACATTCATTAATAACTACAATAATTTAATATTGTTGAAAACAACTTGTAGATGCATTAAGTTCCTCAACTAATTATTATATTAATGCATAGTGATTACAAAATGAATATGGAAAAACTAAGAAGTATATTTTGCTACATTTCATGGCCACTTTAGCTTGCAGCTACTTAAGGGTCCTTTCACACGTGCGGACCGTTCAGATCTGCCTTCCTGCCTGCCAGTTTTTCCAGCAGATCTGAACGGTCGCTCCATACATCTCTTTGGAGCAACGGATGTCAGCGGTGACATGTCCACTGACATCCGATCCACCCAGATCTGCTCCGCAAAATCCAGACGGATGGAAACCCTATTTTCCATCCTTCTGGCGGATCGGATGAAAATGAACAGGCGGTGCGTAATCATCCGATCCCCCCCATAGAGGAGAGCAGAGATCTGACAGGTCCATCCCTGCACAGTGTGCAGAGACGGACTTGTCATCCGCTGGCTCAGCGGGGATCAACGGATCAATCCCTGCTGAGCAAGCAGATGACTGGATACGGATCCGCGCGTCTGAAAGGGCCCTAAGATTACTGTGGGTTTTGCACAGTGATAATATATAATATAACCAGTCTTTTTTTATTTATTTTTTTATTTAGAGAAGCCAGGAAAATGCCCAGGTGTCTATGAAACAAAATCAAAAATTCCATGCACTAGTGATCATGATTGTCCAAAAAGTCTGAAGTGCTGCTCTAACCAGTGTGAAGAACCTCTAAAAAGGTAATAACCTCTCATTTGTTTTTTCTGTATACTGGTCATGCAGTCAAGATTAGGGCTGAGCCAAACGTACCAAGGTTCTGAGAAAGTTACTGAAGTTCGGGTGCCAAATCTGAACTCCACTGCAGTCAATGGTAGCCAAATGTAAGTGTAATAAGACACACTTTTTGACAAGTTCTTTATTTAAAAAATATAAAAAAAAAGGTCTCACAATGTAAAACCTTTGTCAATCATGTTGTCCATTGATGGAGGTCCATGTCCTAATGAAGGACACCCGCCGACTCGCCAAAAGAAAAAATCTGCTGACCGATGGACACATCCAATTCTGTCACTCCATTTGCTGCAAATAACTCCACAACTCCAGTCCCTGCCACTAAAAGTACACAAAGTGTGGTGTGTTATACCCAGTGATGTCACTGACCAAATACTGTATGGCTATTTGGCCATGGTTACTTTATTTACATGGTTGGGGATTCCTGGCCAGCAAGTAAATGGGGCAAGGTTACATCACTGGTTGTTACGGACACAGCAGGTGCAGGCACATGCTGCTTCCTAAAAGTGATTCTAAACCCTAATAGTACTGCCACATGTAAATGATAGGGCATACCAGTAGCCTTTGATTCACATAGGAAATGCTTTAAAAATGTAGTTCTAATGTAAGCTTGACATCTATTGTAGACAACCTTATCTCGATGCCAGTATACAGTTGTGCTCATAAGTTTACATACCCTGGCAGATTTTATGATTTCTTGGCCTTTTTCAGAGAATATGAATGAAAGCACAAAAACATTTCTCTCACTCATTGTTAGTGTTTGGCTGAAACCATTTATAATCAATCGACTATGTTTACTTATTTTTAAATCATAATGACAACAGAAACTACCCAAATGAACCTGATTCTAAACCCTAATAGTACTGCCACATCTAAATGATGGGGCATACCAGTAGCCTTTGATTCACATGGGGAATGCTTTAAAAATGTAGTTATAACAACCCTTTTTAGCTTTTCTTTTATTAAGGGGGTCACATGACTTTTTTTCTTTTTGCCTAGACCATGGTCTGGGCTAGGGATGGGGCTACACTGAACAGGTCACATGTTTTGTGATATTGCCTCAGGAAGACTGGAACTTCACCAGGGTTAGATCACTGCCAGAACCTTCCCCTATCTAGATATCTAATTATCTGGGTTGGAATTTTGAGCCAATAGCAAATAAGTTTAATCAGTCAATGGGAACATTGTTCCTCTTCAAGGATAAGATGGATGTGGCAGTTGTTTTTGGCGCGAACATACATGTTAAAAAGAGCATGACTGATTGTGTAAATATTGAAACAATCTTTCGAAAGGCTACACCTTCTTCTAATGTAAGCTTAACATTTATTGTAGACAACCTTATCTTGATGCTAGTATACAGTTGTGCTCATAAGTTTAAATACCCTGGCAGAATTTATGATTTCTTGGCCATTTTTCAGAGAATATGAATAAAAGCACAAAAACATTTCTTTCACTCATGGTTAGTGTTTGGCTGAAGCCATTTATTATAAATCAACTGTGTTTACTCTTGACCCTAATCAAAAGTTTACCCTGGTGATTAGTTGACATAAGTTGACACAAAGGGGTTTGAATGGCTATTAAAGGTAACCATCCTTACCTCTGATCTGTTTGCTTGTAATTAGTGTATGTGTATAAAAGGTCAATGAGTTTCTGGACTCCTGATTGACCCTTGCATCTTTCATCCAGTGCTGCACTGATGTTTCTGGATTCTGAGTCATGGGGAAAGCAAAAGAATTGTCAAAGGATCTGTGGGAAAAGGTAGTTGAACTGTATAAAACAGGAAATGGATATAAAAAAATATCCAAGGAATTGAGAATACCAATCAGCAGTGTTCAAACTCTAATCAAGAAGTGTAAAATTAGGGGTTCTGTTGAAACCAAACCATGGTCAGGTAGACCAACTAAAATTTCAGCCACAACTGCCAGGAAAATTGTTCGGGATGCAAAGAAAAACCCACAAATAACTTCAGGTGAAATACAGGACTCTCTGAAAACTTGTGGTGTGGCTGTTTCAAGATGCACAATAAGGAGGCACTTGAAGAAAGATGGGCTGGATGGTCGAGTCACCAGAAGAAAGCCATTACTACCCAAATGCCACAAAGTATCCCGCTTACAATACACCAAACAGCACAGAGACAAGCCTCAAACCTTCTGGCACAAAGTTTCAGATTTTGTAAAGTAGTTCTGGTGTTTTATACCATTGAGTTTTCAGTTTATATCCATGCAAAAGAAATGTTTTGCTAGCATCTCCACGTATGACCATTCCTTTGAGAGATAGGTTGCAGCCATTCCTGGAGGGAAATCCGGATTGCCCTTATTAGGGGTAATCGAACATGCCATAGCTGAAAGTGCGTGGGCTTTACAGAATCTGTCAAAGGCGTGAAGAGTCGCCCAAAAAAGATGATGTGTGTGAAGGGAAGCTGGTACCTGCTCCTTAGAGAACCATGGAATCAAGTGAAGCTCAGACCCTGCAATCAATCGCTAAAGGTTCACCCATCCCTTATAATGTGAATGAATCCTCCAATCTACAACTGTAGTCATATGGACTGCCCAGTAATAGCACTGTAGATCAGGAAGTCCAATTCCACCCTTAGATTTCGGTAATACCAGCTTCGCCCACCTGATGTGTGCCAATTTGTTCCCCCACAGGAAGGCCCTACACATCTTTTTGTAAGCTCCAAAGAAGGAGTGCAGAAGACGAATTGGGACAGTCTGTAGTTTGTACAATATGCAGGGGAGGACCGTCATCTTTAAGATGGAGGCCCTTCCAAACCAAGAAATTGTGGGTACATCCCACCTGCAAAGATCCTGTTGTATAGCTTTTAGTTCCGCTGAAAAGTTTCTATCATATAACTCTTCTAGATTAACAGAAGTCGATGCCCACGTATGTGATGGCATCTGCTTTCCACTGAAAGGGAAAATTCGTTTGGCATTGGCGTACTAGGTTGGACGTCAAATTGATATTTAGTTAGAAAGATTTTACGTAGTTGATTTTAAGTTCAAAATACGTTTGAATTGTTCTAGAACTGGCATAAGGTTGGGTAGGGACGTCAGTGGTGAGGAAAGGAAAAGCAAGATATCATCCTCAAAAGCGGCTATCTTATACTCCTTTTTGTGGACTTCAATACATTTTATGTTCGGGTTGGCCCGGATGCAACGTAGACGAGGTTCCAATGTAAGGATATAGAGAAGGGGTGAAAAAGGACAGCCCTGTCTAGTTCCGTTATGGATGGGGAAGGCGTCCGACAAGTGACCACTGACTTTGACTCTCGCTCTTGGGTTCACATACAGGGATGCAATGAAGGTACACATACAGCTCTCCAATCCCAGAGCCTCCAAAACCGCATCCGTATAGTCCCAGGCCCCTCGATCGAAAGCCTTCTCTGCATCCATTGGCAGAAAAAATCCTTCCCGACAGGTAAAGGTAAGCCAGTGATGTAGATTCTGGGCTTTAATGGTGGCTTCTCTTCCAGGGACAAAACCTACCTGATCTAAGCACACCCAAGCGGGTACATGGTAGGCCAAACGAGTCGCCAGAATTTTAGAAAAGAGCTTTTTGTCAACATTCAGGAGCGAAATCAGCTAATTTGCTACATTGGTGGGATCTTTGTTTTCTTTGGGGATCACCAAGATATATGCCTCTAAAAAGGTTCCAGACTGGCATGGGGTAGTAGATAATGTGTTAAATGCTTTAAGGAAATGTGGGGCTAGGAGGTCAGCGAAGCACTTGTAATATTGTATCGAAAAGCTATCCTGGGATCTTGCATGGCTTTGTGGGCTTTAGGGCTTCCTCCCATTCCTCTGAGGACAGCGGTGCTTCCAAAGCAGTCAAGTCACTTGTAGATAAAGCACTGGGGCTATGTCTGCTAAGAAAGTTTTGTATCAAGTCCAAGCAAGCCCCTCTGTCTGTAGGAGTAGATTCACGCGCGTTAAGGTTTTATAGTTTGCTGTAAAGTTAAGAAACTGTTGGGCAATGTCCTCCATTTTTGGAGTGGGTCGTCCCAGATCCATCAATCATATGATGTATTGTGGATGTGAGGGTCCCTTTTTAGCATAAACCTGGCTAAGAGCTTCCCAGGCTTGTTGCCCTGTTCATAGAACAGTTTTTGCGATAGTACATGGTGTCTCTTTGCCCTTATAAAGAGTTCCTCCAACAAAAGTGATCGTGTATCTGCTAACTCATTTGCTACTTGAGTAGCCTGGGAGCATTTATGCTGGGCTTCCAGTTTAGTTATCTTGTCCAAAAGGCTTAACAATAAAGCTTGGTGTTCCTTCTTTTTCCTAGCTGCTATGGTAAGCAGGTGATTCCGTATCACACACTTATGTGCCTTCCATTGAGTCATGGGAGACACATCTAGTGTGTCATTATGCCTGAAGTAATCACTGAGCGTCTGACTAATGGTTCAGTGTCCCCATTGTCAGCCAGGAGTGAAGCATCTAATCTCCACAGCTTAGTATACCTCTCCCTCTGAGGGAATAATAAGGTTAATGTAACCGGGTGATGGTCAGAAAGCACCATGTTTTCAATGGTAGCATTGTAAAGGTAGGATTGGTCTGCCTGGTGTATAAAGAGATAATCCAGTCTCGAGTAGCAATTATGCGGGGCTGAAAAAAAAGTATACTCTTTTTCTTGAAGATTAAAAGTGTGCCAGGTATCATGTAATGTGAGAGAGGCTAGTTGAAGTTTCACTTGACGCAAGGCAGAAAATGGGAATGAGGAGGTACCAGTGGAGGTGTCCAACAGTGGATCTAGAGCCATATTAAAATCCCCCCCCAGAATTACAGACCCGACTGGAAGGACGTAAGTTTCAAAAGAATGTCCTTTATAAAGGGTACCCGTTTGGAGTTGGGACAACATATATTGGCTGGGGTCACTGGTCTATCTTTCCAGGTTCCTTTCAAAAAAGAGAAATCTACCTTCAGGGTCCAGCATTTAGGAAATGAGGTGAAACATAAATTACTTACCCATCAAAATTGTTTTAGAGTCAGCACAGGGCACGTGATAAACCTCAGGAAAGCCCCCATTAAATAAACGGGGAATAAAGCCTTGTTTAAAGTGTGTCTCTTGTAAAAAGACAATTTGGGCTCTGCGTCGATGTGCTTCAGCCAAAACACTGCTACGCTTTTCTGGAACATTTAGGCCCTTAGCATTTAAGGAGTATACCTTGAGGGATAAAGGAGCTGAGGAATGCACTGTGTCAGACATGCTTGGATCCTGTTATGGCATGCGGATGGCACCTGCAAGCAGTGGATGGAGAGGGTCTGTGAGAGAGGGAAAGGGAAGGGTGGGAAGGGTAAGTAGTAGGAGCAAAGGAGGAAAGAGTTAGGAAATACACCTAGCCTATGTGTGCACCGAAGGTACTTTCGAATATGGAATAAACAACGTAGCTCGTAGGAGATACAGAACCCACACACGGGCCATGCGTGTAATATACCAGAGATGGGTTCAGGCCTGCTGACCCACCTAATTGGGAAACCTGTGGGGTAGTAGGATAAGGCAAAACCAGTCCGGGTCGTTTCAAAGGGGAGCCTGCCTCCTTGAGGTAGGGAGGAAGTCTAACACAAGTATACACCCCACCACCCAGAGACCCCTGAATTTAAGTTCACATAATAAGGGACAGACCCTAGCCAGAAGCACTGAGGAGCAACAGATGGGACCCACCCCACAGAGTGAAGTGCGGGCCCCACTTGAAACCCCCCGCCACAAGCCAAAGGCCTAAATCTGTGTAAAGGGAGCATCTATCAGGACAGCAAAAAGATGAGCGCTACTACTGTGTAGTGCACCACGCCGGCTGAGAGGGCCACTGCCCTGTGACCGCCCCCAGCTGGCGGGGGTCCAGAGAACAGAGGCCCCCACCCAGCGCTGCCTGATTATGGTCACCTCAACCCCAGGTAGACAGACACACCCCTCCAGTCAAATGGATTCAAGAAACATACATTACATTAGTTAAACATGAGAACACATAACATCAAGTGTAGGAGCCCCCACGCAGTGTACTGTACCATATATGTCCCCCAGCAGAGGGGAATGGGCCACGTCCACCAGACCCAAAAAGAGGTAGGTGTTTGAGACTAAGACGCATACCCTCTGGGCTTCCCACAGCCAGACCAGGTCAAGGGCCCAGCGTCCAAGACATGGGAATCCCAGGGGGGGCGTGACTGGAGTGGTACCTAAGAGCAGATCCCACCACGAATGCACCAGATGGAACTGGAATGTCAGGGTGCACTCTATTGTATGGCAATAGCACACTCAAGTGTCACAGGCTCAATAAAGTTCCCCTGAGAACCGCCAAATGGGAGAGCAAGCAAAAAAAAAGCAGGGAAAAAAAAAGAAGAAAACAAACGTTGAACCATAGCATGCCACCCAAATCAAGGGTACCACTACTGTAGTAGCCGCAGAGAACTCAGCATGTGTCACTGCTCGCTAAATTGTTCTGTAATTTTTTATACTAGAGAGCAGCACAGGTACCAGGGTGGGACTTCTGTTTGTGTATTCACACATCCGGTATCCCGGGTCATCCGCGTGTCTCGGAGTGGCACGTTGGGGAGAACAAGCAGCTCCCAAAAGTTCAACTGTGGCTCCATTTAATGCAGTCTCCTTTGCAACTGATGCAGTATACAGGACAGCCTTAAAAAAGTGAAGCACACCTCTGCTCTTTGTTGGCATAGAGCCCTGCAATGAGTACACAAGCCATCACACCGTATGCCAAGGAAATGCCAGGTCCCTATGAGCATGACCTCCCCCAGGCTTGGGAGAGTAAACTGAGGTCCCAAATGCGCAAAAACAAAAAAAAACAAAAAGAAAGCGAGCTCCAATGCATGGTAGGGAAGGTTATAGGTGCAGCCTTCACGGTCTGGCAATCCTGAAGACACCGCCAACCATGAGCTAAAGGTCAGTAATAGCATAATAGGGTTAGACAATACTTATAGGTCTCTGGGAATCAAGGGAAAGGTGTAGAGGGAGCATAGGTCCTCTCTCCAAGATGTCATCTGTATAATCAGTGGTCCGTTCTGCGGCGAACAGACGATGGGAGGCTCGTGGGCTGTCCTCTGTCTCCATGTCTCCACGGATTCTAGGCGGAGAGTTGACAGAGAGTCTACGCTGCATTTGCCTGCTTGTGATCGAGGAGTGGTATCAGGCTGTGTAGGGATCCAGGGATCTGGTTGCAGGAATGCACTATACCACTATACCGGAATGCCCAGGGTATCACAGAACGGCTGCAAGTCTGCTAGTGTTTTCAGCAGCGCGATGCAATTTGCAGTGGTAGCTTGCAAACAGAAGGGGAATTTCCACCTGTAAGCAATGCATCTGTCCTGGAGCACTTGTAGGAGCGGATGCAGGTCTCTCCTGTGCTGGAGAGTGATGGCTGAGAGATCATGGAACAGCTGAATACGTGCACCCTCGTGCTCCAGATGGTCATGAGTGCGTACCAGTCGCACTATGTCTTCCTTCTGGGTAAAACTGACCAGGCAGCAAACAGCATCTCTGGGTGGATTGGTGTCCCTACCTCTCAGTCGGAGTGCTCTGTGGCACCGCTCCATTTCCACAGGGGCATCAGAAGGCCTTCCCAGTAAAGTCTTAAAAATGGCCCAGACGACTGATTGCAATTGGGGCCCCTCCACTGTCTCCGGAATTCCCCTCACCTGCAGATTGCGCCTGCGGCACCTATTATCCAGGTCCTCCATGTGTCCGTGCATGTCTATCAGATGTTGGGCATGCACACTAGTGACTCTTTGAACTTACTGGATGGCTGCCCTATGTGTCATGGCCATCAACGCCACGTGCTCCAAATGGAAGGCTACTGTTCTAGAGTCAGTGTTAAGATCCGAGATTGCCATGGACAAAGTATTTTTAATGTCCATGGCCACTTGCTGTAGGCCCGCCAGACCCAAGAGGGGAGAGGAGTGTGAGGCAAGCATACCTGCAGCTGAGGCACCTGGAGAATCGGCGGTGGCGGCATAGCTCGCCGCACTCCGGTCCGAGGCGTGAAATGCGGCCTGTGTTTCGATGTGCTGAGTGGGGAACATCACCGGTATATTCCGGCTTAGCTGTGT
This sequence comes from Lithobates clamitans, assembly GCA_037952925.1. Classification (NCBI taxonomy): domain Eukaryota; kingdom Metazoa; phylum Chordata; class Amphibia; order Anura; family Ranidae; genus Lithobates; species Lithobates clamitans. The sequence continues at coordinate 3,472,694 of JBBGZY010001190.1, forward strand.
GGACGGGTCGTGATGAGATCAGGAGGCTGACGTGCTTATCCCAGTCATCTTCACTCAGTGTAAGCAAGTCTGTCCCGCAAACGAATGGCAAAACAGAAGCCCTTCTTGGCAGAGCTCACTGTCTAAGCTGCCATCTTCCTCCAGTCCTAGGCCACACCCCCAAAATTGAGCTTTTTGGCCACAGCCATAAATGCTACATTTGGAGAGGAGTCAACAAGGCCTATGATGAAAGGTACACCATTCCTACTGTTAAACACGGAGGTGGAACGCTGATGTCTTGGAGATGTGTGCGCTACAAAGGCACAGGAAATTTGGACAAAATTGTTGGCAAGATGAATGCAGTATGTTATCAAAAAATACTGGAGGAACATTTGAATTCTTTAGCCAGGAAGCTGCACATGGAATGATACAAAACACAAGGCTAAGTCGACCTGTCATTGGCTACAGCAGAAAAAAGTGAAGGTTCTGGAGTGACCATCTCAGTCTCCTGACCTCAATATCATTGAGCCACTCTGGGGAGATCTCGTGCAGTTCATGCAAGACAGCTCAAGAATTTACAGGAACTGGAGGCTTTTTGCCAAGAGGAATGGGCAGCTTTACCATATGAGAAGATAAGGAGCCTCATCCACAAATACCACTTCAAGCTGTCATTGATGTTAAAGGGGGCAATACACAGTATTAAGAACTGGTGTATTTAAACATTTGATCAAGGTCATTTGCGTAGTTTCTGTTGTCATTATGATTTAAAAAGAGTAAACATAGTTGATTGATAATAAATGGCTTCAGCCAAACACTAACCACGAGTGAAAGAGATGTTTTTGTGCTTTCACTCATTTTCTCTGAAAAAATTATGAGAAATCATAAATTCTGCTAAGGTATGTAAACTTATGAGCACAACTGTATATCTATAAAACTTTTCTAAAACCTATTACAAAGTTCCCACTTTTTTTTAAGATAATCACCATGGCATGAAGTATTACCTTTATTGCCTTCTATGACATTATGGGATATTTTGATAATTTAGTATTAAACTATTTATAAAGCTGCAAAATCCTTTAGTTAGGAATGAATGCACTGCAAATTAATTTTTTGATTCTTACATAAGTAGTGCAAACAGCAGGCACAATGTGTAGTCACTCATTATGATCAATAAGACTTGCATCTTACAGAAGTGAGGACTAGTGCAACAAAATACCTCATGCACACTGGGCATTTAGAATCAGATTCCAGAGTTTCCCATGGGCGCACGGCACAGGCGCATCATCTGCCCCACTGTCACCTACCTGTAAAACTCTATGAAGGGCTGAAAGCTAGTGGTATTAGCATTCTAGGCAGAATGTGTCCAGGGATGAATACCTGGAATGAAAGGCATCTGCCCAGTGAGCATGAGGCCATACATTCTGATTCTGAGTAAAATGAATAGTGCACTTTGCAGTTTATTTCTTGCATTATTTTCACAAATCAGCAAAGGTACAGTATTTTGTGGGATGTTTTATGTAAAAATTTTAATTATGGCCATAGTTAGCTGTCACTGGATTTCAGAAAAACAAAATCGTGCTAATTTAGCTTTGATGTTTAGTCCCTACTTGGGATACTGCCTTTAAAACCAATTTTTGAATGTAAATTGAATTTTCATATATTTTTCTTTGAATGATTTTAACTTGCCAGTCTGTCTAAATATTCACTGCATAGGTTCAGTGACTAAAACCATCATGGGCAACACAGATTGGTTTGAATCCCAACCAGGACTTTGTCTGCATGGAGTTTGCATGTTCTCCCTGTGCTTGCCTGAGTTTCCATTTAGGTACTCCAGTTTCCCCTTGCATTCCAAAGGCATTCTTAAGCTTTATTTGGCTCCTGTCTAAAAATTAACCCTAGCATGTGTATGTATGCTAGTGAGGCAGGGAACCTGGATTGTAAGCTCCTAGTGGACATGGACTGGCGTGAATGTACAAAATGTAAAGCACTGTGTAAGTTGTCTGTAACTATATAAATACCTGTAATAAATAAAATATTTATACTTTTCATTCCAGTAACGCATGCAGTTCCATGAAATTCAAATAAGAAGATACCACAATTAAGGGAGTGCTACTGATTTAATCTATGTGTCTTCAATTGTATTGTTAATTATCATCCACTGAAAAAAATCTTTTTATTACACTGTACAATTTATTCTTAGTAAAAAACAAATGATGGAAGACAACAGAATGTGCTGTATGCCAATGCAGCATGCCATGAGAATTAAACATAAAGGTGCCAATAGCAACATATGGGCAGAAACCCTATGCTTTAGGTAATGGAGAACAGTAGGCTTAGCAACCAACAATCAATAATCCATGTGTTATCTGTGATATATTTTTTAAAAGGAATGCTTTTGAAAAAGCAGAAAAACTAAGAAGTGTAAACGAGATTGGACATGCCAATCTGGCATAGTCCTTCTACTTTACTAAGAATAAGTGATGCTGTGATAAACGAACAATAGTGAAAAAGAGACATATCCAAATCTGAGCAAGAAGAGTTGACCTAAACTGCCCCATTATCACTAGTTGGGCTTGTTTGTCTCACCTATCCCTGACACTTGGCAAGCCAGCAAAGCCAATTGCGGTGCCTTTATATTGGTTTCTCTATAATTGCTTGGGCATGTCTGTTTCCCATCCTTTTTATCAGTGCAAGCCAGCTTGAGTATTCTCAATAAAGTACCAGTTCTATACTAGGTCAGTACAATATAGTTTTTTATGCTTTCCATATACTCTGAAGTTTTCAATCTGAACCAAAAAACTATTATGGTATTTTGCATGCAGCAGCATTGATCGATGTAGAAGAAAAATATACACATATGCATATTAATATTATCATGTGTTGGTGGTGAATTCAGCCAGGCACATTTCTAGTGTGATTCACTAGCCACTCTATTGTAGACAAGTATATATTAAATAATTCATACTAATAACAAACTTTTATCACAACAAGAATTTAGGATTGCATCATTTTGCTTGTCTTTTTTACAGATATACATCATTCCTTGTTACAAAATATATCTGTGCTACCCTACATTTAAGCTTCAAGCACTACATTAAACTAGTGAACAATCGCAAACTAGCAACTGAAAAGCATTCATACCTAAACTGAAAATACTTTGCTATAAAATAATGGAATATTTCCCATCTTTGGAGATGCTGAAGACTTGTTTAGATGTTACCATTACAAATTTGTTCAGAGTTAAAATGTTAAATACTGGTTGAATGAACATTACTATATAGTACAAAATACCTCTGTAAAATATATGTACTTTAAATGTGTAAAACATTATTTTGCTTTGGTTGTGAAGCATATTTAAAAAAAGAATGAATAAAGTATATCCAATTGTATTCTGAGTTATTTGGCTTGTGATTTTAGCAATTCAATTGTAGTTACTGAAAACATGTTTTGAGCTTTTCTGAAAAACGATAAAAATAAAACAAAAACAAAAACAAAAAACAAACATGTTATACTTACCTGCTCTGTGCAATGTTTTTGCACAGAGCAGCCAAGGTCCTCTTCTTTTCAGGTCCCCGGCCGGTGCCCCTGACTCCTCCACCTGCTCAGTGCCCTTACAGCATGCCACTTGCTATGGAGGCATTCGTGCATACTCGATCCTGAGCTGGCTCTGTGTGCCCATAGACACACAGAGACTGCTCCTCACTGGCTGTGATTGGCAGTAGTGGGACCAATGGTCAATATGGAGGGAGAGAACCGAGAGAGCCTCTACTCTTATGCACAAAGCTGGATCAAGATCGGGCTCAGGTAAGTATGCAGGGTGCTGGGGGGAGCTGCATACTGAAGTTTTTTAACCTTAATGCAGAGAATGGATTAAGGTTAAAAAAAAAAAAAAACCTTCAGCCTTTACAACCACTTTAACCACTTGCTTACTGAGCACTTAAACCCCCCTCCTGCCCAGACCAATTTTCAGCTTTCAGCACTGTCGCACTTTGAATGACAATTGCGCGGTCATACAACACTGTACCCAAATGAAACTTTTATCATTTTTTTCCCACAAATAGAGCTTTCTTTTGGTGGTATTTAATCACAGCTGGGATTTTTATTTTTTGCTAAACAAACAAAAAAAGATGGAAAATTTTGAAAAAAAAAATCATGTTTCATAGTTTGTTATAAAATTTTGCAAACAGGTAATTTTTCTCCTTCATTGATATGCGCTGATGAGGCGGCACTGGTGGGCACTGATAGGCTGCACTGATGGGCACGGATAGGCACAGTTAAGGCGGCACTGATAGGCACGGTTAAGGCGGCACTGATAGGCACAGTTAAGGCAGCACTGATGGGGACAGATAAGGCGGTACTGATGGGCACAGATAAGGCGGCACTGGTGGCCACTGATGGGTGGCACTGATGGGTGACAGGGATAGGTGGCACTGATGGGTGGCATGGATAGGTGGCACTGATGGGCGGCACTGATGGGGGGCACTGATGGGTGGCACTGATGGGTGGCACTGATGGGCACTGATAGGTGGCACTGATGTGCAGCACTGTTGCGCTGATGTGGGCCCTGATGGGTGGCACTGATGGGTGGCACTGTGGGTGCTGATGGGTGGCACTGATGGGTGGCACTGTGGGCACTGATGGGTGGCAATGTGGGCACTGATGGATAGCACTGTGGGCACTGATGGGTGACGCTGGTGGGCACTGGTAGGCGGCACTGCTGCCTATTGCTGTGGGGGCAGATGATCGCCGTGATCGGGACTGATGTCCCTCTCACGGCCGCTGGTGATCGGGTTTTTTTTCCTCCTCACGCTGTCAGCGCGAGGAGGAAAAATAGCCAATTACCGGCTCTGCTTACATCACATGATCAGCTGTCATTGGCTGACAGCTGATCATGTGGTGGGGTCGGGCCGACCCCTTACTCTGATCTGTGATCAGGCGAGTCTCATAGACTCGCTGATCACCGAGCGCGCCGCCCGCGCCCTGCAACGTAGATCCGCGCTGTTGCCGTCATTTGGCAATAGCGCGGATCTGAAGAGGTTAATTACCTGTGTAACAGTTGTTAAAGCCTGGAAAAAATGTATTCATAACAATCAATTCAAACAGAACCACATCATTTGGCATTTTATTAAGGTACACTGTAGCCAAAATCTAAAACCATAAGTTTTTTTTTCAATTTTAGACTCAGGAATAAAAAAATAGGTATATTCCTATGGGTAGGTTTTTCTTAATTTCGTGTTGCATAGACACAACAGGTAGTGAATATAAAGGGTATGCAAACCCAAAGAATTCTCTTATTTCTTTCTTTTTGGTCTGTTAATTGTACCATTTAGTTTATCAGTAAATCCAGTGCTGTCCTGGGTATTCAAGCACTGTGTTATCTCAAGCACTATTATCCTCCTATTTTATAGAGATGAGGAAAGAGGGATAAGTTCTCCAGTCCTAATATACCTCCTGTCATTGTGTGACAACACTGCCCCTCCATAGATACAGTAGAGTGAAAATACATTTTCATCTGAGAACATGTTGTGTAGTGCGTTACAAACAGGATCACTAAATGAAAAAAAAAAATAGAAGCCTGAAAACCTAATGCAGCCACCACATCTAAGGACAGGTATGCAGATATATTACATTTTCTGTTATTGGATTTAGATAATGCTGGTGTACTTACCTGAAGCATTTACCTAAAATGTTGCTCCAGGGAGATTTCTGCTGCCCTGGTTAGCTTTATACCGTCTCTTTAAAATCTTTCTAGTCCTAAATGCATGCATGGCCTGAGCTTTATTGACAGCCATGGCAAGTCAACCTTTGACATATCAACCTCTTGAGATGCTTTCTAAGTCTGGGTTGCCCATGTGGAGGTGGGGGTGAAAGCTTGATATACAGTATGTTGTCATGGCTGGGATATATAAAAATCTTCATAATTCATGAAACACTCAGCTAAAGAGTCGTTATACCAGAGGAGCGCCCTCCCCCACCAGAAACGGTTAAGTGAATCACCCTCTCCAAATAAAGGTCAATACACAAGCCTTGTGTTGAAACAAAGTCACCTGAACAATAGCGCCCTTTTCACAAAACCAAGCGATATTTACCTGTTTTTGTTCTCCTCTTGAAACCACTTAAAACAAGAATAGAGAGAAGCTGGTTCTTCAGACAATCAACTTATTGCGAAGCAGAAATCAAACATAATTACCTGTCATTGTTGGGTAGATAAAAAGATAGTCCCAACACTGCCATAAAAAGTCACACAGATATGTAACTGGACTGCTCTCACAGAGAAATCACCCTTATCTAACAGAACCCATTGTTTAGACTCTAGGAATTGTGTATACAGTTAAGCTCAATCTAAATATTCAATGAGTCTGTCTACAGTTCATTTCAAAACACTTTTAGGAAGACATTTGAAAGTTGTGCATTCAGCATTATTTTAAAATTCCTAAATTTGATTATAAGTCACTCAAATTATATATTATATTCCAGGTCATAGATACAATTATGATTTTAGTGTCTACTGATCCAATGATAACTCTGTTGTAGGGTAAAAACATAAGACTTATGCCCTGTACACACGATTGGACATTGATCGGACATTCCGACAACAAAATCCATGGATTTTTTCCGATGGATGTTGGCTTAAACTTGTCTTGCATACACACGGTCGCACAAAGTTGTCGGAAAATTTTATATCCTGCTCTCAAACTTTGTGTGTCGGAAATTCAGACGGAAATAGTCCGATGGAGCCCACACACGATCGGAATTCAACAACACAATCCGATCGCACTTTTTCTGTCGCAAAATCCGATCGTGTGTACAGGGCATTAGATGTAAGAACAAATTAGAAATAAGAATTGTTTTAAAATGCCAATCAGTGTTATGAAAGACACATGAATCATGACTATAACTGTATAAAATCAAACCTCTAGCATGTGTTTTCCTAGATAAACAAGTATTCACAGGATATACCAGAATTATACATTTATCCATATATATAACCATTTTTTTGTGATATTGATTCATCAAAATCACGCTGAGCGTATTTTATATTGGACAGGTTACCAGAATACTTAAATATATATATATACCAGCACTAATATACAAACAGATACACATTATGAAAAGAGAACATATCATTTAACAGATAGTTCAGAACACGTTTTTCTGCCCTCAGACATGCCTAGTGGTTGAAGGTGATATTACCTGAACTCACCAAGTAAATCATTAGATTTTTTCAACCAATGGAAAATAAGCAATACCTTCTGGGCTGAGCTTATTATAATTTTATGAGCTTATTGTCCCAGATGGTGTAAAGTATGTGAGGTGCCATAGAGAGGGACCACAAACCCACACGCTGATATATACCCTCTGGATGTACAAAAATCTGGTAATAAGCGGCCATCCCCATCTCGATGGACATTGCTGCTAAGACAAATCGAATACACATTTCCTTTAAACAGTGGTGAGATACTGACCATACAATTATTGATAATATTTTCTCTTTCCAAAATCATAGGAATGGTATCTTACTGTATACATTGTATCTTATTCAATACTGTGTGAAGGGAAAATTATAGGAATCGTATTTTACTGTTTTACATTTTATCTTATCCAATACTGTGTCAAGGGTAGTTTAGTATTTAATAATTGTCCCACGTTATTGGCCTTGTGTGTTGAAGCAGCTTGTGGGTGAAATCAAGATCAACCTGTATTACAAAAAAATTGGCTACTGTGGTCCCAGGGAAATTATTTATCGCCCCATTCCATCTGGTAGCTATGTTAAATTAACACTTCAAATGGATAATAGCTATATGTTGACTCCACGAGACATACTTTGTATTCCTTCCGGCCGGAGAAATTCAGGGGATTGTTTTCCGAGCGACAAGGGATGTTGTGTTTTTTTTAACTTAAGGCGCGATTACCACAAATATTTTTTTAACATAGTCATTTGGGCTACCCTTGGGTTATTTGTCAAATATTAAGGAAAATAGTTTTATTGCCGTGTTGATGTCTTTGGTAGGGTGTATGAAATATTAATCACCAGAAATCCCGGTTCTGTATGAAATTGTATAATTATACTTGTAAATTAATAAAAAAATATTTACTTATTAATTTTATTGGGAGATATTTGTACATTGGTAAGAATTCCCCATAGATTAACGAACTCAGGAAATTATTGTGGTATGTTACTGATTGTCTGAACAAAGTTCACAATTTTACCGTAAGGTTGGAGGCACTGAGCAAAACACTGAGATCTTAATAATTAAAATTCCCCCATATGTATTATAAAGATTTCATGCCACACTCATAGCAATGTGTTATGTATGTTCTTCTAAACTGTGTATATACAAAAGAAGGCCTTTTTTTTTTAAATAATTTTTTTATTATTGAAAATGTTTTTCATTTGATACTTTTTTTAAATATATATATTTGACCTTAAAATATCCATAAAATGCAGTAAAAGCTTGTGCTGAGACTTTTTTTCTAAAAAGAACATACTTTTTGATTAAGTGACAGAATTTGGCGACATAGATGTATTTGAATGCTCCCCTCAGGCAAAGCAGCATAACGCTGCTAATCTGCCATATCAGGAATAGTTGTTCAAGCGCTCCGTTATCACACTTTTTTTAAACAACCTGAACAATTTTATCACTATCCATTTTTAGAAGCATCAGCCCAAATACAGAGCTTGAGTAGAGATTTGGAAAAATTGTAAGATGTAAAAATCCATCTTGGCTTTGTGTACATCGTATTCAATTACTGAGAAAATGTCACAGGCACTTCCAATGAAAAATATTTCTTTAAGTCCAGATATTTAATCATGTATAAAAATGAAATGTGCATAATTACAGGAAATCTAAAGGTAACATGCAAGAAGCTTTTTTTGCAAATGCTAAAAAAATCACAAAATGTGAAGAGCATGGTTTTGTGTATATATATAGATATCTATCTATCTATCTATATAGATATCTATATATATATATATATATATATATATATACATCTCTCTCTCTCTCTCTCTCTCTCTCTCTCTCTCTCTCTCTCTCTCTCTATATATATATATATATAGATATATATATATATATATCTATATATATATAGATATATATATATCTATATATATATATATATAGTAAGGGATTAGCTCAGTAGCAGGGTGCGCAGGACCCTCTGGATGGGTCACAGCACAATGAAGTAGGCACGGACAGACAGCAGGATCTTTGTGAAAACAAAGCTGTGGTTACAAGTGCAGGTATCAAAAACAGCAAAAAATAAAACAAAGCAGAAAATAAACCCTTGCTATTTTGGGCGTCTAACTGTAAAACACAGGAACCTATCTACGTGGTCTGGAGCAGCGCCGCTGCCCAAAAACCTGTCTGACACACAGAAAAACAGAGTCTTTTAGTCATACAGACTTAAAGTGGATGTAAACCCGATTTTTTTTTTTTTTATATCATACTGTAGAGTATAAGATTTCCTATCATTTGAGCCCAGTCTTGCCACACAGAGTTAATCCATCTCTGAGCAATCCTCTTTTATTGTTCAGTGAGAAAAATCTTGACAAACTGAAAAAAACTTTGTCAAATACTCCCCCTTGCTGTGAGTGACCGCCTAAGACACATGCATTATTTTTTAATTCCCTCCCCCACTCCTTTCTTCAGCAGCTCTGCAAGGATTGGCTGTTCCACACCTCAGCATGATTTGGCATGCTGAAGTCATGTGTTTACTTTCCTGTCTTTTCACTGGATGTTGGAGATCATAGCAGAAGTTCAGTGTTAGAAATAAACAGGAGAAAATGCATATTGACAGGGGGAGTGTAGAGGTGGGCGGGGAGTTTGACATCATGACTCCACCCACCGAGCTCCAGACAACAGACCCACCCACGGAATTTTCAGTTTTTCGGGTCTAATAACAGACAGAGGGGAGACATTTGACAGGTAAAGATACATGCAGGAGGCATGTATATCCTTATAGATAACCCCCATGGCAGTAGTTTAGAAAGGATGACATTGGGTTTACATCCACTTTAATCTCACCCCTCGGAAGAAGCTGCTCCCCAGTCCTACGCAGCAGTGGTGGCCCGTCCATAGGGCAAAAAAAAGTCACTTTAAGAGTGTCCGAGCGCTGGACACACAGCGGTTGATTGCAAGCTGGGAAGCCAATTTGCCAGTGTTTAGGGAGTGTCCAGGGAGTGTCCAGGGCACAAGCGATGCACCCTCAAACACTCCCACTCATTGGTCTCAGTCCTCCGAATGTATCTTTTAATTGACAGAGAGCCAAGAATCTGGTTCCGGGGAGGAGCCCCTTGTTGAAGCAACCTGGGAGTTTTAGAGCCCTCCGAGTGCTTCATCTGTTACACCTGAGCTCATTAACCCTCATTGAGCCCCAAATAGGCTCACTACCCAACAGAAACCCAAAAGCAATCAGTGTACAGCATAAACCTGGGACAAATATACCTCCCATCTTTGACACAACCCATAGATTTTCCTGGCTTCCTGTCACTATATATATATATATATATATATATATATATATATGTATATATATATATATGTATATGTATATATGTAAGCAATATGGTTGTTAGCCGGGTGTCCGAGGATCAAGGCACCACATCCCACCAGTTTCAGAAAATGTATATACAAAGAATGGATTTTTAAGGTGCCATCATTGACATTACAAAATACTTATAAGAACATCAAATGGTATTGTAATTTGTTCTTTACAAATATTAAAAACTATAATTTCATAAAACCATCACAGAACATCCATGCGGCCATAGTGTATGTGCAGTAACTTCAGCTCGACATGTTTCACCAAGCAACTCAAGTGAACACTCACACTACACATCCAGAATGCTATAGCCTGAATGGGGGCTGGTCTGTTTGCATGTAAGTGTTCTTGGTGCTTCTTGTCTGCCACTCTGATGAAGGGGCAGTTCCCTTAAATATGTAAATGAGAGGTACTTTTTTCCAGGCTGCCATTTCAGTTTTGATGCAGGGTACATCATTCATGATGACTATTGGCGTTTTAACCCTGGCGTATTTAGTATCCTTTGCAGAACTTTTCCATCACATCCTGTTCCTTTTTGAGATCTGATGTGAGTTGATCTAACTGGTTGTATGCTGTGATCAAGTCAGTTCTTTTTAAGTGCAATTTATTTATGTAGCCCACGGATGGAATTGGTCTGGTGATTTGATCCCGGGTTCCATTCCCTGACAAGCAAACAGTAGCCAGGCACACAACATTTCCCAATCGCTTGAGTCAGTGAACAGGCTGTGCAGGTTTTTTTTTTGTTTTGTTTTTTTGGGGGGTATTTCTCAGGGATGACACAGCCCTCAGGCTTCACCTTGCTCCCCCATGAATAAGAGACTTCTACTCTGGACTCTAGCCCATTTATACCCACCTCAGCCCCCTGCTGGTCACCTGCCATATTGACCAGGGATTGGCTAGGGAGATATTAATATGCAGGCTGGGGTCATATTTTCCCACCCACTATGTCCCAGGGTCTCCTGGGAGACAGGGGTAAGTAATTGAGCCCATACCTATAAAGCCCAGAGCAGAGCTAACTAATTAAACAGTGCTTTCCTTGGTTACAGGGAGGCCTAAAACTAAATGAACAAGACAATAGCTCTATAGGGCGCTACGTTTAGATTTAATGATATGGAAGTTTTATCTGCACTATCTGGCGCATTCAGTTGTGTTTTTTTTTCACTCTTGATGATATAGGTATATGTCTTTTGATATACATGGAGCCTGCAGGGATAACAGGAATAACCAGACTAGGTACCAGTAAGGTACTTTACATTTGAAGATTGTATTAAAATTAACGGAGCTTCACTTACTTCAGAGTACTGAAGCATGAAAAGCAGAGGGCACATTTTTAAAGCATACTGCTGTGCTTTAAAACGTGTCAGTGTACTGTATATGACAGCACTATTTCCTAAAAGCTCCTGAAAAACTATTATTATACTTTCATTATATTATTATTTATAATTTGTTGATTGCTTAAATGGCACATATATTAGTAGTGACATATCTAATATATAAAATAGTGACATATCTATTGTACCCAGACGGTTGCTGTTTGTGTTATCAATAGTCCAGATCTCCAGCATGCTGCTAACAAATGGAATTTTAACCTTTGCTGCAACGCAGTAAAAAAAGATTAAAGGATGGACACATTGGACCCTAAATCTTAACCTAACTCTTAAATGAAACTGTTATACTTATAGTAGTTCTGAAGCCAGTCACCACATTGTCATTTAACCTTTAACACATTAATGTAAATTCAAAAGTTCATCTTCTAATTGTGCATCTTGCATGGTCCAATGTTGTCACAAGATGCAGATCCTGTAGATCAGTGTGAGCTTTAAAACAACTAGTGTTACTGTAGGTCAAAAGCATACATTTTTGGTAATGCAAATGATTAATGGGGCCAGCCTGTGTGTACCAGTTCACTGGTGCTCCAAATATACTCCCTCTATGAAAGAATGGTTTTTGAGAATTGCTATCAAAGATGGAAGAAATAATTCATATATCACAGGATGGAGTCACCAAAGACATAAAAAATAAATATATATAGAAATGATAAAATAAAATTGATTAGCAGAAAAAAAATAGTTGAAGAGAGAAGAAGTGGTTTATTAGGGCTGATTTAAATTAACAAATAGTTAATAAGGGGTTAAAGGTGTGTGCAGCGCCCCCCACCCCAGGCCCCCCCAAGCCTTACCAGAGCTCCCTCCGATTCCAGAGATGATCAGGATAGCCTCGGCTGTTTCAGGACTCTCCCTCTTCATTGGCTCTCACTGCTGTCAATCACAGGCAGTAAGCCAATGAGGAGTGAGGGGGCTGGGCTGAGCTGCAGCTCTATGTGTCTGATAGAGCGAGCAAGCAGCAGTGCCCCCAGGGCAAGCGACTTTCTCTGGGGGCACTGCTTGAGTGGGAGGAGCCAGGAGCGCCATAAGGGGACCCAAAAAAAAGAGGATTGGAGCTGCTCTGTGCAAAACCACTGCACAGAGCACATAAGTATAACATGTTTGTTATTAAAAAACAAAAAAAAAACCAAATCTTTAATACCACTTTAAATAAGGGGACACTTTGATTTCTTTCACCCTGGTAGGAACCAACAGCACAAACCACCCACCTACCTTCATGAGTAAGGCTAGCCCTGACTAAGGACTAATGTCCGAAAAGCGTAGGCTATTTTACAGCTATGTACATGTTCACTTAATAAAGAAATACTATTTTGGATGTCATCCTGAGTGTCGACCATCCCTTTCCTTACTCTGGTATGTTGGAGGTGTCAACAGCCTCAAGGTCTGTGCACCGGGCAGAGCTTTTATGTGAGAAAGTTGAAGTGCCTATACACTGCCCTGTTTACCTACCTTTCTGAGGCCTGCTCCATAGATCAGCATCCTATCATTCACACTGTACTGTCTCTGGCTAATGTATCTGTGTCATGGCTATTTTAAGTGAGTTGCTATACTGCTGACAAGGCTAAAAGGTTTATCACTATTTAGGCCTGGTTCACACTAGTGCAATGTCTGATGCAACAGAATTGCATGACAATGGAAATCATGTTATTCTCTATGGTACCCATTCCCATCAATGCAGCACAGCATGACATGTTTTTGGAAAAGGGTCCTATGCTACTTTATTGCAGTTTCAGCACAATTTTAGCCCAATAGCCCTCAGAAGAAGGGCACCAAAAATACTTGTACATGCTTTTTTTCCTGCGTTTTGTACTGGCTGTTAGGAGCTGTCATCCACCAGCGTCCTAAGTACCAATGATTCACCACTGCTGTCAGCAGGGGATTCTCGGATGACTGCAGAATGTAAACGAAGGCACCCTGTCATTAAAAATGTATTAAAAAATGGTGTAGGGGCTCTTCATTTCTGGTATTGATTTTGAGGGGGGTACCATATATAAAAAACAAAACAAAAATGTCCCTCATTGCACATCACCTATCAATTATATCATCTACTGTAGCAATGCAAGTCAATGAAAATCATGAACAATGGCCAATAACACAGAAAAAAACCTGCCTGCCGACACCCAACGGATGTTGTTGCTTGCCTCGCAACATATGTTATTGGTTCTCCCCTCCCCTTAAGTAAACAAAGGGGTGAAGTCACCAGGCAATGTCACTGACAATGTATGGACATGTTAATATTGGGTCATAAGGTGGCGGAGTCGGATGTTGGCAGGTACTGGCTTCTTAACAACTAGTATATGTCAATTGAGCAGTCTCTTCACCTACAAAAAAATGCAGTGGCATGAAAAACACATCAATAGCGCACCAATATAGTACTGCAAAATCTCAATGAAACCTAGTCTTAACCATAACTCTTACAAAACCCCCTGTTTCCTCTCACACAACTGACCATGTACAGTATAGACCTCACTTTTCATATTTGCTTTACACCTCAATGAGCCACCTGTGTCACATAATACTGAATTTTACCATACAGAGCCTCACTTTAATTTTACCCAGGACCCCGTTTTGTATATAAAACTGGCCCTACCCTTTGGGATACAAAGTTGCATGAACAGTTCACATTCCCAGGATAAACTGCACAAAGCATAAAACAAAGAAAAACATAGTACAAAAATAACACGAGCACTTGTCAGACATTGTCACAATATAGATTACCAGGCATTCTGTTTATTAGCAATTTCAACTACAAATATAACCAAAACGAAAAAATGCAACTCTGAAATAGTGGTAGGTTGCCTTGAGCTATGTTTTTTTTTTTGTGGTTTCAAGCTGGTGCAGACTGCTTTCTTGGCAAAATGTTCAGAAATGAAAATGTACAGTAGTAATAATAAGGAAATAGCAAACAACACTGGTAACATTATGAAGTTGTAGGCAAGTGAATTTTTTTCTTTACTTCTACAAGTCTCATCTCTAAAGATTTTATTATAAAATGGCCCACTGTGATCTAAATGAGATGCCTATTAATATCATTTTATAATCTCTGTCTAAATAATATAGAAGGCATACTCTTTTTTCTCTTTTGCAGCTTTCACATAGTCAAAGACTACTGATGCTGAAAATTTTAACATTTTTATCCCCAGTTAATAAAATAATTGTGCATTACTATTTGCCTACAGCAGTGTTTTTTGAACTCAGGACTATCTATAGATCTCTCTTTATCTCTCTTTTTTTTTCTTTTTTTAATCTCTCTCTCTCTTGCCCTTTATATATGAAAGCAACATATGTCCTAATGGCTAATAGAAAATTGCATGTACATTCAGTACAGCCAGTGCAGCCATAAAGAGTTTTTAAAAGTTCCCTATATATATATCTTCCTCTAACTACAATTTATAGCTACCCTATCTATGAATGAACTGCCTGAAGCCATAAGTCAAGATGGTTGCAGATTCTCTAATTGGGCCTGTGTTTGGACAGGGTTAACATTTCAACTGGGTGTTTACGCTTCCTCCCAAGAACTGACACTACAAACTAAACATATACAGTATGTTGCTCCCAGTGTCTCAGCTCACAGTAAAACACCTAAAATAATACAACAGAGCACAGAGGCAGATTGTAAATGAATTACACACTCTGATACCTCGAAGAGGACACATAGACACACCAGGATGACTGAATCTTGGTTGGGTCTGCACAGGCCATGTTAGAGTTGCCACCTGTTGCAGGCTGACAAGGGTAAGTGAAAATTTTTATTTGATTAGTTTACCAAATAAGGTGAATTCATGTCTAACACAAATTAAAGCCAATTCCAGCTTGGGCAAATTACATAAAAATGGAACCCACAACAGCTAAAAATGAAAATAGAAAAAAATCAGTCTGCTTTAGTCATCTGATCTCTGGTGATGTCTCCCCAGATGCATTTAACCAGTGATTGTGCCCAGCTCCTCTTGCAGGTTAAATGGCATCCAGATTCATAGACGAATACTAAGGAGCGCAGCTGCAGCATTTTGACTCCACCTTTGCCTCCAGAGGAAGAAGAGGGCAGTAAGGACCTGTGAAGTCACTAGACCAGTCCAAAAACACCTGGTAAAAAGTATGTATACACATTTTTAAAGGAAACAAAAAACATATAAAACTGTGCTAATGTGCTAAATAGTATATACCATCAAAAACAGCCACAAACTCTGCTGTCAGGTATAGCACAGTCCCAAAGCAGAAGATTTTATAAACAGAGTTGTGCTAAGTTTTGAGTCAGACACAAATAGGGAAAATGCAGTCCCAAAAATGAAGCAAAAAAGTTCTGTGATAGAATTTGCTTCATCTGTCACTGTTAAATGTATGATCTTGTGACAGTCACCTCCACTATAGGCAAAATGGTCGCTTACCAGATTGCACAGACCTTCTATCACGGAAGGTCAGTGACACTTTTGGCTCTAAACCCAGCCAGGGCCAGCCTGTACGCTGGATGACGTCATCTTATGACAAAACGCGCAGGGTGGAACGACGTGCTGACTTCACCGGACTGAGTAGTGAGTGTACAGCTTGTATAACAGTGTAAATTTGCTGTCCCCTCAAAATAACTCAACACACAGCCACTAATGTCTAAACCACTGGCAACAAAAGTGAGTACACCCCTAAGTGAAAATGTCCAAATCGGGCCCAATTAACAATTTTCCCTCCCCGCTGTCATGTGACTCGTAAGTGTTACAAGGTCTCAGGTGTGAATAGGGAGCAGGTGTGTTAAGTTTGGTGTTATCGCTCTCACTCTCTTATACTGGTTACTGGAAGTTCAACATAGCACCTCATGGCAAAGAACTCTCTGAGGATCTGAGAAAAAGAATTGTTGCTCTACATAAAGATGGCCTAAGCTATAGGAAGATTGACATGACCCTGAAACTGAGCTGCAGCATGGTGGCCAAGACCATACAGAGGTTTAACAGGACAGGTTCCACTTAGAACAGTCCATGCCATGGTCGACCAAAGAAGTTGAGTGCACGTGCTCAGCGTCATATCCAGAGGTTGTCTTTGGGAAACAGACGTATGAGTGCTGCCAGCAATGCTGCAAAAGTTGAAGGGAGGGGGGGTCATTCTGTCAGTGCTCAGACCGAACGCCTCACACTGCATCAAATTGGTCTGCTTGGCTGTTGTCCCAGAAGAAAGCCTCTTCTAAAGGTGATGCACAAGACAGCCCGCAAACAGTTTGCTGAAGACAAGCAGACTAAGGACATGGATTACTGAAACCATGTCCCGTGGTCAGATGAGACCAAGATAAACTTATTTGGTTCAGATGGTGTCAAGCGTGTGTGGCGGCAACCAGGTGAGGAGTACAAAGACAAGTGTGTCTTGCCTACAGTCAAGCATGGTGGTGGGAGTGTCATGGTCTGGGGCTGCATGAGTGCTGTCGGCACTAGGGAGCTACAGTTCATTGAAGGAACCATAAATGCCAACATGTACTGTGACATGCTGAAGCAGAGCATGATTCCCTCCCTTCGGAATACTGCCACAGGGCAGTATTCCAACATGATAACGACCCCAAATACACCTCCAAGACGACTACTGCCTTGCTAAAGAAGCTGAGGGTAAAATGATGGACTGGTCAAGCATTTCTTCAGACCTACCCTATTGAGCATCTGTGGGGCATCCTCAAACGGAAGGTGGAGCAGCGCAAGGTCTCTAACATCCTCCAGCTCTGTGATGTCATCGTGGAGGGGTGGAAGAGGACTCCAGTGGCAACCTATGAAGTTCTGGTGAACTCCATGCTCAAGAGGGTTAAGGCAGTGCTGGAAAATAATGGCGGCCTTACAAAAAATTGACACTTTGGGCCCAATTTGGACATTTTCACTTAGGGGTGTACTCACTTTTGTTGCCAGCGGTTTAGACATTAATGGCTGTATCTTGAGTTATTTTAAGGGGACAGCAGATTTACACTGTTATACAAGCTGTACACACACACTACTTTACATTGTAGCAAAGTGTCATTTCTACAGTGTTGTCACATAAAAAGATAGAATGAAATATTTACAAAAATGTGAGGGGTGTACTCACTTTTGTAAGGTACTGTATATAATGCCAACAAACACCTAAATTGCCATCCTCAAGAAATGAAGATTATCATTAAGTGACTGTGGTAAACTAGTTCCATACCATACATATGCCACTTCAAATGAAAGGCCATCGCTTCACCTGTAATAAACTCCAAAAATAATACGATTTGGAAATTGTTCTGTTAAGTAAACCCTCTAGCAAAAGAAGGATTTTAAACATTAAATTATCTTTTTAATGTAAAGTAATTCTAGTGTAAACGTTCAAGTGGAACTAATTATTTCAGCTAAATTATTCAGCTAAATATTTCAGTTAAACTTATCAAAAATTATTATTCTTGCTTCATTGACTCTGTAATTAGGCTGTTAAAATGTAAGTTACTCTTGCAAGGAATACCGACTACTACATCACAATATATCAAAGGGAAGTTTGGTTGTTTAAAAACGCCTCAGACTCCCACCTCCATACACCAGCCAGATAGTCAGGCTCCCTGGATAGCGCAATGGCGTCAATATGCTCTGTCCCTTGACACATTTCTCAATGCCTACGTGGCTGAAGGAAAAGGCATGCATAATGCTCATTAAGCTTATATAATGTTATAGACGCCATGTTGGAGACCAAACAATGGCGGGCACCATTTTCTCTGAGACCATTATTCCATCTCAACAATAAATCTAGTAACAATACTAGCTGCTGTCTTCAATATAGGCACCATATTGGAGACCAACTAGACAGGAAGTACAGCACCATTTTCCCTTAATCTGTCGCATAGTCTATGGAGAGGAGGGTATATAAAAAAACATAAAAAATATAATAAAAAACAACCATACAAACCAGGGTATGGAGTTGGGCAAGTCCTCACAATCTAAAAATACCAAAAAAGTATATATAAACAATCCCATAGATCATAATTATGAAATACTGCATATTAAAACTATCTCTTAAATACCAACATCTAGTGGTGAAAATGGAGAAAAGCAGCCATATGTTCCAAATAGTAGAAGAATGGTAAAAAAAAATGCACCCATTAAATACAAAACAATTCTTATTGAATTCACAGTAGGATGAGCATATTTAAGAGATTGCCTCCCATTAATCATTATTCCAAAACCACTGTATATAAAGGCAGCCAGGTGATATTCCACTTCACCAACACAGATTATAAGCCAATTTACCAGAGGATAAAACCCCTAACAATGGGTTATGGGATAAAACCCCAAAACAATGGGTTAAAATGGAATGCAATAAGCTCCACCAGAAAACTCCTTCACTACTCATGGACTCCACAGCAACGATTTATAGCATACCATATTAAAGAGAAGACAATAAATCCCCACATACCATAAAAATAATCCAAATGTATTAATAGAATAATACTCACAAAAATAAACAACAATATGGTATGTACAGAGAGACATACAGCTCAGCCCCCTTGCGTGATGACATAAGATTGCATGCTCTGCTCAATGCATTCATCAGAAGTTACATGATCATGGGCCAGGG
The DNA here is from genome assembly GCA_037952925.1 of Lithobates clamitans. Lineage (NCBI taxonomy): Eukaryota > Metazoa > Chordata > Amphibia > Anura > Ranidae > Lithobates > Lithobates clamitans. The sequence continues at coordinate 3,492,148 of JBBGZY010001190.1, forward strand.
AATACATGCCCTCAACATGGGGAGGGTTTCTTGCTAGGGTAGACTGGGAGGGCAAAGTAAAAAAAAACACACCAACTGGACGTCACATTTAATCTTGTCATTTATTTAAGCGATAACTGCCTCCAGTCTCTGCAGCAGAAAACAAGGGAGTGGTGTATCCTGAGTGACATCATAGACCAAATATGGATATGATTGCTGAGGAGATAGAGAGCTGTCATTCATGGCAAGTGAGTGACAGGATTGGCTGTGTCACTGGGCTGGCAGATTTTTTCTTTCAGTGGGTCAGCAGGCATTGTTCATTGTGATTTACTGTATGAGTATCAGCATCACTGACTGACATGATTTGCAATGGATTTACTTGTAAATTTTATTATTTAATAAAGGACTTGTCAAGAAGTGTCTAAGCAAAATGGGCAATCTGGAGATATTGAAAACACTCCTTAGAGGGGAGATGCGTTTGTGCTTGTAGGGCAGAGAATGGTTTCAGGGAGTTGCTAGTGACAAGGTTGCATATGCGGCTCAGTCCAGCTTGGGACTAGGGATGGGCAGAACACTCCCCGGTTCGGTTCGCACCAGAACATACCAAACAGGCAAAAAATTGGTCAGAAAACACGAACACCGTTAAAGTCTGAGGGACATGAACATGAATAATCATGAACATGAACATGAATAATCAAAAGTGCTCATTTTAAAGGCTTATATGCAAGTTATTGTCATAAAAAGTGTTTGGGGACCCGGGTCCTGCCCCACGGGACATGTATCAATGCAAAAAAAAGTTTTAACAACGGACGTTTTTTCGGGAGCATTGATTTTAATAATGCTTAAAGTGAAACAATAAAAGTGAAATATTCCTTTAACCACTTGCTTACTGGGTACTTAAACCCCCCTCCTGCCCAGACCAATTTTCAGCTTTCAGCGCTGATGCACTTTGAACGACAATTGCGCGGTCATATAACACTGTACCCAAATAATTTTTATCATTTTTTTCCCACAAATAGAGCTTTCTTTTGGAGGTATTTGATCACCTCTGCGGTTTTTATTTTTTGTTAAAAAATTTTAAAAAGACCATATTTTAAAAAAAATAATTATATTTTTTTATATTTTGTTATAAAATTTTGCGAACTGGTAATTTTTTTCCTTCATTGATGTATGCTGATGAGGCAGCACTGATGGACACCGATAGGGGCAGTGATGGGCACTGATGGGTGGCAATAATGGGCACTGATCGGCACTGCTTGGTTACACTGATAGTCAGCACTGCTAGGTAGCACTGATTGGCACCAAAGGTGGGCATTGATAGGTGGCACTTGTGGGCATTGATAGGTGGCACTCATGGGCATTGATAGGTGGCAATGGTAGGCACTGTGGGCATTGGCAGGTGGCACTGGCAGGGGGTACCGGTGGGCACAGATGAGGCAGAATCGTCTCTTCCTCTTCAGGACTGATGTCCCTAAGCCGGTGATCGCTGACAGCATGAGGAGAAAAAGAAATGATTATCGGGCTTTTGTTTACATCACGTGATCAGCTGTCATTGGCTGACAGCTGATCATGTGGTAAGGGGCCGTGATTGGTGACGTCTCAGTGACTCGGTGATCACAGGCACGCGTGGGGAGTCTGCAAAGGGGAGGAAATTCAGGTCCACGCTGTGGCCGTCATTCGGCTATAGCGCGCACGCCAAGTGGTTAAATTTCGTGCCTGGGGGGTGTCTATAGTATGCCTGTAATGTGGCGCATTTTTCCCGTGTTTAGAACAGTCCCTGCACGAAATGACATTTCTAAAGGAAAAAAAGTCATTTAAAAGTACTCGCAGCTATAATGAATTGTCGGTCCCGGCAATACAGATAAAAGTCATTAAAAAAAAACGTCATGGGATTCCCCCAGTCCATTACCAGGCCCTTTGGGTCTGGTATGAATATTAAGGGGAACCCTGAACCAAAATTTAAGAAAAAAAATTGTGTGGGGGTCCCCCCAAATTCCATACCAGGCCCTTCAGGTCTGGTATGGATATTAAGGGGAACCCTGCGCCATTTTTTTTTTAAATGGCGTAGGGGTCCCCCTCAAAATCCATACTAGACACTTCAGGTCTGGTATGGGTTTTAAGGGGAACCCCGCGCCAAAATTATAAAAAATAAATGCCTTGGGGTCCCCCCAAAAATCCATACCAGACCCTTATCCGAGCATGCAACCTGGCAGGCCGCAGGAAAAGAGGGGGGACGAGAGAGCACCCCCCTCCTAAACCGTACCAGGCCACGTGCCCTCTACATGGGGAGGGTGCTTTAGGGTAGCCCCCCAAAGCTCCTTGCCCCCATGTTGATGGGGGCAAGGGCCTCATCCCCACAACCCTTGCCCGGTGGTTGTGGGGGTCTGCGGGCGGGGCGCTTATCGGAATCTGGAAGCCCCCTTTAACTAGGGGATCCCCAGATCCCGGTCCCCCCCCTGTAAAATGGTAACGGGGTACAGATGTACCCATACCATTTCACACAAAAAAGTGTCAAAATGGTACAAAAGATAAGACAAAGCTTGGGACAAGTCCTTTATTAAAAAATAAAAAAATAAAAATGTCCCACGAAGTCCATTCATCTTCTTCTCGCGCTCCATCGACGCACCGAAAAAGAAAAAAAAGCTGCGACCGACCCACCTCCATGGTAGGCACCCACCATATGACGCGTCCTCGCAGGTGACAGTTCTTTTATAACTGAGGGCAGGGCCACACGGGTATGTTCCCAGGTGACCCCGCCCCCTTCTGACGCATTGGGACTTCCGCATGGCTTTCCCGGGGGGGGCAGAGGGGGGTAGGGCCACCCGTTTACGTAACCATGAGTAAAAAAAAAGTGAGTCAAAAGAAGCTTTGGCAGGATAATGCCTGCTACATTGAGGAGGTACTTAGTCACGTTACTCTACGCATTTCAGGTTCCTCTGGTTGTTCCGGTCGGGTTGGTGGAATGCACGCCAGCAACAGAGGTTGGACGTGAGGTACCATCCAGCACAGACAAGCCAGCAGCCCCAGATCTAGGTCAAGGCACTTATACATGTAAGCGGCCACTCGGCTCTTGTATTTTTCATAGTATTTTAATAAATAGGATTACGCTATGGGTTTCCACTATTTTTCTTACATATCCCGTGTATAATCTCTGCGGAGGAAGAGTTCCATACATCTCCAGGTTACTTCATTGTAGTAGGCATTATCCTGCCAAAGCTTCTTTTGACTCACTTTTTATTTAAAGGAGGCAAATCCCTCTAGTAAGCAGATCATTTACTCAGAGCACGTGGGGTGTTTATATAGTATGTGGTGAAGGAATACTCACTATTTCTCTGGAGGAGTATCTGCACAAAAGATTTTTTTGGATCACTAAATTAATTTTGTTTTGGACTATTTATACAAAAGACATTTCTTTGGCTTCATTGGCCACTTTTTTAAAGAAAAAAGTAAATTTTTGGGACTTTAAATGAGACGCAATGGGGAATATTGCTCCTTCATTCCTGGTTGCTTTTGCAAAAATATTGTATTGTTTATTAGACCAAAGATAGGGCATGGATCAACCCATATAAACGCATAATAGCACATTGGCATATAAAATACAAAGTAGCAACATACATATTGAGGATAGTCACCAACATGACACAGAAAGTAAATATTATACATCGCAGTCCCCCAAATGGAGTAGGCATGACATTATATCAGGGTGATAGGGCAATAAAAACCATCTAGAATCATGAATATGAGATGGATGCATCAAAATAAGCTCAACGACGTTTCGTGGACTTCTATCCACTCATCAGGAGCAAGTGCATCCATATACTAAAAAGGGGATAAAAAAAATCACCATTATAGTTTGATATAACCACAGACTGGAGGGGTAGAGGGATTAAAGATGATGATGAACAAATAAACGGCCATAACTGAAAGTACTCACATAAGAGCTGATACTAGGCCATGCGATACCACCTGCCGGAGGTCAGCCAGATTATTATGTCCAGCCACTTTATTGTCTTTATGTTGGTCACTTTATTGTCAAGAGCACATGTCTATATCACATGAATGTATTCTAACTATATTTAGTTTATTGCATTTCTAGCATATTATTGAATGTTATTTTTATTAGTTCAAGCACATTTATATCATCACGTATATTTACAGCGCCCTATTCACTTTTTATAATCACATTCTTGAGTATTACCAATACCCATTAAGAGGAGCAGCTTCACTTGTTGTTTTAGTGTTTTTTAAAATAGGCGTGGAGTACACACCAATTTTTATCAAAATTGGGTAACAAGTAATTAAAGGGTTGGACTCTATTGCCCGACCAAGTAGTGCACAGATTCCTCAACTAGCCGGCTAGCTGAAGAGTGAGCGCACCGCTAAGGGGGGAAGCAGTGACAGCTCCCCGCTGCAAATGGGAATATTCAAACATTAATATAGCATTAAACTCAGGTACTTTTTAGTAATCATTAACTTACATAAACAGTCATATTAACATATCAGATAAGAACTGTTTCAGCAGGTGTCCAGTAGATGTAACTCTGGGTGGGGGGTATGTAGGGGGAGGGGGAGGGGGAGTATGGAAGGAACAAGGGAAGAATATAAGGGAAGGAAGGATAAGGGGGGAGGGAAGGTAAGAGGGAAGAAGGGGAGGGGGGAGGGTAGGTGGAGAGTTGTAGAGTACATAGGACCTTCATTAGTATAAACAACAGTCAACATTTAGATTTCTTGTAACAAAACAGTATTGCTTAAACTTAGGGGTGAGCACTACAAAAGTATGGTGAACTTCAAACTGTTAAACTGTTCTATGGGTGTTATCTAACTGTACATGAAAAGTAACAGTAGGTGAAAAAGATCTGAACCTGTGCAACCCAATAAGGGTTGAGGGATCTGTGTAGGCTATCTTTCAGGGTTTAGAAAGTACATACCAGGATACAGTCCCCTAGGTCTTGGTTGAAGAAAAGCCTTGAGCTGGTGCGTGGGGGTAGAGTTCCACACGAACAACCAAGAGCCTACTTTCAGCAAAAAATAGGGGTGATTGATTTTGCATGCTCAGCGAGGTATGTATGTCTTCGAATCATTGAAGCTGTCGCCAGGCATTCAGGATGGGGTTCCCTTCCGAATAGAAGATGGGCCCGGCTGGTTACGTTTCGGTGTGGTGGTGTATGGATGGGAAGCTGAGTGGGCTGGTAACATAGTCTCAGATTGCTGAGCTAGGGTTGTCAGGTGGAGGGATTCCAGGAGGCGTTGTAGTGATTCAGGTGATGTGCAGGAGTGTTGCTGCCCTTGGTACGAGAACTGCAAGGCAAAGGGAAATCACCAGGTATACTTAAGCTGGTGTTGTAGCAAGATTTGGAGTTGCGACTTCATAGCACGGTGTTTGGCTATTGTAATGGGAGCCAAGTCGGAGAAGAGTTGATAGGCATGACTCTGGAACAGGAGAGTGTCTTTATTGTGGGCAGCAGTAAGCAGCTGCTCTTTTGTGCGGAAAAAATGCAGCTTAACGATTATATCTCATGGTGGGCCGTCTGTTTAATGACGGTTGAGTGCTTTGTGGATGATTCTAAGCAATTGATGGGTATGGAGGGTGAGAGTTCCTGAAACAGGGCGGTGTAGATCATCGATTGTTTCAGGGATCCCGTGGAGCCGCAGCTTGGGGAGTGGTTCTCTGCGTCTTCCAGGCAGGAAAGAAGTGTGGCATTTTCATCACAGAGCTCTGCTTGCTCCTGGGCCTGTTCTTGTAAGGTGAGCTCCTGTAATGGATATGATTAAGGGAATCATGGAACATCTATTCCAATGTATATATGAGTACATGCTTTATATATCTAACATATATCAACCTTAAAACGTATTCAGATATTTGCAAAGCTTAGCTTATCCCTCCCTTGTTGCTGTGGAACTGAAGTGTTAACAGGACAGTTAACAGAAGAATTGCACCTCTTCTAAGAATACACTCAAAGTTAACACCAACATTTCAGAAGAAGAACGCGGCTGCAAGAACAAAAGATACTTCCTCAAATGGGCACCCAACTAAAGCCAATATTTTTTCACTATATGTATTTTTATATTTGTGGTTGCTTTGTGGTTTGCATGCGCTAGTCTTATTGATGTATCTTACACTTTAACAAAATTGTATAAAAATCTGGAAAAGAGGAAATTAAAACAGAAAGTAATTTGACTCTGAACTAAGCAGCCTCAGTGTGAGTTTACTTGAAGCATGCATGCTTTATACTCAATCTGATCAGGGGTAGATATAGTAATACCAGGCTTTTGTTCTGATCCAAAACATCTGGCACCCAACGTGGGGCTGCGGGCTCTGTACCGGAGGAAGCCGATCGAAAAGAGGCTGGGACAAGGCCAACACGGGCACAGGATGGAGACTGATCACCTGTGAAAACGGTAAGACACTTTTGATATCTCATATCTAGTCTACTGTTTATCCCGTACCCGTGATTGGCTAATCTCTGTCTATATCAGCTCTCTACGGTCAGCAAAGAGACAGGTATATATCTTGCCCATAGCCTTTGAACCTGTTCTAATTATATCTGCCGCCTGTTGTGTTCTGTTCTGTTTTGTTGATCGATCTTGTGTTTTGTGGCGGCTGTTGGGAATGAGGGATTGCTTATATAGTCACGGATGAAATTAGTTGACGTGGTTTAAACTCCTCCTGGGGAATAAATAATTGTGCGATAAAGCACTGGAAAACCAGGAGGGGGCGTCAGGAATACGCCCAGCGGTGGCTTAGGGATCCTGTGAGGTCTGAACAATCCTTTATTTTTCTACAGTTGTCATACATCTTGTTGCTTGTCATTGGTTGTTGGTCACATCTTGTTGTTGGTGGTAATGTCATGTCCTAAGTGTGTTTGTGGACTGTTGTTTGCCATACATGAAGAGGGTTGGGGGTTGGTTAAAGTGGTCGAGCCAGGATATAAAATGTTAGCAGAGACCACGCATGTGTTGGTATTCAGGTTAAATGTGCATTACCCAGTTAAACTTGAGGTTGGCAAGTCACCACAGGCTATAGAAAATGAAGTCAGAAGGAGGGGACACGCAGCCGAAAGGTGTCCGTTACAACCTCATCAACTAGAACAGTTTGAAGAGGTAGAAAAGGACAGAGTGAGAAATTGAGCTTTGAGCTGGGACTTGTAAATGAAAGTTTAAGTGGTGCATTATTGAATATTAACTACTGTACTCCTTATCTGTTTGTTAAATGTCTTGTTGAGAGTAATAAGTGGTCACATATAACTCGGCTCCTCTACCTGTGGCCACCTCGGGGGTGGACAGGGCTGTGACTGGTCTATGTTTTGGGAACGCGCATGCAAGGAGGCTTGCTTGGCAGCTGAACACTGTAGACATTCCTCTCTCTCTCTCTCTCTCTCTCTCTCTCTCTCTCTCTCTCTCTCACTATCTCCCTCTCTCTCTCTATCTCCCTCTCTCTCTCTCTCTCTCCCCCCCTCCCCCTCTCTCTCTCTCTCTCTTTCTCTCTCTCACTCTCACTCTCTATCTGTCTTGTTCTCGTTAACTTGAGACTGTGATATGGTCTGAACCAGTACCAGGTGACAGATAGAAGGATTGTCGCACTCCCTGAGTCCAGGACAGCCTTGTGGCCCGTATGAAATCCTGAGCAGACACATAAATATCCCAGTCATCAAGATAGAATGTAGCAAGATAGCGTTATATATTGGAGGGTGGTCCAAAAAATTTGGCTTGTGACTTGGTATTAGAGCAGGAAGGAGAGGGTGCTGTCAAAAAGGGAAAGAAATTGGTAAAAGTGTATGGGGTTGATATGCATTTGGGCGGAAGGTTACAGGTAGATGAATGGTGTAGTGTTTTTAAACCTTAAAAAAGGTCTGTTGTCAGATTATGGGCTGCTACGAGCAGCAGACTCTTGGTTTAAAGTTGCAAAAGCTATTCATGAGGAGGGGTGGACAGAGCAGGAAACCAATCAAGATAGTCGTATTGTATATGTATATAAAAAACAGAAAAGAGGAAGTAGTCAGCCACCGCACTATAATGGCGTCTGATCCCCAAGAAGTAGACACTGCCCTTCGTCAACCCCCCTCTGTTCCAAGTGACACCTCCCCCTGTGGCAACACGCCCTATGCCACCGCCCCTGAACCACCCACACCGAAACCCACCCACATGTTTCCGGTGATAGAACATATTACAATCAATGAAGCATTTCAATTTATGTATAGGGTGTCTTGATTATTTCGGTCAGAGTCTGACTTTAAGGACTGTTTTGGTTGTAGTTGCCTATCCTTGCATTATTGAAATTAAAAGGTGTTTCTTTTCTTTTTTTTTCTTTTTTTTTATAATTGACAATTTTTATTAAGTTTCAAAGTATACAATACAATCATTGAAAATAACACTGCATATGAAAAAAACAAAAAAAGGGGTAATGAAAGCATAGTATTCATAACAGACTACTCTAGAAAAAGGAGAGCGGGCCGTAGAAATCTAGACTGACATATGAAAATTGCTTAGCCCATTCTTCCCAAAGAGGAGGTAAGAAAAGAGAGAGAAAAGAAAAGAAAGAAAAGGGAAGTGAGAAAGGTATAGAAAGGACCCAGATATTAGGGCGCGTCTCTCCCGGGCTCCGAGTGTGTACAGTAGTCAAGGCGGGGGGGGGGTCTCATTGGAATCGTGGGGGGTTCTAGTCGCCTGTGCCATGGCTCCCATGTCGCTGTGTGTCTGTCTACTCTATCTGTAAGTCTGGCTGTCATGGATCCCATAATCTCTACGTCTTTAATTCTGGTATACAGATCAGATAATGATGGAGGATTTCAATGTTTCCAGTGTAGGGATATTAGACACCTGGCTGCCGTAAGTATTTGTGTTGCCAGCTTTTTGGCTAGTCCGGGAAGTGTGGTGGGAGGAAGGCCCAGTAAGAAAAAGTTAGGAGAAAGAGGGATATCTACCTCAAATAGCCGGTGAAGGAGGTCTCCAACTGCACGCCAGTAGGGCTGGAGGGAAGAACAGCTCCAATAGATGTGATATAGCGTGCCCCAGTCCCGGCAACACCTCCAGCAGCAATGCGAGGCCGACGGGTATATGGCCCGCAGATGTGATGGAGTAAGGTACCAATGAAAAAGCACCTTGTATGAGTTTTCTTTATAAAGTGTGCATATAGAGCTCCTGGCTGCCCATCTCCATATAATGGCCCATTGTTCGGGTGTTAGTTCCTGCCCAAGGTGTTCCTCCCAACTACGCATGTATCTATGTTTCCCCCTAATTAGCATGTCATATGAGTTTATGATTTTATATATGTCCGAAGTTAGACCTTTCTGCGTGGAGCCTGAAAGAACTAAACATTCAAATGGGGATGGCTTGGAAAATTGGAGGGTAGGGGAGATAGTAAGTGCATAATGCCGTATCTGGAGGTAGCCAATAGAGGCACTAAGGGGAAGCTCGTATTTGGCTCTGAGTTTGTCAAAGGGTAGCAAGATCCTAGACACTGGGTCCACCAAGTGTCCATAGTGAAAGAGTTTTCTTTGCAGCCATGGGGAGATCATCTGAGAGGTTAAACTTGCAGGTATTTTAGGGTTATAAAGGAAGGCCGTTACCAGAGAGGCCTCAGATTGTAGGGGGGTGCGGTGTTTCTTTTCTAATAACAGCAAATGTAGCAAATGTGCTATATTTGTGCAAATGGTTTTAATTGTTTTTAAGCTGTATTAACAATAATTGGGGATTTTAAAATGTTGATTTTTAACCAGATACAAGTTTTAAGAGTATTATAAATAAAGAGGAAGTTATGTATTCTGGGCGTTATGCCAGATGAATTGTGGTTAGTAACGAAAGAGAAAGTGCTTTTCTTGTGTAATTCTATGTACTAGAATCACACAAGTGTTTGGTGATTTAGGCCTCATTCACATCTGAGCGTTTTGTAGCTTAAAGCCTGAAGCTACAAAACGCTGGGAGAAAAAAAAAAAAAAAATCAATTATTCTCTATGGAGATGGTTCACATCTCCACTCTGGTTCCCATACCGGGAGTCGGTAATCACTTGGAAAATGCTTGAAGCCAATATGTGTACAAGAGGTCACACAAGAAAAAGGAGTATAGAGTAATGGATCTTGAGACATTGTTATTAGTGGCAAAAGGCCTAGAATCCGCACAGAGCAGTAAGAAGGTAGCTCCTCTCATGATGGACTCTGACACACCGTATCTGCGCCCAGCAGCACCAACTCTGCGCGTCTGCTACAACTGTGGAAGACCCGGCCACTTCAGAAGGGAATGCCGAAGCCCTCGGAAATTCACTCACAGTCAACCAAGCCCCAGCCGTGGTCCACATGAAAGCACTCAGTATCAGAAACATGACACCCCACCCCTCTCCGGATCACATGGACCTTCTCCGCTAGGATTCAGGAAAGCCTGTGTCACCTGCCCGCTACACCTGGACTGTTTTGCCACAAGGTGCCCAGAACTCCCCCTCCCAATTCGCCAGGGCAATGGCCCTCATTCTGGACACCTGGATGAAGTTACACCCAGACATTGTACTCCTTCAGTATGTAGATGACCTCCCGCTTTGTGCAGATACCCTTGGTGATGCCTCAATCTTCTCTGAAAGCCTCCTCCACTACCTGGCTGAGCAGGGATGCAAGGCCTCAAAACAAAAGGTCCAGTGGTGCAGAGAGAAGGTGATTTTTCTAGGCCACTGTATCTCCCAAGGCACCCGACATCTCACTGATGAAAGAGTTGCTCCAATCAAGGCCATCTCTTTGCCTCAAGGTCAAAAGCCCCTTCACGCCTTTCTAGGATTAATCTCCTACTGTCGTTCTTGGATCCCAGAGGCCTTGCTCTTGATGCAACCTCTCTATGATGCCCTGAAATCTGACCCTTTCCTGCTTTCTCCAGAAGCTGTGGACAACTTTGAAACTCTGAAGGTGATCCTCTCAACAGCCCCTGCTTTGGGCCTCCCAGACTATGAAAAGACTTTCAAACTGTTTGTCTCAGAGAGACAAGGACATGCCACAGGAGTTCTGGCTCAGGCCTATGGCAACAGCGTCAGACCCATTGGGTATTACTCCTGTCAACTGGACTCAGTGGCCAGGGGGGACTCTCCTGCCTCAGAGCCATCTTTGCAGCCCAAGCCCTTTTGGACAAGACTGCTGACCTCGTATTGGGCCGTCCATTGACCCTCCTTGCCCCTCATGACATAACTGCCATACTAAACCAAGTACAGCCCAAACACCTGTCCTCGCAGAGGCACCTCAGACTCCAGTGTGCCTTGCTTCTCCCCGATAACATCACCATCTTCCAATGTGATACCCTTAACCCATCACTTTTCTCGAGGGGAGAACATCTTTGGAGAATGATCCTCACCTCACCGCTCATGACTGCTTTGAAGTGATGAAGATGGAGACATCACACCTACCAACAGTCAGTGAAACAGCCCTTGAGAATCCTGACTTGACAAATTTGTGGATGGTTCCAGGTATGCAGACAGCACTGGATGGTACCACACAGGATACACAGTCACCACCGAAGATACAGTTCTTCAAGCTTCAGCATTACCTTCCTCCATGTCTGCCCAGGAAGCAGAACTCCAGGCCCTAACCATGGCATGCAAATTGGCAGAAGGAAAAAGAGCCAACATTTATACAGACTCGAGATATGCCCTTGGTGTGGCCTGCGATTTTGGGATCATCTGGAAAACCAGAGGGTTCCTGACAGCAGCAGGAACACCAGTAAAACACAGTGCAGCTATCAAGGACTTAATGGATGCCCTACTCCTCCCAGCACAAGTGGCTATACGTAAGGTAAAGGTGCATGGCAAGCTAGTTTCCCAAGAAGCACGAGGCAACCACCTGGCAGATACCGATGTGCAGGGGCGTCGCTAAGGGGTGGCTATTGGGGCTATAGCCCTGAGTCTCTTGCTACAGGGTCCCTGCCTAACCAGCAGGTTGTGGCTGCAGCGGGTGGGCAGGCTGCATGAGAGAGGCAGATGAGAGGAGAGAAGCGAGCGGGCGGATGAGCAGAGATGACATCATCTCTCTCTGCCTGCTTCACATCACCCCTCTTCCGCTCTCACAGCCGGGCCTCTTCAATGTGGGACTGAGGCGCGGCGGGGAGCAGAGAGATGACATCATCACTCACTGCCCACCACACATCAGTGCTCTTCCACCCTCACAGCGTGGACCTCTTTAATGTCGGAGGTGCGGCAAGGAAGCAGTGAGATGACATCATCTCTCACTGCCCGCCACGCATCACCGCTCTACCGCCCTCACTAAATGGACCAATGCTGCCAGCCTGCGACCAATGCAGCGACAATGCAAATTTGGTGGCACTGGCTGGCATGGCAAGTGACAATCCACATCAGTTAGCAAGTGACAACCCACATCTGGTGCCAGGCAACATGGCAAGTAACAATCTGCATCAGGTGGCAGGTGACGTGGCAAGTGGCAATCTGAAAATGGTGGCAGGTGATGTAGCAAGTGACAATCTGCATCAGGTGGCAGTTGACATGGCAAGAGACAATCTGCAAATGGTGGCAGGTGATGTGGCAATCTGCAAATGATGGCAGGTGACGTGGCAAGTGACAATCCACATCAAGTGGCAAGTGACAAACCCCATCTGATGCCAGGTGACAATCCACATCTAGTGGCAGGTGATGGTGGCAAGTAACAAGCTGCATCTGGTGACAGGCGATGGTGGCAAGTGACACACTGCATCTGGTGGCAGGAGATGGGGTAAGTGACATGCCCAGGGCTCCCACTGATTCTGCATTATGGTGAGTTGAACTATTTCATTTTATATTACAATGTAATAATAGAAACAATGCGCATCAATTACAAACACCCCCCCCCCAACGGGCCTGCAAAAAGGTTGGTGACCGCTGCTCTGGGCTCTAGCCCCATATCTTTTGCAGACCTAGCAACGCCCCTGCCGCTGTGAAACAAGCTGCAGATGGGATGTGAGAAGTGGTCAGCAGGGCGAATGCACCTATCCTGGATGACCCAATAGACACCCCTGAAGAGACGGTGCAAACCACCATGATTCTACTAAACCCTCCTGTAAACAGGACTCACCTCAAGGAGCAACAGGAGGCAGCTGACAAAGAAGAAAAAGAAGTGTGGATCAAAAAAGGAGCCACAGAAGTTGAAGGAATCATGGAATTAAACAAGACACCGTGTCTGCCAAGATCTATGTTTCCTGCAGTGGTACAGTGGGCCCACAGTGCCTCTCATCTGTGCAGATATGGTGTCCCAGAGGTCATAGAGAGTGATCAGGGGCCGGCTTTCACGGTCTCAGTGACCAAGGAAATATGGGCAGCTTTGGGGTCACACTAGCTTTCCACACCTCATACCATCCTCAGAGCAGTTGGAAGGTGGAGAGATTAAATGGCACAATAAAATCTAGAATGCTAAAAATGTCTCAGGAAATGGGAATAAGTTGGCCAGACAGCCTACCCATTGCCTTATTCAGTGTTAGGTACACTCCAAGGGGAAACCATGGTCTGTCACCCTATGAGATGCACCTATCCTGGATGACCCAATAGACACCCCTGAAGAGACGGTGCAAACCACCATGATTCTACAAAACCCTCCTGTGAACAGGACTCACCTCAAGGAGCAACAGGAGGCAGCTGACAAAGAAGAAAAAGAAGTGTGGATCAAAAAAGGAGCCACAGAAGTTGAAGGAATCATGGAATTAAACAAGAGACCGTGTCTGCCAAGATCTATGTTTCCTGCAGTGGTACAGTGGGCCCACAGTGCCTCTCATCTGTGCAGATATGGTGTCCCAGAGGTCATAGAGAGTGATCAGGGGCCGGCTTTCACGGTCTCAGTGACCAAGGAAATATGGGCAGCTTTGGGGTCACACTAGCTTTCCACACCCCATACCATCCTCAGAGCAGTTGGAAGGTGGAGAGATTAAATGGCACAATAAAATCTAGAATGCTAAAAATGTCTCAGGAAATGGGAATAAGTTGGCCAGACAGCCTACCCATTGCCTTATTCAGTGTTAGGTACACTCCAAGGGGAAACCATGGTCTGTCACCCTATGAGATATTGTTTGGTTCAGCCCCCAGACTGGGTTGTTACTTCCCACAGCAATTGCACCTCCAATCTTGAGAATTAACCCGTATCCATTCGGAAGTGTTTTCCTCCAATGCCAGATCCTGAGTTAAATACAGGAACGCACAAGCTGGTTCCCGGCGATTGGGTCCTGGTAAGGAAGTTTGTGAGAAAGCACACTCTTGAACCCAGATATGATGGTCCTTTCAAGGTTCTCCTAACAACTGCTACATCAGTGAAGGTGGCTGGGAAAAACACGTGGATACACGCCTCCCACTGCAAGAAAGTCCCTGTACCTGAGGAAGAGGCTGAGGGGACCAAATGATTCTGTATATCCTTTTCATTATAATCATTGCTCAGGCACAAGTGGTAGCCATCAAACAAAAAGATGGTATAACCCAATTCTGGTCATCCACTCAACTCATCCAATACACATGTTGCCACTTTTATATCCTCTTATGAACAGATAATTCCAGGTACTATGTACAAGATCCGGACCTGGGATTAAGCAGTAGGACCCATGACTGTGTATATATGCGTTACTGATTCCTATTGGGGTAACAACTGTGATTCCTGGGGAGCAGTGGGTTTGAACACTGGGGGTACAAACTTGGGGTACGAACCTGAACACGCCAAAAATAGAAAGGACAAAAATGGAAATTCACTCTTAGATAGAATGACAATCAACAAGCACACAGATCAGTATTACACGAAAGAGTTCAGGTTGACCATTGAGAATCCTAGCCCAGGAGACAGCGGGACCTATGTTCTGGGCCTATGGTGGGGAAGTGGATATCCCAGTTCTAGAAAGCCTTTCCAACTGAAAGATATGTTCAATAACCTAGAGTGGGGAGTTCCCCAATCCACATCTAGCTCAAACCCCCTGAGGCCCGATATACAGACATTAAAGGACATAGTAGCCATAGCAGACCCTACCTTTGAGGATACTATAGCTGCAGAAACCGGGTTCTCAGATGTCAACTTGTGGCTTGAGTGGATGCGGTACAGTGGACAGGAGAATGTGCACTGGCCAAGGCCATAATGCCTCTACACATTCTCCCAAAGAACCCAAAGCCAAATACAAACAACGCACCCAGGCCTAACAGGAGGTGTAGGAGTGCCCCGGCAGGAAGCTTTGCCCCTCATGTATACATAGATGCCATAGGGGTCCCTAGAGGGGTCCCAGATGAGTTCAAAGCAAGAGACCAAGTAGCAGCAGGGTTTGAGTCCCTGATCCCCATCATCACTGTAAACAAGAATGTAGACTGGAAAAATTACATCTACTACAACCAACAAAGGTTTGTTAATTACACCAGAGATGCACTCCGAGGTTTAGCCGAACAACTAGAAGCCGCTTCACATATGACCTTCCAAAACCATATGGTCTTAGATATGGTCCTAGCTGAAAAGGGGGGTGTGTGTAAGATGTTACCTGAAATGAGTACATGCTGTACTTATATCCCAGATAACACAGGTCCAAATGGTAAAGTGAGTTTAGCCATCCAGAAACTTGAGGATTTGTCCAAAGAATTAAAGAAGAATTCAGGGCTCTCCAACCCCTGGGATCAGTACTTTACCTGGATCAAGCGGGGATGGCAGGGAATTTTAACACAGATCTGATAATTCTAGTGACCCTAGCTGTCATGGTCTGCTGTGTTCTTCCCTGCTTTAAGAAGTGTGTAGAAAAAGCTGTTGACCAATCTACTCCCATGTTTGTGAACCAGGAAATACCAGATGAAGATGATGAAGATTATGTGAGGCTTGATGATGATTATGTGTTACGCTCTGTTACATTCACTTTCTCCCGAGATGCAACACCATAGGATTACAGGGACAGACAGCACCTGATAGCCCCTCTCTAAGCTGTATCGAGGGGGGTAGTGAATTAGTCACTGCTCTTCTCTATATACAGCCCAAAAGAGTTGCAGAAGAATGGATCAGGGGAGTAGTATGAGGGACAGATTGAAATAATTGAAATAGATATTTTCAAGGGGAGACTGTAATGGATGTGATTAAGGGAATCATGAAACGTCTATTCCAATGTATGTATGAGTACATGCTTTATATATCTAACATATATCAACCTTAAAATGTATTCAGATATTTGCAAATTTATACTGGTTGTGAAGGGGCAATCTATTTCGGTTCCATCCCTTTATATTCCCCTTTATATTTCCTCCAAATTTAGGTATGAATTTAAATTTAAAATGTAAGTTTAAATCTATTTATTTCATTATATTTTATTTATGTATTTTATTTTATTTATATATCCTGATTTATTCATAAAATGATATTTTATTCAGTTGCGTAATCTGGCATCTATCCACAAGATGGCAGTTTAGATGCCGTAGGAATTTTATAACCGTATTCTACTTGCTGGCCACAAGATGGCAGTGTTTCCTTTAATTTTATTTTTCAATTTTGGTTAAACCCTCTGCAAGGCGGGATGTCACCAGATTGGATGCCTTTGATAGATGTATGTATTTAAGGAGGCGGCGTGCCCGTTTGTACGATCCCTGATGACATCAGAATGCACCGGTCGGACGTACCGAAAATGACACGCCACTTCAGTTTGTTTGTTTGTCCGCACAAACCCACACGTGGGTGATGCGGTTTTTAGCTTGTTTTTAGCCTGTCCAATACATTTTTGGCATACTTCACGATGGGAGTACATTCATCTTTTCCCCATACATGGCACTAATGGTCTTTAATGACCCATCTCCAGTTAGTTTGCATGCATCTAAGCAGCTACAGTGTTACTTGAGTTACCTGAGTTCCAGCACCTGAACAAAGCCGTGATCGTGTGGAGCTTCTTTGTCTGTTCTTGAAGCGTTCTTTGACTCCTGTCATGGGAGTCACCACAATCTGGTGAGTAGGCTGTGTGGCAGGTGATGGTGGTTGATTACTGTTGTCTGATGCCTTGCTGAACCCCAGGAGGATTTATCCAGGAGTCCGATTTCAACATTATTTGAACACTTTTTCTAATACAATTTTATTTAATTTTTGAATTCATTTTGAATTTGAACTGTTGCTTTCACTTGTTTTTGTTTTTGTTTTTGATTTTTCAATTTTTTAATGTTTGATTATCTGCTGATTTCACTTAGGTGATAGTTATTTATGAGTATCACTAATGACATTATATATATATATACACTACATTTATTTTGTTTACATTAGAGTGTGTCATCTGCACTTGCACTTTACAGGGAGCGCGGTTTGTAATGATTTTGTTAATTATTGTTTTTTCACTCCATATCATCCACCCTGGTTTCTAAGTACGCTGTGCGTTGGCCTAGTTCTCTTATCTCTCGTGACAGCCTATTGGTGCTCTGATCAGAGGTTGTTTTAAGGGCCCTCTGTAGCATTGACTCCATATGCTTAAGAAAGTCTTTCTGGGACATACCTGATTGTGGCAGGGTTGGAGACCCGCTGAGGTTAAGTTCGGTTTCATCTTCCTCCTCACTGCCTGCTTGTCCCGATCTAGCTAGAGATGCTGCATATTGTTTCACCGGGGCCTTCGCCGCCATTTTGGAGGAGGCACGGGCCAGGCTTGTTTTTACTGCGGTGGCTCGTCAGTACCATCCTGGGTGAGGCAGGGGTGTATCGTGAGTCGATCCCTTAAAAGCGGGGCTGCAGGGCGGTTCAGAGACCTGATCGAGTCCCGATGCAGCGGGGAATGCAGAGCTCTAGTGGATTGCGTCCTCCATGTCTAGCCTCGCGCATGCGCCCCGTGGCCCCATTATTTTTAAAGGGGGGCTTGTGATCAGCCCCCCAGCATGCAGACCTACTCAACCATTGGGACAGAGTTGTGGGGAAGATTGTTGGAAAGGTAACCTCTGCATGTTAAAGGCATATGGCCTGGTATGGTTCAAGGGGGGGGGTGCATGCTAACCCCTGCATTTCTTGGCCTTTCCAGACTGCATGCTCAGAAAAAGGTCTTGTATGGATTGTTTGATGGAACTGCAATTTAGGGAGAGATTTGGGTGCAGCTTTTATGAAAAAAAAACAAAAAAACAAAAAAATATATATATATATTTCAGAGACAGCAGCCAGAAAATATTGCACAGACTCACTGCACATTATGTAAGAAGCTCTACTTGGCTGCAATGCAAGTGGGAGTGACAAGGTAGATTTTATTGGGAAATTAAAATTAGTGTGTTTAAGATAACTGCCAGAAATACTGCACTTGTTGCACATTAAGTAAGCACTTTTGCTTACAATGCAAGAGGGAGAGACAATGCAAGATTTGTAGTGAAAATTACAGCATATTATGTCTGAGAGACAACAGCCAAAATATTGCACAGACTTGCACTTTGCACATCATGTGATCCATTTTGCTAGGCTGCAATTCAAGAGTGAGAGACAAGGTTATTTTATGAAATAAAAAAAGAGTGCACAATGTCAGAGACAACAACTAGAAATAAAGCATAGACATGTTGCAAATCATGTTGCAAATCATGTAAGCACTTTTATTAGGCTGTAACAAGGCATGATTTATTAGGAAATTAAAATTATAGCATTGTAAAATATTGTACAGACTCCATAGTCAGCATTGAAGCAGAAATGCCCTGTACACACGGTCGGACATTGATCCGACATTCCGACAACAAAATCCTAGGATTTTTTCCGACAGATGTTGGCTCAAACTTGTCTTGCATACACACGGTCACACAAAGTTGTCGGAAAATCTGATCATTCTGAACGCGGTGACGTAAAACATGTACGTCGGGACTATAAACGGGGCAGTAGCCAATAGCTTTCATCTCTTTATTTATTCTGAGCATGCGTGGCACTTTGTGCGTCGGATTTGTGTACACACAATCGGAATTTCCGACAACGGTATTTGTTGTCGGAAAATTTTATAGCCTGCTCTCAAACTTTGTGTGTCGGAAATTCCGATGGAAAATGTGTGATGGAGCCCACACACGGTCGGAATTTCCGACAACAAGGTCCTATCACACATTTTCCGTTGGAAAATCCTACCGTGTTTACAGGGCATTAAAGTAGGCTACATTTTGAAAATTTCACAGCATGTAGCTTTTCATCCCCCAAATCCACATTTAAATGTACAGGAAAAATAAAGAAATGCCATACAGCCTACATTGAGGGCATTGCAGCAGTTATGGTAGGCTGCATTTTAAAATGGACTTGTGCAGCTGTTTAGGCCATATACACAATAAAGGGTATTTTTTAATTTAAAAAAGCAGGAATATTGTGTACACTGACTGCATGGGCATTAACCCTACAATTTCTTGTGGGCCTCATTGGCTACACCACATCCACATTATTTTTATATTTATTTTTTTAGATTAACATATAGAAGTAGCATGCTATGAATAGCATATGTGTTATTTCTACAATTTCTTGTAAGCCTCGTTGGCTAAACCACTTTGGGGACAAAAACAATAGTATATTTTTTCAATTAATATAGAAGTAATACGCTACACACCTCATACGTCGTATTTCTACAATATCTCTTTAGACCACATTGTCTAAACGACATTCATCATTTAGCTGTGGAGGACAAAACACAAATTAAAATGTATATTTTTTCAATTACAATGGAAGAAATATGCAACACAAAGCACAAGCAGTGTTCTAAAATTTCTTATAGGCTAAACCACATCCACATTTAGTAGTGTAGGGCCAAAATAATGCAAAGTTTATATTTGTCAGATTAAAATGGAAGTAATATGGTACAAACAGCATATTCAGACTTGCTTGTAGACTCTATTGGTTAAACCATATCCACATTTAGTTGTGTAGGACCAACATAATGTAAAGTTTATATTTTTTAGATTAAAATAGAACCAATATGCTACATACACCATATACATTATTTATATAATTTTGTGTAGACATCATTGCCTAAATCACATGCCTTATTTAGCATTGGAGGATCAAAAATACGTAAAAGAAAGTAATACCCTACACACAGCATACATAGTATTTCTACAATTTATTGTAGTGCACATTGACTACTTCTCATCCCCATACCCATTTTGCTTCAGAGGACAAAACATTTTTTTATAATTTTCAGATTAAAATTAAAGGAATATGGCATACTGCATAGATGTAATTGCATAATAGCCTGCATACAGTTTTACACTTTTACAGTCCAAAAATTCATATTCATATGTACTGAATATACAGTATTTAAAAAAAAAAGATTTCAGTAAGTTCACAGTATTTAAACATATTTGGTAGGCTGCATTTTTGTCAGGAGAGACAACAGCCTGCTTTTATTAAAAAGGTCTCTAGTTGAAATAGCAGGCATATATAAAGCACTGTGTGTCATATTTTTTAAGATTATATTGCTAAATACCTTTTTCCACACCTCCACTGGGGTCATGTGATCACCCTTCGCTTTCCTTCCCCGATCTAAGTAGAGCAGCGGGAGGGGCTGAGATTCCCGTCTAATGTCAGCTGGCCAGCAGAGGGAGACCATGTGACCGCACAACGGAGCTGTGCAAAAAGGTATTTATTATTATATTATTATTATACAGGATTTATATAGCGCCAACAGTTTACGCAGCGCTTTACAACATGAGGGCAGACAGTACACTTACAATATAAATCAATCAGGAGTCAGGAGGGATCAAAGGGCCCTGCTCGTTAGAGCTTACAATCTAGAAGGGAGGGTCAAGTGGAAACAAAAGTTAATAACTGTGGGGGATGAGCTGATGGAAAAAATGAAAATACAGTTGTTAGGTGTGGGTAGGGTAGGCTTCTCTGAAGAGAAGGGTTTTCAGGGATCATCTAAAAGCTAATAGGGTAGGAGATAAGCGGACAGATTGGGGTAGGGCATTCCATAGGATTGGAGAGGCTTTGGAAAAGTCCTGGAGGCGAGCGTGGGAGGAGGTGACGAGAGAGCTAGAGAGCATAAGGTCTTGAGAGGAACAAAGAGAACTAGTAGGTTGGTATTTAGAGACTAAGCTAGTGATGTAGCTGGGGGCAAAATTGTGGATGGCTTTGTACGTAGTTGTTAGAATTTTGAATTTAATTCTTTGGCCGAGCGGAAGCCAGTGGAGGGATTGACAGAGAGGAGTGGCAGACACAGAGCGATTGGTAAGGTGGATGAGTCTGGTAGTGGCATTCATGATGGATTGAAGGGGTGATAGACTATGTAGAGGTAAGCCAATGAGAAGGGAGTTGCAGTAGTCGAGGCGAGAGATGACCAGCGAGTGAATTAAGAGCTTTGTTGTGTCATTGGTTAAAAAGGGGCGTATTTTGGAGATGTTGCGGAGGTTGAGGCGGCAGGATTTGGACAGTGATTGGATGTGTTGCTTGAAGGAGAGTTCAGAGTCTAGGACTACACCTAGAACCCTGGCATGTGGGGATGGGCTTATAGTTGTGCCATCGATTTTGACAGAGAGATCAGGGGAAGGGGCATATGGGGGAGGAAAAATTATAAGTTCGGTTTTGGATAGATTGAGTTTGAGGAAGTGGTGTGACATCCAGACTGATATATCTGATAGTAAATTAGTGATACGTGAGGAGACAGAGGAAGTGAGCTGAGGGGTAGAGAAATAGATTTGGGTGTCGTTAGCGTAGAGGTGGTTTCGGAAGTCATGGGAGGCTATCAGTTGACCCAGGGAGGTGGTGTAGATTGAAAATAGGAGAGGTCCAAGAACAGAACCCTGGGGGACCCCAACAGAGAAAGGAAGAGGAGAGGAGGAAGTAGAGTTGTAAGAAACGCTAAAGGTGCATTTGGATAAGTAGGAAGAGAACCAGCGAAGTGTACAGTCACGGAGACCAAAGGCGTGTAGTTTTTTGAGGGGGAGGGGGTGGTCAACCGTATCAAAGGCAGCAGAGAGGTACAGGAGTAGGAGTACAGAATAGTGTCGATTGGTTTTGGCCGTTAGTAGATCGTTTGTTAGTTTTAGGGGAGCAGTTTCTGTGGAGTGTTGAGGACGAAATCCAGACTGAAGGGGATCAAGAAGGTTATTATCAGCGAGGTGGACGCTCAGTCGGTTGTAGACCAGACCTTCGAGGAGTTTGGATAAGAAGGGGATCAAGGAGATGGAGTGTAGGTTGTTAAGATTGGATGGGTCCAGTGAGGGCTTTTTAAGTATGAGTCTGACAAGTGCATGTTTTAGAGAGTTGGGGAAGATGCAAGAAGAGAGGGAGAGATTGAAGATGTGGGTTAGAGAGTGTAGCATAGGGCCAGAGGGTGAACGTAGCATTTGTGAGGGAACAGGATCCAGAGGGCAGGTGGTAAGGTGGACATTAGCAAGTAGTTTAGCAACTTTGTCTGTAGTGGTGGGGTTGAAAGAGGGAAGTAATGATTGTGCCTATGAGCATGAAGTGTAAAGCGTGGAGAGTATCAGAACAGTAGAGATCTCTGCGCGAATTGTATCATTCTCCTGTTTGAAGTGATTGGCGATCTCCTGGGCAGTGAGTGAGTTGGCGTGTGGAGGTGGTGGAGGACGAAGTAGAGAGTTGAAGGTGGAGAAGAGTTGATGGGGACGGGATGATAAGTTGCTAATGAGAGTGGTAAAATAGGTCTGCTTGGCAGAGAGGAGGCTGGAATTGTATTTTTGTAAGGCAGATTTATATTGGTAGAAATCTCTCTGAGACTTAGTCTTACGCCACAGGCGCTCAAGAGCACGACTACGTTTTTTCAGACTTCTAGTATCATCTGTTTGCCAAGGTTGAAGGGGTCGGGGCTTGATTCTGTGTGTAGTGAGGGGGGCCAGTGAATCCAGTGAGGCTAGAAGTGAAGCGTTGTAGACAGAAGTGGCTAGGTTGGTGCAGGATAGGGGTAAGATTTTGTCATAGAGGTTGTTGATAGCAGAGTAGAGAAGAGAAGGGTTGAGATGACGTAGGTTTCTGCGGGTAACTTTAGGGCAGTTGGAGGGAGAGGAGGTGAAGGAAAGGGAGAGAGTGAAACTAATAAGGTGGTGATCAGAGAGAGGCAATAGATATTTAGAGAGGTTGCATGGAGTGCAAAGGTGAGAGAAAACGAGGTCAAGGATATTGCCTTCTGAGTGAGTAGGAGCATGTATCCACTGTTTCAGGTCAAAGGAGGATGTTAGGCTGAGAAGTTTGGAAGTGGCAGGAGTGTTAGTATTAACAGTGATGTTGAAGTCCCCGAGAATGATCGTGGGGATTTCAGAAGAAAGAAAGTAGGGTAGCCAGGCAGAGAAGTCATCAAGAAAGGTTGATACTGGTCCAGGGGGCCTGTAGATCACGGCTATCCTTAGAGAAATTGGAGTGAAAAGACAAATACAGTGTGCTTCGAAAGAGGAAAGTGACAGAGAGGGAGGTGGCTGAAGTACCTGAAAGGTGCTATGTGGGGCTAGAAGGATGGTTAACAAGGCAAAATTCCTAATTCAGAAACAGACTAGCAAGAGGACACTAAAGTTGAATGGGCCATAATTTTTGGTAAGACAAGGGAGATAATAAAGCATTGTAATGTGGACAGGTCTACAGACAGTTAAGTAAAAATAACATACCAGCATTATTAGAGACACATAAAGAAGCAGATAGCAGTGTTTCAGTTTTTGGGTGGAGTTGCACCCAATTAAGAGACATAGGAGACAGTTTTCAGTAATGCGATTCTAGCTGGAGTTGCAGCAGTAAGACCATTTAAGAATTGTAGGAATATTTAGGAATATAATTTTAAATAAATTGACACACAGTGCTTTAGATGTTCCTAAATAAGAGGGGATGCCAGGGATTTTAATATATTATTATACAGGAATAGCAGCGGGAGGGGCGGGGAGGAGATCGGGTCTCACACTGAGCTGACAGGCAGAGTGGGAGGGGAGAGGGAGAGACTCACAGCAGAGAGCGGAATAACAGATAAACTGACCATGGTGTCATGAATCAGCATTGATTACTGTGGTCAGCACATACAGGGGGGCACAGGAACACATTTACCACTTTAAAGAAAAATCAACTTTAAAGTGAATTTGTTTCACAGAAACAAAAAACAGCTAAATATTTTACTGACTCCATACACAGTATGAAGTAAACGATATAATAATTAATATTCTATCTGTGCATTAATTTGTCTAGTCCCTATAATTAGTTGGTCTATTAAACTCTGAGCACATGTTATTGTTAATATCACAATAATACCAGGTTAGCTATGAAACCAAACACGCGGTGCTGCTAGTAAAACAATATCTTTTTTTATTTCCCAAGGAATTAGGAAACTATCATAAAAGTACTAAAAGGGTATTACAATGTTACATAGCTTACAATCAGAACACACTATACTAACAGCATATCTCTACAACGTATAACAACAATGAAATATCAAAGATACTTATCACAGATTATTTCCTCTGCTGGTTCTGGATGATAAAAGGGGTCTGGGCCACATGGAATTTAGGCCCAAGCCCTCAGTCAGAGCAAGGTCCCAAGATGACAGAGGGACAACCTTATGGCAGGCTTCTCAGCAACAAAGAGAAAGAGCAAAAGCCTGTGTGTCCCTTTCATTCAAACATACATGCCCACTCGTAACCACCCCCATTTGCCTTTTATCCAATATACATTGCCGAGAGGTATCCCTTCAAATGTCTGCCCATTCTCCAGGAAGCATGCTATATTGTCCACCAGGGCCAGCGTCTCTATTAGCCCTGTGTCAAATCTCAATAGACATCTTGGCAGCAGTGGTCTCTTTAAAACTTGTAATCACACATGTCACAGCAGGTGGGCTTGCGCCAAGGCATTGTTCTTCTGATCACAAAGCTTTGATGTGTTTCAATCCTACCTGGCTGTGTCAAACAGGAAGTGAAATGCCAGAAGTAAGATATTAAACCATGTCGCTATCCAACATATGCCGCTTTGTGCCTAAAAGGCGCATACCACCCTTCTTCAGACACGGCTCCTATTGAACAGTCCCTAACTGTTTTCTCCCCAACATGTGTTTCCAAGCCAATACCTATAGAACAGTCTTTAACTGTCTTAACGTGTTGTGTTTTTCAACATGTGCAGAAACAGCCCCTATGGAACAGTCCATAAATGTCTTAATGCATGTTGCGCCTCTCAACATAGGCCTCAGAACCAGCTCCTGTGGAACAGTCCATAATGGTCCTAACGTGCTGTGTTTCCCAACACGTGCCGCTTTGCTACTGGGTGACACACCAACATCATTCTTCCGTGACAGCTCCCATGTCACCATTCTGTATCTTCTTCTCTCCAACATCTTCATGAAGGGGTATAAAACAGGCAAGGGGTGTCCATACACTCACCATTCACCAGCACACATCCAGAGCAGAAGCTTAACCAGCTTTCAGACATAGAGTCTCGAGGAGGGCCTTTTGCCCATATTACTAGCTTACCTTTATCACACTATACCATGACATAAATCAACCCATTACCATAATATATACATATATACCTATGACCCATCAGATTTCAGGCATGTCAGCGGTATTGCAGGGCTCTGACTTGGCAGCAAAGTCTCTAACTTGTACGTAGAGACCCTACCGTCACTTTGTTCCCCAGCTTGCATAGATAACTGGGCGACCCTTCTATATAAATATCAAGTCTAACAACACATATAAATCTGCAACAATGACAAAACCCACACAATTCCATCCCTGTGCCTGGATTTCAGAGACCATGCCCAGGGTATACCATGCACCCCTACCTATTGTTAGGTTCAAAGAACCATCTAGTTCCATGATTACGTTACATCAGCATTCTTTAGGACAAGGAAACAAACTCGTCTATGTCCCAAATAATACCCAGGTGCTTCCTTCCCAGCAATGATCCTTCCATCCCGAACACAGAATGACATATCTTCCCAACATTTTTCGTTCACCACCATGTATTGACCTGGCATACAAAGGACATCATGGTCATGCTTCCGACCGAGGGAAGTATCAACCTGCCTCCAGCTTCCATCTTCTCTGATCATATGTGGGCAATTAGCCTCAAACGCAACAAGATAGAATCCCCAGTCAGTAAGCCCATTAATGCCACCAAATATACAGACTGAGTCTGCACTTCTGTATATGAGATCATACAGCATAACACCTTTCACAATCCAAACTGGTACAGCCCATCCAGGCATTCGACCACCACTTTGGATCAGTGTAAGCGACGTGTTTGGCAAAGTCTTACTGAGCGGTGATGCTAACTCATAAGACCTCTGTCCCTCATATGGAGGCTGTACAATCAGCTCAATGCTGGTGGCTGCAAGTTTGTTCCTCAGGAGGCCGATGTCCACCCCATTAACAACACCCATCCCAGCTCTTATTCCCCCAATATAGTGCTGAATACATCCTTCCTCTTCCGGTTACTCCTCAGACATACGTGCCCTGCATGAACCTCATTCTGTGTCCGCACATCTCTGGGAGTAAGTCCCTGGTACAATGATTGCACTTGATTCAGTGTATACTCAGCACATATAGGGTAATAGGTGTTTATCAACCACTGTGAGATGTTGCAGCGCCATGTGGTGAAGGCATGTACCCTGGTAGCCAGCGTTTGTTCCCTTTATCTAACGAAGCATGCTCCTGTGTGTATTCACTGGCCTTCCCTGTGCCGGGTTTCAACCTCTCAGGTGAGACATCAACCAGGCGTATCTCCCCATACAAGGAAATTTTCACCCCATTGGTGTGTCACCTGGCCAACCTCTAGTCTGGCCAACCGACCCCTTATTATGTAGAAGTGCCAGTGTCCTGGGTACCTGCACCATGTTACTTCCCTTACGTCAATACATGTCATACATTAAAAACCTTTTCTTCTTTCAATTTCTCCCTTCAACAAAAAAAAACATATTTTACATTTCAGGTTCTGACAGATTGGATGTGTATATTCCTTCCCCAACCTCCAACCCATCGCACATGTCTTAATAGCATGTTTGCATTCATCAGGAGAGACTCCGGCAAAAATGTTTCACAAATCTTGTTGATAGGCACAGTCCTTCAGATTCAGGATTAGCACTAAATTGTCCATAAGAAAAAAAACACGTATTAAACTGAATCTTTGTTTGTCCCTTCTCTCCTGATGTTTATCAGAACAAATTTGCAGTGTGGTATGGCACAGACAAACTGCCAACCAGATGAACATCTGCCATCCATGTTCCAGAGACCTCTCCAATCACGCTTCACCAGGACTCTGGAAGTGAAAACAAGAGCAGAATCAAATTCCTATCCATAATATCTGCTCACTTGCTACGTTTATTTACAGTTCCTTCCTTGCAACCCAGGAACTTAGTATTCCTGACTTCTGCAACTCTGACCAAACTATCAAAACAACCATGACCTCTTTATGCTGAACCCACTCTAAAATGGATCCCCATTGTGTGATCAAAATTTTTAAAAAAAATGAACGTAAACGTTGCTTCTCAAAAATTCAAAATTTCAAGCCTCAAAAAGACAATGCATTATCTGTACTTTCAGACCTATGTACTAACCCCCCTTTCAGGTGGACAAAGCGTACACCTTGTAACTATTTCCACCTTAATGAACATAAAACAAAGAGAAAAAAGAACGAACTCCAGAGGCTAGAATGGCTTCCTACCAACAACTCTTGTCTTAAATCAACAAAATGTATTCAGCTGCAGGACATATCCCATGACCATCTATTCAGCTGCTAATTGATGGAATAGCCAATTACCCCCCCCTTTCAGGTGGACTAAACAATAATTTCTGCACCTGAACAAACAAAAATAAAATGGATGACTAAACAAATACCAAAAATATTTAAAAAATTAAAAAACTTAATAACAAAAGAAATTAAAATTCTAGCCATTATCACACAAAAACAACATGACAAGACAACCACAAGACAATGACAAACACTCAACTTTTAACTAAAGACATCCATGGATTTTCCTCCTGAGAAGAGTAAGTGCTCATTTCCATCTGAAAGACAATTAGTTAATGGGAAAAACAAAAAAACAAAACATCTGTACCTCATCACAACATTTGTAACTTCACCTGTAACACTTGAAACGCTTAATGCCTGACTATTGTTTATCTTATTTTTTCATTGTTTGCAAACAATTACTAATTAATGAGCTCATGGTACCATTTGATAATCGATTATGCCTTTACCATAACCTAACCCCTGTTTTGCTAAATGTGCCCACTGTTGTTCTCTCTTTGAAGAACCTGCAAACAAACACAGATATTAGTATCCAAACCAGTTTTATCTTCTTCCAAGGTCTCTGAAAAAGGAACACAAAGATGGTGATTACACACAATTATCATGACAATTGACTTTTTAAGTCCCCCAAGCCTTTTCCCATTAATTGTAATGTAGGGGAACATTTGCTATGTATAAGGTTTAGATGTGAGTGTCGTATTTAAATAAAATATGGCAAGGAGCATCCATGCAGCTCACTAAGTGCTGCTAACATTGTTTCTCTCAGTGCTACATTTGAATAACCATGCGGCTACCTCCATTTTGACTTTACGTAACTGTTCTACATACTGATGATTTTCAGTCTGCAGTCTCCACATTTGCGTCTTTAAAAGGAAATGGGTTTGATTACTATGGCCACCATGCTTTGTGTTGCTACCCCATTGGGCAGAATATACTTCATAATGCCTTGGGGTCGTTTTGGGGTACTGCGATCTTCTTTTGATATCATTATTCGCCGCCCAACAATACGTAGCGATGTGACCCCCCCTTTTACAGAAAAAACATTTGAGGGCTGGTCTCTCTGTATAGGCCCTTTCTTGAGCATACGGTATTGGAAACTCACATTGCTGGACATTATTACTACGATTACTATGCTTGGAATAACCAGACTTTACACTTTCATTGTCTGAGGAGTCATCAGAAGTTTCAACTCCTGAATCACTTTCAAGCACAGTTATCGCATTTTTATTTACATCTCCAGCATTGATTTCTGTCATAGCAACATCACTTGCAGCAATAAGAGCGTCTGGTTTTTCTGCATGTTTCACTTCTATCTTTGCTGAGCACAGCGCATGTGCGAAAGGGTACCTCCGCCATTGTACATTTGGCTTTTGCATGTTTGGAGGATAACTCCATTATGGCTGCCTGTGCACCCTGTAATTCTGAAGTTTCCTGCTCCATGCTAGCAATGTTAAGGACTTTACAAAATCTATGTCCATGCCTATTCCATTTAGAACGTCTAAACTGTCTCTGCCTTCCTGTACCTCTGCTTATTACGGATACACCTCCCTTTGACCCATATTCCCTATCACTGGACTCTTGACAGAAGTCTTGCAGGATATTGACAACATTTTGGTAGGATCTAGCATTCCTCAGAGCCATTCTAGTGGGATAGCTTACATAACACTTATTGGCCATTGAGTATATGAAACTTGTATCATCCTCCAATAAGTCAGGACAGTTGAACACTTTCGTATACAATGCAAGATAATCACTGCAGAACAAAATTGGGTCATCTCCTTTCCTAAATTTAATTAGTTGTAAATCACTCATACCATTATCACGACTGTCCACAATACGCTGCAACTCTTTCCTCCGCACCTCTGCATCTGCTAAGTTATCATTAACCTGTGCAGACAACTGGCCTGCCAAAGGTCCTGGTAGCCATGCTTTCAGAAGAGAACATGCATCCTCATTACTCAAATGAAATTTAAGGACTAGAGCCTTAAATTTATTGGACAGACTCACTGGTGATTCCAGGGAATTAAATTCACCCAGAATCTGGCACAAAGTAAGTCTCTCTTGGATTGTAATCAAACTGTTATTCTGCTTCGAAGCTATGGGTGCAATAGCAGACTGTGTTTCATCACAGCCCTTCTCCTCATTGACTGTGCAGATATTGGCCAATTGGCATGTTCCTTTGTGCTCATTGAGCGATACTATACATTGCTCTTTAGTAAGAAGCTGGGAGTGTGCATTTGCTAACTTTCTTTCTAACAACATAACCAACTCTTCTATCTCTGACAACTTTATTCGCAATGACTCTAAAAGTTTGCTCTTCATATCACAGTCCATGCTGCACCTCTGAAGCTGTTCTTGTAGCTCACTGTTTCTTTCTGACAAATTGCCTGCTGTAGCCTGCAAGTCATCCATCTCACTACTGGAGGCTGTTGCAATCTTTAGAAGGTTTTCACTGATTTTCTCTATGTCCTCCCCGAGACAACTACTCTCTGTTTCCCACTTCCCCTACATTTGCTCAGATATAAATTTAATTCTGAGCAACACTGCAATTTCATTTGCCAACCTTTCTTTTTTAACTTTCTTTTTTAGCTGTTTACCCAATCCGCTATTATGTTGCTGACACTGAGACAATAGTACCTTACACTGGCTTTTAAGAGGTTCATCTGCACATGAATAATAATTGGCAGAAGCTTACTTTTTAACATATGTATGCACCAGTTCCATTTCACAACCATACAATCCACATAATACACAATTCTATTTGTACTAACGTTCCAACACTGCACTGAGTAATAAACCAAACTCAATTATTGTTAGCTCTTACAACTTACGAAAAAAAAAACTGAATCGCTCTTCTAGCATTCAATATTCTTCATTCATTACCACTTTTACCTGATATCCTTCAAAACCATTAAACTTTTGCATATCCATAGAAAAGACCCACCACACTTACTGTGGCATTATCGGCTGCCTTGTATCTGAGCACTTCTGTCCTGTAGTTTCTATATGGCTTTTAGGATTACCACACGCGCTTTCTGGGGAATATCCATTGATATGCTAATTTGCATCTTAGTCTACACTGAAGCTCGTCTAACCTGTGTTTACCAGAGTTGCTTACAATGCAAAGACAAACAAACAAAAAAAAAACTGATACAAAGCCATTTAAACCTAACAGTGACTTGTAGTTTTATAGCCTCCAAGACACATTCTAAGACACAAGGTGGACTCTCAATCAATGCCTTCCCGTTAGGTTGCAGGCCACATTGATCTCCTATTGGAACAAAGCTATTTCACTCTCACGTGGGTAAAAAAACCCAATCAATCTCCAACCAAGGGTGATCAGCCCTTTTACTTGCCAGCACCTTTGTCTGGTTACAGGCCTAAAGCATATTAATGATATAAACATTTAACATATATACATATATCAGCCAAAGATCTCACCAGGTTCTATGATTCCCTGATGAAATATTTCACAGAATCTTCATGACCATCCAAGCGTGGTTTCAGAATTCGCGAGCCAGCGCCAATCTTGTCGACACTAGAGATGATTTTCAGTTCTGGGTGTACTTGAGGATTTATGTTTACAGTGTAAAAATAAAATTCACACGCTCTCTGGGGGTGCCAATTGAAGTAAACGATATAATAATTAATATTATATCTGTGTATTAATTTGTCTAGTCCCTATAATTAGTTGGTCTATTAAACTCTGAGCACATGTTATTGTTAATATCACAATAATACCAGGTTAGCTATGAAACCAAACACACGGTGCTGCTAGTAAAACAATATCTTATTTTATTTCCCAAAGAATTAGGAAGCTATCATAAAAGTACTAAAAGGGTATTATAATGTTACATAGCTTACAATCAGAACACACTATACTAACAGCATATCTCTACAACATATAACAACAATTAAATATCAAAGATACTTATCACACATGGTTTTCTCTGCTGGTTCTGGATGATAAAAGGGATCTGGGCCACATGGAATTTAGGCCCAAGCCCTCAGTCAGAGCGAGGTCCCAAGATGACAGAGGGACGACCTTATGGCAGGCTTCTCAGCAACAAAGAGAAAGAGCAAAAGCCTGTGTGTCCCTTTCATTCAAACATACACGCCCACTCGTAGCCACCCCCATTTGCCTTTTATCCAATATACATTGCCGAGAGGTATCCCTTCAAATGTCTGCCCATTCTCCAGGAAGCATGCTATATTGTCCACCAGGGCCAGCGTCTCTATTAGCCCTGTGTCAAATCTCAATAGACATCTTGGCAGCAGTGGTCTCTTTGAAACTTGTAATCACACATGTCACAGCAGGTGGGCTTGAGCCAAGGCATTGTTCTTCTGACCACAAAGCTTTGATGTGTTTCATTCCTACTTGGCTGTGTCAAACAGGAAGTGAAATGCCAGAAGTAAAATATTAAACCATGTCGCTATCCAACACAGTAATTAAAAAAAATGATTAGGAGAGACACCAGGCAGCTTTTATTCTAAACATCAATACTAGAGTCTCTTGTTTCAGCAAAAAAAGTCAACAGATACTTTATTGAGTTTTCAAGATACAGGAAATGGGACTTTTAAGGTGCCAATAGAAAAAAAAACTGTTTTTTAATTACAAAGAATTTCTATTAAATATAATTTTTTTTAAAGATTTTGCATTCAGTAATGTGTTTATAAATTCATACACTGTTACAGCCACTTTTACTGAACATGTTTCGCTCTGCAAGAGCTTCTTCAGGAGATTTATAGTGCTGCATGAAGTTTAATACTGTAAAGAGAATATACAATATTACCAATCATAGATAACATTAATCATTACAAATTTGATTTAAAAAAAAAGAGATACATTTTATAAATTTTACATTTCAAAGAATCATTATCAGACCGAGAGTAATCAATATTACATACATATACCTGATAATCTAAAAATAGTTCTCGAGAAGACTCTCAAAATAACTAGATTAATCTTCCAGAATTTAGGCCAAGGCACTCTATTGCAACCAAAGGGAGAGAAGACTTCCTATAGATTATATAATCAAAACATGAATTTAATTAGTTAAAAATTAAATTGAAAACTGCATCAATGTGTGGTGATCTAATCAGTTTCTGCATGATATTTTGAAATTTACCTTATTAGGTGAAATATAAGAATCTGACCAGAAAATTCCCTCCTGTCATAAGAGAGAAGAGGTGGATGGGAAAGAAGTGAAGCCAGTGAGCAGGATGGAATCTCCTAGTAACTAGGGAGCTGGCCACTTAAAGAGGAAAAATGTATCCAGCAGCGGAAAGTCCCACTGTTGTATAGATTAGCTGGCTTTGAAAGAAAATTCTCACAGAGTGTCCTACAAAAAATAAATAAATAGACATCAAAATAAGAATTTTAAATTCAAATTAAAATTAAATCTTATGCAAAAGCATGAATATAGATATGAATACAATGTGCCATAAATGGATTTATCGCAAACTCGGTCTGACCGACGGGGCAGGCAAACAATCTGTCCCTAACAGCAGTTGCGGAATGTCTGCCTGGCGCTGACATGACATCGCAGTAGCAGAAGCGGTTCGTCCAAATAGGCTAAATAAATTAAATGTACTTACAAGTCTTCATTGGAAAGCTGAGTGAAGGTTAGTAAGGAGAGACAGAACAGGCTTTCAACCTCTCTCTCACAATCCTCCGTCAGGAATGAATGTCTAGACCCCATCTATTTCTTTTCTCCCCATCCCATCATCGTCTGACATCATCAGCGGGGCGCGGATGTGTAATGCGTGTCAGTGGCATGCATGAACTCCAATGTAGCAGACATGACATCTGACGCTTGTTGTGTCGACGCACATCACCATTTTGGAAGATCCATCTGCCCCTAACCACGCTTGGGTGATGGCCCGAAAACTTTCAGAATGCCTCCCAGCGTTGCTGGGCTGGTGGGGGAAAAGTGCAGAAAAACTAAGAGTGGAAGCACCTTGCTATCTGCACTGATGACAATATCCCACACACAGTGTTAAATAACACTATAGGGCTCCTGAGGCGGGATGATCAGTCAAGCATCCTGCAAAACGAATGCCCAGGGCATCCCTTTGTTTGCCAGGTGCCAAGGCCAAATTACCTGATTTTGTTTTATCCAGTTAATGTTCTATTTGTAACAAAGGATTCCTTTAGAGTCTTGTCCCTGTTCATTCCAGGAAAAGGCATACTCTTTCATCTCGGTCTGGAAAATACAATAATTCAAGTTAAATACAGTGCAAGAGTCAATATTTAGATGATAATAATGAGATATTTTACTGACTCCATAAACAGTATGTAAGCATTAAATGGAAATAGGAGGATGGGATTATAGCGGTGCTTGAATAAAGAAAAGTACATATAAGATAAAATGTATAAATCTTTATTATTACATAGAAGAGAGAAGAGGTTCAATAAAAATGATTAATAGAGCATATGCAATTTGCTTTTTTTTACTGGTCGTTAGTGTACCACAGGGGCACAGATGGTCAGAAGTAGATGTTATATCCCAACATGTTTTGTCAGCATTTGCTTCCTCAGGGGATTATTTAGGAACACCAGTATTTACACAGCTCTAGCACTAATAAGATTCAAAAAAATTTTCATTAGTAATCAAATATGAGAAAAATAAAACAAAAATACATAGATAAATACACATACAGTAGATAACAAAATTCTGGCTCTTACTGTTGGCGGACACCTCTGCCAAAAAATACATCAAATCTCATGCTGAGATTACCTATTGGCGGCCACCTTCTCTTAGGGACCGATTGGTTAGAAGCCACTTTGCCTCTGAGGCTGTTGATCGCTTGCTTCATGTTGGTACTTTTGCTTGCAAAAAATTAGAAAATTGTTGATTTATTCTTAATGGTCGTATGATTTCTCTTCCTAATGGCCACACTCATTATCTCGCATAGAGTTACTTGCCAAACAATTTGGCTAAGTGCCTTTGTGGATACTTCTATGTAGGCAAAACCAAACTCCCATTCCTCAAACGTATAAAAGATAATACCACTCCTATTTCTAAATGTCTAATGACAACTGCTATTAGTCACCATGTTTACTGCCGTCGAACATGTACCCACACATGTGAGAGGTGGCGGCATTGACCGTGCCTTGCTACAATTAGAAACTAGATGGATCCACAGCCTCAATGCCACCAGATATCCAGGATTAATGAATACATCAGTTTCAAGTCCTTTCTATAGGCACTAGTATTGATTCAATATTGTTATTTAATGACGGACAATTTATTTACCGTTAGCTACGAACTATAAAGCATTGATTTATTATTCTTGATCACTATCAGTACCTTTATTAGAGCAACTTTAGGATTATATTGATACCCCTGATCTATTGCTACGGTATCCACTCTTCTAGGCCTTATCCCTTTCTCTCCCTCTGTACCTCTCCGCTGTCTCTGTCTAGGTGATCAATGACACATTTGAACAGTGATTTATATAAGTTTCTGTATTGTTATTCTCTGTTCACAGAACTTCCTTTTATACCTATGTGTATTTAAATATTATATATTTGGATGTTCAGTGTTACACTTTATTATATGATTATTGTATCTTCATATTAATTATGAATTCAATGTTTGTGTTATGTAACGCATTTGTCATGGCTTCCAGGTATTTTCTGCATGCCTACTGGCAGGTTCACCAGTCTGTGTTGTGCAATCCATTCCTTTTTTCCTTTCTCCCCCCTCCTCCTGATCAGCGGGCGCATCTGGGATCCCCTATCCCTGTCTGGGCTGGTGGATGGTGGGCCAGGTGCACGGCTGCATGGACGCCCAGGGCATCTTTTTCTTTGATGCCCGTTTTTGCTCTCCATCCAATCCCACAGTTTATCCACAGCTAGATCTGCCATGCTCTCATCTCTGCCTTACTCCAGCCCAGGACCCTGGGGGCATGTGCGCTATTGGTGGACCCTTTTGTCCATCTCCTCCTTTAGGTGACGCCGCCCGCGCAGCCCTCCGAGTGGATGATGCGGATCGCGTCACGTGATCAATCTATCCCACCCTGCTGCCTGGAACTCTGGATCCTGTAGGCAGGCGGAGGATCACCTGTTGGTGCATGCGCGGTGGGCATTTCTCGTCCGCACCTGCTCGGTGGCGCCGAGCGAGTGGGAGATATTTAAGGCCGGCCACTCCAGTACATGATCGGCTGGAGAGCAGGGACAACCTTTGTTTGTCTACACTGTTATCACAAGTATTTATAATTAATTTGATACTATCTTATGCTGCAGCTTTCATTCTTATCTTTTCTACATATAACCCTTTGAAAATATGGAAACCTAATTTATAAGATGTTGTGCTCGCTTTTTTTTCTTTTTTCACTTTTTCTCCCTGAACCTATTATACAATGCGAATGCAGCGACCCTGTTTCTATTTCTATTTCTATTTTTATTTCTATTTTTTCATAGTGTCTATCCAAAGCAATTTAACAGAACAGGTATTTCACTATTATAACATCTTCCCTAGGCTTCCCTGCCTTAATCTTCATGCATTACTGAGCATAGTAAGTAGATTTTGAGGCTTTTCTGCCCACCATATTGATCAATGAGTCATGTCCAATATAAATGTTTAAAACTTTTTCCATTTTTCATTTGCATTTGTAGCCTGGTCCTTTTATATCTCCTGTTGCTATGTCTCCCTCGCCATTTTCTCTGGTTGGGCTGGTGGGGTCTCCCTGTTTTGAGCCCGCTGACCGGGATTGGTGGAGGTGAGTATTCACCTTTGAAGCCATGACGAATGTATATATATATATATATATATATATATATATATATATATATATATATATATATATATATATATATAATGTGTATTTATCTATGTATTTTTGTTTTATTTTTCTCATATTTGATTACTGATGAAAACCTTTTTGTATCTTATTAGTGCTAGAGCTGTGTGAATACTGGTGGTCCTAAATAATCCCCTGGGGAAGCCAATGCTGGCGTACCTTTGGCCAATCATGGCTCAGGGGGCTAAGTCCATGCCCCACACTATGTAAGACTGCTTCAGGTCTGGTATTTTTATTAAGGGAAACCCCGCTCCAAAATTTAAAAAAAAAATGGTGTGGGGGTCCCCCCCTAAAATCTATACTAAGCCGTTTCTTTCTATGATTTTTATCTATATTGCCGGGATCCGACAATACATTACAGCCGCAAGCAGTTTTAAATGACATTTTTTCCTTTACAAATGTCATTTTGCTGTGGTACTGTTATGAACATGGGAAAGGTGTGCTACTTTACAGGCAGACTAAAGAGACCCCCCAGTCACGTTATTTAAAGGAATATTTCATTTTTACTGTTTCACGTCAGTTTTTAAAACTTTTTTTTGCATTGATACATGTCTCCTGGGGCAGGACCCGGGCCCCCAAACACTTTTTATGGCAATAACTTGCATATAAGCCTTTAAAATGAGCACTTTTGATTTTTCATGTTCGTGTCCCATAGACTTTAACGGTGTTCACACAAATTTTTTGCCTGTTCTCATTTTCTGCTAGGAACTGAACCGGGGGTTGTTCGGCTCATCTCTAGTGGGGAACAGTCATGTGTCTCCTTTAGCATGTTGTACGCAAATGACTGGTAGATTTACCATGCTTGATACCCTGCAGGCAAAGGCTATACATGTGTTAAAAAGGCCCAGATTGTTGAGTTCTTTGGAATGAAACTTAGGATAGCAGTGGCCTGCACTTTTGGGGTAATGCCATCCAGTTGAATAGCATGGCTTTCCCTCCACTCCTCTGCAAGCTGCTGCTGGATACCATCTTTCCTTGCTGATGTTGTGTTTCTCCCTCACTTTTATTTTTAAAATGTCTGGCACCCATGTACAATTTACCACCTCATCATCCTCAGTCTCCTTATGACTTGAGCTCACTTGGAGGTTAGCTGCCACTGCAAGGAAAATACTATCTGCTTCTCCACTCCTATTGTCTGCTCCCTGTATGCTCCTTCTTCCTCAGCATTAGGGATTAGCTCTTGGTTCAGTCAGAACCTGTGTTTGCACCAAACCAAGATCTTATTTCTAATGTTGCAGAAGAATTATATATTATATGCACCTAATTGTCTTTTTTTTTATTGTAGATTAAAAATTGTCAGCTGCACACTGATTGCATTACCATATCAAGAAACTTTATTCCAAAAACAAGCATGATGGTACTGTATTATCATCCTGAAGTCCAGAAGCTAAGAAATAGAATGAGAAATGTGAAGAGGGAGGGAAAGGGTTAAAACAGGAGAAATAAAAGGGAAGAGTATCACTCATAGAAATGTGTCACATCCCACTCGAAATTCATCCCTCTGGGATTCTGCTTCTCACCTTGAAGATTCAATAAATCTCTATCTTGCTCAAGTGAACAATACAATCCCCCCTTAAACAAGGTTACCCACACTTTCTGTTATCTGAATGCTACATGAGGCTGTGCACTATTATGGTAATCTAGAAAATGTCTAGCTATATTTGTAATTTTATTTGTCTTAATATTAGAGAGATGATCTCTAATACAATCACATAAACATCACATCTTTCCATGTAATGTTTACAAGCCCTACAGGAGATGACACACCGCATACCTAATCTGACAATTTAACAATTGCTTTATTTGAACTGATAATCTTTTGGCATAAGACCTGACTGTCCGACTGATATTTTCTAAAAGTGTGCAGCTTAAGCAATGAAAATGACCACATTTGTACATGCCTTCTGTGCTCAAACGTGTATCTCTGTCCGTTTTTGAGAGAAATAAAAGAGGGGATAATATATTTTCAATAGTGGGTGCTCTTCTGGCTACAAACTGAACCCCCAAGAATAACACCTCCCTCTCAATGTAATATTGGCAAATATCTACGATGCACAAAATTCTCTTCTTACGCCTATGGCCACATCACCCTGAACATGCTCAATCTCGTCTGATCTCGGAGGCTAAGCAGGGTTGGGCCTGGTTAGTACCTGACTGGAAGACCGCCTGGGAATACCAGGTGCTGTAGGTTTACATACCTTGTGTCCCGGAATTGCGAGTGAGGCGTGTGGTTGCCGTTATGTTCATATTGAGGCTTGGAAATTTGTGTTGAATCGCAGATGTGCCTCAGTGAAAGTGAGGTTTGGCTGGATGGATCTAGCAATGACAGGAAGTGTTTTCTCATGCCCCATGTCCACCTGTGACTAAACTGGTTGGGCGGAGATACACAGACCTTTCATCGTGCTTGTTTTGAATGTATCATCATTTGCTGCTTTACACATGTAGCGCTGACAACTGTTGTTTCTAGCTCTATGTGTATTATTCAGTACAATAGTTGTGTTGGTGCCATCTTGTGGACAATTGATAAAGTACAATAAGTTTATGTCTCAGGATTAAGTGACACGGAAGTGATTCATAATTTACTTTGGAACTGTAGCTCTGACCCACCCACAATGCCCCTGGACAAAAGTCAGAACTGAACTGCATTATGGGAGGGATATAAAAGGGTAAGCAGCGGCCATTTTAGGTCTCTTGTTCCTAGAATGCATGGCCTGCCAGCAGAGTTCTGTGGGTGTGTGTGTGTCCCACTGGGTTGCGGCCTACCTGGCGAAGGAGCAGAGCAGCTGTAGTATCCTGCCATTGCATCGCAGTGAGCTGGACAAGAGACGTGATTGTTCCGGAAGACCTGTGGGGAGATAACCGAGGACTCCCGGTCGTTTGTGAACGGAACAGTGTGACGGCGTGGTGGTGCCTCCATATGGAACTGAGAACTGCTGAACAGGAGACATCCACCTGCTTGGATTCTGTGTGGTGAGAGGGTTGACACCCAGAAGTTTATTTGAGTATTACACACACATCTTTAGAACTGTACAGAGTACTGATAGTCCCACGGAACAAGTTAAGTCGGAGAGCATTACATCCGAATAGACTTCAGTGTTCAAGAGCAGATGTTAGATGTTTGTTTCTTCATATAAAGACACCTAGTCACTCTATTGGATTACAATTGTTTTAGTGTGTTATACTACACTGCGCAACACCCAGGAGGAACCCTTTGCGGATTACAGTTATAAAAGCTAGCGAAGACTGAAGACGTCTGGACTACCTTTTTCATTGCAGGGTCCTGCATTTTAGTATAGTGACTTTAAGGTCTAGAGCAGGGGGAGCTCCCGGGTATAGATTCATACCAATATATAC
Source organism: Lithobates clamitans (assembly GCA_037952925.1). Lineage (NCBI taxonomy): Eukaryota > Metazoa > Chordata > Amphibia > Anura > Ranidae > Lithobates > Lithobates clamitans. The sequence continues at coordinate 3,531,877 of JBBGZY010001190.1, forward strand.
ATATATATTTCTGTGATTGTTATTGATTGTCATAATCATTTCTTATACTATCACACTACGTTGGTGTGATAGTATATTCATTGAAATAACTCTTCATATAAATATATTATTTATTCAAAGAAAGAAGTTATTTTTGGTCATTATTGATTTTTGTGTGCAGTGTTGTCATTTCTCCTACAGGTGGAGCTACCAGCACCAAGGTAGAGGTAATCCTAATTGTAAGTGTATATTGTGGGTTAAAGTTAATGCTCATATTGTTTCAACACTGCACTACAGTTGTGTCAAGGGGAGTGAACAATTAAAGAAGGGTGTAGAGCAAAGAGGACAGGCCCGCTTAAACCAGCAGCTCCACCGTGAGTTATTGCTACACACATATGCCTGCATTACTTTAGAGGATGTAAGTGCAGTACTTTAGCCTAATGAATCTTCGTAAGAGGTTTTTACAATATCAGAGCTCCTTTCTTTTATTTAAATATTGATGGGACATCTGGGTGACCAGAGACCAGAGAAACAGTAGCTTTGAGCCGGCTGCTATATATCGGCTGCTGTCTCCCCTGAGTAACCTTAAAGGTGGATACATCAAGGCTCTTGTGACCTTCCATAATAAGAGGGTCTATGCTTTGTGGTAAGAGTACATCCTAACCTCTGTGTCGGTGGTGTGTCACATGGTGGAGGATGTCCTACTGGATCTATCTCACGTACTTCATTTGTTTCACAAATCCTTGGCTATTTATAAGCCATTGTGTTTCTGGACTTTAGAGACTATATATGTTATTTTATTAGGAACATTGAGCTATTTAGCTCTTTAGTGCAATATATCTGCCCCTGTTTTTTTCACTATATTATCGTGTTTATCTCACAATTTTTATGTTGCATATTTTTCATATGTTTTGAGCACTCTGCACAAGCGCAGTATTATTTTATGTAGTCTTACATAATCTCTTCAGATGCAGAGGAAATAGTGGACCATGAATCCCTCTTTTTATACTTTTCACACTTCCTCTTTCCTCGTTCTTCAATATTTTTTAAAAGGGTTTCTCAGGAGGTATCCTTTTGGCATATATGCTTTTCTTATGATTGACTGATCATCGCCATGCTACAAGGATCTCCTCTCCATATCCTTTACTTCATTCTCAAACCACTGTAATGCAGAATAATTCCGTCAGACCCTGATGAATTGTCCTTTAAGTATGGCCCTCTTAACATGCATAACCTTGCAACTATCAGTCTGGAGAAGAGAATTTAAACCCCCCCCCCCCCCAACAACCCCCTTTCCTATCATTTTCTCATCCTCTATTTTCACAATCCCTACCACCCTTTCCCACCCCCACTCCATTTCCCATTTCCCCTTCTTCTATTTTTGCTATAGTGCATTCAGGAGACAGTGGAACCTTATGCTTCAGGGCAATAAAAACATGTTATCTTCCTTTTCTTGTTATTGAGAAAATTGAGTACTGTCCGTGATACTTATTTCATTAGCACTAACATACAACTTTTCAGGACAAGCTTCCGGGGTATGTCCCCTTCTTCAAGGTCCAAGCAGTCGTCGACTGCTTGGACCTTGAAGAAGGGGACATACTCCAAAAGCTTGTCCTGAAAAATTGTATGTTAGTGCAAATAAAAAAAGTATCATGGACAGTGATACTTATTTTGATTTTTGTAGTATAATTTGTTGTGATTTATTTTAAAATTCAGTCAATGTAATCAACAATTAACAACAATACTCACCTAGATGGCTGCAGCACCAATCCCAGTTGCGGCTGTTCCTTGGTACCTCTAACGCAGAGAACTGAGTGATCAAACACCGCTTATCACTCAGCTGTTGGTCTTCAGCCTGCGGGGAGCTGGTGACTGTCAGTCACTGGAGCGCTGGGACTAGAAGGGGGCTGGAGCAGCTAGCTCAGGCTCTCATTGGCTCACTGAGAGGCTGAGTCAGCTGCCGGTCCAGGATCTTTTCAGAGCTGGGACCGGCTCTGTAACATCAGCTAACAGTGGGTCACTGTCCAATATCGCACTGCACTCCTGTGATCCATAGGAGAAGTACAGCCAAAATAGCTTTGGCTATACTTCTCCTTTAATAAAACTAATTACACACAAACTAAGCCAGTAGCCAAGGTAGGTTTGAAATTATTTGAATGTCTCTTGATTACCACCATGGTAAATGGGAAATAGTGGTGCTGTCATGTACCTGGTTGTTGAGCCTGATGTGAAGAAGAAGGCCTCTCTTACATCTTCAGCTCAGGGGCCACTGGTAATGGAACAGTGGCTGCGAGAGCATGGTGAGGTATGAAGGCCTGTAATGAGTCCAGTAGTCTGTGCGGATAGTAGCTGACACTTTACTGGTAGGAAGCCAGGTGACAGAAACAGCTGACAGCAGATAGATGCAAAAGGCAAGGCAGGCTGGTGGCAGGCCGGCAGGTGAAGAGCTGGCTGATGATGGGCTGCAGATGCTTGGCAGGAAGCAGAAGCCAGATGAGAGCATACTGGACTGAGCAGCTGTAGCAGGCTGAGTGAAGCAGATGCAGGGCTAGACAAGTGTCAGGTAAGGTTTCAACGGTTGGTGGTGCTGTCTCTCCTATGGGCCGCAGTTCTGATGTCCACGAGTAGTCTGGAGCCGACATCATCTCCTGCAATCAGGCATCACATGAGACTGATTGCAGGAGGTGTATATATACCCGGCAGATGCTTTCACACACTGCCTTGGTATTGTTCCTTAAGCCCTGACCTGTGTTCGCTAACCTGTTATCCTGTATCCTGATCCTGTATCCTGTGATCCTGTTATCCTGTGACCCTGTATCCATTCCTGAACCTCTGCCCTGCAGTCTGATCCCTTCTGCCTGTTCCCTCTGTCTCCTGTTACCCTCTCCCTGTCGTGTCATGTTCCTAGCCCTATCTGGTTGATCTCCCGTGTATGACCCTGGCTTGTTTCCGATTACATCTTACTCCTGTCTATACTTTTGGTTTAGGCAGTTATTTTTTGTGTGTCACTGGGGTTGGTTGCTGGTTAATCACTGTTTGTCATATTGGAGGTGCGTTTACTTTTGTTTAATAACTTTCCTATAATAAATTATATTATTTTCACTTTACACGTGTTTGGTTCACTCTGTTGCAGTCCACACAGCTCTGGTTGCACCAGTCCATGACATAATACCAAGGCCAACCCTGGCCAGAAGTGGCTGCACAGAGGAACCATCTTGGTTCTGTTGTTTTTGCTAAGATGCATTCAGAGGAAGTTGTTTATTATTCTTTGCTGGGGACAGAGGAGGGTGAGTACTGCCGCCAGATGTTAAAAGAGTGGACCAGTGACCAGCTCCTAGAATGCGGCTCATTTCCTAGTTGAACAGGGCAGTATGTTGTTTAGAGATGTTTATCTCTTGATTCAGGCGTGTACAGAGCTAGCCTTGTCCAGTACTCCAAAAGGCAGTGATGATTTCCCCCCTCCCCCTTCAGTTTGGATCAGGTTGAATCTCTGGTGTGGTTATTGGAGTTTATTTCTTTGAGCACTATTCCTCATGTTTTTAGCAGGTGTTGGTAGAGTGTATTAACGCAGTGCAGTCTCTGGTTAGACAGGCAGTATGTAAGACAAATTTTGTTCAACCTTTAATACGAGCATGGTCAGATCTATTACACTCAGCTTCAGTCAGATTGCAACGGGCCCATTCCTGCTGCCAGAGAACTGCCTGCTCAGTGGTCTCTTCCTCCATCAACCACGGCAACCACAGTTGCAGCACATTGTACCCTGCTACCAACTAAACATCAGTATCCTGCTTCCACTTGCTGCACCTATCCTGCCTTTAACCCATCTGCCTCCTCTCTGCTGCCTGCAACAATTCCACAAAGATCCCCCTTAGTAACTGCTTCGTCATTTTTACCATACTCAAGCTCTTCTTTTCCATCATCTGCACCCCCTACTTAAAGGCCTGCAGTCACTTACATAACTTCAGTGGCTAAACCCAAAAAGAAACAAAAGTTTTTTCCAACTCGTACAATCACGCCATTATCCAATCCTGGTTCCACATCAGTCGATCTGCTCCAGCTTTCCTCCACACCAGCTGATCTTCTCCAGACTGCCTCCACACCAGCCGATCTGCTCCAGCCTGCCTCCACACCAGCCGATTTGCTCCAGCCTGCCTCCACATCAGCTGATCTGCTCCAGCCTGCTTCCACACCAGCCGATCTGCTCAAGCCTGCTTCCACACCAGCCGATCTGTTCCAGCCTGCTTCCACACCAGACGATCTGCACCAGCTTGCTTCCACACCAGCTGATCTGCTCCAGCCTGCTTCCACATCAGCCAATCTCCTCCAGCCTGCCTCCATGATTGCAAAGGGGGTTAGAACAGCCTCTGATTGTCCTGAACCTGATGACCCACCTAACCCTGCCAACCCACTGCCTGCGTTCCCGTCTGATGTTCCGGTGTCCACATTCCAGCCTGATGTTCTGGTGCCCACAGTCCAGCCTGATGTTCCGGTGCCCACGGTCCAGCCTGATGTTCAGGCGCCCGTTTCTCAGCCTGCTGAGCTGACACCGTTACCCAGCCTGCTGAGCCGGTGCCCGTTAGCTAGCCTTTCGGACCGGTGCCCGTTACCCAGTCTGTTGGGCCGGTGCCCATCACCCAGTCTGCTGGGCCGGTGCTCGTTACCCAGCCTGCTGAGCTGGTGCCCGTTACCCCGCCTGATGTGCTGGTGCCTGCTTCCCCACCTGCTGAGCTGACGACCATTAGCCAGTCTGCTGAGCTGGTGCCCGTTACCCAGCCTGTTGGGCCAGTGCCCATTTACCCAGCCTGTCAGGCTGGTTCCCGTCACCCAGCCTGCTGAGCCGGTGCCCATTACCCAGCCTACTGAGCTGGTGCCCGTTACCCAGCCTGCTGACATGGTGCTTGCTAAATTGGTTCCTGATGCCCAGAGCGCCATTGCCGCTGTTCAGCCTGTTTCTCCGGTGCCCGCTGTTCAGCCTGTCACTCCTGTGCCAGCTGCCTGGCCTGATGTTCAAGGGGCCTGCTGTCCAGTCTGATGATCCAAAGCCCGTTGTCCAGCTTTATGATCCAGTTCCTGATGCCCGGCTTGATGTTCCAGTGCCCTTTGTCTGGCCTGATGTTCCAGTATCTGCTGTCCAGTCTGATGACCCGATGTCCAGCTCAATGATCCAGTTCCTGATGCCTGGCCTGATGTCCCAGTGCCCGCTGTCCAGCCTGATGTTCCAGTGCCCGCTGTCTGGCCTGATTTTTCAGTGCCTGTTATCCAGTCTAATGTTCAAGTGCCCTCTGCCCGGCCTGATGTTCCAGTGCCCGCTGTCTAGTCTGATGAACCAATGCCCAATGTCCGGCTTGATGATCCAGTGCTCGCTGTCCAGCCTGATGTTCCAGTGCCCACCATCCGGCTTGATGTTCCAGTACCCTCTGTCCGGCCTGATGTTCCAGTACCCTCTGTCCAGCCTGATGTTCCAGTGCCTCTGCCTGCCATCCAGTCTGTATATAGTTTTGGTTTAGGCAGTTATTTATTGAATGTCACTGGGGTTGGTTGCTGGTTAATCACTGTTTGTCATATTGGAGGTGCGTTTACTTTTGTTTATTTACTTTCCTTATAATAAATTATATTATTTTCACTTTACACGTGTTTGGTTCACTCTGTTGCAGTCCACACAGTTCTAGTCGCACCAGTCCATGACAACAAGTTATGTTGGTAACAGACAGTCAGATCAGGCATAAGCGGCAGGGAGAATCAGGTCACAGGCCAGGGCCAGCAAAGGATAAGCAGATCAGTCAAGAACAGGAGGCAGAAGCAGGATCCGGGGACAAGCCGAGGTAGGGCAGGTAACAGACAGGCGTGGTCAGGACCAAGCCAAGTCAAGATCAAAGGTCAGGTACAGGAATCAGGCAACAAAGCACAGGGAATTCTGTAGACCTAACAGCAATGAGCCAGTGCTATAGCCCTGTTTAAATAGCCCGTTTGGCGTCAGTATTGGTGACAGGAGCACGCCCGGGCGCATCTGCCTGGCCAGTTGCCAGTCTATGCATGCTCAAACGTATGCACCTGGAAACACCATCTGCACTATGGGCAAGCCTTGCCTGACAGGTGCTAAAGGAGCATCTTACTAATTGCACTTGCACACTGGGGGAAACTTATTGTTATTATTATATTATTATTATTATTATTCACATTAGAGTTGAAACTTCCTTTTTTCTTTATGTATAAGGAACTTTTCTTGGAGAGGCCAGACTTTTGAGAGGGGCTTTCATTATTACTATATAATCATTATGTCTACATGTTTTGTTGTTTATCTCATGTATATATTTACTTCAGTGTTCAATTTCCCTTAAGCAGCTCTATGTAATCTGACACTATATTGCATATACTGACAGTCTATTTATGATGTGTGTCTTTCTTTGACTTTTCCAATAAAATGCATCTTTTAAAAACAAAAACAGCATCGGACAAATGATAGGTTACACAATAAGGATTTTTTTTCAATCCTGTTACATGTTTATTGGGCCATGTTTAGCGTTCATTGTTCAAGCCACCAAAGTGGACTATTATCATATTAGCACTGTTCGTGGCTGTTTGTGAGACAAATTGCCCTTAAGTGGATTTCCCCACATCCTCTGATTATATCTGATTGAATATTTGATCTAAAAAGTGCATTTCCTATGAGAGACATATTTTTTTCTTAGAAATTCATCTGAGGTTCCATAAACACCTACTGTAGGCGTTTGGAATTCCGCCGGCGCCTAGGTTTGAATAGAGTCTAAGAGGTTTGACTCAATCTGGTCACCATGGCTAGACCATATGAGTTTGGGTTCGAGCTAGGGATAGGCCTGCTTAGACATAGGTCTGCTCTCAAAATAGACTCCATCTGCAATGCTTCATGTATGCTGTGTGTTAATGGTGGAGTTTTTTTTTCATGTAGGTTTGATAAGATTTGCTGTGATATGCTTTCTCTGTTTTTTGTGTGTATGTTTATGTGTTTATAAAAAAAAAAAAATCTAAAATAAAATATGATTTAAAAATTTTTTTTTTTTCTTACACTGGCTCAAGGAAGTAAATGGAAATTCTAACTAGATTACATTTAGTTTGCTTCCTGCCTACATACACTCACTCCAGCATCAGCTGCACAGCTGGTCTGAATCAACAATATACCATATCTAAACAATGTTGTTGGCATGCATGCATTGAGTCTCCACGAAGGGTGTATGTAAGAAAGCAGGATCACCGGGTATTCTCTTAATGAAAGCTACAGATTTAAAAACAATGCAAACAACTTTCAAATTATAAGATGCTTAAGCTTACATTACATTTTAGTAATTAGATTTACAATAAATCCACTTTAGGGTTATAAATTCACAAAATGATGACCTCAACCCCTAAGAAAGAAGTTAAAAATGGGGTGGAGGATTTAATTAAAGAAGAAGTAAGAAGGATTTAAAGACTTAGACAAAGGAGTGGATGTGGATCTTATACTTGGATCTTGCCAAGTCTACGGGTTTAGAAAATTCAGTTTCTAAATGGATAGAAAACTGGCTTAACATGTTACTAAACCCACAACAGTAAAAACATTCTGTATATGCAGTAAAGCATGCTTGTTATTCTCACTGTGGAACCTTAGGGATTAATCTTCTGCATTGTGTAAAAAAGGCTGTTTGATCGTGTATGCACAGATCCTCCTCTTCTTCAACTGATTCCAAAACATGTCCAGATAAGACAGAGTTAGGGGAGTCAGGCTGCACATGCTCAGTTTGGTGTGTATTGCTAGAGAGTGTTATTTTTTCTTGGGAGAGTGCATGTGATCATCACAAGGCCAAAAAACAGCACTGTCCAAACAGAGGGTCAGGGATCCTGCATCCTGATATGATAGCCAGTGCAGTATGAAAACTCCTCCTACAAGCTTTAACCAGGCACTGACAGAAGTCACAAGGCTGCTATATACTGCCAACGATAAAAGGTATTTGGCAGTTTATATTTACTAAAAATTGCATTTCCATGTTCTGTGTACTGTGGGAGACCAGATATAGTGAATGCAGGGTCGTGGGTTTAGTAACACTTTAAAGACTGGCTAAAATGGCTACTGTTTTATAGAGTTTGGGATTAAAAGTACAGTTTCAGTGCTTATAGATGACACCAATCTATTTAGTGGAATAAAGTCCTCACAGGATGTCTCCAACTTACAAAACTACCTCAATGCACTATTTAATTAGGCAACTGCAGTATGTGGAAAATTAGGTTTACTGTTGATAAATGAAAAGTTATGCCCTTAGGAGCTGAAAACATGCTTGCACCATACATTCTAGAAAGAGAATAGCTGGGGGAATCAATGGTGGAGAAGGATCTGGGTGTTCTGATAGATCATAGCCTTAATAATAGCATGCACTGCCAAGCTGCAATTTCTAAAGTTAGCAAAATACTTTCTTGCATTTAAAGAGGTATAATCTCCAGAGAGAGAGATACACAATTTGCCTCTGTGCTAATCAGTAGTAACACCTCATCTGAACAATGGAGTTCAGTTTTGGGCAAAAACTGGAGAAAGTGCGGAGAAGGACAACCAAACTTTTAAGAGGCATGGAGGGGCTTATTTTTATTCAGATTTTATTTATAAAGATTTTTTTTTCCATTTTACACACAAAAATACAAACACAAAATAGTTACCCGCCTCGCAGAGCAGAACAAACTTTCCAATGGCACAACACAAAGAAAAAGGGAAGAGAAGAAAGAAAAAAAGGAGCTTAGGTATGAGGAAATATTAGCTTAACTGGATTTTCCTTGAGAGGAGAAGAAAAGGGGGGCAAATGATCACTGTGTATAAATATATGGGTGGTCCATAGTGAACCTGGTGTAGACTTATTCACAAACTAGTTCTGGTCAGCTCAGTAGATTGTTTCAAAAAAGAACTGGATGAATGTGTTATAGTAGGTGGAAGGAGTGGAAAGAGTGAACTGGTGTGAATCTAGAAGTTCAGGTAACTGAGTTCAAAGACAATACCAGGCATGAACTCCATAAATGAAAAGTAATTCTCCCCTCTGTACCATTCTCCCTTTCTCTTGCACTAACTGTAATTATACCACTCAAGTGGTGCTAGTGTTTATTGATTATTTTTTTTTACCAGCTTGAGATGATTGTAACTGTATTAGTGTACTGTCTGTGATACTTTTTCAGTTTGCACTATCATTAAAATTTTCAGGACAATCTTTTTTTCTTTTCTTTTTCACTTTTTCAGTTATCTTTGTGTATTGAATGTCAAGGTTTGTTTATCACATTTGCTGTTTGCACTCATTTACTGAAACTGATTAGTGTTATCTGTCTATAACTGCCCTTTCATGTAAGTCTTTCTTGACAGCAGTTTTAAGCTAGACATATATTTTACACAGTCATCATAATGACCCAGCAATGAAGGATCTTCAGCAGATCTAAAGTGTTTATAGAGATGTCCTGATATTAGTCTATTTCTGTCAAAAGGCAGGTATTGGACAGTTACCAACGGACTTGACTCAATACCTGACAAAGTGCTACGCGGTTTGTACTAATAAATAATTTATATATATTTAGTACTTTTCTCCCTGGAGATAAGAGGCAAGACATCCATTTTGGGCATGCACAGTAGAATATCATACTAGAGCCAATGTTAGACAGGAGCTACTTAACCTAACAGCATATATTTGGGGCGTGGGAGGGATTTGAACCAAAGACCAAAGTACAGCAAGGCAGAATTGCTAATCACTAAGCCATTGTGCTGGCACAAATTGTGGTCTATGAATTAAATGGGATGCTCTCGTAAAGCCAGGACTCTGTTTTTCTATTGGTAAAGCTGTCCATATATATATATATATATATATATACAGTACATGCAGAACAGGTCACCTAACACAACTTGGCTGCAGGTGCAAACATTATTAGTCTGTCTGCAAGAACTTATATGACCTTATACAAATGCATCCTGCAACCAATTCATTCACTATCTAATTGGATAGCTATGTCTTTAAAAGTGTGGTACAGCCCACACAGCCTCATTATCAGCCTATCGGGTGTTAAATGACTGAACATGTCTAATGAATGGCTACACACCTCATTTTACATGGGTAGTAGGTTACCCAAAATTTTAAACGCAATTATCTGCATATGAACATGGAGCTATAGCAATTACGGTATATCTCTGTCTCCATCTCTTGGCCATGGAATAAAAGTATATTTGCGGAACCAATATGACATGTAGAATGACAGATTTGTGGCATAGTCACATATTTTGTTACAGTCTGCTCCATTTTGGTCAACACCGGGCATTCCAGGTCAGATTATTTTGTGTACCAAATAAAATAAATGATTCATGTTTCTTGAGTAGATACTATTACATTACATTCTGCTAGAATGCCAAGAAGACATTGAATAGTAATTCCTAATAGTATTCTTTGCAAGATTTTATAATAGCAGTCTTTGACCATCTCCTGTTTCATGTCTGCAATCTCTGAAAACTATTTGTATGATTACAATCACTGGTTATTATATGATGTCATTTGGTGATGTCAGGGCCACACTTGATGCCCCCTATATCAAGCATGTTTGCTACCACTGATCTAACCCTTACCCAGGTTGTTTTGCCTTCACATATCCTTTAACCAAATCTTTTTTGTGTGTTCATTCTTTGTGGACCACATAGTTGATAGCAATGCAGAAGTCTGTAGTATATGTTCTGTACATACTACATACGAAATACATACATACACTATATTGCCAAACGTATTGAGACACCTGTCTTTACACGCACATGGACTTTTTTTTTTAACAAAAAAGTTTATTTAGGTTTTCCAAAACAAACAGTTTAAAATGGATTAGACATAGCTAGAGACATCTTACAAAGTTTTCTTACATTTCTTAATAAATGCAGGGGTAGCAGTCAAATTAACAATATGTTAACAAGAACATTGCACCCATCTCAGGTGGAGGTATAAAAGGTCACATTGATTACCTTTAGTTCGTACATTTTAATCCCACACTCTCACAGGTAGACACAAAAATCTATTTATGAGGACCAGTTTATATCAATTATCGTGAGCCCCAACCCGGGGGGCCTCAATCAATAGTTAGATGTTTTACCTTCACCCATGCTGCCCAAATCTTCCCAAATTTTTTGGGGCAATTTCTTCCCATATATGTCATTTTATATAATGGTAATGCCCTATTTATCAAGGACTGCCAAAGCTGTCTGGTGGGTGGCTGGGACTGATTCCACAGTAATAGGATTGCCTTTCTAGCATACAGTGTGGCGTAGAAAATAAATAGTTTCTTCCCCCATGAGACCTCTAGGAAGTCGCAAATACCTAACAAAAGAGGGATCGGGCTGTATGGGATCATCACTCTCCCAATAGAATTAATATCAGCAAGTATATTTTCCCAGAATTCCTTCACACCAGGGCAGGACCAGACTATATGGAAGAAGTCAGCGTCATCCGAACCACACCTAGCGCACCTCGCCGACCTATCAGGGTAAATTCTCGCTAAACGTACTGGGGAGTAATATGCACGGTGAAGAAACTTCAGTTGCATGAACTCTAGCCGAGATTGTAAGGGGTAAATATTGCTGAATCCCCTCCTCCCAGTCCTCATCTGTCAGCTCCGGAATATCCCCCCGCCATAACTCACACAGCTGGGACACTCTAGATGTGTCGTGGGACGCAAATATATTGTACAGTGTGGACAGCGTTTTCCCAGTATCTGGGGATTTAAGTGTATTTTCCACAGGCGACCCCTCCAGATTTAGCGGGCCAGGGAATTGGGACCGGAATGCATGGCACAACTGAAGGAATCTGAAGAACATATGATTCGGGAGGTCCTTATCTCTTTTTAAGGCATCAAAAGAGACCAGTCGGCCCTGTGCTACTATGTCTCCCAAAGTTTTGACTTCATATCTAGCCCACACGACCGGGTCAGGAATAGAGCGAAAGTGAGGCAGACGAGGGTTGCCTCATAAAGGAGTCACAGGGGACCAGTCATTGGGTCCCATGAGCTGTTTTTGGACCGTGTCCCAAACCTTAAGGGTCGTCTTCATGGGAAGAGTCACCCGAAGATTGGATCTGGGGCCTCTATAAACCAAATTCCCCAACTCTGCAAACGAACCAACCAATGCTGCCTCCGTAGTCGAAGCGGGATTAGTCGGGTCCTCCGAGAACCACCACTTAACAGTCACCAGGACCGCCGCCCAATAGTATTTCAGAAAACAGGGCAAGGCCAATCCCCCCAGCACACCTGGCAGTTGTAGAGTTGATCCAGCTATTCTAGGGGCCTTCCCATTCCAGATAAATGAGGTAACAATACTGTCCAAGTGTTTAAAGAAGGTTATCGGTATAGAGATTGGAGTTTGACGGAATAAATAGGTAAACTTGGGTAATACCGACATCTTGATTAAGTTAACGCGGCCAACTGGTGTTAGAGGTAAGGATTTCCATGTGGCGCATCTTTGGGAAAGGTGATTAACCACTGGGTTTAGGTTGAGGGTTATATTTTTTTTTAAATCTAAATATTTCTACACCTAAATATTTAAACTGAGAGACTCTACTAAGCTGCCCATCTGCCTGCGAGGAGGCAGAGCCAGCATGGAGAGGGAACAGGACCGACTTCCCCCAATTCATGCATATGCCCAAGAATTTGCCAAAGTTGTTAATTACCGAAAGGGCTGCCCCTAGGGAAGTACCATCGTCCCTAAGATACAGCAAGGTGTCGTCGGCATATAAAGATAAAGGCACCCCTGCCTGGTCCCCCTACCAAGGGGGAATGCCGGAGAGAGCACCGTACCCGTGCGTACCCTATCCTGACCCAGGAGAGGAAGGCCGGACCGAAACCGAATCTGCAAAGTACCTCCCAGAGATAGCCCCACTCAACAGAATTGAAGGCCTTCTCTGCATCTAAAGAGGCCACAATCCCATCCTCCTCACCCTCCTCTCCAGAGGCCAAGACCGCATACAACCTACGAATGTTTTTTATATCTGTGCCCTTCCCCGGCATAAAGCCTGACTGGTCTTCGTGAATAAGAGTAAGTATTACTTCGTTCAGGCGTCTGGCTAGAATCTTAGTAAGTATTTTTGCATCAGCATTAAGCAGTGATATGGGTCGGTATGAAGGGCATAGTTGGGGGTCCTTCCCTGGTTTGGGTATAACCACTATAATGGCTTGTGCCATAGACAGTGGGAGCTCCCCAGTTCGTAAGGTCTCCGTAAGCATTGCATGCATCCTATGGGCTACCTCACCAGTGTATAGTTTATAGAATTCCCCTAAGCTTTCCCTTGCTGCGTCTGTAAGGACCGGAAGCGTTACCCTGTCTAAAAAGTCTGAGAGCTCGTCCGGAGAATAGTGCATCTTAGAAGAGTACAGAGTCGAGTAATAGTCAGCAAAGCAAGCATTAATATTTACCGGGTCGGATACTAGAGTCCCGTCACTCTTTCGAATACGGGCTATGGTGGAGATCGAGGATTGTTCCTTGGCCAGCCAGGCTAGAAGCCTGCCTGTTTTGTCCCCGTGTTCGAATATTCTCTGTGTCTGGGCCAATTGGCGTTTATTTGCCTTGGCCACTCTAAGTAGCATAACCTCCCGATAGGCCACCCTCATATCCTGTGCTATAATTGGGTTAGAGGTAAGGGTAAACCTAGTCTCTAACTCTCGGGCCTTAGCTTCCGCTTCCTCCAATAACATTGCGTTGTTTCTACGTTCCTTGGCTATGGATGACATATAACAACCTCTAATGTAGGCTTTAAAGGTGTCCCATACAGTCCCTGGTGTGGCGGAATTGGCATTCGATAACCAGAATTGTTTGATCTCTTTGACCATCTCCACTTCTATAGTAGGATGTTCAATCCAGAACCGAGACAGCCGCCAGATTCTATCTGCCTGTGGGGTAGCAGATTGCAACGTACACAGCAGCGGGGAGTGGTCAGATATCCCTCTTGGGAGTATCTCAATATCTATAATTTTGGGAAGCATGGGTAAACTGGCATATAAACGGTCAATACGAGATAATGTATTATAGGAGGAGGAGTGACATGTGTACATACGATCCGATGGGTGTTTCCATCGCCACACGTCCTCCAATCCCATTGTCTGGGACCAACGGGACAATGCCGAATCAGTGGCGGGGTCCGGGGACAATTTATCTAGAGAGGGGTTCGGAGGGATATTGAAATCCCCCGTTAGGATCACGTTATCCATGGGGAACTGGGCAATCAGGGTAACTATTTTCTGTAAGAGGGAGATATTAGCCGGAGGCGGCAGATAAACGCCCACCACCACCACTGCTATTGTATCAATAACAGCATGTAACAGCAGATATCTGCCTTCTGGATCTATGAGTACATCTAGGGGTTCAAAGTTAAGGGATCTATGGACCAAGATACTGACACCCCTGGCATAACTAGTGTACGTAGCATGGTAATGGTGTCCCACCCATGGCCTCTTCAGTCCCATTACTCTACCTCCCACCAAGTGTGTCTCCTGGAGAATGCAGACATGTGGAGTATACTTTTTAAGGTAATCAAAAACTAGAGAGCACTTGATTTTATGGTTAAGACCTCTGACATTCCAGGACAAGATCTTTAATGGAGCCATATCCCGGAAGGACAGATAAATTGAACGGGGAACCACATACCTCGGGGGCTTACGGGAGAACCCCCCCACCCCACCCCCATCAGTGGGCAAGCAGGGAGCCCGCAGGAAGGTGTCAGGACAGGAGACTTCCTAGCGTAATCTAATCCTCTGATGTTATAGAACTATTTGTATTGAAATGCATTCAAGCATGTAGGTATAAGCAAACCAAGAACAAATATAAAACAAAACAAAGAAAAAAAAAAAAAACTTCCCTCCCAGCCCACCCCACACCCCTTTAATTGAACCTCGGGGTGTTTGAGTACCCATAACAACCTAAAAAAAAAAACAACTTAAATGTAGGAGAAAGCTCCTATGGGGGCAGTGTGTAGCAATCGACACACCTAGGACCTAATGGATCGCAGGGACTCCACTACACGCATTACCTGTAGGCCATTGCTGATAAAAAGGAAAAACATGGTAGGGGAACAAAGAAACCCTTAAGCATCTACATAGCAACTCACACTTAGATCACTCTAAGGGTACAATCTTAGTTACACGAGCTATTCGCTCAACCTGCAGGAAATAAACAAGGTTAAACAGTACATATTAAACAATTATGCTTCTCAATTGAGACTGAACCAAGGGGGAAAACTTTCCACCCTTAACCTCTCGATCTGGTCGGCAGTTCCATAGGCGGATCGCAGTTCTGGTGGAGATACCTAAGTCATGTTTAATCAGATGACTCTGACGGTAAGAGGCCTGGAGAAACAACTTCAGCCCCCCCCCCCAACTCAACCGCTTAAATGCAAGATCCATCCCTCACTCGTTAGCACTGGAAAAGGGGGTAATAATTGAGAGTATGGATTCCAGTACAACCGGCATCTAGGGGGGGCCACAGGAGGGAGGGGGGGAACCAACGGCAAAGAGGGTCAAATGCCACAGGTGAGTCAAAGGTGGCAGTCTCCCCCCAACCCCGAGTACCAGACCGTTCAGCAAAATATCGGTCACCTCCCATGTCAACACCAGACATTGCATCCAGTTCATATTCTAGATCTTGTCTCCAAGAAAGACAAATGCATCACTCTCTGTGGTCTGCTGGATTCAGATAAAGAGGAGGTTGAAAATGAAAAACTACTTTTCTTACCGCCAAACATCCCGGGTAAAGTAAAGGGGTATTCTTGGTGGTCTCCGATTTACAGATCGCAGATTGTTTGAGTTTATAGTAGTCCTAAGATGATAACAAATGAAACATTAATGCAATTCACAAGCTTCTACACACTTTGCTCAGGATATAGGCATTCACATGTAAGTAAAATGTAATTATAGCTTAGGCAGAAAACAACAACCCTCTTCATGTTACTTCTACCTATTGCAAGAATTTTAACACTTCCTCTCAGATTTTAATTGCTTCTGTTTTTCTAAAGAAAAATGGCCATACATTGAAAAGATTGGAGGCTCCAATCACACAATTACTGTAAATGTCGTAATAACATAAACAAACTCCATCCCTTGCACTGCCGTAATCTACCGGTACCTTTATCCTTCTAGTCAGGGGTGCCTGAAATGTTACCTCTGTACAGAATTACTCAAAGCAGCGAACCAATTACACAACCAAAATAATGAAAATTCATGTTACTAATTTGCATTATTAAATTTGTATGAACAAATTTTTGAACATTCTGTTTAATCTCTGCCTAATATTATCCAAATATAAAGGTTAAGTCTTCTGAAATATAACTGTGATGCCGCGTACAGACGATCGGACATTCTGACAACAAAATCCATGTTTTTTTCCGACAGAGGTTGGCTCAAACTTGTCTTGCATACACACGGTTGCACAAGTGTTGTCGGAAATGCCGAAGTCAAGAACGCGGTGACGTACAACATGTACAACGAGCCGAGAAAAATGAAGTTCAATAGCCAGTGCAACTCTTCTGCTTGATTCTGAGCATGCGTGGACTTTTGTGCGTCTGAATTGTGTACACACGATCAGAATTTACAATAATGGATTTTGTTGAAAATTTGAGAACCAGCTCTCAAAGTTTGTTTGCCGGGAATTCCAACAAAAAATGTCCGATGGAGCCTACACACGGTCGGAATTTCCGACAACAAGCTCACATCGAACATTTGTTGTTGGAAATTCTGACCGTGTGTACGCGGCATTAGATGTGCCTGTGGAGATTCCTTCCTTTTTCAGAAACTTTGGCAGTAAGCTCTTGCTTAGAATGTGAGTTGAGAATTAGATAAGTTAACCCTATACAAATCATCTAATTCAGCATGGTTAGTGCCATTTATAAAACACAGTAAGCTATTCTGCTCTAGATTTAAACAACTGGTTGTATACTGGTTTGCCAGCTATCCTGGTGGTGTGTGCTTGCAAAGGCTTATGTCTAGTGCAGGTACTTATCTACATGTATCTGTGGATGTGTGTGTGCTAAAATATTTACCCATTCAACCTAATAATATATTTACTAAAAACATCCATACATTTTTTTGGAGCATTAGTCTGTTTGCATATAATTCATTGCACAGCATGACGTAGATTTGGAGAAGGGGCACTGCCCAGTGCACAGGAAGCTGGCTCACTGGAGCAGAGAGCATATGACTGATCTCACTGATGTGTTGCTGCTTTTTCACTAACTAGTCACAGACTGTGGTAGTCCTTAGACAAATTGTATTTCTTTAATTTCATTCAGGCTGGGTTCACACTGAATTCAGATGCAGCACACAGCAGGGGTCCGGTGCATCCTTGTTGTCCATTTCAGGGATGAATCAGGCCCGAATTTTTGCCTTAATTCAGGTCTGAAACTGAGCCAAAGACGCACAGGACTCCTGTGCAATCTGCTCCGCAGCATGACAGTCTCCTGTCATGTGAATTGGATGCGGGAACCCAGCCTAAAAAAGTGAGGTCAGTGAGGTCAGATCTTGGCAGTAGGATCTGACCACAAAATTTAGCTTTCGTGGAAAAGGAAAGGTAAATACCAGAACAGTAGGAATACTGGCACACATTAGGATGTTGCATCCTTTATACATCTATTACCCCAGCTCCCGTAAGTAAGTGGTAAAAGTAATCTCCAATAGCAGAGTGGGATCACCTACATCAGTATGCCCTTCCATAACAGGATCTTAAAAATTATTGAAATCCCTGGATGGTTCACTAAAAACTGTGACAGCAAATCCAAAACCTCTCCCTCATATGGTATTGTTTCCCTCATAATGGTATAATATACACTATCTTGTCAAAAGTATTGGGACACCTGCCTTTACACACACATGAACTTTAATGGCATCCCTGTCTTAGCCTGTGAGGTTTATTATTGAGTTGGCCCACCTTTTGCAGCTATAACAGCTTCAACTCTTCTGGGAAGGCTGTCCACAAGGTTTAGGAGTGTGTCTATGGGAATGTTTGATCATTCTTCCAGAAGCGCATTTGTGAGGTCAGGCTAATTCATCCCAAAGGTGTTCTATCGGATTGAGGTCAGGTCTCTGTGCAGGCCAGTCACTTTCCTCCACCCCAAACTCGCTCATCCATGTCTTTATTGATCTTGCTTTGTGCACTGGTCCAAATCATTTGGTGGAGGGGGGATTATGATGTGGGGTGGTTTTTTGGGGGTGGGGCTTGGCTCCTTGGTTCCAATGAAGGGAACTCTTAAGGCTTCAGTGTGCCAAGACATTTTGGACAATTTCATGCTCTCAACTTTGTGAGAACAGTTTGGGGATGGCCCCTTCCTGTTCCAACATCACTGCACACCAATGCACAAAGCAAGGTCCACAGCATCGCTGATTAATAGAGCCATGGAGGACATGCTGGATAGCCAAAATTGTCCCCATAATAGCCCTGAAAACAGCTCTCCCATGTCTCAGCATGGCCGAATGATATACGCAGGAGACCCCATAAAACGAATAAGATTCTCCAGATGCTGGAGCAAGAATTAGAAAAATCCAGTAAATATATAGGTTCTGGTTTGAAGAAAGATTTTAAACTCTAATCTAAAGTAGATACTTTTTAGAACCAGGATCTACAACAGCAACTCAATACAGCTTGAGCTATATTGGATGATTTGAAAAATTGATTATGTAGATCTAACTTTCCCATATGTGGTCTTCCAGAATCCATCTCTAACACAGAAAAAGATCCATACATTAATTTCACCTAAATTGTATTTATTTTCCACTTATTTTTTGGTAAAAACTATGTAAGGTAATTAAAACCAGCACAGCAAATGAAGACAGTATCTATGCAATTGTCAAAACCCTGTTTATGTTCTGCGCCTTTATTTCATTGTTGCTGATGCCTACATTTATTCATGTTATTCAATTTGATTTGTGAAGTAAAAAAAAATATTTACCTTAAACTGTCAATGTTTGAAATTACATTTTTAAAATTATTTCTATTTAGTTAATCATTAATGTTCTATACTTGCAAAAGGTATTGACAGTAAATTTTGCTAAACTCTTCTATAATCTGTTTCATTATTTCATGATTTCTTACTTTTGTTGACTGCAGTGAAAATATAAAACACCATAAGTCAGCACACAAACAGGTAAAAAAAACTAAAATTCGTAGTGCAGTATAATTGCATGAAATTATTCAAATGGGCTTGTGGGAGCACATATTCTAAATAATATTAGATAACATATACTTGTTACTGAAATAAATACTGTGAGTGTTCCTGAAAGTACTACAGTAGTACATAGCATTTATTATTAAAAAATCCAAAAATAAAAATACATGCAAAATAATCAACCATTTTTTTTCCTTCTGCTTCTTGATTTTGCCATTGTACAACCATTTCCTAAATCCATATGACACAATAATGTAGTAAAAATACACAAATCGCTATGTGGTAGAAATTACTCTTCTTACACATTAATTCTGTCATACCTGTATATGGCATTACATTACAATAAAGGTGGATATCATTTCCCTAATACACAAAAAGCACATCAAAGCGTTCCTTGAACGGTGTCATATTATAAAGCAAAGGCCCCAGACTCTAGCTGACTCAAACTTTAATTTAACATTTCCTTACAAATCCCCTTTAGCTAGTCTGACTAAAGGGATCCCACCACATAAAACGGGCGTGACGAGGGGGGGGTTAGGGAGGGAGCTCCTTGCGGAATCCTCTTCTCTGGCGACTGCCCAGGAATCCTGTCAGTTGATTCCTTATATAGCCTTTGACCTCCTGCTTCTAGAAAATTCTATTGTCACCTGCCTAAACTGACCAATCCTAACCCTTAAATAATATCTAATCCTGCCAACCCTAATCTGCAAATGGGGCCACCATAATACTAAACTTATCCCCTAAATTGATTAAATTGCCCTCGCCACGGCCCCATAGTGCAAAGGGGGGCCATATAAGGCTAAGCCCCCTTTTCCCTCATGGGACAGTAGGCGACATGCAAAAAACAACCAACAAACACGCATATGAGAAATAAAAAACACCACACCATATATTTTTATTTTTTAAAAGTTTTTATTGGATTAAATTTTGGCTACGGACCGGTTTATTGGTTTTAATAAATAAATATTTTAAATAAGTAAAACTTATTTTATCAATTAAATTCATCAACCAAATACTGATAAATTAAACCACTCTCAGCTCAGCCACTGAGACTCAAGCTGACTCAAACTTTAATTTAACATTTCCTTACAAATCCCAAACGACAGGAGGGGTGACACCAGCAGACCTCCTGTCCGCACCAACCCAACCCGCGGCCCTCTCAATGCATGTTTGAAGGTTACAATTGAAAATATCTAAACCAACGTCTGATAGGTGCACTCCATCATGCCTATAAATACCTGTAATACCTCCTTCCAGCTCAAAATGGCGAAAAGAAAATCCCAGTTGTGGAACTAAAAATTTTTCCAAAGTTTTATTGATTCTCTGAAAGTGACCGATTGTAACCAACGTAACCTTGGGACAATTTCGGAAAATACTAGTACTGTATTAGGAGAATTTAAGTGAAGAAAGTGAAAAGTATCCTTCATGCTTGAAATTAAATCATATGTTTTTAATTTCCCTATGTCATTTCCTCCTAGGTGGACTATTAGGATATTAGGAGGAGGGGAGCTGGCATAAAGCCTACCTAATTCAAAAATGTAATCACACCAAACCATACCCCTAAGTCCATGCCAATTAATGCAGAATAAAGATGGATCCAGGCCCAGATTCTCTGAGTATATCTGCTGCTCTTTTCTGTGCCCAGAATATATATCAGTGGCCCACAATCCATACCATAATCCTGGTACCTGAAACCAAAATTTATGTTAATAAGGACGAATATAAAGTTTATATGACTCTGAACGCCATCTACCTATTCTCTTAATTTCACTTCCTTCTAAACCCATGCAAGCAGCTTCCGTAGCCGCACCGATGAAAAAAGAATGGGTAGTTATCCTTACATGTCCTAGCTTTAAATAACACATACATTGTTTTAAAACCATTGAGAATTGATAACTCGTTAACGGTGAACCACTAATATGTATAAATAACACACTTTGAAAATTTGGCCTAATCTTCAAATAAGCCTACAATGCCCTAACCGGGCATATATCAGTTTCCGCACACTCCTGCAAAGTTATCCAAAACCCAAACCTAAAGGGTCTGCCTTATTGAATGGAGGAAAAATCCGTAAGCTATTGCCAAATATATTAACATTGGGAAATAAAATACCAGATTTTTTCTTTTTTGAAGGCGGCAATAAATCTGAGATTCTAAATGCCACAAAAAACGCCAATGTAAAAACTGAATTAAACAGAACAGATTCAAAAATAGAATAACATACCCAAGGAGTAACCTTACACAATTTAGATAATAATTCCGGTGTGACATCATCATCATCTTTATAAACTCTACTTCATTTGTACCCTTTTAAAACCTGTCTGACTGAAAAGAAACTTTGACATGCTGGAAATACATGAAGTTTCAAGAAAAAGGAAACACCTGATACCACTTTGTTAACATGCGACCAAGAATGACCTTCTCCTAATAACAAATGAAGGAAAAGTAATACCAAACTTTCTGAGAATGCAGACATATCCATGTTTAAAGATGACAAAAAGGTGGACCATAATAACCACGAAGCTGTATAATTGTTCCAAGTGGAAATAGCCACTGAGTTTTGAATGTTCTTATAAATTAAATTAGATCCCATAAATGGGATGGACAACACACCCCTGCTACATCCGCTTCTGGCATCAACAAGAAAAACCGGTCCATCTGTTGACGAGAGAGAGAATCGACAATTATATTACACTTACCTCTAATATATACTTTGCCTTGATCCAGACGTTCCATTTTAGGCACAGAAAAACCAAATGCCGCAAGAAAACCACAACTTGAGGAGATTTTGCAGATAGGCAAATCACTGCAAAGGCTACCCCTTGATTATCAATGCCAACCAAAATCCTTCTATTTGCAAAATACTCACCCCATATTTCTAAAGCTACAATTAATGGGAACAATTCTAGTAAAACAATATTTTTACAAAAAAAACTACTTACCCACCTGGAAGACCAGGCCGAAAAACACCAGTGAGTCATAGCCTCTTAGAAAAAACCCTACCCATCGGCAGGACTCTCGCTGCAAAGACTAACTGACCCAAAAAAGATTGCATTTCTTTTAATATAACTTTTTTCCTTCTGATGAATTTTAACAAAACCTGAGTCAACCTATATACCTTATCATTAGGGAGACTAAATTCCATTTCTACAGTATTCAAACCTATACCAAGAAATTCAATGTTAGTTGTTGGAAAAAACGTTTTTTTCTTCTGCCAAGGGGATGCCGAAAAAATGACACACTAAAAGAAAGACCGCAGTAAATTGATACAATCTTGTGTTCCTGAAGCTCCCAAAAATAAAAAATCATCGAAATAATGAATGGAAAATTAAGACTTAGCTACCATATTCACTACCCACTCAATAAAGCAGTGGTTCTCAACTTCAGTTCTCAGGACCCACCAACAGGCCAGATTTTAAGTATTACCTTGGGGAGATGCAGACTAGAATACTGCAATCACTGAGCAGCAAATGATATCATCTGTGATGTATTTCAGTTATCTTACAAACCTGGCCTGTTGGTGGGTCCTGAGGACAGGAGTTGAGAACCACTGCAATAAAGGATGAAAATGCTTCAAAATAGAAACAGGAAATCGAGCATCCCATTGGCAGACATTTGTCAAAATAAAATTTATTTTCAAAAACAATTCCTAAGGAATTAAAACAAGCAGGGTTTAGTGGTAATAATCTGAAAGCAGATTTAATATCCGCCTTAGCCATTAATGCGTTAGGTCCTAAAATGCGCAATTTATTCACTGCTGACTCAAAAGACGCATACGTCACTGTCAACGAAATTGAGTCTATCTGATCGTTCAATGAGTCTCCAATTGGGAATGACAAGTGATGTATCAGACGAAATTCCCCTGGCTCTTATTTTGGCACTAAACCTAATGGAGAAACCCTAAAATCTTCAAATGGAGGGGAATTAAAAGGACCTTCAATCCTACCCGCATCCACTTCTTTTAAAAGTTTTTTTTTTACTATATCAGGGAATTCTTCTACCGATTTTAAATTATTATTTATTAAGCAACCTGCTCCAATGAAGGAAGGTAGACTGAAACCATCTTCAAAACCCTCAATTAGCAGCAAAGCCTTATGTCTGTTTGGGTAAACCTGCAACCAAGGTAGCATTCTTTGTATACTCACTGGGGTTGCTGCTTTTTGGAAAATTGTCCTTTTGTCCGGCCTGAAACTTACGAAAACATTTTGCTATAGGGTGAGACCCAGCGCAAAACGCACATTCATGCTTATATCTACATGCATTAGCTCATTTACACTGGCTGTCATTGAAAGCGAAACACAACCCTTTTTTATATATATTTACTGATTGATTGATATTGGTAACAGTGGGTTGGTGGACAAAAGGTTGTCTTTAAGGCAAGAATAAATTAAGCCATAAACTAACATCCTTGGAACCCCATTGTAGGGAAGGTTGTACCGCTAACTTCTGGCGGAACGCCTCATCATGTGTTAACCAAGAGAAACCACTAAAGCTTCTGTAAGCCTCCAGAATGATATCTATATGTTGAAATAAAGCTGTGCTCCTTTCAGGGAATCTCTCACACAAAACACTTGAATAAGTAACAAAAGCTTGTAACCATACATAAACAGATTTCAAGACTGGTTTTCGTCTCTCATCCTCACTCTTATCTTCCTTTTTGTCATATTTGTGTGAAAATTCCCTAGAAGGAGGAAGCATCAAACTTAAATCAATATATTCTTCTCTCCATATTTTTTCTTTAATGCAAGCAGATAGATGAAAACCTAGGGGAGAGAGAACACACTGCATACATTTTTTACTGCTGTTATCCTTACTTTAATCCTGTGACAATGCAGCTTCTGTATTCTGTGCTGCCACTGGATGCTTGTCTACTAACACAGAAGACCAAACTCCTGTAACACCTTCCTTTTCTTTTTGTTGCTTAAAACTATCATTGGACTGATTGTGCTTAATTTGTATCAACTGTTCTAAAGAGGCAGAAATTACAGACAATTTATCTAAAGTGTTACTCTTACCAATATCAGCATTGTTGCCACTACCCGTAGCCAATAAGGGGGGGAGCACACCGCACAGGTATAGCACTGTTGGCTTGCTCAACCCCGACATGCTGAGAAAACTCAGCTAGCTGACTAGAATTACCTGAATTAAGCCCATGCCCGTTCTGAGGCGCTTGCATGGCTGACATTAATAATTCATAGTTCATGGGACGATTCCCCCGCTGAAGACGGCTGACCACTCCTCATCTGACTCTGACCTGCAGCTTCACTGACATGCTGATGTCTGCTCATTGAAGATACCGACCTCCCTATACGGCTTATATTACTAGCGGGAGGGACCGGGCTCACACTTCTCTGCTGCTGGCGCTTTCTCTTGCTCCTTCTCTAACATACTTCACCTCTGTCACGGCCGGAATTCTCATGCGACTGAACTGATGGCATCCGCTTGAACATACTCTGCCATTTGCTGCCTTGTCTGAGGTAAATTGACAACTCCACTCTCTTCCTCCAACTCCGGAGCTCCGCTGTGCATACCGCTTACACCCGCCGCTCTTGGCTTTCTGGTAATGATAAGCATTGCCTAATCTATTCCTCCCCTCCAGCTGTTTCCGCTCTTTCTAATAATTGATGAAGAAGAGTTTTCATTATGCCAGAGCTGATAGGAGTTACTAAATTCAAAAACTCCCACTCAGAGCTCCTTGCGGAATCCTCTTCTCTGGCGACTGGCCAGGAATCCTGTCAGTTGATTCCTTATATAGCCTTTGACCTCCTGCTTCTAGAAAATTCTATTGTCACCTGACTAAACTGACCAATCCTAACCCTTAAATAATATCTAATCCTGCCAGCCCTAATCTGCAAATGGGGCCACCATAATACTAAACTTATACCCTAAATGAATTAAATTGCCCTTGTCACGGCCCCATAGTGCAAAGAGGGGGCCATATAAGGCTAACCCCCCTTTTCCCTCATTCTTAAAGATGCTCAGCTGGATTGATTATGTGCCTGTTAGAGGTCACAGTACCGTTTCAGAGGAGTGTTTGAACCTATTCATTTTCAATATTTTAGTTATTTCTATATGCGTGCCATTCTCATAATAATTTAGGACTCATGCTTTCCACATATATTTGCAACAAGGTTCATAATTAGATTCTTAATTAACTATCTCACTCCAGGGCCAGTGCTACCACTAGATGAACTAGGCAGCCACCTAGGGCGCACTGCCACCTGGGGTGCAGCCACAGCTGCTGGTTCGAACTGTTTGACCTTGACCTACAGTAGTCCCTATCCTTGTATGTTTTTTTTGTTGGATGCCTGGGTCTTTGGGGTCATGCGTACAATTTGTCCCACTTTCCCTGTTGGCTCTGGTGCCTTCAGCTCAGTATGCTGCCACTGCCCTGCCCTCTTTCGAATTGGCCACGGTGGTCATTTGTTCTGCTGCGATTGCGCAATCGGCCATCTTGTGCATGCACCGCTGAACTGTGGGTCTTGGACCGGGGCAAGCACCATACACTGAATGGGGGACCAGTGTGGGTGGTGCGTTCTCTCCCGTGGGGAGTATATAGGGCTGCTTGGCAGTTCATTTGGGTTCTTGTGGAGTCACTGGTTGTACTACCCTTTGTTTCTTTCCCAGGATGGGGCAGTTGGACTGGTAAGCCTTGTGTTTGAGGTTTGTGTTGAGGTTTTTTTCACCTTCTATTTTTCAACACAGATATAACTCTGCTGACTGGGGTGGGGGTAGGGTGCAAGTAGCCGGTCTTGTCTAGCACCAGCCCTGTCCCAATCCTATCACAGACAAAAAAATTTGCGTTTTTTTTTTTTTACTATATTGATATTTGCAAATACCCTTTTTTAAACTCCATGAGCAGGCATTTGACCACAGTTACTTCAGGACAAATCTAATGAGATGGGTGGGGGGCATGGTCCTGCCTGAAGTATCTGGTAGTGTGGGAGCCAATGTTAATTATTTAGACTGGGCTGTGCAGTGAATCTGGTGTCCTATAGTTCCTTTTACATAAGCTATGGTACATTTGTCAACACAACCACAGGTCTGAACCCAGGGTTAGTGTTGACAGAATTCAGAAAAAGTGTAATTTTTTGAAATTTTTTATTTTCACTTTTGGATCACTTTTGAAAAGACCCATTTTCTAAATGTTAAGGCAAAAGTTTAATTTGTTAATCTTGCGATTTATTAATTATTGTAATTAATAGTGTGAATGGAGCCTTAACCACTTGACCTACGGAAGTTTTACCCCCCCTGCATGACCTGGCAATTTTTTTGCGATACGGCACTCCGTTACTTTAACCTCCCTAGCGGTAATTCCAGGGTTAATTTTCAGTACTAAAACCGGTAACCCCGAGCCACACTCGGGATTACACCACAGTATCCAGGTACGGGTACTTACCTTGTCCCCAGGATCCTGAGATGTCCTCCCACTGTATCCTCCGGCCGGATGCTCCTGCAGATGTATCAGTGTTCCGTTCTCCATTCCCTGTGAGCGTCACGACGCATGGGGGCGAAGCCCGGTGGCAAATTCAAAAAAAGTACAAAAAACATAACACAAAATCTGTAGATTACATTACTGTATCAAATCATTTCACCCTTTCTGCCTGGAAACTTGAGATTATCCATGGCATGTCAAAAGCGGTTTTAGACAAGCTAGAAAACAGCAATAGGGAATTAGAATCACTTGCAGAATTGAGCGATAGTGATTTGTGGGGAAATTCGTCATCAGACACTGAAAGTGATGACAGCGACGATTCTGCGACTGAGCTCAGTGATGTGCGAACTTGGTGCTTTATTGACTGTGGTACAGATCACGCAGGACTCAGCTCAGTCGCAGAATCGTCAATGTCATTACTTTTGGTGTCTGATGACGAATTTCCCCACAAATCAATATCGCTCAATTCTGCAAGTGATTCTAATTCACTATCGCTGTTCTCTAGTTGGTCTATAACCGCTTTTCACGTAGAGGGACGCTTTCCATTGTCCTGATTGTGACGTCGGACTTTGTGCAGTCCCATGTTTCAAAATTTTTCATACCCGGATGTTTACTAAACCAATATGCAGTGTCTAGTATTACAGTGACTAGTAATATTGCACTCTTGTTTGGACAAATTTCAGTGTTTTTGAATTAATTGCATTATTGAGTAAAATGTATTATTATTATATTGTTATTTTTTTTAAATTATTTATAGTTATTTATTATATTATAATTTATGATTTCGTGTTTCAAACTTCCATACCGGGGATGTCTACTAGACTCTTGTTCGGACAGATTTAGGTGAGTTATTCTTAAGAATTACTGCCTACAATAAAAAAAACAACATATTTCCATGCAAAACAATGTACCGCTTTGACATTCAAAAAACAGACATAATCATACCGCAAGGGAGGTTAACTGACAATTGCACTATAAATAAAATTTATGTCCTATTTTTTCCCACAAATAGAACTGTTTTTGGTGGTATATTTTATCATCTCTGTGTTTTTTATTTTTTTGCTATAAACAAAAAAAGACAGGCAATTTTGAAAAAAAAAAATATTTTTTACTTTCTGCTATAAAACATATCCAATAAAAAAATTGAAAAAAATCACATTTCTTAATCAATTTAGGTCAATATGTATTCCGTTACATATTTTTGGAAAGATATGCGTATATTGATTGGTTTGCGCAAAAGTTATAGCGTCTACAAACTATGGGATATTTTTATTTTTTTATTTTTCTACTAGTAATGGCAGCAAACAGCTGGACTACAACTTTGCAATGGACATTCTGACACTTATGGGGCGTACACACGGTCGGACTTTTCAGCTACAAAAGTCCGACAGCCTGTCCGACAGACTTTCGACGCACTTTTGGCGGACTTTCGACGGACTTGCGGCGGACTTTCTAACGAACAGACTTGCCTACACACGACCACACAAAAGTCCGTCGAATTCTTACGTGATGACGTACACCGGACTAAAATAAGGAAGTTCATAGCCAGTAGCCAATAGCTGCCCTAGCGTGGGTTTTTGTCCGTCGGACTAGCATACAGACGAGCGGATTTTTCGACCGGACTCGAGTCCGTCGGAAAGATTTGAAGCATGTTTCAAATCTAAAGTACGTCGGATTTGAGGCTAAAAAAGTCAGTTGAAAGTCCGGAGAAGCCCACACACGATCGGATTACCAGCCAGCTTTAGTCCGTCAGCGTCCGTTGGACTTTTGTAGACGAAAAGTCCGACCGTGTGTACGCGGCATTAGGGGTTGATTTACTAAAGGCAAATAGACTGTGCACTTTGCAAAGTGCAGTTGCCCTCTGCAAGTGCAGTTGCTCCAGAGCTTAGTAAATGAGGTAAGGCTTCACTTTGCAAAGAGTACCCAATCACATACAAGGAAAATTAAAAAAAACTGCATTTTTGCTTGAACATGATTGGATGATACGTCAGCAGAGCTTCTGCTCATTTACTAAGCTTTGGAGCAAGTGCACTTGCAGAGTGCAACTGCACTTTGCAAAGTGCACAGTCTTTTTGCCTTTAGTAAATCAACCCCTTACTGACACTTTTGACACTTTTTGAGGACCAGTGACATAAATACGTGATCAGTGCTAAGAAATATACACTGTCACTGTACTAATGACACGGACAAGGAAGGGGCGATCAAAGGGTTATCTGTGTGCCTAGCTAGTGTTTCTGTGCACTATGGGAGGTGCTTTTGTTAGGGGAAGGCATAGACCCATGCCTTCCCTACTGAGGGAATAGCAATCTGCCTTGTTGAGTGCTGTTCTGCCTGTGTAATGAATGATCGGGAGGTGCCAGTGGACATTGAGTCTGCAGTGCCCACTGATCGGCTCCCGCTGTGTATAATCATAGCAGGAGTGAGGTGCCAAACGTGAGTACACCCCTCACATTTTTGTAAATTTTTTATTATATCTTTTCATGTGACAACACTGAAGAAATGACACTTTGCTACAATGTAAAGTAGTGAGTGTACAGCTTGTATAACAGTGTAAATTTGCTGTCCTCTCAAAATAACTCAACATGCAGCCATTAATATTTAAACTGCTGGCAAAAAAGTGAGTACACCCCTAAGTGAAAATGTCCAAATTGGGCCCAATTAGCCATTTTCCCTCCCCGGTGTCATGGTACTCATTAGTGTTACAAGGTCTCATGTGTGAATGGGGAGCAGGTGTGTTAAATTTGGTGTTATCATTCTCGTTCTCTCATACTGGTCACTGGAAGTTCAACATGGCACCTTATGGCAAAGAACTCTCTGAGGATCTGAAAAATTGAATTGAATTGTTGCGCTACATAAAGATGGCCTAGGCTAGAAGAGGATTGCCAAGACCCTGAAACTGAGCTGCAGCATGGTGACCAAGTTCATACAGCAGTTTAACAGGACAGGTTCCACTCAGAACGGGCCCCGCCATGGTCGACCAAAGAAGTTGAGTGCATGTGCTCAGCGTCAAATCCAGAGGTTGTCTTTGGGAAATAGACGTATGAGTGCTGTCAGCATTGCTGCAGATGTTGAAGGGGTGGGGGGTCAGCCTGTCAGTGCTCAGACCATATGCCGCACACTGCATCAAATTGGTCTGCATGGCTGTCGTCCCAGACGGAAGCCTCTTCTAAAGATGACGCACAAGAAATCACGCAAACAGTTTGCTGAAGACAAGCAGATCAAGGACATGGATTACTGGAACCATGTCCTGTGATCTAATGAGACCAAGATAAACTTATTTGGTTCAGATGGTGTCAAGCGTGTGTGGTGGCAACCAGGTGAGAGTACAAAGACAAGTGTGTCTTGCCTACAGTCAAGCATGGTGGTGGGAGTATCATGGTCTGGGGCTGCATGAGTGCTGCCGGCACTGGGGAGCTACAGTTCATTGAGGGACCATGAGTGCCAACATGTACTGTGACATACTGAAGCAGAGCATGATCCCCTTCCTTCGGAGACTGGGCCGCAGGGCATTATTTCAACATGATAACGACCCCAAACACACCTCCAAGATGACCACTGCCTTGCTAAAGAAGTTGAGGGTAAAGGTGATGGACTGGCCAAGCATGTCTCCAGACCTAAACCCTATTGAACATCTGTGGGGCATCCTCAAATGGAAAGTGGAGGAGCGCAAGGTCTCTGACATCCACCAGCTCCGTGATGTCATCATGAAGGAGTTGAAGATGAGTTCAGTGGCAACCTGTGAAGCTCTGGTGAACTCCATGCCCAAGAGGGTTAAGGCAGTGCTGGAAAATAATGGTGACCGCACAAAATATTGACACTTTCAGCCCAATTTGGATATTTTGACTTAGGGGTGTACTCATTTTTGTTGCGGTTTAGACATTAATGGCTGTGTGTTGAGTTATTTTGAAGGGACAGCAAATTTGCACTGTTATACAAGCTGTACGCTCACTGCTTTACATTGTAGCAAAGGGAACAGCAAATTTGCACTGTTATACAAGCTGTACACTCAATACTTTACATTGTAGCAAAGTGTCATTTCTTCAGTGTTGTCACATGAAAAGATATAATAAAATATTTTTGCTGATTAACTCATTTTGGTGGATTTGGATTGCTTTGTAAGATCCTTCATAACTGAGCTTTGGAAAAGACAGAATTATACTTAGGATAGCATATCTTATTGTCTCAGGCCAATTGATGAAAGCAGCCTGCATTTGACCTTTTGAATAGCCATAGTAAGTGAAAGGCCACCTAGACAACACAAAAGGGAAATCTCCGAAAACATGTAAATTACACATTCTCAGAAAACCTCTTAAGACTGATAAAGGATTTATTTGGGGTCTTAGTTAAATGAACATTTACTTAAAGCAAAGCTCCACCTAAAAAGGGGAAGCTCTGTTTGTTCACACCCTCCCCCTCCACTGTCACATTTGGCACTTTTTGGGGGGGAGCAGGTATCTGGTTTTAACAGGTACCCGCTCCCACTTCCAGGTAAGATCGCCGCGGTGATCCATGAGCATTTCCAGCCCCTCCTCCTTCCCCTGCTGCCTTCTGGGACACACACAGGTCCCTGAAGACGGTGGGACCATTCAGAAAGCGCAGCGTGATTCGTGCATGCACAGTAGAAAACCGGCTGTGAAGCTTGAAGGCTTCACTGCTGGTTTCCCTTACTTACAATGCCAACGCCTGTACCTGAAGCCGACTGACGAATCAGCACGGGGTGCCAACAACGTGGGGTTCCTGGACAGGAAAGTGTCCTTACATTAAAAGTCAGCATCTACAGTATTTGTAGCTGCTGACTTTTAATTTTTTTCCAGACTGGAGCTCCTCTTTAACTTCAAGTTTCTGCTCTACATGAGTATCACGAGCATGTGCATGACTTTCTTTCAAGTAAAAGGTTTTTAGGAAAATATTTGAAATATTGCCTTTCAGCAAATTATCTTTGAACATGGACATGGTCACTGATATCTAAGGACCAGGGGGATTGGTAAAATGTTTTGGAAGCAGCCATTGAGAATGGCAGAATTCTTTGAGACAGTTATATGCACTTCTTAATGTATACAATGGTGTATAAATTATTGTACGGTGCTACAAAGTTGAGTGTAAATTTTTTTGCATGACTGTATTTATTTGTCAATCACAAGATGCAAAATGCAATACTTTACTGTCCATTTGCATATTGTCAATGACAAGAACCTAGAACAACTAGTTAGATTTTATTGAAATTCAGTTAGTGAACATTAATTCTGGCTATTTTTTCTGAGTTATTGCTATTAGCTGTTTGCCTAAAATAAGGAGGCCAGAGAGAGCGGAGAAGCACCAACCGGACGCCATGAGAAGAGGAACCGGAGGGACCCCCGAAGTTGGAAGAAGACCCTCCCGGAGCTGTCTAATAAATTACTTTAAAAACCTGTGTAGTGTGTTTTATTATTGACACTTTTTCCCTAGGTGAATGGGTAGGGGTACCATGTACCTCATACTCATTCACATAAGGTGGGGGGCTGGGATATGGGGGCCCTCTTATTAAAGGGGGCACCCGGATTCCGATAAGCCCCTCGCCCACAGACCCCGACAACCAACGGCCAGGGTTGTCGGGAAGAGGCCCTTGTCCTCATCAACATGGGGACAAGGTGCTTTGTGGTGGGGGGGCCCCGCAGGGCATCCCCCTCCCCCAAAACACCCCCCCATGTTGAGGGCATGCGGCCTGGTACGGTTCAGGAGGGGGGGCGCTCGCTCATCCCCACCCCCTTTCCTGACAGGCCGGGCTGCGTGCTCGGATCGGGGTCTGGTATGGATTTTGGGGGGACCCCCATGCCGGTTTTTTGGCGTAGGGGGTTCCCCTTACAGTTCCATACCAGACCATGTTCCATGCTCCCCCGCGCTCGCCGCAATAGGAAAATTTGTTTTTCCTATTGCAGCGAGCGCAAGATGCAGTACCCTGCTCCTCTGTCGTATCTGGTCCGTCGGACCAGCATACAGACGAACGGGCTTTCCGTCAGGAACTGAGTCCGGCGGAGTTACGACGTAAAGATTTGAAGCAAGTTTCAAATCTAAAGTACGGTGGATTTCCGACCAAAACGGTCCATCGGAAGTCCGATGAAGACGACACACGGTCGGATTGTCCGCTGGATTTGGTCCGGCGGCGTCCATCGGACTTTTGTAGCCGAAAAGTCCGACCGTGTGTACGCGGCATAACAGTTAATCTTCCCCTAGAGCACTCATCCATGACCAGTACATTCTACAACTGTTATCTCTTTATGCACACACTGCCTAGGGTGCCATCACCATCCAGGAGTTATTAGTTTCATGTAACCTGACAGCAAGTGGATATACGTTAGTACAGACAACGGCAATGATGTAGACCAGAATTAGTAATCCAATAACTCTGTTATTTATCTAAGCTGCAGGTTTGGCTAAAAGCATTTGTAGTCTGGAGTTATCTCTTTTGTGCTGCCCAGTCTGTTCAACCAAAGGCAACAAAATTTGCCTTATATTATAAAAATGTTGCAGTGCACAGATTATGGAGAAGGAGGCAATACTAGTGTTTCTTTCCTATTCTAGTTCTATTCAGACCCATCTCAAACAGCAAGGCAAAATTAACAGCAAACATAGTTATGGAACAAGAATGCAGTTCTTACAGACAGATGCACATGTTCTTTGAACTGTAGAAAGGAGCAGTCCTCTTGATACTAGTGCACCAAATAATTGGCTGCCTCATTTAATTAGAGTCAGCAAATTCATGAAAATATCCAGCTTTAGCACTTTCTAGGTCCCTAGGGCTCCAACCTTCACCCAGCTGAGGGGTGAGACCTAAATGGCCCTGACAAAATGGGTTCCTGTCCCTGTCTAATCACTCCTCTCCAAATGGGAACCTCTGTGATGCATGTAATGCTATATGTAAAATTTTACCTCACCAAGATGGTCACTCAAAATTCTTAAAAGCTCTTTGTCTCATTATACACAGGGTCCCCAAAAAATATTGCCAATAGGCAGAGGACACATTATTCCTAACATAATGGAGTTGCGGCATCACTCCTTGGGTATAGCAGTGACTCATTCACTTATCCCCATTGCCTACATACATAAATATTACTGCTCCACCTCCCAGGATTGTTTTTCTTCCCAAATCCAAGCCTACCATGATGGCATCATTCGCTTATTTTCCAACTATCTCTGGAAATTGTTTGTCCCTGGTTTTCATTACTGCCTATATCTAAAAATATCTGCATGCATCTTTTATGTACTAGTGCACTGTGGCTTTAAAGGGGACATGGAAGAGTGGCAGTTAATGGCCAAAAAAAGGTTACCATTAAAAAAAAAAAAAATAATAATAATAATAATAATAACCTGAGGGTTGTCCCTGACTGACTTGGTGCACTCAGAATCTGGTGCAGCTGTGCATAGTATCCAATCAGCTTCAAACATACTCTTGTCCAATTAAGCTTTGGCAATAAAACCTGCTAGCTGATTGATTTCTTCAAATTTTGCACTCAAATAGACTCTTTTATCATTCGTGATGTACAAAAAATCTGTGATTTTTGCAGTTCAGTCGTTTTTCTTGTTTTTCACCTTTTTAATAGTTTTTTTTTTTTTTTAAAGTATTTTTTGAGGTATATTGTATTATACAATGATCGAATACACTATGGGTGCTCAACCTGTGGCCCTCCAGCTGTTGCAAAACTATAAGTCCCATGAGGCATTGCAAAGCTGACAGTTACAAGCATAACTCCGAAAGGCAGAAGCATGATGGGGCTTATAGTTCCGCAACAGCTGGTGGGCTACAGGTTGAGCACCCATGGAATGCACCAATCCATAAACCCTTTAATATATTATTTTAGAGCAATAATAAATATGTAAAAATAGGTATATGTTTCTGTGCAGAGTTGCGACAGATTTTGTACCATGCAGTTTCAGTAAAGAACCCCGACTGTTAGTTCCAGTGCAGACATGTTATTATTTGTAGTGCTAGACAAATGTATTTTTCCCCGAAACAGTGACAGGTGGCAGTGAAATTTCATTTAAAACTGAAATGCTTAACACTTTTGGATAGATTGTGGAAGTGTTGAAACTCAAGTCAGATTTTTAGTGCTGTCTTTGTCACCAGTGGGAAATGTCATCCTCCTTTTTTGTTGACCATTGCCACTGCGGCAGAAAGTGATGGGATATCCAAATCTTCCAATGAGGACTTTTGCTCCAATAACAATAGTCTACATGGTATTACCCTTCACTTTTTGAAAATTACCTTTCACTGTGCGTCTATTGTGCAAAACAATTTGGTAAAATCTCACAGAATTAGTTTAAGCCATTCCCTATTCTAAAATGAAAACAAAATGGTTTTGGCCTTTGATATAGATGTGTAGCACTCTCACTACAGTCTGAGGAAAATGTATTCTGACCCACAGTAGCTGTGTGAGTTTGGTATTTGGTTGAGGTTATTGTAGATCAGACTGGAAGGCTCTACAGGTCAGGCCTTTGGTACCCCCTTAAGTTCTAGAAGCTGCTAGAAGTTTCTAGAAGCTAGTGTGTGGAGGAAATGAGGCTATGATCTGCATATTTATGGTACTTTGGCCAATCCCCAGGCAGGAGTCTGGCAAAGTGGTTTGGTCAGCCCATAAATTTTGTGGAGCCTTGCCAGTAGAGGGGTGTTGTGCAGTGGAAGATGGAGTGCTGTGGTGGAGCATGGGAGGGGACCTCTGGGCTTCTGCCTCCAGGCTGTGCTGAGGAGGGAGAGAAGCTGGAAAGAGGGATCCCCACTACCCTTCAGCCTTCACTTGAAGACACCCTGCTGCCATGGGTGGACCTGGACAGCAGGAGGCCTGAGCAGCAGTCTTTTCAAAAAGCAGCAGGATTCCAGGGATACCTCTACACCCTCAGGGCCTAAAAGGGAGAAAGCTTCTAGATGCAATATCCAGAAAGCTTTTAAGGGACA
The DNA here is from genome assembly GCA_037952925.1 of Lithobates clamitans. NCBI lineage: Eukaryota > Metazoa > Chordata > Amphibia > Anura > Ranidae > Lithobates > Lithobates clamitans. Next base: position 3,567,356 of record JBBGZY010001190.1, read on the forward strand.
GTGCCACAGCTAAACCTCATCCCTTGTCTTGGGACACTTTACAAGGCAGCCAGGTGAGCTGGCATTTTTTAAAGAGTGAGAAGGGACATAGAGCTCCTGCAAGTTTGGGACTTTGCCTGTTTTCACTAGGGACACAGAGCTCCTACAAGGGGAATTCTTACTGCCATTTCCAGAGAGCCTGATCTTGTTCCAGAGGGAATACAGTCCAGTATTTGCCGTTTTTAATTCTACAGAGTGAAGGAGGTTGTCCTTGAGTTGTTCTTTCAAGTCACATTGGACATCCCATAATTCCTATTCCCCACCCAAGTTGTTTTCTCACAATAAAACAAAAAACAAGCCCATGGGCTGATACTGCCTTTGTGTGAGAGTTGGAAAATGCGTGTTTCCTGGCTGTGCAGGAATAGGGGGACCCAAAAAATCCAGCAGTCCTACAGATAATACCAACCTCCAAGTCTCGATGGGAGATTCAGCTGTAATCAGTGGAAGCATTTAGGTTTTCATTATTGTTTACATTTCCTGGTGAGCTGCTTTAAAATAAATTTTTGATATATGTTGAAATCTTTATCAAATACCTGAGCTGCAATGATTTAATACTGCATATTTACCCAGGTGCTGGGGACCAATAGGTTGAGCTCACCATATACAGCTGTACTTCGCTAAAAACATGCAAAGTAGTCTTTCATATTAGTAATACAAAAGCAACATGTATAAAATTGTTCCTTTGCCTTTGTCTTTAGCAGTAAAACTGTTGAAAATAGTAAAATAACAACTTACATCCCTAAAGATTCATAGTAACCATCACAATCAAAAGAATGAATATATAATTATGGTGCAAGATACCCTGTGTCAGGAGCATGAAATCAGAAGATTGGTAATGCATGGAATCGACCTAGGCTAGAAATGTGTTTTTAATAGTTATGCATTTTGCGGAATGGGCAACTTAATCTCATCTAATAATTATATACAATGTCTAATAGCCAGCATAAGCTGTATGATTCCCTCCAGGAATCTTTATCTTTAAATATAAAGAAATAGTGTTAGACCTATATTCCAATTCTTATCATTTTAATTTAGTCAAGCAAGGCACCAACGTGTCAAGTGCCAAACCTCCTTTCAATTTGTAATTGCTTTTGGCTGCTAACTACAAGATGGCATATATTACTTTCAGTGCTGAAATATACCTTTCCATTTTCTGCACATATGACAAACTTTACATTAAACAAGTCTGTTCATAAATAAAATCTACATCCATAATTTGACATCTAAATTCGACATAGCATATTTTTCAATGTTGCAGAAATATTGCAGCAGTGGGGTTGATTTACTAAACCTGGGGCGTGCAAAATCTGGTGCAGCTGTGCATGGTAGCCAATCAGCCTCTAACTTTAGCTTGTTCAATAAAGCTTTGACAAAAAGTTTCAGTAAACCAGCCCCAATGTATCTAATGCTAATTAGACCCAGCATTTTGGGTTGTATAAAAGAAAACATTAAAGCGGTTGTATACCCGCAAATTTTTTTTTTTTTTTTAACCCTGTAAAGCAAAAGGCATAATGAGCTAGTATGCACCGCATACTAGCTCATTATGAAATACTTACCTTAGAACGAGGCGTCAGTATCTTACCTGGTCCACGCCGAGGGAGCTGTCATGTTGCCTCGGCGTGTCTTCCGGGTATCGCGGTTCCAGCGCTGTGAGTGGCTGGAGCCGCGATGTCATCACTCCCGCGCATGCGCGCGGGAGATTTCTTACTCGGCCAGGTCCGGCAGCTGCCGGGCTTCAGCCGAGAATCCCCTGTGCGCATGCGCCGCTGCAGTCAGCGGCGTATAGCAAGGGGAATATCTCCTAAACCGTAAAGGTTTAGGAGATATTTTTTTTACCTACAGGTAAGCCTTATTATAGGCTTACCTGTAGGTAAAAGTAAAAAAAAAGACTATACAACCGCTTTAAGGTTTGGTTCACACCTATGCATTTTTTTGTGCATTTTCAGTTTTGCAGAAACACACTACAGGCCATTTAACATGGTTTTATATGGATGTAGTTCACATCTGTGCATTTTATGGAAAGGCCCAGGACATTCTTTCTAGTTTTTGGTTCCATAGACTTCAATGAATCAAAAGCGTGTATTGAAAAACACAAAATGCACCTGCAATATGCAAACTGCAACCTACATAGGTGTGAATCAGGCCTAAGGCTCGATTCACACCTATGCATGTTGCTTTTGAGCGTTTTTGGAGGTTTTTTTTTCATGCTTGCCACGTTTTTGAGCCGCGTTTTTGCCGCGATTTTGCCGCGATTTTGCCGCGATTTGCGTTTTGCGTTTTTTTTTTTTTTTTTTTTTTTTTTACATTTTTTTTTACAGTCTTCAAAAAAATTAAAAAAAAAAAAAAAAATTAAAAAAAAAAAAAAAAAAAAAAAAACGGCAAAAACGCATCAAAAACGCACCAAAAACGCTGCAAAAAAGGTGCACTTGCGTTTTTGATGCTTGTCCATTGAAAACCATTACATGCAAAACGCTGCATTTTGCATGAAAAAAAGTCCCCGACCCTTTCCAAAAACGCAAAGAAACAAAAAAGCATTGATGTGAACATGTTCCATAGGAACCCATGTTAAAAAATTCCCGTGCATTTCTGCAAAATGCAAAATGCATCAAAAAACGCGCTAGTGTGAATGGAGCCTAAGGCTCCATTCACACTAGCGCGTTTTTTGATGCATTTTGCATTTTGCAGAAATGCACGGGAATTTTTTAACATGGGTTCTTATGGAACGTGTTCACATCAATGCTTTTTTGTTTCTCTGCATTTTTGGAAAGGGTCAGGGACTTTTTTCATGCAAAATGCAGCGTTTTGCATGTAATAGAATTCAATGGACAAGCATCAAAAACGCAAGTGCACCGTTTTTGCAGCGTTTTTGATGCGTTTTTGGTGCGTTTTTGATGCATTTTTGCCTTTTTTTTTTTTTTTTTTTAAATTTTTTTTAAGACTGTAAAAAAAATGTAAAAAAAAAAAAAACAAAAACCGCAAATCGTGGCAAAATCGCGGCAAAAACGCGGCTCAAAAACGTGGCAAGCATGAAAAAAAAAACTCCAAAAACGCTCAAAAGCAACATGCATAGGTGTGAATCGAGCCTTAGGCTCGATTCACACCTATGCATGTTGCTTTTGAGCGTTTTTGGAGGTTTTTTTTTCATGCTTGCCACGTTTTTGAGCCGCGTTTTTGCCGCGTTTTTGCCGCGTTTTTGCCGCGTTTTTGCCGCGATTTGCGTTTTGCGTTTTTTTTTTTATTTTTTTTTTTTTACAGTTTTTTTTACAGTCTAAAAAAAAATGTAAAAAAAATTAAAAAAAAAAAAAACAAAAAAAAAAAAACGGCAAAAACGCACCAAAAACGCATCAAAAACGCATCAAAAACGCTGCAAAAAAGGTGCACTTGCGTTTTTGATGCTTGTCCATTAAAACCATTACATGCAAAACGCTGCATTTTGCATGTAAAAAAGTCCCCGACCCTTTCCAAAAACGCAAAAAAACAAAAAAGCATTGATGTGAACATGTTCCATAGGAACCCATGTTAAAAAATTCCCGTGCATTTCTGCAAAATGCAAAATGCATCAAAAAACGCGCTAGTGTGAATCGAGCCTTAGGCTCGATTCACACTAGCGCGTTTTTTGATGCATTTTGCATTTTGCAGAAATGCACGGGAATTTTTTAACATGGGTTCCTATGGAACATGTTCACATCAATGCTTTTTTGTTTTTTTGCGTTTTTGGAAAGGGTCGGGGACTTTTTTACATGCAAAATGCAGCGTTTTGCATGTAATGGTTTTCAATGGACAAGCATCAAAAACGCAAGTGCACCTTTTTTGCAGCGTTTTTGATGCGTTTTTGATGCGTTTTTGGTGCGTTTTTGCCGTTTTTTTTTTTTTTTTTTTTTTTTTAATTTTTTTTACATTTTTTTTTAGACTGTAAAAAAAACTGTAAAAAAAAAAAAAAAAAAAAAAACGCAAAACGCAAATCGCGGCAAAAACGCGGCAAAAACGCGGCAAAAACGCGGCAAAAACGCGGCTCAAAAACGTGGCAAGCATGAAAAAAAAACCTCCAAAAAAGCTCAAAAGCAACATGCATAGGTGTGAATCGAGCCTAAGGCCTGATTCACACCAATGCATTTTTAGTGCTTTTTGCATTTTGCAGATTTGCCCTACAGTCCATCTAACATGGTTTCCTATGGAACACGTTCTGTAGTGCAAATCTGCAAACTGCAAAAAGCACTAAAAATGCATAGGTATGAATCCAGCCTGAGGCTGGATTCACACCTATGCATGTTGCTTTTTAGCAGCGTTTTTGTAGCGTTTTTACAGCGTTTTTGCGACGTTTTTTGCCGCGTTTTGCATTTTTTTTTTCTTTTTTTTTTACAGTTTAAAAAAAAAAAAAAAAAAAACGGCAAAAACACATCAAAAAACCACCAAAAACGCTGTAAAAACGCTGCAAAAACGGTGCACATGCGTTTTTGATGCTGGTCCATTGAATTGTATTACATGCAAAACGCTGCATTTTGCATGAAAAAAAGTCCCTGACCCTTTCCAAAAATGCAGAGATACAAAAAGGCATTGATGTGAACATGTTCCATAGGAACCCATGTTAAAAAATTCCCATGCATTTCTGCAAAATGCAAAATGCATCAAAAAACGCGCTAGTGTGAATGGAGCCTTAGGCACACCTATGCATTTTTACTGCTTTTTGCATTTTGCAGATATGCACTACAGAATGTGTTCGATAGGAAACCATGTTAAATGGACTGTAGTGCAAATCTGCAAAATGCAAAAAGCACTAAAAATGCATAGGTGTGAATCCAGCCTTAGGGAAAAAGATCAATCTCTCCCCAAAACACGTTAGAATATTAAATACAGCAATGATACATGATGCTTTGATTGTGGTTAGTACAAAAAGTACCAAGCCACAAACAATTTGCAGCAAACATGGAGCCCTACTTAGTAGTTCTTTGTGGCATGTAGGCTATTTGCAGACAGCCATGCTTATTTCAATAGGGCAAAGAGCAATGTGCAAAGTGCCATAACACCTAGCAACCAATGAACACTGAAATTTGATTGGTTTGATATATTTTACTCTACTTTGCACATTAAGTATACATCAAGTAGTTTATTGTTTGTTTTGAATTTTTGCACATTATCTTTTTGTTTATTTTTTTACAAGCCCATACATTTTTCCGTGCAAAAGTGGACATTTTCTCCGGCTGTAGTTGTGCAAAGGAAGTTATTACATAGATAAGAAAAGGAGAATCACATGAAAACATTGATCAGGACCATCTTACAAAAAGTACTAGCAGGAATATTAATAATAGCACGTAATAAATGGAAGATGCAAGTCATGACTGTTTTAATTAGGGAGTAAAAAGTTATGTCTGACATACAGATTTTTTTCCTTTAAGAAAAACAGTGGAAGTAAGAAAATTTTAAGAAATTCTGAATTTATCAATATGAATAGAATTATACGAAAGAGAGCACTATAAAAAAAAGGATATTGACACCCAGGACACAAATTAATATATTGCAGTTTACCAGACCATTAAAGTTTTAAATAGTTATCTTTATTGTCCAAGCACAAAGCCTTGTCAACATCTTCCAGCCCTAGGGACCTTTTAAGCTGACACAGGAAAGTTTAATGATTATTCTGTAATGGCAGTATGAATTGAAAAACTAAAATGAACACTTGGGGGAGATTTACTAAAACTGCAGCACTCAGAATCTTGTGCAGCTGTGCATGGTAGCTTGTTCATTAAGCTTTGATAATAAAACCTGGAAGCTGATTGATTTCTAGATTCACCAGATTTTGTGCACTGCAGTTTTTTTTAATCAAATTTTATTTAGAGAGTTTTTCTTTACAAGTACAGAATAACATAGAGACACACTGCCACACAGAATAAAAGAACTAAAAATAGAAATATTGAAACAAACAAAATAAAGAAAAAAGAAAAAAGTACAGAACTAAGCTCACAAGTTATTATTAAATAAATACATCAATGTAGCACCTGTACCCCTCTAACATACTTGGCAAACGAATAAATATCCCACAAGTAATAATGAGAGCAACTTTCTCAACAAAAAGTAATAGACAGGCCTATTGCATCTATCCAACTAGACCATATTGCAGCAAATTTATGTAGAGCATTTGCGAGAGAGGTACATATGTTTCTCAAACAAAATATATTTATTCACTTTGGATTTCCACTCATCTACTGATGGCGGAGTAGAGGGTACCCATCATGAAGCAATCCGATTTTGTGCAATAAAAAGAAATCTTAAAACTGCAACAAATAACTTTGAGTCCAATGTATTGGAATCAACATATCCCAGGATATATAAAATAGGTTCAAGGGTAAGGCTTAAGCTTTGGGCATCTCCAGTAATTTGCTGGATGCACTAGATATACTCCTCTTTGGTCCAAAGCTACATTGGCGGAATTTTCTAGGCTGGAAGGCTTTTTTCGATGAAACCTTAAAATATTTTCAACATTTGCTTTCACAGTTTAACTTGGAACAGCATTGGTCCTATTAATATTTACAATTATGTCATGCATTTCCTGCACAGGGCTTGATTCCATTTACCTCCTTTGCCTCAACGCCTTTGCTTGATATACTTGCCCAGGCTAAGACTACTAAAGGGCTTGCCTCATTGGCATACACACATTTGTTGTCAAAATTTCTTCTTAAGTTTCCTCTTTGATGTAAACACAGATAGGAGAAGGATCTGGGTCCCCTCTCTGATGAGCTTTGAGGTGAGGTGTTGCAGAATAGTCAGATTATTTCGCTTTCTCCATCCCACAGAGTAACACAGCTTTTTATTTTGCATAGAGTGTGCCATACACCAGAATTATTGTATAAGACAAGCTGCAGGGAGAACTCACACTGTGCTAGATATGGCAATCCACATGGTAATCTTATACATTTACATGTGGAGATGCCCAAAGTTTACGCACACTGCAGTTTTAGTAAATCTCCCCCTTATATTCTTTCAAACACTGAAGTTTACTGGCTGCACTCAGACTTAAAGCAGAACCCGCAAAAGAGAGATCCTAGTGTTGAAGTAGCTAGTATACAGGGTGACTCTGTAGGTACTTTAAATATTATTTGTGCCAACGTCCCCGACAATATGTAGGAGGCATCAAGGGGCTAAATAGTGGGACTTTGAGGGCACAACCATAATAGACTACAAAAAGTATAAAAAACTGAATTTTTATTATTAGCATACAAAAACACAGAGAATAGACATGAGAGTTTAAAAACGCATCTGATATAGGCATACAACTCAGTTAGATACACCATAATGAATCCTATCCTGCAGTCTCCTAGATAATTCTCTAGATAAAGCAGAACCCATTAATTGATTTTCAAACCAGCGTGTACATTTATCTGAACTGTCGAGCCATCAAATAGCTGGTGTCATGACTGATCACATATTCAGCACCATGGCAATTATTAAAAGAGATGTATGGTAATTTCAATTATTTTTGCAGATTCATACTTACCTGGGTGGATGCAGTGGATTGGTCTGATAATGGATCTGTCCCCCGCAAGCTCCAACACTGAGCACCAAGTGATCAAACCTGCAAGCTCTTACACTGAGCACTGAGTGATGAAAGCCCGCTGTCGGCTGATGGTACAGAGCCAGTCCAGGCTCAGGCAAGATCACAACATTGAAGTTGGGATCCACCCACATGCCTGGACTGGCACCCGGCTCAGCCTCTCAGCGAACTGCTGAGAGGCTGAGCTGGCCGCTCTCTGCACTGTCCCATCTTGCTCACTGGTGCACTGTGCTGTGAAGGGGGAGGGAACAGCCAGCTTAGGCTCGCTGAGCCGGGTGCCGGTCCAGGCATGTAGGTGGATCCGGACTTCATTGTCGCAATCTTGCCCGTGCCTGGACCGGCTCTGTGACGTCAGCCAACATCGGGCTTTGGCTGTACTTCTCCTTTAAGAGGCTAAGATGGCAGCTTCCTCGGCTGTAAAGAATAGTATGGTTTAGTTGCATTTTAAAGAAAACTCATAGTAGTTTTTACATATTTCCATTGTTTGGTTTGGGCAAAAATTTTACAAAATGTAAAAACATTTATCCTATTTTAGTTCAGACAGCAGATGGTGCACTGGGCTCATTTTCACATATTTTCTATTTATGTTTATCAACCTGTTGTAAAAAAAAAAAAAAAAAAAAAAGCTAATTGTTTACAGAGCTCATTAACATAAGCTGAAATTTATACCCCTAATGTTTAAGGAGTGACTGCAGTGGCCATCAACCCTGTCCTCGGGGCCCACTAACGGGCCAGGTTTTATATATTACCTTGGGAAGATGCAGACTAGAATACTGCAATCACTGAGCAGCAAATTATATCACCTGTGATGTATTTCAGTTATCTTGCAAACCTGGCCTGTTGGTGGGCCCTGAGGACAGAGTTGATGACCACTGTTATACTGTATATGCATTGCAGCACACATATAGCAGTGTGTTGCAGATCCTTTAACTTTGAATGGAAGTGGCACTCCAACACACTAAACCAATGCACCTTCAATAATACGAATGTTGTGGTCAGGGGCGTAACTAGAAATCACAGGGCCCCATAGCAAAATGTTGTATGGGGCCCCCCTGCAAACAGCCCCCCCACAAAAAAACTAATTCTATTGAACAACAGATTATCACACTCATGTGGCACAGTACTTCTAATTCATCAGTGACCGTGACCAGTAAAATCATTCATCAGTGACTAGTAAAATCATTTATCAGTGACCGTGACTAGTAAATTCATTCATCAGTGACCGTGACCAGTGGCAGAACATTAATACAGCAGTTACTATGACCAGTGCAGGACATTTACCCCCCTCCCCCGCCATGCTGCATATTAGAAAAATCACAGACAGTCACGGTTCATAATCATCACCATCAGTGACCATGATCAGCAGTGGCAGTACATTAATTCATCAGTGACCAGTAAATTCTTTCATCAGTGACCGTGACCAGTAAAATTATTCATCAGTGACCGTGACATCAGTGACCGTGACCAGTAAAATCATTGATCAGTGACAGTGACTAGTAAATTCATTCATCAGTGACCAGTAAAATCATTGATCAGTGACCGTGACTAGTAAATTCATTCATCAGTGACCGTGACCAGTAAAAGCATTCATCAGTAACTGTGACTAGTAAATTCATTCATCAGTGTGCGTGACCAGTAAAATCATTCATCAGTGACCGTGACCAGTAAATTCATTCATCAGTGACCGTGACCAGTAAATTCATTCATCAGTGACCGTGACCAGTAAAATCATTCATCAGTGACCGTGACCAGTAAATTCATTCATCAGTGACTGTGACCAGTAAAATCATTCATCAGTGACCGTGACCAGTAAATTCATTCATCAGTGACCGTGACCAGTAAATTCATTCATCAGTGACCGTGACCAGTAAAATCATTCATCAGTGACCGTGACCAGTAAATTCATTCATCAGTGACTGTGACCAGTAAAATCATTCATCAGTGACCGTGACCAGTAAAATCATTCATCAGTGACCGTGACCAGTAAAATCAATCATCAGTGACCGTGACCAGTAAATTCATTCATCAGTGACCGTGACCAGTAAATTCATTTATCAGTGACCGTGACTAGTAAATGCATTCATCAGTGACTAATAAATTCATTCATCAGTGACCATGACTAGTAAATTCATTCATCAGTGAACGTGACTAGTAAATTCATTCATCAGTGACCGTGACTAGTAAATTCATTCATCAGTGACTGTGACTAGTAAATTCATTCATCAGTGACCGTGACCAGTAAAATCATTCATCAGTGACCGTGACTAGTAAATTCATTCATCAGTGACAGTGACTAATAAATTCATTCATCAGTGACCATGACTAGTAAATTCATTCATCAGTGAACGTGACTAGTAAATTCATTCATCAGTGACCGTGACTAGTAAATTCATTCATCAGTGACTGTGACTAGTAAATTCATTCATCAGTGACCGTGACCAGTAAAATCATTCATCAGTGACCGTGACTAGTAAATTCATTCATCAGTGACCGTGACTAGTGAATTCATTCATCAGTGACCGTGACTAGTAAATTCATTCATCAGTGACCGTGACTAGTAAATTCTTTCATCAGTGACCGTGACTAGTAAATTCATTCATCAGTGACCGTGACTAGTAAATTCTTTCATCAGTGACTAATAAATTCATTCATCAGTGACCATGACTAGTAAATTCATTCATCAGTGAACGTGACTAGTAAATTCATTCATCAGTGACCGTGACTAGTAAATTCATTCATCAGTGACTGTGACTAGTAAATTCATTCATCAGTGACCGTGACCAGTAAAATCATTCATCAGTGACCGTGACTAGTAAATTCATTCATCAGTGACAGTGACTAATAAATTCATTCATCAGTGACCATGACTAGTAAATTCATTCATCAGTGAACGTGACTAGTAAATTCATTCATCAGTGACCGTGACTAGTAAATTCATTCATCAGTGACTGTGACTAGTAAATTCATTCATCAGTGACCGTGACCAGTAAAATCATTCATCAGTGACCGTGACTAGTAAATTCATTCATCAGTGACCGTGACTAGTAAATTCATTCATCAGTGACCGTGACTAGTAAATTCATTCATCAGTGACCGTGACTAGTAAATTCTTTCATCAGTGACCGTGACTAGTAAATTCTTTCATCAGTGACCGTGACTAGTAAATTCTTTCATCAGTGACTGTGACCAGTAGAGTCATTCATCAGTGACCATGACTAGTGCAGCCTGCAGGACATTAATACAGCAGTTACTATGACCAGTGCAGCTGTGCAGGACATTTACCCCCATTAACTGTCTGTGACTGTCTGTGATCTTTCTAATATGCAGCATGGTGGGGGGAGGGTGTCCTTCCCCCCCGCCATGCTGCATATTAAAAAAAAATCACAGTCACAGAAAAATGTGAAGAATGGTCTGTCTCTCTGACTGCAAAAAGTGGGTGTATTGAGGTTCCTCCTCGGCGGCGCTGCCTGGCTCCTCTTGGTTGCAGGCTGCAGTAGCTCTTGTCTCGATGCTCCTCCCATCGCGCCTCCAACCGAGTGACGTCACGCCGATGGGACGGGGATGGCGCCGGTGTTCTGTCCTCTGTGCAGGACAGGAGCTTGCGGATGCCGAGCCCCAGGCCACTCGGCAGCGGGCCCCGGCTGAGGGCCCCATAGCAACCGCGGGCCCCATAGCGACTGCGTGGGTCGCTATGGCGGTAGTTCCGCCACTGGTTGTGGTGCACTGCATTGGAAAAGTATTACAGGTGTGTTTTTTAGGACATTGTGGTGCGATGGCAGCCCATTTAAATGAGTGGGCTGCCTTAACGCAATACACATTTATATTAATAATGCTTGTTAAATGTATGTTTTAATGCACATCGTGGAACAACACAGGTTTGAAGTGGGCCTAAAATCCAGCTACACCTGTAACATTTTGTTATTTTAAAATAGAATGGGAAAAGTTTAAAATTCCTGTCAGGGTTTTATTGCATGACCCCCAATGGGAGGATGTCTTGTCCCTTTTGTTTTATGAGACAAGGTCCAGAAATGAAATCAATAGGGTTCTCCAGACGAGGAGGCATGCGTTTAAAGCTGACAAATTACCCTTTCCTCTTCCCACTGTAATATGACAAAGCTGATGTTTTTGTCTGTTGCCAGAATTGGGAGAAATAGATAATTCCCTAATAGACTTGAGAGTTTTCAACCCAACTTTAAAAAAAAAAACAAATAAAAAAAAAATTAGTTGAAACTATTTTTAAGTAGGACTCAGTATTACCATGCTGCAATTATATGAAACCTTATTCTTGAGAAAGGCATTCATTGACTTGTACATTGATTAATGACTATGATGAAATTGCTCAAACTGTTTTAATTGCAGTGAACTCCAAATGGCACGGTAAATGCCATATTATTCCAGATTAGAAACATAATTGTTAAAAGAATCATAGAATCATTCAATACACATTATTTACTATTTTGCATAAACTTTGTATGGGAGATGTGGGATTTCCATCAAACATATTTCCAGCATTTAAAGTAGACCTAGGCTCAGATTTTTAATGTATTCCGTCCCACAGCACTTCCTGCTCACAAAACTCATATATTTGTATACTACACTATGCCAGTGTGCAGTAGTGTTCTTTCACTGTTTAAATTACTTAGAGTGGTTCTAAACCTAAACAATTTTTTTATGCATTCCCTACATTAAGGTAAAAACATCCCCTAACTGTCCTAGCCCCTCCACCTTTAAAAACTATTGATCTATCAATCCAGTCCATCTGCCTGGCTGCAGCTCTTCTGTACCCTCTTCCTGCTCTCACAGGCTACACTGAGAACAGTGGGAGCCATAGGTTTTCAGTCAAATCCTATAAGGAGGGAGTGGGGGTGTAGCCGAGCAGCACTGTTTCTGTCTATGAACACAGACAGTCTGATTTGGGAACAAGCCTGAACAGGTTCCCCTATAGCAAGTTGTGAGCACTTGGAAGAGAAGAGAAGCAGACAGTGCTGGCAGGGGACCACCGAAAAAGAGATAAGGGATCGCTGTGTGCAATATCATTGCACAGAGCTGTTATGTATAACATTGTTAAACTAGAATTCATTTAATTTTCATCTTTCAGAGCTGTGTTTTGTTCTTGTATTAGTATGTGACTGACATTGGTTACTCTTTTGATTTAACAATGAATAGGATTTTCATAGCAACCTAGCTAGCCAAGTTTCTCCCATACTTTCTTATAACTTTCTTATAAATTGCCCCATCTTGATCTGTTAAAAAAAGGAATATTGTAATTGGATAAAATATGGTATGCATTTTATTTAACCACCCTGGCGGTATGTGAAGGAGGGGAAAGAGTTAACATGACTAAAACTTTAAAATAGCTGACAGAGTAATATTTTTATTTTAGGGTCTTGTTTGTCACGATGACCACAGGATAGATAAGATCTGGTAAGAACTGGTTTTGAAATGATGTCTTCAGACAAAGTCAGAACGTCAGCATTAAATAGTTTAAATTATGTATTTAGATAATATCAACCGTCAGCTAAAATACTAGTTTAGACTATGTCTGAGATGCTATATGTTTGTATAGGAATTATGAGTCATGTGATGAACTCTGTCCTGCTTCCCTCCCTCCTTTCTTTTTAAGTTGTGCAATATTCTTTGTCCATAATTTGTATAAAGATACGATCCTTACCATTAAAACATAGCATTCATTGAAAGACTCTCTTGTCTTGTGCATTGGATGCTTCCAGAGCTCTGAAAGAATTCCACTAATTGTCCAGGTCTAAGCAGATTTAACCCTTACAGTATGATTATGTAAGATTTTTGATGCTGAAATTGGTACAATTGTTTTGCATGGAAATTTGGCGTTTTATATTGTAGGCCTGTAATTTATAGGAATAACTCATTTAATCAGTCCAAACAAGAGTCTAGTAGACATCCCGGGTATGATAAAGTTTGAAACACAAAATCATAAATTATAATATAATAAATAACTATAAATAATAATATAATAATAATACATGTTATTCAATAAATTTTAGTCAATAATATAATCAAATCAAAAACACTGAAATTTGTCCAAACAAGGGTGCAATATTACTAGTCATATTGCTTCAGTAAACATCCCGGATATGATACATTTTGAAACATGGGACTGCACAAAGTCCGACGTCACAATCAGGACAACGGAACCTGGTTTCCTTTCGGATTTTCTTTCCACATGCTTTGAACAACAAACCACACACATTCTTGTGGGTGCTGACTTTTTCTCAGTTGGTGGGATGTAGTCCATGAAGTGACAACCAGTCAGGTGTTCCGGCTTGACAACGTCAGCAGCACGACGTCCAGCTCTATTCACAAGCATTGCTCAAGAAGATGCCTGAAGATCTTCTTGTACTTTTTTTGTTGTTTTCTCATTGCTGGATAGAATGTCATTGCTTGGTCGGCTCTGCCAACACCTCCCATGGTGTTGTTGTAGTCTATCACTACTTGTGGCTTCATGATGTCTTTCCCACCTTTTGTGCGTACTATGACAGCGGAGGTATTATGGATTGTACTCATTAGGCACACATCTTTTTTATCACGCCATCGCAGTGCCATCATTTTGCCTTTCTGCCAGGCAACCATTTCTCCAGTCTTGAGCTTCTTATTGCCAAAGATTGGCGGCATGTCACGCCGGTTAGCCCTAATGGTTCCATAGGCATACGTTTTGTTCTTTCAGAAGGAACTCATAAAGTTCAGGAGATGTGTAAAAGTTGTCTGTAGTTACACAGTAGCCCTGATTTAGCAATGGCTCAATCAGTGAAAGAACAGAAGATGTTGCCATTCCATAATTACTGTATTTTGGGTTAAATTTGGTTCCTTTCCCAGTGTATAGGACAGAATTCCAAATGTAACCAGTTGTCGATTCGCATAGTATGAAGGATTTTACGCCAAATCGTGCTCTCTTTGATGCCATGTATTGTATCCAGCTGAGCCTTTCCTTGTAGGCCATTAGACTTTCATCTATGCTGATGTCTCTATCTGGCACAAAGCTCCGTTGGAAATTCTTCAGAATCATTTGATACGCTTCCCAAACTTTCTTGAGTTTTGGTGCTGGGTGAGTAGTTTCATCAAATTCTTCATTGTTTTCAAAGTGCAAATACTTTATTATCGGGGAAAATGTGTACTCTGACATGACCGTGCCAAAGAATGGCGTGGCAAGTAATTTATTGGTTGTCCAATACCACTTCTGCAGGGGTTTCCCCACCACTCCCTGAAGAATTATTAGGCCCAGAAATTTCCAAATGTCCTCTTTGGTCACAGGTTCCCACTTTCTACTTCTTGAAAACTTCCGATGCATAGCAGCTTGTTGCTCTTGGTACTGGTTTGTCTCCGTAACTATTTTTTCAATAACCTCATTGGTCAAAAATAGTTGTAGGTATGCCAAGGGGTTTGTCATCTTCAACATCCACTTTCATACCAGGTACTCCAGTAAATGGGAATCTTGGGGGCACTGCGTGATCTGTACTGCAGTCAATAGAGCACCAAGTCTGAACATCACTGAGCTCAGCCGCAGGATCATCGCTGAAATTACTTTGTGTCTGATGACAAATTTCCCCACGAATCGCTATCGCTCAATTCTGCAAGTGATTCTGTATCTCTATTGCTGTTTTCCAGCAGTTCATAAACCGCTTTTGATGTAGAGGCACGCTTTTTGGGTGCCATGGTCATTCTCCAGTTTCCAGGCAGAAAGAACAGTAAAAATGCAGGCAAGGGCACTGGACAAAGCACTGGGGGCAAACTGAGGTCAAATGATTTGATCCAGGAATGTAATCCAATAAGATTACAATTTATTGTGTGTGTTATGATTTATACATTTTAAATCTGCCACTCGTTCCACTCCCCTGCATCGCAATGCTCGCAGGGAAGGGAAGCCGGAATGCACAGAGCATTGGGCGGAAGATCCAGCTGCCGGACACAGCTGGAGTAGATTGCAGGATCGCGGGGACAAGATAAGTCACCTCTTCCAGGATCCAGTGATCCAGTGGCTTGGGGTTACCACTAATGGTACTGAAATTTCACCCCCAGCCACACTCGGGAATGCTGCTAAGGAGGTTAATAAGATAAAAAGAAGTAAAAGAACTATTGCTTTTTAGGCATGTTACAATCCCCCAGTGTTTATTAACCACTTTAAGACCGCCCACAGTACTTTTATGTGGGTGGGTGGCATGGGCTGGCTGAATGACGTACATGTACGTCATCCAGCCTGCTCTGAGTTAGGGGTGAGCAGCATGCACAGCAGATTGTAGATCCCATTACCCGGCCACTTTTCCATGATCACAATGTCAACAAAGCTGTTATATATGAATTTAATTCATAATAGCTGTGTTTCCTATAGAGTGATGATGTGATTGGCCCACAGCTATCACATGATTTCTTGGACAATTACAGCACCTTGTGCCCTGTAGCTGTAGCCAATCACAAAATCACTACTAGACCCCTTTCACACTAGGGCATTATTCAGGCGCTTTTGGGCTAAAAATAGCGCCTGTAAAGCACCTGAAAAATGCCTCCCCTGCAGCCCCAGTGTGAGAGCCCGAGTACTTTTACACTGGGGCGGTGCACTTACAGGACATTAGAAAAAGTTCTGCAAGCAGCATCTTTCGAGCGGTGGAGGAGTGGTATATACACTGCTCCTCCACCGCCCCTGCCATTCCAATCAAAGGGGACCACTGCCGAAGTACCTGCAAAGTGTTTCGGCAGCGGCGCTTAGCGGGGACACTTTTAACCCTCTATTTGGCCGCTAGCAGGAGGTTAAAAGCACCCCGCTAGCAGCCGAAAAGCGCCACTATAACAGCGGTAAAGCGCTAAACTAGCGCCGCCTTACCACTAATGCCCCCCCGCCCCAGTGTGAAAGTAGCTGTAATCACAACGTTATGAATGTAAAAAAAAATCCCTGAACTACTCTGATGAGAGTAGTTAAACGAAAAGTTGTGAAAAATTAAAAAAAAGAAACTAAATTGAAAAAATATTTAAGAAATATAATAAAAATGTATCCCTAGTCAGTATCCCTGATCACTGCCACACCAGTTATATGTTGGC
This sequence comes from Lithobates clamitans, assembly GCA_037952925.1. Classification (NCBI taxonomy): domain Eukaryota; kingdom Metazoa; phylum Chordata; class Amphibia; order Anura; family Ranidae; genus Lithobates; species Lithobates clamitans. Next base: position 3,584,004 of record JBBGZY010001190.1, read on the forward strand.
GCTTTAGTATACTGATGACAGTATGTGATCATGTGAAAAACAATTATTTATTTTCTTCATTTTGCAAAAAATTGTGACCAAAAAACTGCAACTTCAAAAATCTCATCATGGCTCTTATTAAATACATCAGACTGTCTACTTTCCAAAAAGGGGTCATTTGGTATTTCTACTGTCCTTTTTATTTTAAGGACCTCAAGAAATGAGAATGAGAAATCAGAATTGGTAAATTTTCAAATGTATATACCATAGTTTTCAGACTCTATAACTTTCTAACTATTAACAAAGACATGTAGCACAATACATTTTGGCCCAAATTTATGAAGAAATTAGATTTTGTTTGGAAATGTTTTAGAACAGAAAGTAGAAAATATTGGGATTTTTGGTTTATATAGCAAAACAATGAAAAGTTGCTATCAAACACCATCAAAAGAAAGCTCTATTTGTTTGAAAATAATGATATAAATTTCACTTTCAATAGCTTTTTATTGAAAAAATGTAATGGTACCAAACATGGCATATTAGAACTTTATGAAATTGTCAAGAAGATAGTAGACAGCTAGAGTGCAGCTGCTGAGAATGTAAAAACATCCAACAATATATATTGCTTAACAGAGGCGGCTCTAGGCTTAGGCAAATTTTACACATGAGGCCCCACTCACACCCATAATGGCAAAAAAATTCAAGCAATAAAAATGGCTGCAGAAAAATGCACGGATCTAGCACACAGTTCATCAGCACCACTTCCAGGGCACCCTCCTCACCCATCAGACATATGCAGCCAATAAAACATCTGAGACCCAGCAAGGTGGCAACCTACCCCTCTAAGAATTTCCCATGCCTTGGGAGGAAGGAGAGTGGGGGAATCCCAACACAGTGCAGAGAGAGAGAGAGAGAGAGGAGGGAGGGAGAGAGACGGGATAGAGAGAGGGGAGAGAGAGAGGGAGAGGGGTGGGAAAGAAGGGAATAGAGGGGGTAGAGAGGGGGGAGAGAGAGGGAGAGAGAGAAGGGGGGAGAAAGGGAGAGAGAGAAGGGAGGAGAGAGGGAGGGGGGAGAGAGAGAGAGATAGGGGAGGAGGGGAGAGAGCGGGGGGAGGGAGAGAGAGGGGGAGAGAGAGGAGAGAGGGAGGGGGGAGAGAGGGAGGGAGAGGGGGGGAGGGAGAGAGAGAGAGGGAGAGAAAAAGTGGGGAGAGAGGGATAGAGTGGGAGAGACTGGGGGTGACAGAGGAGGGAGGTGAGAAAGAGAGGGGGTGAGGGAGAGAGAGAAGGGTTGTGGAAGAGAGGGGTGGTGCGAGAGAGAAAGAGACGTGGGGGAGAAGGGAAGAGAGGGGGGAGAGAGAGAAGGGGGAGAGGGAGAAGGGGGAGAGGGAGAGGGGGGAGAGAGAGGGGGGGAGAGAGAGAGGGAGGGAGGGGGAGAGGGGGAAGAGGGAGAGGGGGAAGAGAGAGAGGGGAGAGAGAGGGAGGGAGTGGTGGTAAGGGGTGAGTGGGGGTGAGAAAGAGACGAGGGGTGGGGGAGAAGGGAAGAGAGGGGGGAGAGAGAGAGGGGGGAGAGCGAGAGGGGGGAGAGAGAGAGGGGGAGAGCGAGAGGGAGGGAGGGGGGAGAGGGGGAAGAGAGAGAAGGGGAGAGAGGGAGGGAGTGGTGGTGAGAGAGACTGGGGGTGACACAGAGGAGGGAGGTGAGAAAGAGAGGGAGTGAGGGAGAGAGAAGGATTGTGGAAGAGAGGGGTGGTGCGAGAGAGAAAGAGATGAGAGGTGGAAGAGAGGGGAAGAGAGCGGGGAGAGAGGGGGAGAGAGGGGGAGAAAGAGAAGGGAGGAAAGAGAGAGATAGGGGAGGAGGGGAGAGCAGGGGAAGGAGAGAGAGAGAGAGAGAGAGAGGGGGGGAGGGGGGAGGGGGGAGAGAGAGGGAGGGAGTGGTGGGAAGGGGTGAGTTGGGGTGAGAGAGACTGGGGGTGACACAGAGGAGGGAGGTGAGAAAGAGAGGGGGTGAGGGAGAGAGAGAAGGGTTGTGGAAGAGAGTGGTGGTGCGCGAGAGAAAGAGAGAGGGAGAGAGGGAAGGGAGGAGAGAGAGGGGAGGGAGAGAGAGAGGGGGGAGAGAGGGGGGGGAGAGAGAGGGGGGGAGAGAGAGAGAGAAGGGTGAGAAAGAGAGAGAGAGAAGGGGGGAAAGAGGGGGAGAGAGGGAGAGAGAGAAAGTGGGGAAAGAGGGAGGGATAGAGAGAGTGAGTGGGGGTGGGAGAGAGTGGGGGTGACACAGAGGGAGGTGAGAAAGAGAGGGGGAGAGGGAGAGAGAGAAGGGTTGTGGAAGAGAGGGGTGGCGCGAGAGAGAAAGAGACGAAGGGTGGGAGAGAAGGGAAAAGAGGGGGGAGAGAGAGAAGGGGGAGAGGGAGAAGGGGGAGAGAGGGAGAGAGAAGGGGGAGAGGGAGAGAGAAGGGGGAGAGAGAGAGAGAGGGAGAGAGAGAAGAGGGAGAGGGAGGAGGGGGAGAGAGAGAGAGGGGAGGTAGAGAGAGGGGGAGGGAGAGAGAGAGAGGGGGGAGGGAGAGAGAGGGAGAGAGAGAGGGGGGGAGAGGGAGGAGGGAGAGGGAGGGGGAGAGAGAGAGGAGGGAGAGGGAGGGAGAGAGAGGAGGGAGAGGGAGGGGAGAGAGAGAGGAGGGAGAGGGAGGGAGAGAGAGGGAGGGAGAGAGGGAGTGAGTGGTTGGAGGGGGTGAGTGGGGGTGAGAGAGACTGGGGGTGACACAGAGGAGGGAGGTGAGAAAGAAAGGGTGTGAGGGAGAGAGAGAAGGGTTGTGGAATAGAGGGGTGATGCGAGAGAGAAAGAGACGAGAGGTAGGAGAGAAGGGAAGAGAGGGGGGAGAGGGGGGAGAGAGAAGGGGGAGAGAGAGGGGGGAGAGAGAGAGGGGGAAGAGAGAGAGGGAGAGGGGGAAGAGGGAGAGGGGGAAGAGAGAGAGGGGGAAGAGAGAGAGGGAGAGGGGGAAGAGAGAGAGGGAGAGGGGGAGAGGGGAGAGAGGGAGGGAGTGGTGGGAAGGGGTGAGAGAGACTGGGGGTGACACAGAGGAGGGAGGTGAGAAAGAGAGGGGGTAAGGGAGAGAGAGAAGGGTTGTGGAAGAGAGGGGTGATGCGAGAGAGAAAGAGACGAGAGGTGGGAGAGAAGGGAAGAGAGGGGGAGAGAGAGTAGAGAGGAAGAGAGAGAGGGAGAGAGGGGGAGAGAGAGAGGGAGAAGGGGGAGAGAGAGGGGGAAGAGAGGGGGAGAGGGAGAGAGAGGAGAGAGTGAGAGAGAGGAGGGAAGAGAGAGAGAGGGAGTGAGTGGTGGGAAGGGGAAAGTGGGGGTGAGAGAGACTGGGGGTGACATAGAGGAGGGAGGTGAGAAAGAGAGGGGTGGTACGAGGGAGAGAGAGAGGGGTGAGAGAAAGGAGGGTGACATAAAGATGGAGGGGGGAGAGAGAGATAGGAGAAGGTGAGAAATAGGGGGGTGAGGGAAAGGGGGGTGAGAGAGATCCCTAGCCCTGCCCCTGTCTGCAGACCCTCCTGTGTTCCATGTCCCAGTCTGTGAGAGCACTGGGCAGAAGCAGGAGAGGAGGGCAAAGAACAGGGAGGAGCTGGAGAGCACTGGGCATGTGGGGGCAGAAAGCACTGAGGAAGGTGGAGAGCATAGGAGGGGTGGGGGCTGGAGAGCGCGGGGGAGCTTGAGAGGAGGGGAGTCAGAAAGAATGTGAGTGGAAAGCAGGGGGAGCTGGAGAGCAGGGGGGTGGATAGCACTGGGGGAGGAGCCAGGGAGCACAATGAGGGGCCAGAGAGCATGGGAGGAAGCCAGGGAGCACAAGGAGGGTCGGAGAGCACAGGGGGTGCAGAAGAAGTTAGATAGGAGGAGCGGTGGACGGCTGCATACAGTGGAATTGAACTTTTTATATTACTCCTGCAGCCGCTGAATGCTCACTTCTCCTCCTCTCCTTCCTGCAGATGATTCAGCGGCTGCAGGAGGAATATAGAAAGATCAATTCCACTATATGCCGCCGCCCACAGTTCATCCTATCCAGGCACACAAGAAGGCTGCACGGGCACTCACCTTCTCTCTGGTCGGCCAGGCGGCATCAGGAAATTGGAGGCTGAGCTCCTTCATCTTCAGTCACGGCGGTTCCCACATGGACATGCCGCCACTCCATGGACATGCCGCCGCCAGGAGCCGGGTGCTGTCATCTGGCCGCTGCCGCCACCTAGAGGCCTCAACTCTCCTGCTGTCCACACCTGCTGCCACTGGACTGGGATGTAACCGCTCCATGCTGGGGCCGCTATTCCTCGGGCAGTACCCGATTTGTCACTCAGCCCCTGAGCCACAGAGCCCCAGTGGGGGTAGACGGAGCCACCGGCGTTGACATCAGTGATTGAGCACAAGCAAATTAGGCGGCTGTGAGGCCCCTGTCAGTGTGGGGCCTTAGGCGGCCGCCTAATTTGCCTAATTAGAGAGCCGCCTCTGTTGCTTAATAATAAAAAAAACTTGTAGCCTGTAAGTTAGAGTGGGTATCGATGAGCCAGGTAATATCTTTACAGGCTGCAAAACAATAAGCAGGTCCAGACGTCACGTCTGAATCAACAACAAAATCTGCAACAAGGAAATAAGAAAGAAGTAAAGAGAAAAGAAGGATGTTCACAGTAGGAGGATGGGAGAGAGAGGTTGGATAAGGGGAATGGGAGTGACCGTTAGGGATGCCCAAAGCCAGCACCCCAATTCTGGACTACTATAATGAGTTATAGCTCTCCATGGACAATGATAGATGAGCATATTGTATCCAAGGGGTCCAGAAAATAATGATATAAACTTCAATTGCATACTGTGTTGCTAGATGACACAATTGCCAGTTAAAGTAGCACAGTGCTGAATAGCAAAAAATGGCCTGGTCATGAAGGGGATAAAAAATGGCCTGGTCATGAAGGGGATAAAAAATGGCCTGGTCATGAGTGATTGAAGTAAGGCTTATTTCACACTTTGAATTCTTCCGTTGGTGACTGATGTGAATTTGCCTCTTTACCTAATAGAAATCACTCCCTGCCTGGCCAAAATGCTAATGAAGGAGCAGTAATGGGGTAACATCTCGCTGGTCCAACTAGGGAACAACACCATACAAGAAGGTGAGTAGACTCTCTCACCTGAATGGCGAAGCCATGTTGCAGTTTTGTCACCCAATATCATTCAATACACTTCCAGTGAGCCCAGGGTGAGACTGGAGGATGCTGTAGAGAAAGCCACAACATTATTAAGTTGAAAGTGTTTGAAATGACCCTAAGCGGTTGATTTACTAAAGTCAAATACACTGTGCACTTTGCAAAGTTCAATTGCTCCAGAGCTTAGTAAATGAGGTAAGGTTTCACTGTACAAAGAATACCCAATCACATGCAAGGGAAATAAAAAAACATTTCTGCTTGCACATGATTGGATGGTGGGAGTCAGCAGAGCTTCCCCTCATTTACTAAGTTCTGGAGCAACTGCTCTTGCAGAGTGAAACTGTACTTTGCAAAGTGCGCAGTCTATTTGCCTTTAGTAAATCAACCCCATAGTGTCATGTGAAGATAGTAAAGATAAAAGATAGTAAAGACAAAAAGAAAAAACAAAGACTCATAGAACAATAAACATATGGTATGTGCATTATGAAGACCCCTTGATCAGATTATTTTTTTAATTTGAACTAATGGTATCTAAACTGGCCACATAGCAGAACAACCCTTCCTATTGTTTTACTACGGTATCTTTATTCCTTTAGCAGTTAGGCACATTATCATAATGTTTCCTGTGAATCCATGGATTACCTAATCAGAGTGTGAGCTAGAATATGGGAATTTCCTAGAATCCTATGTTCTATTACTATAATGGATTCTCTGTCTAGCTGTATAGTGAATAATATAATAATATTAACTCTGAAGCTAGGTGGAGCAAATGATGATGTGAGAAGTTTTGCTCACCAAGACTTACCTAGGTGGATTTTTAAAATGAAAAACATAATTAGCAGGAAATGGGTAAGATGCATATAGTTGCTACATTTTTGAATGTGGAAACTGGTAAATGAAAATAGGGATTTACATTTTTTATTTATTTTTTCTTAATTATTTACTTCCATTATACTGCATTTACTTACTTTTATTAAACCCTTTACAAAATGTGTTTTTTTTTAATTGCAGTGTAAATATTACACTGTTCTGTATTATATGACAAAACACACATTGCTTGCATGAAGGTGAATTAGCACAGACTACTTTGTAATGTTTGGTGGGAACAATGCGTACTGGCTAGTGTGCTGAATGATTACATCAAAAGTGGGAACAAACAGCCACACCTGAAGTGCTTGTGGAATTTCAATGCAGCAGTATCGACCTATGGGACAGTTTCAGATTTAGAAGGGATTAGCTGTTCATAGTATTTTATTTCTGTAGACCATAGAAAGTTGCTGTATTAAAAACATATTCACCTTTAAATGGTCTGACAATGTTATCAGGATGACAGGAACATATGAGAAACCCAAGTCTCCGAATGCCACTAAGAAAAGATATTTATTAAGAATTGTTTTTTGCCTTCTTTATTTTCCAGTGTGACAAGTCTATTTAACTGTGCTGATTTTTTGTTATAATTTACCAGTTTGCCACCTAAAAGGCCTAAATGCTTTTCTTGTGTAGCCAGGTGCTTGGCTAAGAATGAGAGTGAGAGACACACTCAGTGGTGTATTTAGGCTTTGTGCTGCCCTAGGCCTGACTAAACTCATACACCCCCTAATTTAAATATGATCAACCCCTTCCTGTCAAGGCCACAATCCTTCCTGTTTAAGACACACCCTATTATCTGTAAACCACACCTCTTTATATTTAGGCTCCACCTTTTCCTCTTAGAGCTCCACCTCTTCCTCTCTGTACATTAGCACACACAATCATGCACCATTCACTCCACACTTACATCAATCAATCCATCATGAAACTGACACAATGATGTTTTTATTACCTTAGGTAACTTTAATTAAACTAATAGTTTACATGAATATATGACTCAGAGGGTTGGCCGTGTCATTGCCAGCATCCCTTGTAATTTTTAGAACTAGATGTGTACCTCAAAATGGGATTTTAAGGGCAATGCAGAAATTGGCAGTGTTGAATTATAATTAAAAAGAAGTTTATTGATACAAAAACGAATAGGATATACATGAACATACACATTGATCTATAGTTATAAAAACATCAGATATATGGAAACATATGATGCATCCTACTGCTAGTTACAAGTACCACCCCCGATAGGTGTGATGGCGTCCTGATAGCAGATTTCCAACGCGTTTCAACTTATTGTAAGGATAAAGTCTTCCTCAGGGAGGGACTGCATCACATTCTAAAATTTTAAGTAACAGCATGATTATTGGTATATACTTAAATATTTGTTTGTTACCTATATCTACAGAAATCGCATTACAGCAAAAAAAAGTATTATATGCGACTTACATTTGCGACTACAGAAATCGCATTACAACAGAAAAGTATTATATGCGACTTACATTTGCATTTAACTGTGAAAAATCGCTTTCCCAGTGCTGGCAGGGGTCCTAAAAAATATATTATATGCGACTTACATTTGCGACTACAGAAATCGCATTACAACAGAAAAGTATTATATGCGACTTACATTTGCATTTAACTGTGAAAAATCGCTTTCCCAGTGCTGGCAGGGGTCCTAACACATGGTTGTCAATGCTGCTCAAATATCCTCTACGGGATGGCCTGGTGTATTGTGAAGAAACCAGTATTTGGCAGTCGTGATAATTAAACAACTGAAAAACATGAAGGTATAAGGGAAATGCTAAGAATTTGAACATCAAAACGGTCAAAGAATGGAAATAATGGTGATTCGTAGGGGAAATAAGGTTCCCCAGGGCCATCATAGAGTAAAAGAGATCAAATACCTTAAATTGATTGTGTCAGGTGTATTGTTCCAAGTTGCAGGGAGCTCTGGTCCTGGAGTACCTCTCTGTAACAAAGCCAGTTGTGGAATGCTGCCTGTGGCCATCCCTGGCGTCCTAATATATGGGGTGTGGGCGTGGCTAAGTGATGGGCGTAGCCCTATTGTAGGTAGAGTCTCACATTCATTGGTGGTGCAGTGGAGGGGGTGCGACTTCAATTAGCTGCTGTCACTGTTTAGAGGAAGCACCTTTGTACAATGTATTGAGGGGAAGCGTCCACAAGCTTCCCTGTTGTCTAGGTAGCAGACGCTTGGACCTCCTCCTTCCTTTTCTCCTCCCCGTGACGTGAAGCCTATTGCTTACACGTAGCCCATGTAGTATGGGCACGGGGTGTGGCGGGGAGAGAGGTGCGTCTGGTTGCCGGGGCAATGTGCATATGACGTTGGGGTCACATGGCCCCAACGTCAGTTCCTAAAAGAGGGAGGGGCGCCGTGTGACTCCACAGCGCTATTGAGCAGTCTTATCCATGTTAAACCAGGCATGGGGGCATAGTAGCCCCGCTGTCTGACAAAAAAGTATCAGACTATGCACAGCGGTGTGTGGGGTACTGTTCTATGCTGGTGTCGTAGATGTCACCAAGATATACAGTGACAAGTATGACAAAAAGTAGCAGGTCTATACTCCCTCATTAGAGATGGAAAAAAGGAAGAAAAAGTGTATAAAAAAATTGCAAAGAATTGATTGAAATGGGGATGGTACTGATGAAATATGAAATATATATAATATAATATAATATAATATAAGAGAATGTGAAGGGAGATTTTTATTCTTAAATATGCCCAAACCTCTTTATGATGATTGTACTGTCATTGAGCGAATGGCAGAACATCAAAATTAGGGCTTATAACCACCGACACAGTAGGAAATCCCGGGGCATCAAAATAAGATCTGATGCCTTCGGGGTATTCGGGCCATGATATTGCGTCATGGCCCCCCCCTGTGCCGGGTAGGGATAGTGGGCAGAATGGCAACAGTATCATTGGCCCTTTGTTTCAGCACTGAGAGGCGGATTCATATGGCACAGTCGCATGAAAAAAATGCATCTGCAGAAATAACAGTAATTAACATAATACTGTATACAAAATAGTTACACAAAAGAGATTACAGTAATCACAGTAAATAAGTTTAATTAGAAAAACTCTCCTATATAGTTTCTGACTGGGTAGGGTGTAGAGTCTTAGCAGTTTAAGACATATGATCATCAATGGGGAGATAATGGGCCTATGGTGTTATGGAGGGAGCCCTCTGTTTCTCCGCCAGGGGTACTGGAATAGAACTCCAGTTCTAAAAAAGCAGAGGTGCAAGGGAACAAAGAAGGTGAGATAAAAATTATGTTAATCCGTTTTCCCCGAGCTGAAGCCCTCCAAGAAGGGTCTGAAACTTTCGGTTTCATTTAGGCCTGGGGGGGTAGTGGCCCTAAGGTACCTTATCCAGCGCATTTCACGCTGGAGGAGGACCTTGTTCCAGTCTCCCCCCCTGAGTGGCAAATGAATCCTATCAAGAACTGTGAAGTTCACCGAGGGTAGTCGGTAATTATGATATCTGGCAACATGCCTTCCCAAAGGCAGATATAAGTTGCCGATTTGCATACTTTGCATATGTTTGTCGACACGTTTTCTAAATTCCTGTCTTGTTTTGCCCACGTAGAAGGCACCACACTGGCACTGCATGAGGTATACCACACCCTGCGTCTTGCAGTTGGCAAAATGACGCAGGGAAAAACTTTCCCCATTAGGCAGTGCCAGTGTGGTCCTTCTACCGATGACAGGACATTGGGCACAGGAACCACATGGGTATGTACCCCATGTTTTACAGGGGTCCTTTCTTGCCGTGCCCTTGTATTCACTTTGGATGAGTGCATTTCCTATTGAGCCAGGTTTTCTATAGGTGATTTGGGGTTTGGGACCAATTAGTCCTTTCAGGATTGGATCATCTGTAAGGATGGACCAATATTTTGAGATAATTTTATTGATTTTAAAATGCTCATTAGAAAATCTCACAATAATCCTTGTTGTGTCGTCTTCTTTGATTGGTTTTTTTGAGAAGATTAAATCCCTTCTATTGGTTTGCTTAACTCGGTTGAACGCTTTTTTTAAAGAGGATTTGGAGTAGCCTCTGTTCATGAGCCTAATGGTAAGTTTGTCCGCTTCGTGTTGGAAGTCTTCGTTGTTACTGCAGTTTCTTTTAAGGCGGAGAAACTGGCTGTAGGGAATAGATCTTTTCAGAGGTTCCGGGTGAAAGCTGTTTGCATGCAACAAGGTGTTGCCAGCAGTCTCCTTTCTATAAAGTTTACTTGATAGTCCGCCCTCAGAGTTTTTAAAGATGGTAATATCCAGGAAATTTACTTCATGGGTATCCGAGGTCATAGTGAAAAACAGGTTAAAAGCATTGTTGTTCATCAGCTTTAGACAGTCCCTCAATAATTCAGGGGGGCCGTCCCAGATGATGAAGAGATCGTCTATGTACCTCTGCCACATACATATGTGGCGAGTGTACACAGATGCTGCCTCCCCCTGTAGGAACTCCCTCTCCCACTCCCCCAGGTACAGGTTGGCATAGGAGGGTGCGCAGCACGTCCCCATAGCCACTCCCTGCACCTGGAGGTAGTGGGAGCCCTTGAAAAGGAAGGTGTTGTGTCTGAGGATGTAGTCCAGCATAGTTAGAATGAATGCATTGAATTTCCAGTCTGTTGTTGCTCTTTGTTGTAGGACACGTTCAATTGCAGCTATGCCTAAGTGGTGTGGGATGCTATTATACAGCGATTCCACATCCACTGTAACAAGTAGAGCTGAACTGGGAATGGATATTCCATCGAGGATTTGCAATAGATGTATGGTATCCCTTGTATACGATGGAAGTTCCATTACATGGGGTCTCAGGTATTGATCTATTATTTGGCTGATCCCCTCTGTGATGGAACCATTCCCGGAAATGATAGGTCTCCCTGGTGGGTCATTTAGTTTTTTATGCACTTTGGGTAGTGCATAAAAGGTGGGTTGACGTGGATGTCTAGTGCGTATGAAATCCCACGTGTCTTTATCTATTACCCCTTCATTAACAGATTCATCCACCAGGGAGAAGAATTCCTGATTGAATTTATCTACTGTGGAGGGAGAAATCTTTTTATAGCATTTGGTATCATTCAATATGTTAAAACACATTTTTTCGTATTTGGCATTGTCCATAAGGACGATGTTCCCTCCCTTGTCCGATGCTTTGATTGTAATTTCTGTGTTGTTTTTAAGGGAGTTTAATGCCTTTTGTTGTTCCCGATTTAGGTTGCTTTTTTTGTTGTATTTTTCCATCTTGGTGATTTCTTTGGTGATCTGTCCTACAAATAGAGCTATGGCTGGATTCTGATTCAGTGGTGGAAATCTGTGTGATTTCCTTTTGTATTTTTTGGTGGTTTGGACTCTGCTGGGTTCCTCATATTCTTCTTCACTGCTTTCACTGTCAAGATCCCTCTCACAAAAATCCTCTATTGGGCCACTTTCTTGCGGGATGGCCTGGTGTATTGTGAAGAAACCAGTATTTGGCAGTCGTGATAATTAAACAACTGAAAAACATGAAGGTATAAGGGAAATGCTAAGAATTTGAACATCAAAACGGTCAAAGAATGGAAATAATGGTGATTCGTAGGGGAAATAAGGTTCCCCAGGGCCATCATAGAGTAAAAGAGATCAAATACCTTAAATTGATTGTGTCAGGTGTATTGTTCCAAGTGGCAGGGAGCTCTGGTCCTGGAGTACCTCTCTGTAACAAAACCAGTTGTGGAATGCTGCCTGTGGCCATCCCTGGCGTCCTAATATATGGGGTGTGGGCGTGGCTAAGTGATGGGCGTAGCCCTATTGTAGGTAGAGTCTCACATTCATTGGTGGTGCAGTGGAGGGGGTGCGACTTCAATTAGCTGCTGTCACTGTTTAGAGGAAGCACCTTTGTACAATGTATTGAGGGGAAGCGTCCACAAGCTTCCCTGTTGTCTAGGTAGCAGACGCTTGGACCTCCTCCTTCCTTTTCTCCTCCCCGTGACGTGAAGCCTATTGCTTACACGTAGCCCATGTAGTATGGGCACGGGGTGTGGCGGGGAGAGAGGTGCGTCTGGTTACGTTTTCGTATCAATAAACTTCTTTTTAATTATAATTCAACACTGGTACAATATAAAAGAGGTAGTGCAGCGCTAGAAACTAAAACTGTAATAAATGTCCATAAATGAACAATCAATATCAATGATGGTGCAGGGTGCTTCATGCAGATCCAAAGTGCTCTTAAATCCGTGCTCCCCCTCTTGCCAGTCAAACTGGCAAGAGGGGGAGCACGGATTTAAGAGCACTTTGGATCTGCATGAAGCACCCTGCACCATCATTGATATTGATTGTTCATTTATGGACATTTATTACAGTTTTAGTTTCTAGCGCTGCACTACCTCTTTTATATTGTACCACGTGAAAGGATTTGTATATTTGCCTTTAGTGTTCAGCAGCTTTGTTTTGGTTCTGAGGGTTTTTGCGCTGACTGTGTTGCTGATAATTTATAATTCAACACTGCCAATTTCTGCATTGCCCTTAAAATCCCATTTTGAGGTACACATCTAGTTCTAAAAACTTTAATTAAACTAATATACCTATTTTAAACTGAAATAAGTGCAAATTGTTGAATCAGAGAGGATGCCAAAATCAAACTAAAGTGGGTTTCGCCGAACTCTCTGTGTGGCAAAGCTGTCAATAAGCTCATCGTAGACCAAAGATTTTGTGAGTTCTGACTCAATTGCCAACACAGCCAGTGAGTTCAATCTTTTCTCTCCCATTCTGGATTGTAAGTAGTTCTGTACACGTTTCAAAGCTGAGAAAGAATGCTCAGCTGCGCAGTTAGTTGGTGCTGTACATGTACAGTTAGTTGCTGCTGTCCAGTTAGTTGCTGCTGTGCATAAAATCATTCTGAGAGCACACATTTGGATAAATACTTTGCAATCCTCTCTCTCTTATTACACGGGACATAGCTAGAACAGATAAAACTAGACCAGGTTGTGTGTATCTGCGTAGCCTCCCTGGCGTTTTTCCCGAGTGTGGCTCGGGGTTAAAAATCAGGACCATTAGCGGTAACCCCGAGCCACACTTGGGATTACATCGCAGGATCCTGGTGTGGCATTACTTACCTTGTCCCCGGGATCCTGCGATGTCCCCCGCAGTGTCCGGGGGCTGTGTCCTCTGCCCGAAGCCTCTCCGTGCCAGGCTCTGTTCCCTGCGAGCGTCGCGACGCACGGGGGCGGAGCCTGGCGGCAAATTCAAAAAAATGGCAAAATCATAACACATACAGTACTGTAATCTTGCAGATTACAGTACTGTATGAAATGATTTCACATCCCTTTTGTCCCCAGTGCTTTGGCCAAAGCCCTGCATGCAGTTTTATGTGAGATATACTGTTCTTTCTGCCTGGAAACTGGAGATTGTCCATAGCAACCAAAAAGTGTCCCTTTACGTCAAAAATGGCTTTGGACCAGCTAGAAAACAGCGATAGTAAATTAGAACACTTGCAGAATTGAGCGATAGTGAATCGTGGGGAAATTTATTTTATTACTATTTATTTATTTATTTTTTAATTATTTATTTTTATTTATTATATTATAATTTATGTTTTTGTGTTTCAAACTTTATCATACCCGGGATATCTACTAGACTCTTGTTTGGACAGATTTAAGTGTGTTATTGTTAAGAATTACAGACCTACAATATAAAACGCCAAATTTCCATGCAAAATAATGGTACTGCTTTCAGCACCTAAAATCCGAAATAATCATACCGCCAGGGAGGTTAAAAAGGTCACATCCCTGGTATGGATAGAGAAAAAAATCTCCCCTCTGAAAAATTGGGACTTTTTAGGTTCAAGGAATGTGCAAAGGTCAGAAATAGTAGTATTAAATATATTGTATTTATTAGTATCAAAAAACTTTTTAAAAGAAATAAACAGTATAAAGCATACATACAAAAAACATGAAAAATGTGTTCTGTGACCACAAGGCAAAAAAACACTAAATGTGAGTACAAATGTTGTATATAAACCAATCACCAACGCGTGTCAGAGTCCTTAAAGCTCCTTCTTCAGGAAAGGTTTTAACAATCGTAGTACATGTGGTCTATAAAATAAAACATTAGAGCATTCATCATTCACATATGTATGACATGGTCTGGGTGGGACCATGATAAGGGTACTTAAAATGTCTTGATGAAAATTGTCAACACACAGCCAGCAATGGGATAAAAATAGTGGAAGTCTGTAAGGGACGTGCCAGTGCCTTTCAGAGGAATATGCGTGCGCGCATGCGAACGGGGGGTCTGTCCAGAGTGACACAGCAGAATTCTCCCACTGGTGTGCACCGGCGCGCTCCTGTGCGCGTTTGGCGCCAAGGGCCCTTTAAAAGTGTGACAGCTGCACTCATGTGGTGCTGTTCATCTGCAGCTCCATACCTGTGTTTCTGAATCTGCCTGCTGATTGTCATTACTGTTATCGACCCGGCTATGTCTGACTCTTCTACTATCTCCAATCCGACCCGACCTGCCTGACTCTGCTATCTTCTTGTGACCTGTTGCCGAACTCCTGCTTGCCTGACTACTCTGTGATTATCGATTTGCAATATCTGCCTGATCTCCTGCCAAAACGGACTGTCTGACTCTGCCTTTTGCCTGTGCCTTGTATTGCTGCATTCCGGCCTTCTCATCCAGCTCCAGGTGTTGCTGCTTCAATACCTCCTACCTGCCTGCCTGCTGATCCTCTTCTGCCTGCCAGCATCTGCAGCTCAGCCATCCCTGAAGGATCTCTACTCAGCTTCTGTGCCGGCCTCTGCAAGAACCTTCACCAGGCACTCCTACTCACTGTGCTCACGAGAACACTGTTCCCACTCCAGTGGCTCCTGAACCAGCGTTGTAAGAGGGGTCTTCTCTTACCAGTCGGGCTCAACTACCAGGTACCTAAGCATAGTCAATAAAAAGTGGCGAGTATGTGAAGCAAAGGAAAAAGACCGAAAGGCCTCCTCAGCCATTTTTGGATATGGATCTACTGTGGTGATGACCACGCCCACTGGGTTGTACGGGGCTTGCGTGTCGGTGGGAATGGTGTTACCCCGCACACTGTAGTGCTTTTTTTTTTTACTTGTGGTCACAGACCATATTTTTCATGTTTTTTGTATGTATGTTTTATACTGTTAATTTCTTTTAAAACTTTTTTTTATACTAATACAATATATTTAATACTATATTTATTATTATTTAATACTATTATTTCTGACCTTTGCACATTCCTTGAGCCTAAAAAGTTCCAATTTTTCTGAGGGGAGATTTTTTTCTCATAGCTAGAACAGAGGTATGTTCTGCAGAAGAACTTAGGAGATATAAATGAGTGGAGGTACTCATCAAAAAAACACTCCTGTTCCAAGTCTTTGCTGTAGGAAGTACAAAGCTCTGTAGCATGCTGTGATATTGCTCATGGCTCAATTTTTGTGAGGTCCATAATGAATTTAAACTTTCCAATGAAAAAGTCGTATGCAGTTTTTCTTCTCTCAAGTTCAGCAACCAAGTTGTCACAAATTACATTAAAGGTGTTGATCCGGAACATTTCTTGAGCTTCCTCTTCTTGCGTCTTGCTGGAAGTTTCTGAGCTTTTCCTCGCTTACATACCTTTCCTCTTAATCTCTTTCTTAACACTTTAATTTTCTATTACAGTAGCTTCGTAAGTCAGGGACATTTCTCTGGTGTCTCGAACAAACTGGATCAGTGACTCATATAGCTCCACCACAATTCCAACATCAATGGCAATGCTTTGGCTTTTTTTGCTGACTGCACCAAATCTTTCTAGGATAGTACCCCACAAACTACTCATAAGTGGCGTCTCCAGATGTAGCAGTTTATTCAGTATACCTTCTGCTTTCTTGCATGTTCCTGATGACTCTGCTGTATTTTCCTTAATTGTTGTTAAAGCTTGGACAACTTGAGTCCAAGTCCGATTTAAGCTCTGACAGGCACCTTCCCTGGCTGACCACCGCATATTTCTCAACCGTCCCTGATTCGCCGGGACCACCCTGCAAATTGGACCCTGTCCCCGAGTCCCGGTAAATTAGGGCAGAGTCCCAGAATGTCCGCGATGTGTGGGCTGTCATGGTTCCTGCACGCCCACGAGCTACACTTACATGGCAGCCCGAATCTCTTCCCTCTGACACACACAGTGCAGAATGCACTGAACCTGCCCCTCCTCCTCCTCCTCCTCCTCCTCCTCCTCCTCCTCATCCTCCTCCTCCTGCTGTGATGTTTTCCTGTACACAGAGGAGGAGGGGGGAGGAGGCTCACCAAGCTGCCTGAACTTCATCCTCTGTCAGGATATAAGATCGGTGAAGTTAAAATGCAGGTAACCCTTGCACTGTCGGCACATTACTGCATGGGATCATTTTCAACTTCAACTGGACTTTAACAGCATTTTATGTTTTGGGAGAGAGCTGAGGGGTTGGATTTCAGGTTATGTTCTTCAAGTTTGCCAGGTGGTAGAATTGTTGCTGTGTGAAGACTGGCTCTTGCATGTCCCTGATCTCCAGCAATAAATTGTGTTTTATTTCTCATAGCCAACATCCTGGCAATGTTGCCAGAGCTGGAGAAGAGAGCTAGCTCTTGGAGTTTTGGAAAAATAATGTGCACTTCCCTCCAAACATACAATGCAGGGCTTAGTGCCTGGGGCCAGATGTAGCCCATTGTCACTTTTTGTGTACCCATTGATCCCCTGCAGACACTTATCTGTAATATCTCATGTACTATGTCTCCAGTCTATGATTGATGGCTGAAGCATACCCCCAGTCTCCAACAACCCCTGTATTGTGTCTGCAGTCTCTGACAGTCTCGTGTATCATGTCTGCAGTCTCTCACAGCCTCTTGTATCATGTCTGCAGTCTCTGACCATATCCTGTATCATGTCTACAGTCTCTGACCATCTCCTGCATCATGTCTGCAGTCTTTGACCATCTCCTGTTTAATGTGTGCACTCTCTGACCATCTCTTGTATCATGTCTGCAGTTTCTGACCATCTCTTGTATCATGTCTGTAGTCTGACAGTCTCCTGTATCGTGTCTGCAGTCTCTGACCATCTCTTGTATCATAGAAAACAAAGTGTGGCGCTAAAATGTACTTGTTCCTCATTTGGGTCAGCCCCACTGAAATGACAATCAGAGGGTCAAAACTCCCCTATGAGGTATTTAATCAAATAAAATCTTTTCAGATCTTTTTAAAAAAAAGAGATAATAAGTGCTTAAAGTAAACCCCTCTATAGTCTGCCCCATATATTGTACTGTAACAAATCCAGTGTACCTAACTAGAAATCAGTATCAATATCTTAAGAGGGGATATCTATGTGGGGATTAATATGTGTGCTATCTAAAGTAAAAAGGAAGATCCCCAACACGGGGAAGAGAAAAATGTATGATATTTAAATCTCGTGAGTAAAACACAAAATATACTAAACCGTGGTGTCACCAGACGTATAAACAAACATCATGAGAATACATATATTGTATTAATAGGTGAAAAATAAAATTGATGAAAAAATTAAACCAATATGATGACAATAATGAAAATAATGTTCATAAGTAAAATAGATAGAAATCTGATATCAGTCCCAATGATGGACCTATGGAGGTACACCTGGATGCTTGGCTGCTTGAACTCCCTCTGAACTGCCCAGATGGCTCACATACCGAAGTAGGTATAGGAACTGAGGATACAGATATGTATAAAATACTCTTACCAAGAGTGGTGGACTCACCGGCCAGCGGCCTCGGAGTCAAGATAAGCTTGTACTAACACGAACGGCAGTAGATGGAGTGCTGCTTCATCTGTTTAGTAGAGATGCTGGGAAGTGAGAGTCCCCACCAAACGATCCCCTACACTCAGGTATTCCAGTTACCATATAGCTCCTCCGATAAAGAAATCGAAAAGAGAAACTCCACATAGCGTAAATCCGCTTCAAAAACTTTAATAAAAGCTTTGCAATAAAAAGGAGCCTCTGGCTCATGAGCTACATCAGAGACCAGGTCTGGCAAAAGTCTAATGGCCCATAGACAATGACAGAAGCAAGAAGACAAAAAACATTAAAATCAATAAAAAGCGCTTAAGTTTGGTTGTGGCATAGTAGGGTTAGATATGCCTACTATGCCACAACCAAACTTAAGCGCTTTTTATTGATTTTAATGTTTTTTGTCTTCTGGCTTCTGTCATTGTCTATGGGCCATTAGACTTTTGCCAGACCTGGTCTCTGATGTAGCTCATGAGCCAGAGGCTCCTTTTTATTGCAAAGCTTTTATTAAAGTTTTTGAAGCGGATTTACGCTATGTGGAGTTTCTCTTTTTGATTTCTCCATCGGAGGAGCTATATGGTAACTGGAATACCTGAGTGTAGGGGATCGTTTGGTGGGGACTCTCACTTCCCAGCATCTCTACTAAACAGATGAAGCAGCACTCCATCTACTGCCGTTCGGGTTAGTACAAGCTTATCTTGACTCCGAGGCCGCTGGCCGGTGAGTCCACCACTCTTGGTAAGAGTATTTTATACATATCTGTATCCTCAGTTCCTATACCTACTTCGGGCAGTTCAGAAGGAGTTCAAGCAGCCAAGCATCCAGGTGTACCTCCATAGGTCCATCATTGGGACTGATATCAGATTTCTATCTATTTTACTTATGAACATTATTTTCATTATTGTCATCATATTGGTTTAATTTTTTCATCAATTTTATTTTTCACCTATTAATACAATATATGTATTCTCATGATGTTTGTTTATACGTCTGGTGACACCACGGTTTAGTATATTTTGTGTTTTACTCACGAGATTTAAATATCATACATTTTTCTCTTCCCCGTGTTGGGGATCTTCCTTTTTACTTTAGATAGCACATATATTAATCCCCACATAGATATCCCCTCTTAAGATATTGATACTGATTTCTAGTTAGGTACACTGGATTTGTTACAGTACAATATATGGGGCAGACTATAGAGGGGTTTACTTTAAGCACTTATTATCTCTTTTTTTTAAAAAGATCTGAAAAGATTTTATTTGATTAAATACCTCATAGGGGAGTTTTGACCCTCTGATTGTCATTTCAGTGGGGCTGACCCAAATGAGGAACAAGTACATTTTAGCGCCACACTTTGTTTTCTATTCGCGTTTTACAATTTGTCTGATTGTTGTGTTGGCAGCTTTTCACATTTTTCTGGGATTGGCGCAATATTATCAACTTTAATTTTATCTCTTGTATCATGTCTGCAGTCTCTGACCTACTCTTGTATCATGTCTGCAGTTTCTGACCATCTCTTGTATCATGTCTGTAGTCTGACAGTCTCCTGTATCATGTCTGCAGTCTCTGACCATCTCTTGTTTCATGTCTGGAGTCTGACAGTCTCCTGTATCATCTCTGCAGTCTCTGACAGTCACCTTTATCATGTGTGCAGTCTCTGATCATCTCTTGTATCATGTCTGGAGTTTTTATTGATCTGTGATTATGGACTTTGTGGGCACAGCCTGGTTAGGTTATATGAATGAAATACAAACTAATGTTAATGCAGATACAGGACCTGAAATCAATATTAATCAATATATGAGTAAAATGAAAAGATTGCTCAAAAAGAAGTCAAATCTACATTGGCATGTTGATCTTTTACAACAATATGTACGGGAAAATATCAGCCCAATTGGGCTGCAAGTCCACCTGTATCCCTCCTTTCAGAGCTATACCCAGGATTTCAAAAAATCTTGGGAAAAGGTTCTGACACAATGCAGTATGGAGTTAATTAAACTATGTATTATCCAATATCAAGCAGAATTAAATAATCTTGACCAGGACATACTGATGTTACAATCTACTAATGATTTGATCAAAGAGCATACCCAATATGCTAAATGATGGCAAGAGGTTAAGGATTATATCACCAAAATTACCAAAAATATTATTTTCAAAAAGCAAAGCAAAATGTCAAAAGATAGAGTGGCCTTTATGGAGGGTGTTGCATATAGATGGCAGAACCCCCATCAAGGATGAGGCTCAAAGAACACTTCAAGGGCTAAATATGTGGGTAATGATTTTGGGTTTACCGAAGATGACACTGAATCTGACTCATCTGTTTTCATTGTTCCCTTACAGTCATCTAATAGACGAGGAGCATCTGTATCCAACAATAGTAACCCAGGATCACGTAAGAGGGGCCATGGTGGTAGGTATCATACGCCCTATTTCAAAAAACATCCCTCTAGTGGTGATATTAGCTCTAGAAATCACACCCAAACAATAGGAAATTCATCCAATGTTGGTGGTGGGGCTAGTTTACAAACTAATTATATGGGGTCTTTGGCATATCAGGCTGCCTAAATGTACAACCCCAGAATCATAAGACCCCCCAAATATCTGCTACATTACCTAGTTAGATGATGAATCCCCCTATGGTATCCTCATTGAATACCACCCTATCGAATACATCAGTGCCAATATCCTCACCCAATTTATTGCCACCTTCCAATGCTTCAATACCTACTTCTTCATCTTTGTCTAATTCTTTACCATCTTCTCATTCTGTCCCATCCACTCCCATACAGATGTTTACGAAACAAAGCACTTTCGATCCTCATCTGGCACAACATAGTTTGCTATCTTCAAATTTTCAGTTGGTGGGGCCTCGCCTGCCTCCAACTTAGAACTTGACATAGTGAAGAGGCAAATAGAAAAATAAATAAAATTGAACCCTCCATAATGATCAGCATGGTTGCCCTCTCAAATTGAACCCTGTATTTATCTCATCTTTTCTTTTCCTTGTATCAAGGATATACAAACTTTACATCCCTCTGTGGCCAAAAATGATGGGAACTCTTGACATGAAAGAGACGTAGTTGAATATATTCCTTATCACTGATGCCAATCATTGGCTTGGTTCTTTAAACACAAATTTGCTTTCTATGTGCGGCAGCCTGGTAAGACTACCAATATCATTGTATCATTATTATTTTGTTAATTTATGATTATTTGCGATGAGTTTGAGCTGCATGAATTTATTTATCTATACATATATTATTTGCAAATTGCATCAACTACAACAGTATATCTTATTCCTGTTTTCCTAATTATCTACAGTGTACCTTACTTTTTTTATTGCCAAAACTCCTGCGGAAGCTCCGAACTGAGCAAAACATGTAGAGTGGCTTTTTAGTCAAGTGGTACTCTTTTGATTATTTGCCCACCAACTGATGTGGCGTCTTTGATATTTAAACACTTTTTTTAAGTGAAAACTGTTTTGTCATATATCTGTTTTAAATGTAAAAAATAAAAATTATTTTTATGGATAAAGTTATACATGTTTTTCTACTATACTTACCTTAATGTGCAAGCACCTTAAAAGTCCCGGGGGTTTTCTGACCCGTATCCCCCCCCTCCTTTTTTCTTTTTTGACATAGTGAACCTTACCAATTCTTGGATTGTGAATTGGAGGTTTTGTGATTTGGGTTGTGTTTTTGTCCATCTACTAATGTAGACAATTAAGAACTAATAAAGGATATCTATATGTTTGCATGAGGTTTGACATATAGATTTATGTTTGATAAAGACAGTGTCAGAGCCAAACAAGAACGTGAATTCTCAGAGAGCATCAAACACTATCTTATGGAGGACTTTCGAGCCTTCTGTGACTTGATGCTGCTACTAGAAGAAAATAATGAGATTATAGATCCTGCAGCCACTAACACAAAAGAGATATCACAGGAGTCATCTCCACCTACAATGTTATCTCAAGTAGACACTACCTCTACCAATTTTAACAAATTCAAACCCAAATCTCAAAGATTTCCTGACTTGATCCTTAAATCTGGGCATTCCTGGTGGTTATAGTAAGTGACATCAAGCGTATGCAGGTCACCCCGCACCATAGTAACCTTACATCAGCCCAGATACAGGCTATTTCCAAATTGAATAAACATCCTGATCTAATTATTAAGGCATCAGATAAAGGGGGCAATGTGGTTGTAATGACCAAACAGAATTATGAGAACATGTGTTTCAACATACTGTCCAACAAGGGCTGGTACCAAAAAAATCCCCCCCTCGCGTATTCCAGCATTCAAACTGGACTACTTAGCAATCATCAACGATGGCTACCAAAAGGGCCGTATTGATCAGGTTACATATGACTATCTCAACAACAAACATCCTAGAGAGGCAACGTTTTATTCACTGCCTAAGGTGCATAAAAATTCAGTGTCACCCCGAGGCAGACGAA
This sequence comes from Lithobates clamitans, assembly GCA_037952925.1. Lineage (NCBI taxonomy): Eukaryota > Metazoa > Chordata > Amphibia > Anura > Ranidae > Lithobates > Lithobates clamitans. The sequence continues at coordinate 3,606,266 of JBBGZY010001190.1, forward strand.
TCATATTGGGAATCGGCTCACTCACCGAAAATGCTAGCAGACTAATCGATTCAGTATTGATGCCTCATGTTATGAGCCTATCATCCTACACTAGGGATACACTTGATCTTTTCAAAAAGGTCGAAGGAATGGTGGTCCCTCCTGACACTCTGCTCGTGACTCTGGATGTAGAGTCTTTATACTCGAGCATCCCTCACGAGCAGGTGTTGGGATGGTTCGCACCTTCCTTTATGAAGAACCGCATACCCAATGGAAATACAATGAATTTATCTTGACCCTCTTACAATTTGTTCTGACTCATAATTGGTTTGGATTCAAAGATTTCCACTACCTCCAGGTACAGGGTGTTGCCATGGGCACATGTTGTGCACCGGCATACGCCAACCTGTACCTGGGGGGGTGGGAACGGCACATTTTTTCTGATGAAGAATTGTCTATGTATTCCGAGTAATGTGTTGGATGCGTTACATAGATGATGTTTTCTTGATCTGGACAGGCACGCATACCATGTTTATGGCCTTTGTTGAGGCGCTCAATCATAATTCGTTCAGTTAAAGATTCACTTTAAATCTGTTTGCATCTGGAACTACATTTCTAGACTTATTGATTTTCAAAGATGAGGACAATTGTCTGGCTACTAGCCTTTATCGGAAAGAAACTGCAGGAAACACCCAGCTTCATGCAGCTAGCGCACACCCTGCAGCTTTAATCCACAGTATTCCATATGCGCAATATATAAGATTGCACCGGAACTGTACCCATACAGCAGACTTTATATCCGAGGCCAAACAACTCTGTGAACGCCTGTTAGTTAGGGGCTATAGTTTGTCTTTCATGCGCAAAGCCTATATTAAGGCTTTGAAAGGCTTTGAAACAATCAAGAAATACCCTGCTTTATCACAAAAAAGACTCCACTCCTGAGACCAAACCTACTTTGAGATTTCAATCTCCTCAACGGGGAATGTTTCTGCCCTAAATGTAGAGTGGACTGCAATACACAGGGATTGTGTACTTAATATCCTGTGTATGAGGAGTCTTCTATGTCGGGAAGACGGCCCACCGTTTCTGGCAAAGATCATGTTTATTATTCAAAAAATGGCAAAATGCTGACTCCAGTCAGCAGACACCTAGACCTCCATCAAAGATTTGATGTAACTTGCATCGCATTTATTGCACTAGCAGTAATCCCCAAGGATGCACGGAGGAGGTAATTGAGATAAAATGATTTTGCAAAAAGAAACCTTATGGATTGAACGATCGGATGCCATTCATGCTCTGGGTATTAACGAGCCGCAGTCCTATAGGTCCTTCCTGTAGTAATAGACCCCGTTTGGCCATAACTACCAAATGATTTTATACGATCTTTATTAATTCTACTTATTCAATGAGCTCTAATCAGGTTACTGAACCTAGGTCTTATTGCTGTCTCCCTGGTGTGTTCTATACATTCTCCTTCCTACTTTTCTAAATATAAAATTCTCTTTTTCTGTCTTTTTCTTTTTCCCTTCTCCAATTTTTCAGAATTTTAACAGTTTTTTTGGAATTTCGGATTTTTATGCTTTGATTGTACTTTGATAGTTATTCCTTATTTAATTTTATGTAGCACTACCCCCGGAGGAGCCGCTTAATATATGTTTGGTTCTGTACTTGATAATATTCATGCGGAACCCAGCAAAAGAAAGGAAACACAGTAATGATAAACCATGAAGTATATTACATAGGCCCTGGGTTCCATCATATCACCAGCTGTGGTAGTGAATAGAGACTCACACAATATCAATGAACCACTCAGAAATGTTTACTTAAGATAAAGAATAGACATAATAAAATGGCATGAACACACAAGTTATAACTGACAGGAAATATCACTAAATTATACGGAATGTGTACCTTCATTACCTGAAAAGGTATATGTGAACAGGTACACAGGGAGGTGAACATCCAACACTCTCAACGCATGTATTGGATATCTGTCCCCTGAGGCCTCAGCACACAGACCAGCATAAACGAACACATATGCACACAGTAACACAGTGCAACTTTTTAGAATGTCCCAATAAAATGGCTTCCCCTAGGTTGTATAACTGTAATCAACCCTGCATATAGAGCAGCAGAGCTTAGTAAAACAAAAGGATGGTGAATGTTCTTTAGGTTCTGGATATCTTCAGCTAGCCTGATGTTTTAACTGCAGTATTTGTAATCCACAAAGACAAAGGAAATTGCCGCGATCGCCGCCGACATACACAGCCGTGTGGAAATTCAAATACGGCGCCGAGACTGCAGGGACTCGGCGGAGCGGAGCTACACATAGCCGAGAGTCCTCGGGTTTTCTCGGCGCCGCTTACAGTCCCGCCCATAGGGCAGAACTGGGCGGGACTGTAAGCGGCGCCGAGGAAACCCGAGGACTCTCGGCTATGTGTATCAGCGCTCCGCCGAGTCCCTGCAGTCTCGGCGCCATATTTAAATTTACACAGGGCTGTGTATGACGGCAGGGATCGCGGCGATCCCACAAAGCTGCACGGGGGGCAAGGCTGCACGGGGGGGGCAAGGCTGCACGGGGGGGACAAGGCTGCACGGGGGGGCAAGGCTGCACGGGGGGGGCAAGGCTGCACTGGGCCTAGGCTGCATGGGGGCAAAGCTGCACTGGGGACAAGGCTGCACTGGGGCAAGGCTGCATGGGGCAAAGCTGCACTGGGGACAAGGCTGCACTGGGGCAAGGCTGCATGGGGGCAAAGCTGCACTGGGGCAAGGCTGCACTGGAGAAAAGCTGCACTGACATGGCTGCACTGACATTGCTGCACTGACAAGGCTGCACTGACAAGGCTGCACTGACAAGGCTGCACTGGGGCAAAGCTGCACTGACAAGGCTGCAATGGACACTGGGGCAAGGCTGCACTGACACTGACAAGGCTGCAGATGGACACCGATAACGCTGCATTGATGGGCATTTTAATGTAAGTTTTTCTTCCTTAAACTTTACTCCTAAAAGTTTTTTTCCTTAAAATTCCCTCCTTAACTTGGGTGCGTGTTATACGCCGGCGCGTGTTATACGCCGATAAATACGGTATATATTTTTGCTGTTACCACTGTAAAAACCAATACCTTATATACAATACAAAATTTGCATATTATAAAACATTTAATGATTTAATAACTACAAGATTTAACAATGAGAAATTCATTCTGATATGGATAATATAATATGCACTGCGCATTGTACAGTATGTTGTATGGAAGAAATATACTACTAATCTTAGCTAATACGTAAGATATTATCTGGGACTTTGTTTTAGTTAACCGCTTGCCGACAGCATACTGTACATAACCGGTGGCAAGGTTGCTGTACTGTGCAGAATCACTTACCTTTATGTGTTCTGCACTTCTGGGTCTGGGGCGCACATGCACCCTGCCAGCGACCCGCTCCCGCTGTGACTGAACACAGCGGGAACCAATCAGCGGGTCCAGTAGACTTGATGTTCGCCGGGACCCGCCGATCGTTCGGGAGAGAAGCAGAACCATGGTCTGCCTATATAAACAAGGCAGATCGCCATTCTGTTAGTAGGGAAAGTAGTGTATTTCTGCAAAGCAGGAACACAGATCTCTGCCTTCCTGTAGTACAAGCACCTCCCACACAGTGAGCAAGCAAATTTTAGGTACACATTTAACCCTTTGATCGCCCCTGATGTTAACCTCTTCCCTACACAGTGTTGTAGTGACTGGTTAGCACTTTCACCTAGCAGCAAATGGTTCGCTGGTTCGAATCCCAACCACAGCATTATTTGCATGGTGTTTGCATGTTCTCCCTGTGCCTGCGTGGGTTCCCTTTGGGTACTTCGATTTCCTTCCACACCCCAAAGACATGCTGGTAGGTTAGTTGGCTCCTGTCTAAATTGTCCCTAGTATGTGTATGTATGAATGTGAGTTAAGTAAGCTCCTTGAGGACAGGGACTGATGTGATACAATGTAGGGCTCAAAATTTCAAGACCTGAGCCACTAGCCAGGCCTTAAGAGTTACCCTCCACCACTTGGCCCATCTCTAAACACGCCCTTGTAAAGTAATTCATGAAATTACACTGTTAAATGTTTTATGCAGAATTAAGTTCCAAAAATAAATATTAACAACAACTTTAACAATATCAACATAAAGCATATCAGTGCCCATCAGTGCAGCCTCATCAGTGCCGCCTATCACTGCAGCCTCATCAGTGCCCATCAGTGCAGCCTCATCAATGCCCATCAGTGCAGCCTTATCAGTGGCTATCAGTGCAGCCTCATCAGGGACCAACAGTGCAGCCTATCAGTGCCCATCAGTGCAGCTTATCAGTGTTGACTTATTAGTACAGCCCTATCAGTGCAGCTTAAGAGTGCCACCTCATCTGTGCCCAACAGTGCAGTCTTAACAGTGCAGCCTATCACTGCCTATCAGTGCCCATCAGTGCAGCATATCAGTGCAGCCCTATCAGTGCAGCTTAAGAGTGCCGCCTCATCAGTGCATCCCCCCTGAAAGGTGCCAAATGTGAAACCGGAGGGGGGGAGGGTTCCGAAAAGCGGAAGTTCCATTTTTGTATGGAACTCCGCTTTAAGAGTGCTGCCTCATCTGTACCCAACAGTGCAGCCTCATCAGTGCCCATCAGTACAGCCTATCAGTGCCCATCAGTACAGTCCCATTAGTGCAACCTTATCAGTGCAGCCTATCGGTGCCCATCAGTACAGTCCCATTAGTGCAGCCTCATTAGTGCTGCCTTTACCAGTGCCGTCTATCAGTGCTCATCAGTGCAGCCTATCAGTGCAGCCCACCAGTGCTCATAATTATTAATAATAGACACGATTTATATAGCGCCAACAGTTTACACAGCGTTTACAATGTAGAGGGGACAGCACAATTACAGTACAGTTCAATACAGAAGGGACAGGAGGGCCCTGCTCGTAGAGCTTACATTCTACAGGGAAGGGGCGATGGTACAAAAGGTAATAGATGCAGGGAATGATTTGATGGGGGTGGCTCGGGTGCTTATCAGTGCAGCCTATCAGTGATCATCAGTGCAGCCTACCATTGCTCATCAGTGCAGCCTACCAGTGCTCATCAGTGCAGCCTACCAGTGCTCATCAGTGCAGCCTACCAGTGCTCATCAGTGTCACCTATTAGTGCTCATCAGTGCAGCATATCATTGCTCATCAATGCAGCCTACCAGTGTTTATCAGTGCAGTCTATCAGTGACGCCTTATCAGTGCAGCTTAAAGTGGAGTTCCACCCAAAAGTGGAACTTCCACTCATTAGATTCCTCCCCCCCTCCGGTGACACAGTTGGCACCTTTCAGGGGGAATGGGGTACAGATACCTGTATATTACAGGTATCTGTACCCACTTCCGGCATAGATACCCGCAGAATCTGCGGGTATTTACGCCACTTCCTGCTCCCTCCCCGCTGCCTGCTGGGAAACACATGGGTCCCAGAGGCAGTAGGGACCATCCGGATTGAGCTGCGCGACTCGCGCATGCGCAGTAGGGAACCGGGAAGTGAAGCCGTACGGCTTCACTTCCTAATTCCCTTACCGAAGATGGAGGCGGCAGCACCCGAGGACGGAGAGACGCTTCGGCCTCGGGTGCCGACATCGCGGGCGCCCTGGACAGGTAAGTGTCCATGTTTTAAAAGTCAGCAGCTGCAGTATTTGTAGCTGCTGACTTTTAAATTTTTTTTTTTCGGTGGCGCTCCGCTTTAAGAGTGCCGACTCATCAGTAGGAATCAGTCAAAATATTACAGCTCACTAGTATATTATATCAATTATGTTTTGATTATAGCATGGAGCACTTTGCAGTACATGCATTTTCACTGAATGTGGACTGTTTAATGGGTTTGCATTGATTTCAGCATAGAGCACTTTGCACATGCTGAAGTCAATGCAAACTCATTAAACAGTCCACATTCAGTAAAAGTTCATGTACTGCAAAGTGCTCCATGCATGCTGGAATTAATGCAAACTTATTAAACAGTCCACATTCACTGAAAGTTCATATACTACAAAGTTTGCAGTACATGAACTTTTACTGAATGTGGACTGTTCAATGAGTTTGTAGCACGCATGGAGCACTTTATTGCAATATGATCTGAAAACATGCATTTAATCCATGTTGAACACTTTATATGGACATGATGACTATAGTATATGAATAATCATAATTAACTGTACTTGCTTTCCTGGCTACCACCTGAGGGGGTTCCCATCATCCTCCTCTCTCTCTCGTCCTCCTATAGTCACATAAAGACTCCGCCCCGGGCCAGGGAGAAGATGCATTGGAAGGATGTCGCACAGAGGAGGGTAGGCAGAGAATTAGGCTCCGCCTCTGCCACATAAATTACATGCACCCAGTCTGGCCAGTCACCAGCTGTTTTTTGGGGGCCGCAGTCGCTCCCTCCCCCTGGCCAAGTACACTCCATATACTGCTAATAATATTAGCAAATGTCGCGCTACAGAAAGCCGGCCCCCGCGCCGGGGGCTATATCTGTGCAAGAGGCGACCACGGGAGCCGGGACTTGGGAGGATGGGTCTGGTTAATTATTTTTAGTGTGGGGGCGGCTTTTTGCGCCCCCTCCCCCCCGCAAAGTGCCACCCTAGGCCTAGACCAAGACACAGCACTAGACCCACTAAAGCTAGAGAGTGCAAAATCTGGTGCAGCTCTGCATAGAAACTTTCAGGTTTTATTGCCAAAACTTAACTGAACAAGCTGAAGTTAGAAACTGATTGTCTACCATGCATAGCTGTACCAGATTCTGAGTGCACCAGTTTTAGTAAATCTCCCCCACTGTGCTGCAGCTGCTGTCTATGCTCTCATTAACTGTCCATGCTGGACCTAGCAACATTGCCTGCCTCCAGGCCAGGCAGTAGGGGAGCTGACAAGCCTAAATAATTCAAGAGACCTCTATGCTGGCAGCAATAGAATATGGGAATTGACGTTCAGGAAGGGAGCCAGGCTATGGAATCTTATGATCCATTAGACTACACTTACCAGAGTGAGACAGCGATGGTGGAGAAAAGAGCTGTATTTCTCAGGCTGCAGATTGAATAGCTTCCTCTTGCCCTGAGGAAGATCAGAGAGTGCACATCCCTGTCCAGTGTGCACCATCACTGTTGCATATCAGTGGCCTGAGCGAGAACAGGAGTTCTGAGTTCAGGGGTGCCGACAGACACCTGGGTGCAGAGCAGAGAGTGGACTAATCACTGTGTGTGACCAGATGGTGAGCTGCAATTTCACTGGGACTGGTGAACTGCTGCTGTGGGGTTTTACTATCTGATGCTAGAGAGACTGAACCATTTAGGAATTGACCATACAGACATCTGATTTCCTTATTGCTTTCGGCAGGCTTGACTGGGACTAGTCACGTGGTCACCAATGGTACAACTGGGCTCCAATGCTAGTCAGCTGGAGAGTTAGGACTGAAGGGTACCCCTTTACAGTTGCTACACAGACACCTTTGCTAATTGCTTAGTTTAAGATGTACCTCTCAGGGGACATGGCATCATATCCTAGCCATTCTATAAGAGTGCACTGCAACCAGTTACAGTTCTTTTGGCAATTTTTCTCTTGTGGGTCATAGGAGTGTACTTAGTTCTGCACTCCTGTGACCCAACTTCAGCCGACAGCGGTCACAGACCCAGTCCAGGTTCTGCAGGGGTCCTGATAATAATGTTGGGATCCACCCAGATGCCTGACCAGCAGCTGGCACAGCCTCTCAACTGAGAGCAAGAGCCTGAGCCAGCCATTCCCACCCACTCCACAGCCTGGCACTCTAGTAAGCGCTGGAGAGGCAGAACAGAGACTGACAGTCACTGGCTCTCTGCTCACTGAAGACTGAGAACTAAGCAATCAATGGTCTTTGATCACTCAGTTCTTGGTGTACAGACAGCTGCAACAACATGTAATTATGAATGTTTATTTTTTGAGAATCCCGCAAATCTCTTTTAATTCCAGCCTAGTAGCACAGAACTTTAGTCTAAGTTATTTTAGCATACTGATTACAAGACTGTGTCTGTATCTACCTACTGTATGCTCATTTATGCTCATACCATCATTTACTCTAATCTGAACAATACATTGAATCCATTTACCACTAAATGGTCTTATGCCTTTTTCATATTACTAATTCACAGCCAAGGTAAAAGGTACCTCTGCTTGTGTACTTATAAGTGTTTACATTAACTTTCATTCAACCAGGTGGTAAGAGGGATTGAGGCTGTTCTTGGAGTCGAGGCACAGAGCAGAGAACCCAAATTACAAAGCGGCTCCTGGAGGGTAGCATTGCAATTTATATGTAGGAACAGTTGAGAAAAGTTAGAACTTCTATCAGGTTTTTAATGCTGCTTAAAGGACCATTAGAGAAATTGTTGTAAATAAGAGAAGTATGAAAGTAATTTCTGGCTTCCTCGTCTACCTCAGCTCATGGCCTACATGTTATGTCACCGTCATGTGACTTCTTCCGAGCCCTGAAGAAGTCACTAGATTGTGACGTATGGTGTAGAACATGAGGGGAGGGGGATGAGGAAGCCGAATGTGATGCGGAAGTAAAGTTTTATACTTGTGTATGTTCCTTACAGTTTACAAGTTTTTAAAGTGTAAGTGTGGTTTTAATTTTAATAAATCATTTGCACAATAATACTACACTTTGGGAAGTCTCTGTACTTTTCCGAACTATGGGCGAGACAAATGCAGAAGCATGCATGTAGGTGTAGTTTTAGTGCGTTAATGAATCCCACCCCCCATACAGAACAGAATACTGGGAGAAATACTTAGAGGGTCTCTAATGAACAGAGGAAACAGAAGGATCAACATACTTGGAGGATAATTTGTACAGTTGCAATAAAAAGTATGTGAACCCTTTTGGAATGATATGGATTACTGCACAAATTGGTCATAAAATGTGATCTGATCTTCATCTAAGTCACAATAGACAATCACAGTCTGCTTAAACTAATACCACACAAAGAATTAAATGTTACCATGTTTTTATTGAACACACCATGTAAACATTAACAGGGCAGGTGGAAAAAGTATGTGAACCCTTGGATTTAATAACTGGTTGAACCGCCTTTGGCAGCAATAACTTCAACCAAACGTGTCCTGTAGTTGCAGATCGGATGTGCACAATGGTCAGGAGCAATTCTTGACCATTCCTTTTCACAGAACTGTTTTAGTTCAGCAATATTCTTGGGATGTCTGGTGTGAATTGCTTTCTTGAAGTCATGCCACAGCATCTCAATATGGGTTGAGGTCAGGACTCTGACTGAGCCACTCCAGAAGGCGTATTTTCTTCTGTTTAAGCCATTCTGTTGTTGATTTACTTCTATGCTTTGGGTCGTTGTCCTGTTGCAACACCCATCTTCTGTTGAGCTTCAGCTGATGGACAGATGGCCTTAAGTTCTCCTGCAAAATGTCTTGATAAACTTGGGAATTCATTTTTCCTTCGATGATAGCAATCCGTCCAGGCCCTGACGCAGCAAAGCAGCCCCAAACCATGATGCCCCCACCACCATACTTCACAGTTGGGATGAGGTTTTGATGTTGGTGTGCTGTGCCTCTTTTTCTCCATACATAGTGTTGTGTGCTTCTTCCAAACAACTCAACTTAGGTTTCATCTGTCCACAGAATATTTTGCCAGTACTGCTGTGGAACATCCAGGTGCTCTTGTGCAAACTGTAAACGTGCAGCAATGTTTTCTTTGGACAGCAGTGGCTTCCTCTGTGGTATCCTTCCATGAAATCCATACTTATTTATTGTTTTACATATCGTAGATTCGCTAACAGGGATGTTAGCATATGCCAGAGACTTTTATGAGTCTTTAGCTGACACTCTAGGATTCTTCTTCACCTCATTGAGCAGTCTGTGCTCTTGCAGTCATCTTTACAGGACGCCCACTCCTAGGGAGAGTAGCAGCAGTGCTGAACTTTCTCTATTTATAGACAATTTTTCTTACCGTGGACTGATGAAAAGCAAGGCTTTTGGAGATACTTTTATAACCCTTTCCAGCTTTATGCAAGTCAACAATTCTTATTCGTAGGTCTTCTGAGAGCTCTTTTGTGCGAGGCATCATTCACATCAGGCAATGCTTCTTGTGAAAAGCAAACCCAGAACTGGTGTGTTTTTTTTATAGGGCAGCTGTAACCAACACCTCCAATCTCATCTCATTGATTGGACTCCAGTTGGCTGACAACTCACTCCAATTAGCTCTTGGAGATCTCATTAGTCTAGGGGTTCACATACTTTTTCCACCGGCACTGTGAATGTTTACATGGTGTGTTCAATAAAAACATGGTAACATTTAATTCTTTGTGTGTTATTAGTTTAAGCAGACTGTGATTGTCTAATGTTGTGACTTAGATGAAGATCAGATCACATTTTATGACCAATTTGTGAAGAAATCCATATCATTCCAAAAGGGTTCACATACTTTTTATTGCAACTGTATATGCTTTGATACAAGTAAATTGAAGGTGAGAGTTTTGTGAGCACAGTGGTGATACAAAATTTGTACGCGGCACAGAAGCAATATTCGCACAGAGGTGACAGGAAGAAAAAAGACAAGAGACTTTTATTTATATTATTATAAACTATTCATTACGGAGTATTAAGTATCTATAATTATAATTTATGTTGAGCAACATCACTAAGTAAAACATATTGAGTTGAAATATCTGGTTTAATGTTTATGCACATCACTAGATTTTTTTATAGCATTGTTTTGTTTGTGCATTGTGTTATCATTGTATATACTGTATAGTAGCAGTGCAGCATCATTTTTTGAATTTATGCATTATATAGTTGTGGGAACACTATTAGGTGTTTGCAGCAGCTATTCATTTTGTTTTGGTAATTTATACACATTTACACATCATTAGTGGTAGCGCTGGAGTACACTTTATTTATTTGTAAATAATAATATAAGTACCCGCTTCTATAGCCTTCTCGGTTTTCTAGTATCACTTTACCTTTTTTATTTAGGGAGGACTCTGTCTCCTTCTTGCTAATAAATCTTGGAAGAACAGTATGCCCAATATAGTATTAGATACAACTAATCACGTATTTTAGTACTGTTTGTTTTTGCCTCTGGGATTGGTTGGTTTGGATGTCAATCCCAAAGATGGGTCATTTATTTTGGCAACAGGGTTAGGTTTTAGTGGGTTACATTTTAGAGCTGGAGTTAGTTGTTAAGGATTAATTTTGACGGTTAGGTTAAGAATTAAGGTTTAATGAAGAATTAGGTGTTAAAAGTTATGTTTTGAGTATAATTATGGGTTCAATAAAGTTAAAGAATATTTTATCCCAACATTTCATATTCCTGATATGTGCCTGTTGTACCATGTACTTGTGTTTAAAAATACCTTGTTCTTTTTGTATTTCTTCCTTTGTGTGAGACACCTTGTGTTCCTGCCAATCCCCCTGCTTTCCTATTTCACACTGACCACACTAATGCACATCTATCTCAGTGTGGTCAGTTTTCTAGCTGTGCTGGGAAAACAGTCTGCCTGTCCTCCAATGATCAGACTTGTGCTGACATTCACTTGGAAGATCAGTATACTGCTGTTTATCCACCCTCTCTATGGCCCCTTGTGCAGCAGAGAAAAGAGATTATGTGATCACTTATATTTTTTTTAAAAAAAGAAAAAAGGTATTAATATTTTTTTGCATGTATATACAGTATGTACATAATAGTTTAAAGAGTAGCCACGACACTCTATATTTGAAGTAAATGTCTAGGTGCTCACCAACAAAGAAATCCATATAAATCCAAAACTAGTTTAGGAGCACTCACAGGTCTTGCAGAGGAGGAAGGTCAAAAGCAGCAGTGATTTTATTGTCAATGTTTCGATGTAACTTAGTCCACTCATCTTGAGAAAGATGGACTGAGTTTCATTGAAACGTTGACAATAAAAATATTCCTGTTTTTGATATTCCTCCTCTGTAAAACCCGTCAGTGCCTCTAAACCAGTTTTGGATATATACTGTATATACAGGTGCATCTCATAAAATTAGAATATCAAAGGTAATTTATTTCAGTTATTCAATTCAAAAAGTGAAAATCATATATTTTATATAGATCGTTACACAGAGAGTGATATATTTCAAGCATTTCTTTCTTTTAATTTTGATGATTATGGCTTACAGCTAGTGAAAACCCCAAATTCTGTATCTCAGAAAATTAGAACATTACATAAGACCAATAAAAAAAACATTTAATACAGAAGTGTTGGCTTACTGAAAAGTATGTCCATGTACACTATAGTATGCACTCAGTACTTGGTCGGGGCTCCTTTTGCATGAATTACCACATCAATGTGGCGTGGCATGAAGGCGATCAGCCTGTGACACTACTGTTGTGGTATGGAAGACCAGGTTGCTTTGATGGCCTTCGGCTCGTCTGCATTGTTGGGGCTGGTGTCTCTTAGCTTTCTCTTAACAATACCCCACAGATTCTATGGGGTTTAGGTTTGGAAATTTTGCTGGCCTATCAAGCACAGTGATACCATGATCATTAAACCAGGTATTGGTACTTTTGGCAGTGTGGGCATTTGCCAAGTCCTGCTGGAAAAATAAATCAGCATCTCCATAAAGCTGGTCAGCAGAGGGAAGCATGAAGTGCTCTAGAATTTCCTTGTAGAGGGCTGCCCTGACTTTGGACTTGATAAAACACAGTGGACCAACACCAGCAGATGACATGGCTCCCTAAATCATCACAGACTGTGGAAAATGTTGCATTTCATTTGGAAATCAAGGTCCCTAAGTCTGGAGGAAGAGTGGAGAGGCATAGAATACAAGTTGCATGAGGTCCAGTGTGAAGTTTGCACAGTTAGTGGTGATTTGGTTAGCCATATCATCTGCTGGTTAGCTGTATCAAAGCAACCTGGGCTTCCACAACACCTCAGCAGTGCCACAGGCTGATCGTCTCCATGACATGCTGCATTGATGTAGTAATTCATGCAAAAGGAGCCCTGACCAAGTATTGAGTGCATATTATACTGTACATGGACATACCTTTCAGTGAGCCAACATTTCTGTATTAAAAATCCTTTTTTTTTTTTTTTTATTGGTCTTATGTAATATTCTAGTTTTCTGAGATATTGAATTTTGGGTTTTCACTAGCTGTAAGCCATAGTCATCAAAATTAAAAGAAAGAAATGCTTGAAATATATCACTCTGTGTATAACACATCTAAATAAAATATATGAATTTCACTTTTTGAATTGAATTACTGAAATAAATACGACTTTTGATGATATTCTAATTTTATGAGATGCACCTGTATATACACACACAAATGTTTTACCTTACATTTCTATTTTAAATGGAATGGGTTGTTTTACAATGTATTTGTTTACATATACTTTAAGTCTTAATTTCAGAGCTGGACTAAGAGCCCTTTCACACTGGGGCTGTTTGCAGGCGCTATTGCGCTAATAATAGCGCCTGCAAACCGACCCGAAAGTGCCGCTGCTTGTATTCCAGTGTGAAAGCCCCGAGGGCTTGCACACTGGAGCGATGCGCTGGCAGGACGGTAAAAAAAGTCCTGCCAGCAGAATCTTCGGAGCGGTGAAGGAGCGGTGTGTATACCGCTCCTTTACCGCTCCTGCCCATTGAAATCAATGGGACGGCGCGTCTATACCGCCGGCAAAGCGCCTCTGCAGAGGCGCTTTGCGGTGGTATTTAACCCTTTCTCGGCCGCTAGCGGGGGTAAAACCGCCCGCTAGCGGCCGCATACCGACAGTAAAACGCTGCTAACAATAGCGGCGTTTTAACGCCGACGCCCCCCCAGTGTGAAAGGGCTCTAAGCTTTAGCATTTAGGGAACAGAGTAAAATGTGATCAGCTTGAGGTGTGGAAGTATAAGGGAATATTTTTGGGTTTGTTTATTAAAAGATGTAGAATATGTTCTGATTCTGCAGCTTGGTGATTTAAGCTAAATGAAAATTTACTTTGCAAAGAGAGAATTCACTTAACTTAGTGAATAAAGTGAAGCTGGGCTGACTAATGCCCCGTACACACGGTCGGACATTGATTGGACATTCCGACAACAATATCCTAGGATTTTTTCCGATGGATGTTGGCTCAACCTTGTCTTGCATACATACGGTCACACAAAGTTGTCGGAAAATCCGATCGTTCTGAACACGGCGATGTAAAACACGTATGTCGGGACTCTAAACGGGGCAGTAGCCAATAGCTTTCATCTCTTTATTTATTCTGAGCATGCGTGACATTTTGTGCGTCGGATTTGTGTACACACGATCGGAAATTCCGACAACGGATTTTAGTTGTCGGAAAATATTATAGCCTGCTCTCAAATTTTGTGTGTCGAAAATCCGATGGAAAATGTGTGATGGAGCCTACACATGGTCGGAATTTCCGACAACAAGGTCCTATCACACATTTTCCGTCGGAAAATCCGACCGTGTGTACGGGGCATTACTGTGGCAAATAATCAATTTGTTTTTCTTCCTATCAAATGTTTACTTTTTATATGATGAAAAAAGGTGGTGTTCCACTTTCTACTTCTTTTTTCAGAAGCTCAAATTAAGGCCCATGGCTATTTTTTGATACTTACCTTTGAGTGATGGCAATAATATGATAGAATACTACATTTGTGTGTGTGCGTCTTTTTTAAACTTTAACATTTCACGACTGTTTTATTAGTCTGTCAGTTTTGGGAAGCAGATAGTTAAAATTATATAACTAATTAACCAAGCTTCATCTACTCGTCCTACTGATTCTACCAGGCTAATTAACTTTTGGTCTAAAATTACATATTTTCAGTAATGTTACACTTGTCAACACGAAGAGAACATAATTAATTTTGCCAAACCTTTAGCCTGAAAAGTAGTACTAATCTATAAAGAGTGAATACCCATAATGCTGAACTTATCTCAGGGAGACAATGACTGGCATCTGTAAAACTCCACCTAGAGTAATAGACTATTATTGGTCATGTGCTGGATTTTCATTACTGGTACCCAGTGGCATAACTAGAACCTTTAGGGCCCCGGTGCAAGAATCCATGAAGGGCCCCCTTGACCCCCGGCTGGGGCCCTTCACTCCGAAACCGGTGGCGGGACACCAAGGCCTGATCACAAGCGCGACGTTTGTGACCCTGGTAGTTCTGCCACTGGCGTCTGTATTTTTTTTTTCTACCATTTATTTATTTTTTTACAATATTTTTTGTTTTAAAAATTTTTACAATTTTTTAGGAGCCCCTTTGGGGGGCTTTTGTGAGATATCGGGGTCTAAACAGACCTCTGATGTTTCACCTTTGAGACAGGGAAAGGAGATTGAGAACACAGCCTTCAATCTCCATCTCTACAGCCTCAGCTGCAGCAATGAATGAACAGGAATAACTTTGTACAGAGCGTCCTCTTCATTCACAAACTGAAGCAAAGTAAGTACAGTTTACTATGTTCCAGTTACAAATGGACGGAGTCAGTGTTCGGTATGGATCACTGACTCTCCATTCAGAAAAGGCTTCATCCTGACAGGTGCCCTGCAGCAGCCAGCAGAAGAGGGGAGGGGGGAACCCTGCAGAGCTGTGGGGACAAGGGAAGGGGCTAGGAAAGCATGGGGGGCAGGAAAAAGTGCAGGGGGCCTGAAGCTCACACAGGGGACAACAGAAAGAAGCTGCATAGGAGGAGCGGAGGGGGTGGCTGCATATAGATAAACTGATCTTTCCCCCCACTTCTCCTCTCCCTCCCACAGGCTTTCAGCGGCTGCAGGAGGAAAATGGAGAGATCGGTTTCTCTGTATCAGTGTTTCTCAAGATTTTTCCAGTCACAGAGCAACATATTGTCTCTTCACTGTCTGTCAAATGCCTCTGAAAAGTGATCTGGGCCTGCATCGCTTTTCAGAGGAATGGTATTTTCTTGTTGGTATTATGAACCCATCCTAAAAAAATCAGTTGTGATCGTACAGAAAAAGGGGGTCAGGATTAAAAGTAATGTGCATACATACACACATGTAAACACATATACATACACACACACACACACATAAACGCGCACCTACACACTCACATATAAACACACACACACATGAACACACACAGACACACATATGAACACACACACAGACACACACACATATGAACACACACACATGTAAAAACACACATACACATGCATACAAACATATATATAGATAGCCTTTTTAAAAATTGGCAGCAGCAGCATTGTACCTTCACTCTCCATGCTGGGTACTGTGCTGTAGGGGGAGGCAGAGAGCAAAGCACACACTGTGCAAGATACCTCTCCCTTGCTTTCACTTTCAGTGTAAACACCATGGGATCGAGCTCCTGCTCTGCCGATTTACACACTGGCCAAGGATCGGGGAGCTTAGTCCCGTATGCGGCCACCACTCTAACAATTCAGGCATGGGGGCCAAATGGGTCCCCTGCAGCATGGGGCCCAGTCGCAAAGGCGACTTCTGTGACCCCTGTACGTCCACCCCTGCTGGTACCTGAATTAGTAATAGGCTGGTGACTGAGGACCGAGATTCAAACCATCTATGGACAGGCTGACTGTACCCAAGTTGATCCATCATTTGACTTAGGTACAACCAGCATCTAGGATTTTTACATGTGATTATTGCCAGCAGTTATAGCCGCCTGCAATAATCACTGTGTTTTCCCGGCATGGATGACTTCCCCTGGAACACAATAACTCCAGGGGAGGGATTCCCCATCAACAAAGCCAGTGAATTGAGTGATTTTCTTTCCTGCAACCCATGGTTGCAGAAAAGGTAATCGCATCATCTATGCCCTGCCTAACTTATTAACAAATCTAAAGATTTGATAATTACAAAGTCAGAACTTGTAGAATTCCATAGAGAAGGGTCTGAAGCATCTGCATTTTACTGCATGCTAGTTAATGCTAAATCAGTACAATTTATTTAAAATTAAGCACATATAAAAGTGAATACATGTTTATAAAACGAAACTTTGCATTACTGTACCATTTAATAATGTTTAATCATTTGTTCATTTAATCTCAATAAAATTAATAATCAGAAATATAATTGAAATTACAGATATTTTTCTTTGTTCCATAAAACATTATTGTAATTAAAAAAAATATTTTTTTTGTTTTACAGCATTTCTACACTCGTATTGTAATGCCTAAAGATTTCCTAGGTGTCATGATAGAGATTATTAATTGAGAAAGATCAAATTGTAATAGGTTTTAGTAACCACAAAAAGTTTCAACAGAAATAAATTAGATTTCTTTCGTTTGAAATCAGAGCAGCAGAGTATGACCCCCTCCAGGTCTTCACTGCGATCCAGGCTGGTAGGGAAATTTCCCTCACTGTCAGATAATAGCCTGTGGTCTTGATTGAAACGTTCAGCTGCTTTTTTGTCATGTCTGTTTCCATGTATATGGGCAATCAAGCCCTACCTTATTCTATCCAAACAGTGTAAATTCCCTCTTAGACAGTTGTCACTGAAATTAGTGTACTTATTGATAGAATTTCCAGGACAAATAGTAAATCTCCTCATAGGGACATAGGCAGCAAAAATCCGCTTTAAACATTTTACTGCTCTATACAAAACAAGCAAATTACTTTGGCTTTAGTCACTGGACCAAACAAACATGAACAAATTAAGAGTTATCACCTTGCTCCCAATCACCTCTAAACTTTTAGAACACTTAGTCTACAACCGTCTAAGCTCAAACCTCACTGAAACAGCCTTCTTGACCCTTGCAGCCTGACTTTTACTCACAACACTCCACAGAAACTGCCCTACTAAAACTCACAAATAATTTTCTAACTGCTAAAACCGATTGCCACTAGTCCATACACTTAATACTAGACCTCCTTGCGGTCTTTGATAATGTTGACCAGCCGCTCCTTCTCAATAGACTCCATTCCCTTAGCCTCCAACATTATGCTCTTTCCTGGTTCTCCTATCTATAACAGAGTTGTTACCTATAACCCTGTCTCCTCTTCTGCACTTCTTCTTTCTGTAGGAATTTTCCAAGGCTCTGTTCTTAGACCCCTTCCCTTCTCTATCTAAACCTCTTCTCTTGATCCCACAGCTTCCAATTGGCTACGATCTCTATACTGATGACACCCAAATTTATCACTCCACTCCTCACCTCACTCCCCTCAGTCTCCTCTCCCATCACCAACTTGCTAACTGATATATCAACATGCATGTCACACCACTTCATCAAAATAAATCTTTATAAAACCGAGATGGTAATATCCCCCCCTCTCCACTCATGCCCTCCTCTGACTTATCCATCAAGCTCAACAATACAACTATAAATTCCTCCCCTCATACCAGGGTACTAAGTGTAATCCTAGACTCTGTCCTGTCAAGACTTCACCTCCATAACATCTCTAAAATATGCCCCTTTTTAACTAATGAAACCACCAAGCTACTCATTCACTCCCTTGTTATCTCTCACCTTGATTTGCAATTCTCTTTTCATAGGCCTACCTCTCCATAGGATATCCTCTCAAAATATGCCCCAACGGTTGCCAACATTGTTATGAGTAGATGGGAAAATAAAGAAATATATGGAAAAAGAAGACCAGAATTAAAAGCATATTACAGATATATTGATGACATTTTCATAATTTGGGAGGGGTCAGAGAACAAATGAAAACAATTTTTACATGAAATCAAAGAAATAGATATGATAAATATTTTTAGGCAAATTACAATAAAGAAAAAAGTACAGTATTTAGACCTTGAAATATTTAAGTGGGTAGGAAAATTGGGTACTAAAACTTTTTTTAAAAAACAAACCATAATGCACACATTTCTGTCAGTAGTGGACATCATCCTAGATGGCTAGAAGCCATTCCTAAATGTCAACTTATTCGACTAAAAAGGAATTGTGCTAGAACAAGCGATTTTGATGTACAAGGAGACATAATTATAAACTTATTCATAGAAAAGGGATACAAGGCACAAACATTGGAAAAAAATAAAACAAAGTAAGGCATATGAATAGAGAATGACTGCTGCAACCCAAACAAAAACAACCAAACAATTACAGTATAGCATTCAATACAGAATTTAATAGGCAACACAAGCAGTTGAGAAAGCTTTTAAAAACCATTGGCCAATATTATGCAGAGACCCAATACTCCAAATTATCATCCCAAAAGGTCCCAAATTTATAGAAGACCACTGATTTTGAAAAATAAATCAGTGAAGAGTATTCCAGACCCACCACAAAAAATGGTCATGTTTCTTGACCAAATTGGATTTTTACAAATATGGCAGGTGTATGGCATGTAGAAATAGCAACAACCCCCCAAAAAATACATAGTTAAATCCAACAGTACAGGAGAAACATTTGAAATAAAAAAAGTATTACATGCTATACTACACGTCACTTATTTATTAGAATGAAAGTGTGGTTTCCAATACGTCGGAAGATCTACCCGTGAACTTAGCATGAGACTAAGGGAACATATAAAGAATATCCAAAAAGGTTTTAAAGTGTTTGCTAACCCCAAAAAAAATTTAGATTCTGGTCCCTTAAAGCAGATTACACAACAGCGCTTGTGCTATGTAATCTGCCCCCCTCGAAACTGTAAAAAGAAGAAACCCTGAACATTGCACTTCCTGTATGACCTCTCTAAATAGACCACGATAACCAGGGCTGCTCAGCCATGATCACCGTGGTCTAATTGCGACCCTCCGTCATACTCTATCCCCTCTGCTCTCCTCTCTCCCCCCTCCTTTCTCCCTGTCATCTTCCTCTGTGTCTGGCCCCGCCCCTGCCACTATTGCTTGTAAATTAAAATCATAACATAAACACTGCCAGCCTCTCTATTAGAGGCTGGCATAGCACACTATGTCATTAGTTTTACAAAACAAGTGTTGTAAATACCTAATTTGAGCTGTCTTCAGGCCGGTCAGGTGTCTCGCGCCCGCTTTCTAGCTCTGATGGGTGGCCTCGGTGAAGGAGACGAGCGGCCACATGATCTTCCCGGCTGACGTCAGAGGGAGATCACGGCCCCTTCCTGAGAAGTCATTCATCAGAGCTGGAAAGTGACCGTGAGTCATGTCACCGGCCTGAAGACAGCTCTAATTAGGTATTTACAGCACTCGTTTTGTAAAACTACACACAGTGTGCTATGCCAGCCTCTAATAGAGGGGCTGGTGTAGTTTTAGATATATGGGTTAACAAACCCTTTAAATACCACAGCGTATCAGAACATTTTAGAAAACACCACAATAGAGACTCCAAAGATCTAAGAATTAGAGCTATAGATAGAATTGAGGACCATTAGTTGGGAATACATAAAAAGCAGGCGATTTCACAGAATGAAACATTCTGGATCCATCGGCTTAAAACTATGATGCCTTGGGGTTTGAACGTTGAATTGGATATCAATTGCTTTTTACAAAATATTTAGGTTTGGTTATACAAACATAGAGTGAAGGTATCCCATTAATTAGACATAGGTGCATTTTTTAGAATAAAGTCTGAGCCTTAAAACAAATATAAATATTTCTTATACATTATTTTTAAAAAATTCTCTTACATTGTATCTTTTATATTACATTTATCGGTGGCATTTTTATCTTGTAATTTTTAGAAGTGTTAAATGAGCAGGTATAAATAACATATTAATAAATATCATAATAGCACACTATATTAATGTATATTAGAATAGTGGTGCAAGTTTGTAAATGTGGAGATGTACAATACCACTCTGACACAAAAATACTACCCTAATTGGATATAATTAGACCTGTGATAGTGGCCCTCAATGAATGCATAGAACGGTGCCACGATCTGTGGGGCAGGAGGGATTACACAGTAGGAGGTAACATTGACAGGAAATGGGAAATGGATAAGATGGATGGAGATAAAAAAAGGAAAACAAGCGATGGGTGTCGTAGGAGGAGCGAGTGACATAAATAATCATTTGGAAACTGGAATCCCCCAGCTTCTGATGATGCTTCCTGGGTGGAGCGAAATGCATTAAGCGGGTGTTTATTTCCAGTTACGTCACGTCCGCTCTTTGGAATGCAGATTGCAGTGTGGAGCTTCCAGAGCGATGATTGTACATGCTCACATGCAAGAGGAGAATATTGTAAGTGTACATTTAGTTTTTATGATTTTTTAAACTAATTAAAAACAGAATCACTCTATGAAATCCATTTGGTTCTATTTCCCTATATCCATATAAGGAGCTCTAACCCACCTGCTGGAGCATCAGGAAAAAAGCTATACAGATATTGCTTGGGGAACAACAGATCACATTTCCACACAGGTGATTAATCCTTTAGGAGGTGGAGTTCTAACCTACCTGATGGATTACCAGGAAAAAAAGCTATACAGCCATTGCTTGGGAAACAACAGATCCCATTTTAACACAGGCGATTAACCTTTCATGAGCTGGTGAGTTAGAACACATTAGAGGAGAGCACGGTTTGGCACTTTATTGATCACATGGATATTTGAAGATTTTCATCAACCATATTTGCAAGGATTTATTGCTCACCAAGGATTGTTTCACACTAAGCACTGATTGCACTTTAAAATATTTCATATATAATTTTTTTGAATAGTTGCACAAACATTGTATTTATAATTTGATTTAAACACCTTGTGACCACATCACATAATTTTAAGTATAAATAATATCTAAGATTACAAATTTTCTTTATTTGTTGAGACAGCGCTGGTAATATATACTTATATCCCCTCTTCAGGCTATTATATATGCTGCTGCCAAACTAATCTATCTTACCAACCACTCAAGAAGGAGAGGTGCCTCTAAGTTTAGAAGTAATAACACAATTTAATAGAAATAAAACCATTGAAACTCACAATGGTATGTGATAGTAAGGCACATCAGTAAGATAGAAGTATCCCGATAAGCTATCATCAGTGAAAACGCATTACTCAGGAATATACCTTTGCTGTCCAGCTGGCTATAATTTGCAATTTTGTTTATGTGTTTGCGCTGATTGATCACATCTTTAGAATACAACTTAACTCTCGCCGATCCACTTCCAGTGACCGATGGAGACAGACTGCTAGGGAGTGAGCCATAACACATAACCCCCCTGTTACTGGAGGACTTGTCACCAGTTTTACCCTTTGTTGTTGAAACATACAAAAAAACCCTAGTGTGCTGTTGTAGACTCAGGCTCCCTAAAGCAGGACCTCAAATGCACTCCTTGAGTAAAACCAGGCTTTATGCAGTTAAACAACTTTTCCTGGAAGTTCAGCATGGCATACATAACACGGCAAAACATCCTTCCCCTAACTAATTCCAACAGCAGCTGCCCCATCGTACTTGCACAGGTAAAGTCCTTATGGGTGAAGTCCATAACTGTCACCATTCGACTGGACGTGGTTTGTGTGTATGCCGAGAGGCCAGTGCTCCATAGATGATTCCAAGTCTCAGCAAGTCCTACAAGGTTCCCGTTTTTAGCCTGCTAACCCACACTCACTGGGGACCCTAGCCTCTGCCTTTTATATATCACAGGTCAGAAGGCTGAACTCCAAAAAAGTCTGTAAATGTGAGAAAGGATTTCAAAGCAGAATTAACCCCTTCCCCCTTAACCCAGGCAGCCACACTAGTCTGGCTAAAATGAACACAATAGGCAACCTGCCTACAAGTGAAATAAATTCAAAATACTAACGTAAACATACAAAGCCATTCACAACTCTGCCCCGAGCTACATCACCATTCTTTCTCCAAATATCACCCAAGCTGTCCTTTCCACTTATCCCAAGACCTTGTGGCTCTCTAGCTGTCTTGTTTCCTCCTCCCATGTTCAACTCTAGGACTTGTCCAGAGCCTCTCGCATCCCCCAGAACTCTGTACCTCAGTCTATACAGCTATCAACTTCTCTGACCACCTTTCGGCGATCCCTGAAAACTCATCTCTTTAGGGAAGCTTATCATGCCTCCAACTAACAACTGAACTTTTAATTCTTCCATTAGCTCATCCCCCACAGCTATTACCTTTTGTACCACTTGCCCCAACCAGTTACATTGTAAGCTCTTATGAGCAGAGCCCTCCTAACCCTCTTGTATTTTATTGCATTGCAACTGTACTGTCTCCCTTCAGATTGTAAAGCATTGCGCAAACTGTTGGTTTATTAATAATAATAGGAAAAAGGAGAGTAAAAGGAGAATGAAGTGAAAAGGGGGGTAGGAAGGTGGGTTATAGTAGGGTATCCCAGGTGGCCAAGTATACAACATATCTATATAGATAAAAATTGAAAGATTAAATCTCGATGGCTGAGAATAGGATATCCAGGGTTGGCAGACTTGAAGGAATTTAGGCTGGGTATCTGCTATATAGCTGTAAGTTTTTTGTTAATCATAATACCTGGAACTCATTAAAATTGGTGCTGAAAGATTTTGTAAAAGTGGCTTTCATGCATTCTAAAAGTGGTGAAGAATGTGCCAAAAGTCATATACCTGTCTAGAACTTGTACTTGAAATTGGCTCATGGTGCACTTGCTTTGCTCTGAGCTAAATGCATCTAAAACTGATTTTGTTAAATAATGCATTATAAGCATTGTTATGAAATGTATCAGGGAGCAAAATAAATTGTAGACCTGTATCCAAAGTCTGTTCACCACTGGATACGTCCACAAATATTGGTCATTGTGTCGCTAGGTGAGAACCTCATAAGCAAGTGGAAGGGTAGCTATGGAGAAATTGAGCTAACTGTGCTGTAGTGTAGTTCAACCCACATAGAGCCTTTAAGCATTTTCCAAAATTATTAGTTACTGCTTGCCATATTACCTGCCAATCCTACAGATCTAGTGGTAAATTCCATTCTGCCTCCCAATAAGTTTGATATAATCTAGTGGGTGGTGGTTTGGTAAAAACTATGGAAGCACAGACCAAAGAAATTAAACTCAGGCGAAAAGGAGCAGCATTTACTTTCAAATTTAGTTACCAGAAATGGAGGGGAATGGTTGTGTAGGATTGAATGTATATAATGTCTATGTTGTATATACTGGAACTGTTCATGTAACGGAATGTCATGGTCTTTACTTAAAGTGGATGTAAACCCAATTCATGAAATTTGAGCTGAGCGCATATATCTGCAGTGTTTTCTTACCTCTCTTCAAAGCACTATGTCCTGTAGCTGTCTCCTGCTCTGTTCTTCTGTTATCAGCCTGATAACTTCTGACAAGTTCTCTGTCAATTGAGATAAAAGCAGCCTGAGTTTTGTGTTGGGGAGGATGCTAAAGATTAGCAGAGTGCTAAACTATTTAATGAACAGATCTGAAAGTCTCTACCTATGAGGAGAGGGGGTGTGTGCCTTTTCCTCCAATCAGCTATCTTGGCTGTATGGCCAGGCTTCACTGCAGTGCTGAACGCAATCTGAACTTTCTAAAGAATATATAAAGCTGAAGACAGCAGATATACATGTAAAACTTTTGTAGGGAGATTTGTTTTATCCCTGTGTATCATCTATGGCTGTTCACTTAACTGGGTATATGTGAGGGTTTACATCCACTTTAACTGCTGAAAGGACATAATTCTTGATTGAGTAAAAAGAGTATTTGTCCTAAAAAAATGCTCAGACTACCATTGAAATCATATAGGTCCTTCCAAACCTGGAATAAAAAATAATCAGTGGAAAGCATTAGTTAGAGGAAGAGAGGCCAGAAGACAATTTAATTGAGTCACAGAGTTTAAGCCTGAAGGATATAATTGGCTTAAGTAACCATTGACGCTGGTGTGGAGGGAGCCAAGAAAGAGAAGAAAAAGGTGAAAAAGGAAGATCAAGTGCAGCATGGAGATTGCTTATAGGGGCTATATTACCTGTGAGATAACAGGATTATATATTGGGAACTGGTAACTCCTCTGATATCCTTAGAGCAAATATTATGGGGTTGATTTACTAAAACTGGAGAGTGCGGAATTTGGTGCAGCTCTGCAAAAAAAAAAAAAAAAAAAAATCAGCTTCCAGGTTTTTTGTCAAAGCTTAATTGAACAAGCTGAAGTTAGAAGCTGATTGGGTACCATGCACAGCTGCATCAGATTTTGCACGCTCCAGTTTTAGTAAATCAACACATGTGTGTTTTTTGAGCTAAAGACAGTCCCAATAATGTACTGAATGTTACTGAAGAATGATATGGGGTAACAATAAGCAGTTTGTCTTATTTTTTTTTGTATAGATAATATGAGTATCCATGAAACACAAGATAGTTTATAGCATGGGGAAAGGTTTAAACATTACCTTTATTGCAGTGTGCTATCACTGAAGAGTTTTCTTTACTCTACCTATTTTTGTGAGACATGAGAATAAATCTCACCAGGGGTGACTCAGACAGCAAGCAAACTTGATAGGTGCTTTCATTATACCTCACTGCTAAAAAATGTGTTGTTATTGCTGTCCATGTTCCTGTTGGAGAGATTTTTCCCTACATTCCTGTCCTAGTGACATGACAGTGAGCAGACTTCTCCACTCAAAAACAGTAAAAGAATAAACATTTTTGGCTGCAACTCAACCGTGCACAGACAATTGATGTGAATTTTTTTAATAAATTCTTAAAAAGCAGTAAAAGAGCTTTTAAACAAGCCATTTACTGACCTCTACAACTGCACATAAGTAATATATTTTCAAATATATTTCAATAATTGCAATAAAAGACTCTAAATTTGGGCTTCAGAGGGTTTCTAGCAGCTGACATCTACTATGTGTTTACAATAGAAAGCAGACTACCAAGATTCTATTTTCCATGTATGGTAAAAAGAGAAAAAGAGTTGTAATTTCAGTGCCTCTTTTGTGAATTTGGAAGATTCATTTATCCAAAATGCATAAAGCTACCGAAGTGAACAAGGGCTTGTTTCTAAGTGCTTTAAATGCTTGTTCAAAATATGTGTATAGTCTGGGTTCAGGTTCACCCTAAATGATTATTAACTGTGAAAAAGTGTATACAGTATATGGGCTTATTTTTAGTACCATGCTGGATAAAGCACCAGTTTTCTTAAAAATTACATATTTATAGCACCCTCCTAGATAGGTGCTAGGATTGGTTAGATTTAGTACTGGCTCACTGTGTTCCGTGAAGCTGGGTGTGTTTTGCTAGGCAAATTTAACTTGCTGCATGTGATTAGTTAGGAAAAAATTTGAGTCGCGCTACCCATATAATTCTGAATATATAGAATCAAGGATAATATATATGAACCACCTATTACTCAAATAATGTGAGAAAATCCTGTGTATATTGTCCCAATGAGTGAAAAATTGTAAAAAAATTGATATTGAACTAATTGTTGCGTCCCAAAAAATTGTGTCCACAAATTATGAATCAAATAAAAAATACACATAAATGTTCGTGAATATGAAGAAAAAAGCCCACATATAATCTGTAAAGTGAGCAAAATAAACTAATCCCAAATCAAAAAAAAAAAATTAAGAACAATGTGAATAAACACCAGTGCACTGTGAAATAAACGTCCATATAGTTGTGAAAAAGACATCTTCAAAACTCTATGAACAGGAAACCGTGTTGAATCCACTGTCCCTTATGGCCAGTTCACGTGTTTGAGGCGCAACTGCACTGAGGTCGAGGTTTTTGATAACCAGGCAGCTGTCCTTTCCACTAGATTTATTGAAAAGAGCTATGACCCACAAGTATTGACCCCAAAAAAAAAAAAAACAACACATAAAACTGGCGCTCAGAATTGCTGATAAAAAGACAACAAACAGACAATTTAGACTATACAAAAATCTAGGATTGTGTAAGGAAGAATTCCCCTTGCCAAGCTGACGTCACACGCTAGCTCCACGAGCCGTCTCTCCCTTCCTCTGCATGATCAGTTGTTCCCGTCCCGGTTCTCCGATATCATTGCAGCCATTGACACTCCTTGAGCTTGTGTTTGGATTCGCAGCCATATTATCTGTTATTCACTTGTGGAGAGCTTCGTTCCTTACTGATATGTAAGTGGCTACATTTTCTTTTACTACAATGAATAAAGCACTTTTACTTAGAGGCGCTCCTCTCTTTCTTTTTGTTTTTCACAAGTATTGACCCAGGTTGTGAAGACGGTAAGGGATGTGGACAGATCGTCACTTTTGGCAGACAAACCAAGCCAGGTGATGGATGACAAAACATCCCTGCCGTTTGTCACAACGTTTTCTGTACAACATTGCAGTATTAAGAAACTGATCCAGAAGCATTGGCATCTTTTAGGCAGTGATCAGGTTTTAAAGAATATATTACCAGCCAAACCACGGATAGTATTTAAGGGGGCATCCTCAATTGGGAACAGAATTGCTCCCAGTGTTCAGGGTCCTCCGAAAGTGGACAAATGTTTCTTTCAACACTTTACAGGTTACTATCCGTGTAGGAAATGTCAAGTTTGCTCCCTGAATAGATGTAAGGATATAAAGATCTGCAGTTTTGTGTCCACCAGCACCTCTCGGGCTTTTGAAGTAGAACCTTTCATCACTTTTTTCGTCTGAGGGTGTGGTCTACCTCATTCAATGGCCTTGCGGGTTGCAATACGTGGGGAGGAACAAAAGGTCTCTCCAGGTAAGATTGAATGTACATATTAGCAACATTAGAAAGGGCTTTAAGAAACACTCAGTCTCCAGACATTATGATGAGGTACACCATAGAGACCCCTCCAATACACTCTATATGGGGATAGATAAATACAAGCCCCATTGGAGAGGTAGTTCATTGGTTAGGGAAATTAGCAAACAAGAAATGGCTTGGGTATACCATCCTAAAACTTATGTACCTTTCAGCTTAAATGTAGATACAGATGTTAATGCATTTAACAACACCTAGTATGCATTTCCTTTTTCAACATTTGCAGTTAAACTTGTCTGCAGTTTTAGTGCTATTATTTGTTATTTTTTATACAACTATCTTTTACACAACCATGGTTGTGTATAGCCGTTTGTTTAAGATGGGCGGATATCTCTGGTTGTTCAAACATATCATTTGTATATACTGTCTGTTACATATTGCATGACTGTATACGTATTGTTTGTGATTTGTACTACTGGCCTTTGGTCTGAGCCCTCACATTCCATGGATTATTAATTTACAGTAGATATATTCAGTTTTTTTTTAGTAATCTAGCTGTATATATTTGTTTTTGGCATTGGATTAATTCTTTATAATTTTTTTTACAACAATTTTAAAATATTTTTTATCAATTTATTCTTTGTTTCTTTTGTTTAGTTTCATATTAAGTGACCATTTGATTTTGGTCTATTGGTGTGGGTTAGACAATTTATATACTGTCCACTGGGTTTCTCCCTGCTTTAGTGCTGAGCCTGTCACCATCATATGCCATTGGACTCATTTCCGGTGTATGTGTGTGTGACACGTTATTATCCCATACCTTTTTGATTTTAATTTTATTCTAATTTTAAGTTCATTCTATGTCCGAGCCAGTTTGGCTCGGTAGTGGACTAATTTTTACATGACCAGGTTTTTGTTTCGAGTTTTCCTGTTGTCCGCGGTGGGGTGTTCTATGGACATCATTTCATGCTACCGCGCATATCCGTTGGTATGTGGCGGCTCGGAACGAGGCTTGGTGTATTATTTCCTGTATAGAGGTGACGCAGCGCGCCGCCCGTGCACCTGGACAACGTAAGTTGTTACAAAACACGTAGGACGGAGCAACGCGCTGACGTCACCTCATGCTCCATTCACTTACTCAGAAGGACGGGTTGTCTGTTTGTGTACCAGTCGGCACATCAGACTTCAGGCTCTGTTTTAACTGCAACATTGTAAGTGTGATACTTCCTTTTAATCAATAAATATTTGTAAGGTTTAACATCATATGGAGCGCTTCTATTCTTTATGTACCACATATATCTGTATGATGGTCTCATTGGCTGTGACCTGTGAGGTGGTTTCCACGAACCCGTGATTGTGCCTGCTGTCTTTTGGAGCCAAGCTGTGATTCACTTTTTGCATTCCTTGATCCTCTGTCATGGGAGATCACGGTGATTCGGTAAGAGTTTATTCCCACTGGTTTGGTGGTGGATTCAAGACGTCTTTTTCACACTTATATGGACGTTTATTTCACAGTGCACTGGTGTTTATTCACATTGTTCTTAATTTTTTTTTTTATTTGGAAACAGTTTATTTTGCACACTTTATAGATTATATGTGGGTTTTTTTTCTATATTTTAATGTTTATGTGTATTTTTTATTTGATTCATAATTTTTGAACAAAATTTTTTGGATCACAACAATTAGTTTAATATCAATTTTTTTATTAATTTTCGATTGTCATTACAATTTTTCACTCATTGGGATAATATACACAGGGTTTTCTCACATTATTTGAGTAATAGGTGGTTCATATATATTATCCTTGATTCTATATATTCAGAATTATATGGGTAGCGCGACTCTAATTTTTTCCCAATTTCTGTTTTCGTATTAATGTCATACGTGAGAATTGCAGCTCTCGATTGAATGGTGGGAATTTAGTTTTTTAGCCATTATTTAGTTTTTCTTAGCGCAGTTTCTTTTATCCTTTTTCCTTGTGATTAGTTAGGTCTGCTCAGTGTTGCTGATGCTAGTTTTGAGTATGTATATGTATATTGACTATGTATATATATATGCTCCTCACAGAAATTAACAAAAGAAGTTTGGGCTGGCCATTCCAGTTAGCAGAGTTGGATTCCAGCCCAGGTAGACCCAAACTCTGAAATGACTGAATCCTGCAAATCTATGTCAGAAAGCTATGGGCAACCTACAGTTTGGTCACCCTGACCTGTGCTGGGGGGGGGGTCCAGTAGACCAGCACACACATTATCCTCTGCTGTAAACCAATGTACCTGTAACCTGGGCCCCTGTTAGATAGCCCTTAGGCCCTGGTGATCTATATGGACCTTTGGTTTATTCCACTAGGTCACCCAGTGGACAGTTAATACTTAAAAAAGTTCTTTGATCGGACTTCCTCAGCCCACACCTTCCTGTAATGCTCACTGTGCTGTACCCCTGCGTGGGTGAATGTTTGTAAAGATGTCATGCTTATTACAATACAAATTATTGTACCAGAAAGCTAGCCATTGATTTTTTTATGAATTTTGCCACAATGCCGAAGCTCAGGGAGCAGTAGCCAATTCAAATGGGGAGCCATTTCAGAAAATTAGGCAAAAGTGAATGTAAATGAAGAAAATCAAGTTTTAATTGGGAAATGATGTCCAAAGTATGTCTTTTGCCTATATCATTTACAGAAAAATAAAAAATGACAATCTGAGGAGGGGGCCATGAGGAATATAGTGAAGATAAAGTCGGACATATATCATTTAGTCTCATACCACAAAACGCATACCGCCATAAGTGAAATTTATCAAACGGAAATCCTAAATTAGCACCATATACCCTAACCCTAGCCCTACGGCATGCCCAAAATACATAGGAGTGTCTGATGATCCAGATGTTACAATGGATACCTGCAATTAAACAGAATAGTTAGGGCATATGTATGAGCGATAGCAATCTGATCTCCATCTACCAATATTTTTAACAACAGTTTCAGACAAACCCAATCCAGCTGCAGTGGTAGCAGCCCCTATACAAAAAGAGTGAGATGAAATAGGAAGGTGACTTAAACCTAAAATGATGCAGACATTTCTTTAAAACAGAGCAAAACTGATATTGAGCGAGTGGCAAGCCAGGACATTAAATCAATAAACGGCCATCATAGGCCGGACGGACAATCATATATTGTTGAATCAATAAAATGGACAAATTGAAGAAGTGGATGGGGCTAAAGAATGGATGGGGCTAAAGAATTACTGATGGCCAAACCAACTTGTATTAAACCAGGTCCCAAAGACGTGATGGGCACAGTACCCTGTATTCGTCCGGGTCCAGAACCAAAGCTCGAAAATGATCCAACTTCAAACGCAACAGAGAATCAGCCATGGAGTTATCAATGCCAGGTACATACTTAGCTTTCCACCAAATATTTAATTTTAAGCATTTAAAAACCAATTGTCTAAGAACCGCCAAGACTGGTAAAGCTTGTTATCTGAATGCAACAGAATTCTACGATTTGCAAAACAAGAACCCCAAAGTTCAAGGGAAATCAGAACGGGAATATTTCCTAAAGGATTATGCTAGTAGTCAAACCATTGTCACGTTACGAATGGGGCCACTCTCCTACAGACCAATGTCCATGACAATAAACGTTATAACCAACGAATCCAGTAGCATCCGTTAGTAGGTCAAGTTCTTCCAAAGTACAAAACAGTTCTTGCCAAAATGAACAACCATTAAAGGAAGACAAAAATTTCTTCCAAACCAGTAAATCTTCTTGCAAAGCAGTAGTAATCCGCACAAAATGAAATGGAGACTTAATCCCAGAAATTGACCTACTGTATATAATCTTTTAGAAAATACCCTTCCCACTGGGATGACTCTCGAAGCAAAGGCCAATAAACCCAAGAGGGATGTAAAGTTTGTAAAACCACTTTACGTTTAGAGATAACATAATGAACTAGGTGAAGAAGTCTAGATATTTTCTCAGGTGGCAAGCGAAACTGCATTAATTCGATTTAAATCTAAGCAAGTAGTAGGAAGGACAGACTTTTGTTTGGCAAGAGGGACACCAAACGTACGACAAATAATTTGAAACTCTGTAAAAAGATAAGACATTCATAAGAATCATCAGGACCCATAAAAAGAAAATCGTCTAAGTAATGTAACAGATTTGACAAACTTGATTGACAATATACAACCCATTCTAAAAACGAAGAAAACATCTCAAAATAACGACACGATAACGAACAGCCCATAGTTTGGCATTTGTCAAAATAATAATGATCATTAACGTAAAACCCCAATGAATTACCATAAATGACTTCGAATGAATTGGCAAAAGCCTGAAAGCGGACTTATTCTTAGCCTTAGCTAGCAATGCTTTATGGCCTAATTTTCGGATCTTAACCAAGGCATCATCGAAAGAGGAATATGAGACACTGCTGATTTCAGGGTCAATGTCATCATTCAGAGGTGAACTGACAGCATAAGAAAGGTGGTGTATCGTCCTAAATTAATTTGGCTCCTTTATAGGAATAATACCCAATGGAGAAATTCTAAAATTGGCAAAGGGGGTGAAACAAACGGGCTTGTCACCCTACCTTCCTGAACTTTTTTGAAGATTTTTTCTGCAACAAAATGACGCCGAACCAAAGGTAAATTTGTACAAATAAAACAACCCAAACAGTGCGCATGCGCGGGATCCCGGAGACAGATGTGCTCTGAACGGGCTTCGCATGCTCTGACCCAATAGAGCGATATATAGCATAGACAGCGAGGTAACGAACCAGGGACAGCACAGTAATCACCCCGGGACAGTGATGAACAGAAGGACACAAGGCCAGCCTAAAAGGGGACAGTATAAGCAGCCCAAATCGAATGGAGGAGCGGGCCCCCCCCCCCGGACACAGGCCGCATTCCAGGATGGCGCTGTGTCGACCGGACACACGAGGCAGTACAGCTTCCAGGGCAGACAAAACCCTGCAGAGGGAGGCTAAGCAGAGCCAGTCTGACCATATGAGGGATCCGTTCTCCTCACAATCATCAGGGGATATGGAAGCAGACCAAAAAGGTGAGTCTTTCTCACAGCCCTCATCCCCAGAGGCATATAGAGACATGCAGGAGCCAGTGGATTCCCCTGTATCCTCCATTAATAGAAATATGGCTGAAATGACAGAGGCAAATTTCAGTCAGTCCAGCCCTGATATCGCTGCACCTCAGCAGGCACAATATTCAGGAGATGCAGTATTACTTGCACGCTTCTCCACCATGTTACAGCAAGAACTCTCCAAAGTCTGTATTATGATCACCACACATCTTAAGAAAGACATTCACAGCATAGGAGAGAGATTTGAGCTAATAGAGACTAATTTGGACAGCACTGTTAAAAAGGTCAATCAGAATTCCAATATGATCACTGACCTTCAAGACAGACTGGAGGAGGCATATACTAAAATTGAAGATTTGGAAAACCGTTCTGGCAGATATAACATCCGCATACGCGGCCTCCCTGAAACACACACTGATCTGGAAGGCGCCATGAGAGAACTGATGAAAGAACTGATTACCGATATTGAATTGCACCAAATGGAGATTGACCGCATACATCGGGCCCTAACAGCCCCAAGGACGGATGGCCTGCCGAGCAATATCATAGTCAAGCCGCACTATTATTGCATAAAGGAGAAGATGATGTTTGCAACCCGCAACCGACAAGATCTGTCATTATTTGGAGCATCAATTCAGCTTTTTACTGATTTGGCCCCCTCCACGGTGCAAAAACGTAGAAACCTGAGACCCTTACTACAACTGCTTGTGAACAAACAGATCAAGTATCGATAGGCATTTCCCTTCAAATTGTCTTTCACATACAAAGGAAGATCCCACTCCTTTTCAACGTTTCAAGATGGTGAAAACCTGCTGCTTGACTTGGGACTCCTCACACGAGACTCACCGGCCCCCTACCCCTCTCGTCAAACACATCGTCCCCTCTCCTCACTGTGGCAAGACCGGAAGCACTCGCAGGCCAGGGGTTCTCCTTGGGTGACTTGAACATGGATGTCGCCACTTTCCCCATACGGAGATCACTACTGTCCCACCATGATGGACCGATTCAAAACCATAAATGACTGTGGATTAACATGGTCACCCTGGTCGCACAAGTACAGTGCAGTTCCCTAATTACCTGAACAATTCTTTGATTGCTAACAATTTGTTATTCTATAGAACATAGCAAATAGTCTATTTTAAGACAATGCAGTTCTGCAGTAATCCCCTCAGTATGGGGGATAAATCAATTACCCCTGGGCCCGGGACACTGGAGCGCAGCCCTTGAAGGGGAGGGACTGGTGCGGACTGCATACTTTGAGTTTAAAGACTATTTGACAATAAGTGTTTAATTTAACCCCGGTTGATCTGCTTTAAAGTTTCAGATTAGTGGGTCGGGGCGGCAATACATGCCACCCAGTTACAAGACGTTACTTATCCTCTGAGGAGGATGGTACCCTTGCCCACTCAGATCCGGACAATACATCCTGCAGGGGTAATCCCCCACAATGTTGCTAACTTACACAGGTTATTTAAGTGTAAATGCTTAGACCTAAGGCCTGATTTCTTTTCTCTGCATAATCATCTGTTTCTTACTCTCTTTTCTCCCCCCCTCCCCTCCTTTCCCTCTGAACTCTGGCCCCCCCGCCCCACTCAAGCTAACTGGTCCTGGAAGACAGGGAAGCAGACATCATCTGCCCTAACAGTCTCATCCACTCCTTCGGGGACACAAGGTAAGAGTGCTTTGCCCCACCATGATGGCTAAAACATATTCCACTAACTACTCTGTAATTACCCATAATGTACACGGTTTCAATTCCCCGATTAAAAGAACCAAGGCCTTTCAATTTTATCACAAACAAAAAGCTGAAGTCCTCCTTCTACAGGAAACCCACTTTTCTAAAACTTCGACCCCCCCCGATACCTAAATGTCAAATATCCAGTTTTACTTAGCCTGTGGTCCTGACAAGAAAGGTGGAGTGGCAGTTTGCTTTTCAAAACGGACCCCCTTTATGCCCACCATGATAGTGAAGGATAAGGAAGGCCGATATCTTATGACAGTTGGACGCCTCCATGATCAGGTAATCTTGGTCATATCATATTATGCTCCAAATACAGGACAGAGTTTTTTAGTAAAATGCTCAGGACACTGATGCCCAAGGTTCAGGGACATTTGATCATGGGTGGAGACAGCAATATTCTGCTAGATAGAATACTGGGTAAATCAGACCCTACCAAACCAATTCTTAAACGACCACCGACCGGGAGCAGTAAGACAGCGCGCCTATTTCACTTCTATGACCTAATCGATGCCTGGCGGGAATGCAACCCTACCACCAGAGACTATACGCATTTTTCACAGATACAGCTTACCTACTCGAGGATAGATCATGTCTTAGTACGTACCCCCTTGCTCCCATATTTAACATCGGTCAAAATACTGTCCACTCCCTGGTCAAACCATTCCCCAATCAAACTTTCAGCAATGGGTCTCTGGACTAAATCTAGCCCCTCACCATGGCGACTTAACGCTAGCTTACTGAATGACCCTATACTCTATACTGAAATAGAGAAAGAAATACAAGGGTATTTTAGAACCAATAAGTCATCGGATACATCTCCCACAATCAACTGGGTGGCCCACAAAGTAACTATTCACCCTACCTTCATGAACTTCTTTGAAGATTTTTTCTGCAACAACATGACGCCGAACCAAAGGTAAATTTGTACAAATAAAACAACCCTTTCATTCTCGCTAGAAATATGGGATAGACTCTCAAGAACTCAGAAATTCAAGTCACTTCATAACCCACTAGCACCCCTACTGAAAAATAGAGAGATCACCCCGGGACTTAATACAAATAGCCAATCTTTGCGATTACAAAGGAATGCTATCCGAACGATCTCTGAGAGACAAATATCAAATGCCACCAGCTGAAAGCTATAGATATACTCAACTGCATCATTATGTACAAACGGTAGCTCGTAAGGGTGAATTAATGACATTGACTCCCATGGAGAATTTATGTAGACAATATGATAAAATCAGAGTCCACATATTGGCTATATATACAATATTGATATGTCTCGAGGAAGTTGAGTTACATGATCTAATGGTAACATGATTTTCAGGAAACCCTTGACCTTGAGGAATGGCATGCGATATCAGAAACAGCATCTCGATCGCTCATCAATACCTCTATCATTGAGGCTAACTATAAGGTCTTATTGAGATGGTATATGGTACCAGTTAGTTTGGCCACCTTTGTACCCAGAGCCACCCCTATGTGCTTTAAGGGATGTGGCCAAGTGGGATCCACCTATCACATATGGTGGACATGCCCCAAGGTCAGGAGATTTTGGATCAGAGTTTATAACTTTATATATACTCTCATCCAGATGAACCTGATAAAGTCAGCAAAGCAAGCACTCCTGGGTGGCGGGATAGCGGAAGCCTCCAGGTTCCGAGGAGGTTTCAGCTAAAATAACTATAGCTAGAAACTGGAGATCGGCTGCCCTGCCATTTGACCAGCTTAAACACAAAATGTCATGGCTTATGTTGAATGAAAGGTTAACAGCTATAGCACAAGATAAGTTGAAGTTCTTTCATAATGTCTAGGATCCATGGACCAGATATCTGACAGATGATCCCAAGATGCTCACAAACTATACCGATTCACATGGGTGTGGAGCCGCAGTTCTCCCCCCCTTAACTCTTCCTTCTCTGCCCTTTCCTCTGCTCATTTTCACTACCTGGTTCTATCCTTCTTCCCCCCTCTTCCAATAAGTTATAATTATTGAGTTTCATTTTGTTTCACTTATGATTAGGTTTCTCTAATCCATCCTCGATAGACCATTACCAACTTGGGCTACTGAGGGAGATGCCCGCATAACCGGCAGAGCCGGGCTCCCCCGACAGTACGTGGGGGAGCTGGTTCTTCCCCAGTGGGTAGAATATACATAAGGGTCTAGGATTGGTAATATGCTGTAGGTCAGTGTTTCTCAACTCCAGTCCTCAAGGCACCCCATCAGGTCATGTTTTCAGGATTTCCCTCATTTGAAATGTCTGTGGTAAATACTAAGGCAGTAAAACTGATCAAATCACCTGTGCAAAATAATGGTTAGCCTGAAAACATGACCTGTTGGTGCGCCTTGAGGACTTGAGTTGAGAAACACTGCTGTAGGTCATAGATACTGTGGTACTGTGCTCAGTTTAAAATTCATTAGTTAGAAAGGCATATATACCACACTTATTGAAGTAAAAAGGTTATAGCAAGCATCAGAAGATGAAGGTGGTCTAAGTAAGCTATAAAAAGTGAAATCTTCAAGTATGTTATATTACTCATTGTATGACTCCCTAAACGTGTTGTATCCTGAACAATGACAAGTTGAAACCTTTGATCTTTGTATTGAAAAACTTTAATAAAAATTATTGAAACATAAAACAACCCATACCTTGATAAGTGAGCGCCATCCGTTGATTTGGCCATATTTGAAGCCACGGAAGCATGTTTATGAGATTCACCGGCATGTCCGCTTTTGAGAAAAAGATCTCGGGGGAAGGTGCAGCCGCAAAAGATACTTTTTTAAAATATCGTGAGTCCCTGCACAAAAAGCACATTCATGCTTGTATTTACACGAATGCAGCCATTTGCATTGCCCCTCATTAAAACTGAAACACACACCATGATGGAATCCGGAAGTAGCCAGAGGAGCTGTTTTCGTGTATTGTTTTTTGTGGCAATAACAAATTCAGCCACAGGCTGACGTCTTTAACCCCCCCACTTCAAAGATTTGTGAACAGAATGCTTCTGATTCATCGTAAAAGAACCATGCAAGTTCATTAAAGTTTTTATAAGCCTCTAAGATGATGTCAACATGTTAAAAAAGACTGCTGCATAGCTCAGAATGCCTTTCACCTAAAACACTGGCATAGATTCAGAAAGCATGAAGCCAATTTGAAAAATTGCATGGAATAAACTTTGTTTTATCATCCGCAAATTTATCTACATTTTTTTTATCGAATCTATTATCCTTGGAT
Organism: Lithobates clamitans; assembly: GCA_037952925.1. Lineage (NCBI taxonomy): Eukaryota > Metazoa > Chordata > Amphibia > Anura > Ranidae > Lithobates > Lithobates clamitans. The sequence continues at coordinate 3,643,863 of JBBGZY010001190.1, forward strand.
GAAGGAGTTAAAGACATTATATCAACATATTCCCCATTCTTAATTCTATCTTTGATTGCAGGAGGTAAATGAAAACCTAGTGGCAATAGTTCACAAGGTAATATCTCTCTAAAACTACTCTCCGGTAACGTATTAGAAAGAGCCAGGGAAGATACTGGCACCAACAATGGCACAGAAATAGAAGAAACTGAGGAATCAAGTCGAGTACCAGAGTTGGCATCCATCCAAACCTGTTCTATACTAGATTCATTAGCAGGCACAGACAATTTACCTTGCCCATATTTTTCAACCGAAGACCCAAGTTACGAGCTAAGTCACATAAAAGTTGATAATTTTGCAACTCACCAGACTGAACAGATGGAATAGGAATAGCAGGGACAGAGGTAGCACTTTGCAATTAAGGAGCAATGATAGTGACGTCATCAGGAGGACCAGCAGCGCTGACAGAAGGAGCTACAGATGACAATTAAACCTGGGGAAGTGAAGAAGCCTGAAAACATTCTGAAGGTGAAAGAATTAATGGAGAGGGATGAACAACAGCAGCAAAGTCAGAAGGGATTGTCTTGCTTGCAGTATTTTTATCACGCTGTTTGTTGCGTGAAAATCAGCTTTTTTTAACATCAGATGATAGTTGCTTACCACCAGGCTTGCGAGGAGGGGGTGGGGATTTGATCCGGCGTACTTTCTGTATCCTTCCCCTAGATGACACAGCCAGCAGAACTTCGCATGCACCCGGCTGGGAAGTCGGATTCTTGTTATAAGAAGAAGTAAAAGCATCATTCACAGATACGTCCTTAGGAGGTCTGGATTCCATCCGGTGAACTTGCTGATGTCTTTCCATAGAGAGATCTGCGCAGGCGCCTGTAATAGAGATCAGATCCATTTGGTTCACAAATGAGGAGACGTCAGAGGAGATGAGGTCAAAGGGAGGAGAAAAAGCCAAGGCAGAATTGGAAGAGGAAGGAGGAAAGCTGGTGAGAATTATGGGTAAAAGAAGAACCAGTAACCGCAAATGGAGTAGGAAAGAAAGATGATGGGGGTGATGAGAAACATCCGGCAGCTCTGGAGCTGACAAGGACAAGCATCGCTTCATCCACTCATCCCTGCCAGGAGCGTCGGCTCTTTCCATCAATTGACGCAGAAGGGTCTTCATGGTAAGCAACATGCTCCTTCATTGTTGATCCACCGCCGACTATGGCTCTTATGCACTTTAAATTCCTTTTTAGAAGGGCTAGCTTGTGCCACCTTAACGTGTGACATGCTTTAAGCCAATAACATTACCATTAATTTTAAAAACTGTTATCTCACTAACTGCCAACTTAACTTAGTCTGCCACGGTCCCATAGGTGGGCGGAGCAAATTTATTTGCCCCTTCCATCTCCCACCAGGAGTTTTTAGTTCCCTGCCAGTGACTGTGCTGGGAGCACTCAGGGCGTGCGCTCTCAGCACAGAAAACTGTTTACATAAGGCCGCCATGTCGGCAGGAAGTGGTTAATCAAGAGTTGGTGACTTGGAAAGGCTCAAGGTGACACAAAGTGACACCTTGAGCCAAAAACATTAACACAGCACTTTGTAGTGATGTGTAATATCCTCTGGTCTATGCTCAGTTAGACAGTGGTTCATCCTACACCAAAAATAGCCAAAAATATACAGTATAGAGAAACTTAAGGGCACTGACAAAAAGCGGTCATAGAAACATTGAAAAGCTGTTCTTAACACATGTCAATACCAGGCAAAGGTAAGCAGATATCTTCCCACTAGACTTCTTGGGAAGATCTGATAGAGGATATAGCCACGTGCAATCTTTGTGAGAATTGCTTTTTCCCATAAAGAAAAAAAAAGTAATTGGTTTTGCATTCGAAGCATGGAAAATAAACAGTCAAAATATACTAGTCATGGAAATTACTTAAAATTTCATTTTAGATTATTTATAATAGTTTTGTCTGAAAAGAATATGCTCTTGTAGTAATATGTTTATATTTTTAAAAACACAACAGTATATAGAAAGCCTACAGGAATACTTATCATTTATAAAAGAAGTTGGCCACATCTGGCAGTTCTTAACTAAAGACAGGTTGGAGCACCAAAACTAGGCCTACAAAAATGTCCCCCCAAACACAGAGGCTGGTTCATGAAAAAATGGAAAAAAGAAAACAAACACAAGACTGAATTTGAATGCTTATCCAATTATCCGATGAAATGAATAGCGAAAACAGATTGGTTGCTATTATTTTTGTCAGTTTTAATGAATAAGCCCCATAATAGGAATAAACTGGGGTAATGGTTCACATTTACACAGAAATTCTCTGAAAATGCAAACTAATTTTTAATACACCGGGGTTGATTTACAAAAACTAGAGAGGCAAATTCTGGTCAAAGCTTAAAGGGGAGCTTCAGTGATTTTTGTGTTTATTAAAAGTCAATTATAAAACACATACTCACCTCTCCAGGATCCAGCAACGTGCTCACCCAAGCCGTACCTTCCCTTGGTCTTGTGTCTCTGGAGGCAGCATCTTAACTGTGGGCACCCGGCTGTGACAACTTGTGACTTTACAGCTGGGCACCCACTGCCTATGCGTAAGCTGCTTTGCGCATTTTAAATGGTACCATAGTCTTCTGGGACCTGTGATGTCTCCCAAATATCTGTGGGAAAGGTGTGGTAGAGGAGAACCTTGGCACCCCAGATGTTTTGAAACTGCATTTCCCATGATGCTCATGCACTCTGCAGCGTAGTTGAGCATCATGGGAAATATAGTTCCAAAACATCTGGGGTGCCAAGGTTCGCCATCACTGGCTAGGGGATCTGAGTGGAAGTGGGAGCGAGTACCTATCAAACTGAGGTACCCGCTCCCCCCCCCCAATAAAAAAAGTGGCATTTTTAGAAGGAGGCAGAGCAGCCCTTAAAGTGGACCTTCCCCGTTCAGGTGCTGCTCTGCTTTAATTGGACAATCTAAAGTTAGAAGCTGACTGGGTACCATGCACTGCTGCACCAAATTTTAGCACAGAGTACTACTGTAAATATCTTATATAAATACAATATGAATAACACATAAGCTCAAAATGACTACAAATTGTTTATATGCCAAGAACCGTTACAGTTAGTAGTACACTCCAAAGCATAAACATTTAACAAAATATGCTTAGGCAAATTGTTAAATAAATTAAGACAAATAGTTAAAAGCTATCACAGTTTAATCATGTCAACAAACATTTTGTGAAAAATACTGTGTGGGATTTTGTTTCTAAGTTTTTATTAATATAATAAGGAGAAAAATTAAAATTCAGCATTATGGAAAAATAAAAACATGTACAAGCTGTGGACCATTGTTATGCTGGATAAGCAACAGCCAGTTGTCTGCAGGTGCGGCTAATAGGTATTCTTCCTCCTCCACCACTTCTGCTAATGCCTCTATAGCTCCACAAAGTTGCTATGAGAAATTATTTGATCACACAATCACTGATTTCCTGTAGGAGCAAGATCTGGATCAATGGAAAGCATTTCCCCTTTTAGATTTCGAGGATAAGGAATATAGTGAAACACCATGGAGGGAGAGGATGGTTCATTACACATCAGTCACTAGATATCAGGAAGAGTACAGCAAAAGGCATTGATATTCCAGTAGCTGGAGAAGCTTTGCAGTAAGCTCCAGCTTACTGCAAAGAAGATGGATGATGTTCTATGTCTCCTAAGATCCAGCAGTCCCTCCAAAGCACCTTAGAGCATATGCAATGTCCTAGGCTAAATGCTATCATGTTGTGTTACAGGTCATATGCCTGAAGAACAGAAGCCACACTGGACCAGAGCTACAAGCAGTTCTGCAGGCCCAGGCTAAAAGGTAGGTAGGTAGGAGAGGTAGGTAGGCTGAAAGGCAAGCTGTCTTTAGCCAGGCAAGATTGTGTGTGACAACAGCACTAACCTACTGGATCCCCTTAACCAGGGAAAAATCACACAGCTTCCTTGCCTGGCAACCTAGTGACCAGTGGCGGCTGGTGTTTTTTCTTTTTTGGGGGAGTGGCAAACAACCAGCCACCGGTCGGCCAGCAGCCCCCCTCACCACACCCCCCGCTGTCTATCGGTTGGGTCACCCACACCAAGTCATCCCCCTCGGGCTGACGATCGGTAATCCAACCCTGCACTTACCCCATCTAGGTCGGGCAAGGCTCCTATGGGTAGTGGCATCCATCCCGTCTCCTCCTCCTCCTGTGCATTACGGCGGCTTCCACAGTGGGTCTCCTCCCTCCTCCTCCTAGGCATCCAATAGGATCACATGTCCTTTCAGCCACTTGGGTCACGGGTTTCAGGACCCACTTCCTGATTGGCTGGGAGGAGGATTAGTGTGAGAATAGCAAATATTCATTCACTATTCTCACAACTAGGTGGGCTCGAAGCAAAGTGCTCGGCTCCCTGAGCCCACCTTTTTTTGAAGCCTATTAGAGCCTCTGGCTCTAATCAAGTGCTTAAAAGAAAAAACACCCCCCCCCCATTGAAATCCATGCGTCCGGCGCCCTGAATGTAGATCAGGGGGCCAGACACATGGATAGAGGGGGCAACACCTGTGCGCCCCTAATGGACGGGCCGCCACTGCTAGTGATGAAGCCATTCATCACAAAATATCCTTGCTTCTAGCAGGCCCCTCATCAAACTAGAAGTGTTTGTGGGCACTTTAGGTGGTCATACCCGGTCATTACTCACCTGACAGAAATGCAAGCCAACATCTGCTGCTTGCCAACCATCTAATTTACGACACCTCTATACTCTGTGACCCGCAATACTGCAGAGCCTGCAACAACAGAAATGTGCCAAAGATTAATATTTCTGTGATTATTGCACATTGGTGTGGGATAAGTGCAGCATTTTGGCACCTTATGAAGAGGAGAGAGCAGAATGACAGAGCGATGTGTTCATCAATGTGCTGCTCTTCTCTTAAAGTAGTTCTAAAGGATGAGCTTTTATTACCCTAATGCATTTGAAGCATTAAGGTAAAAAAATGCCCTAGTACGACTACAATACCCCCCCTCCAAACCCATTTCTGATGTCTTTGTTACCACAGCCGGCTTTTCAGCAATTCATGCTGTTCCCCAAATCTTCCTGGATGTAGGGATAAAGTGAGCGATTGGCTCCTGTGGCTATCTGTCAGAAGCTGAAAGAACAAGCAGGGCCATGACTTGCTGGGGGCTGTGTGTTTCAATGGATGCATACAGCCCCAGCTGGGAGAGTGCCCAAACAGGTGTCTCCTTTGCAGTTGGCTAGGCAAAGGAAGGGGTCAGCAGTTTGGGGACTATTATATGAAAGTCTAGACTTCCAGAAATACATTTAAAAAACGGGTTTAGTTTCATTTAAATTTTCCAATCACAAAGTGGAGTGGGCAGGGGACCTATAAATGAAAGTAAAAGTGCAGCAGAGAAAGATCAGGTCATCTCCCCTACTAGACAAGACTGTGTGAATCTATATACTCACAGGGCAGCAATATAAATCCTAATGACAGTTCTTTGAGTACAGCATCTGTATATTTAACTGTGTGCTGGAGTATGAAGCATGCCATTTTTTTGTCATCCTTAGTAATATTGTCATCATTTGTCTCCCTTAAACTAAAATGTATAATGGCAGTGCACTAAAAATGACCTTGTGACTTCTTAGGGGGCAATAATATATGAATAATGTGACTGAATGAAGTGTATGTTTTCTCAGGCTACTGCTTTATGTACAGTCTCTGAAGAAAAAGAAATGTAAAAGGATGAAGAATAAAATAATGGAAAAGCAGCTTCATGTTGAACTTTTTCACTTGAAAGGCAAGTGGTAGAGTAATTTGCATATTCACCGACTGTGGAGTGAAACGATTTAGATATATGGATTGCAATTCACACTGAAAAAATGACGCATGGCACCTGCAATGTGTTGTAAAATCTGATGTGCCATCTGTTCTGCAGATATTTTTATGGGTCATAATGACACATTGTAGCATGTTGTTAAATACGCCCAGCAAAGTACTTGCTACATTGTATGCTAAAAATAGTATCACCAAATCAAAGCTATCAAATTTGAACAAAGTATCCGTGCATACCCCATACATTTTTTCCATGCTTTAATGTTGCAATGATGTTTGTCCTTGACTGATTTCATATTACATGAATCCATGTGATGATAGCACCTATGCAAAAAAGTACCTTCTTTAAGGTTTTTATTCTCCTTCTATGTCCCCAGAGCAGCAAAGACCAGTAACAGAACCTTTGTGGATAGTAGAGATAAGTAAATGTACCTGGGTTCAGCGCGAGGGGGAGTTTGCAGAACGTGGTCAAAGTTCAGGTGCTGAATCTGAACCCCAATGCAGTAAATGGGAGATGAATTTGAAAAAAATAATAGGCTAATAGGCAAGGGATTGTCAAATAAATGGTATTGAGGAGCTGGACACTGCAAAGTATTTTTTCTAAATTCCATTTGGTGGAAAAGTAGATTTTAATAATGCTTTAACCTCCCTGGCGGTATGATTATTTTGGATTTTAGGTGCTGAAAGCGGTACAATTATTTTGCATGGAAATTTGGCGTTTTATATTGTAGGTCTGTAATTCTTAACAATAACACACTTAAATCTGTCCAAACAAGAGTCTAGTAGATATCCTGAGTATGATAAAGTTTGAAACACAAAAACATAACTAATATTATAATAAATAAATAAAAAAAGAAAAGAAAAAAAAATAATAATAATAAAATAAATTTCCCCACGATTCACTATCGCTCAATTCTGCAAGTGTTCTAATTTACTATCGCTGTTTTCTAGCTGGTCTAAAGCCACACTTTTTGGTTGCTATGGACAATCTCCAGTTTCCAGGCAGAAAGAACAGTATATATAACATAAAACTGCATGCAGGGCATTGGACAAAGCACTGGGGACAAAAGGGATGTGAAATAATTTCATACAGTACTGTAATCTGTAAGATTACAGTACTGTATTTGTTATGATTTTTGCAATTTTTTGAATTTGCCGCCAGGCTCCACCCCGTGCGTCGCGACGCTCACAGGGAACGGAGCCTGGCACGGAGAGGCTTCGGAGGAGGACGGAGCCCGCAGACACAGCGGGGGACGTCGCAGGATCCCGGGGACAAGGTAAGTAAAGCCACACCAGGATCCTGCGATGTAATCCCGAGTGTGGCTCGGGGTTACCGCTAATGATCCTGAATTTTAACCCAGAGCCACATTTCGGAAAACCGCCAGGAAGGCTACGGTTAACATTATAAATTCTAAATTTGTTTAAATTACATGCCTGGGAGATGCCCTGAACATGCATTTGAAGTGGGGCATCTGTATGATGTATATAACCTATTACAGCAAAACTGACATACAGACCCCTTTCACACCAAGGCATTTTTGCAGCGTTTTAGCGATAAAAATAACGCTCATAAAACGCTACCTATGCATCTCAATGGACCCTTTCACACTGAGGTGTTGCACTGGTGGGGCGTTGAGAAAAGTCCTGCAAGCAGCATCTTTGGAGCAGCTTTTGAGCATTGAAAAAAGCGCTTCAAAAACGCCCCTCTCCATTGAAATGAATTGAAAACGTTGTAAAAACGCCTGAATAATGCCTATAATCCGCCCTGAGCTGTAGAAAAGTCACATGATCTCACAAAAAGGTAAACATGCAAGCAGAAATTATAGCATCTACAACAACAGGATTGAAATTGTGGGAAGGTCAGAATGATTAAACAGACCATCAAACTGCCAAAAAAACAAAATTAAGGTGCCAAAAAAAGAATTAATCCCAGAAAAATGAAGATTTGAAGTAAAACAAGACACTGCTTGTTACTTTACAAGACACTGCTTGTTTTACATGATATCACAAAGGATAAACATGCAAGCAGAAAGATAGCATCCACAACAACAGGACTAGCTGTGGGAAGGTCACATGATCTCACTGAAGTGTAGGATGCTGGAAAAAAAAAAGTGTGTGCTTGGAGGATGGGATAAACCCAATAGCGATGGTGTTGCCTCTGTTGGTGGATATGCTCCCAATAGAGTAGCACAAATAACAAAAACAGCTCCATGAACTCCATCTTCTTTATTTTCCCTCTTTCACCTCAACGAGATACCAGGAAGTACACAGGAAGTGATGTCGGGAGGTGGGGTTGTTCTTTGAAGCCCATGCTTCAAAAATGCTTGAAAAACGCTGTTAAAACGCCTGCAGCGTTGCGTTAATTTTACCGCTAACAAACAAGATATTTGGGGGGCACACCTTCACATTAAAGCTGGTGCAGCCATAAGACCATACAATAGAAGAAAAATATTACAGCGCACACATGCAAAAAAACATTCACCTCCAGCAAGGCTAGTTTAAAAACACCTAAACATTCTCAAAAAGACATTTTCAAAAATATGGGGATTTGGTCACACCATATTGCTATATGGTGCTAAGCCCACTTACTGCGACAAAGTACCCCATGATTAGTGGGTCCTACACTATCCATAGATTTGTGAGATCCTGCTTCTCTGAACCATGAGAGCTACACTCTTCCAAATGGGAGAAATTAAAGGTCTCCACCTATGACACAAGTGGACACTAATGAGAGGTACTTAATGAGGGAATAGGGTGCTCCTATCCCAAAAGGATCTATGGAAAGTGTAGGACCCACTAATCATGGGGTACTTTGTCGCAGTAAGTGGGCTTAGCACCATATAGCAATATGGTGTGACCAAATCCCCATATTTTTGAAAATGTCTTTTTGAGAATGTTTAGGTGTTTTTAAACTAGCCTTGCTGGAGGTGAATGTTTTTTTGCATGTGTGCGCTGTAATATTTTTCTTCTATTGTATGGTCTTATGGCTGCACCAGCTTTAATGTGAAGGTGTGCCCCCCAAATATCTTGTTTGTGTATTGTATGGATTCTGACCAAATCCTTTTGGGATAGGAGCACACTATTCCCTCATTATGTACCTCTCATTAGTGTCCACTTGTGTCATAGGTGGAGACCTTTAAATTCTCCCATTTCGAAGAGTGTAGCTCTCATGGTTCAGAGAAGCAGGATCTCACAAATCTATGGAAAGTGTAGGACCCACTAAACATGGGGTACTTTGTCGCAGTAAGTGGGCTTAGCACCATATAGCAATATGGTGTGACCAAATCCCCATATTTTTGAAAATGTCTTTTTGAGAATGTTTAGGTGTTTTTAAACTAGCCTTGCTGGAGGTGAATGTTTTTTTGCATGTGTGCGCTGTAATATTTTTCTTCAATTTTACTGCTAACACCCCTAAAAAACGCTGTAAAAATGCGGTAATAACGCTAAGGCGTTTTAGGGCGTTTTTGAAGTGCCTTGGTGTGAAAGGGTTCTAACAAAGAAAAAACATAGCATTTAAATTGCTGGCAAATTACAGCTTCAGCCACTTTACTTCTGTCTACTTTTGTTTGTAAATAAATAGCCATGAATTCCTCTCATCTATACCAGATCCTTATCCTAAATAAGGCTCTGATATAGATGTTAACGGGGCCACCACACACAAAAATGAGGTGGGGTTCCCCCTAAAAACACATAACAGACCCTTATCTTTGATAAGGGTCTGGTATGGATGTCAAGGGGGGTGACTGTTTTTTTTTGTGTGGGTTCCCCCATAACATCAATAGCTGACCTTCAAGAATAAGGGTCTGGTATGTATTTTTAGGGGAAACTCTACCTCACTATTTTAAGTGTGGTGCTCCCCCATTAACATCTCTATCAGAACCTTATCTAGGAAAATGGTACGCCAGATCCTTATTCGGATCTGGTATGAATTTGAGGGGTAGACCCAGAAACAAAAGTGTGGGGTCTCCCTACAAAAAATCATACCAAATCCTTATCTATGCAGTCAGCCTGACAGGCCAGAAAAGGTGGGGAATGAACTTATGACCCCTTCTCTTAAACGATACCAGGCCACCAGTGCTCAGTATGGGTGGGGCTCTTTGCCACAGGGGACTCCTCTAGCAAAACACCTTGCCCTATCATGATAAAGACAAAAGCTTCCTTCCCACAACCCTAGCCTTGTGGTTATAGGAGTGTGCAGTATTTGAAAGTCCCATTTAACAATAAGGTTGTATCCAGAATGTGAATGAGTGAGTACATACCCCTACTCATTCACACAAAAAAGTTAACAGTAAATAAAAACACTTACATGTTTTTGACAAATCCTTTATTAAATAATAATAAAAAAAATACAAAAACACTGTAAATCATAGTAGATGGGGGAAGGGGCTTATTCTGTCTCTGGATCATCAATGACTAAATCAGCTTTATGGCATGAATATAGTGGACTGAATATCGTCTACATATGTTTTGTGTTGTTTTATTAGAGTTTCAATCAGTGGCGGCCGCTTCATTAGGGGTGCAACCCCCTAATCGATGTGCCCGGCCAATAATCTACACACAGGGTGTTGGAAGCATGGATTTCAATGGGGTTTTTTCTTTATTGAAGCACATGATTAGAGCCTGAGGCTCTAATTGACATTAGCAAATTAATATTCGCTAATGTCCTCCTGCTTCTCCTCCCAGCCAATCAGGAAGCAGGTCCTGAGACTCGATTGGCCAAGGAGTCCTAGGACCTCTGGCCAATCGGGTCTCAGGACCCACTTCCTGTTCAGCGGGGAGGAGAAGCCTATGCCAGGCTTTTCCCTCGCGGAGCTGCAGGAGGTGGAGGGGCAGCTTCCAGAAGGTCTCGCCAGATCCAGCACCACCTTCCAAGGTAAGGACATGAATGGCCCCCTTCCTGTCTGACTCATCTGGGCAAGGGGGGGTGCTAGTGTGAGTGAGGGAGCCAGGGGCAGCTTCCAGGAGCCCGCACCACCTCCGATCACAGCCAACCGCCGCCTTCCCATCCGTCTCCCGTGCGGGGGTAGCGGTTGTGCGAGCAGGGGGGGGGGGGTTTGTTTTCCGCCCCCCCATTGAGCACCAGCTGTCACTGGTTTCATTACACTAGTAAAAACCTACATAATAAAAAAAAATAATAATTCATCAGCAATCCATCACAAGCACATTGTCTAGCATTGCAGATCTATGTCACAACACAATTAATGACGCCAGATGCCTGTCAAAAGAAAAAAAATCCTGTCCAGTGATTTGGTCCTCAAAAAACCCTGAATAACCTCTGTGGCCCCTGGGGCAGGGTCTCCTGGGTAATGTCATTGCCCAAATATGGCCTTGAAGTCAGATTTGGTCAGTGATGTCATGCTATTCCTGTCCCTTTGTTTACATGGCCAGGGATGCCTGGCCAGTAAATGAATGGAGCTAGGTGACGTCACTGGTTCCTAAGGACTTGACAGGTGCCAGTTCCTGCCACCAACTACTGACAGATAGTAACCTGTCATTAATAGTAGTATGACATTTGATCATGGGCTAACAGTTCAGCATTTAGTTCTGTCTGAACGTGTGATAATATAAGATAAGATAATATAAGATAATTCAAATGGTGCGCTATTCCTGTGCAAAGTGGCTTTATATAATACAAAGGTACAGTGGGGTAAAAAAGTATTTAGTCAGCTACCGATTGTGCAAGTTCTCCCACTTAAAAAGATGAGAGAGGCCTGTAATTGTCATCATAGGTATACCTCAACTATGAGAGACAAAATGTGGAAACAAATCCAGACAATCACATTGTCTGAATTTTGAAAGAATTATTTAGCAAATTATGGTGGAAAATAAGTATTTGGTCACCTACAAACAAGCAAGATTTCTGGCTCTCACAGACCTGTATCTTTTTCTTTAAGAGGCTCCTCTGTCCTCCACTCATTACCTGTATTAATGGCACCTGTTTGAACTTGTTATCAGTAAAAAAGACACCTGTCCACAGCCTCAAACAGTCACACTCCAAACTCCACTATGGTGAAGACCAAAGAGCTGTCGAAGGACACCAGAAACAAAATTGTAGACCTGCACCAGGCTGGAAAGACTGAATCTGCAATAGGCAAGCAGCTTGGTGTGAAAGAAATAAACTGTGGGAGCAGTAATTAGAAAATGGAAGACATACAAGACCACTGATAATCTCCCTCAATCTGGGGCCTCCATGCAAGGTCTCACCCCGTGGATCAAAATTATCACAAGAACAGTGAGAAAAAATCCCAGAACCACACAGCGGGACCTAGTAAATGACCTGCAGAGAGCTGGGACCAACGTAACAAAGGCTGCCATTAGTAACACACTACACCACCAGGGACTCAGATCCTGCAGTGCCAGACATGTCCCCCTGCTTAAGCCGGTACATGTCCGGGCCCATCTGAGGTTTGCTAGAGAGCATTTGGATGATCCAGAAGAGGATTGGGAGAATGTCATATGGTCAGATGAAACCAAAGTAGAACTGTTTGGTAGAAACACAACTCGTCGTGTTTGGAGGAGAGAGAATGCTGAGTTGCAACCAAAGAACACCATACCTACTGTGAAGCATGGGGGTGGCAACATCATGCTTTGGGGCTGTTTCTCTGCAAAGGGAACAGGGCGACTGATCCGTGTACATGAAAGAATGAATGGGGCCATGTATCGTGAGATTTTGAGTGCAAACCTCCTCCCATCAGCAAGGGCATTGAAGATTAAACGTGGCTGGGTCTTTCAGCATGACAATGATCCCAAACACACTGCCCGAGCAACGAAGGAGTGGCTTCATAAGAAGCATTTCAAGGTCCTGGAGTGGCCTAGCCAGTCTCCAGATCTTAAACCCCATAGAAAACCTTTGGAGGGAGTTGAAAGTCCGTGTTGCCCAGCGACAGCTCCAAAACATCACTACTGTAACAACCTTGTGAAGACTTACAGAAAACGTTTGACCTCGGTCATTGCCAACAAAGGATATATAACAAAGTATTGAGATGAACTTTTGATATTGACCAAATACTTATTTTCCACCATAATTTGCAAATACATTCTTTCAAAAATCAGACAATGTGATTGTCTGGATTTGTTTCCACATTTTGTCTCTCATAGTTGAGGTATACCTATGATGACAATTACAGGCCTCTCTCATCTTTTTAAGTGGGAGAATTTGCACAATTGGTGGCTGACTAAATACTTTTTTGCCCCACTGTAAATGTTATAACATGACTTGGTGCATATACAACAATAATACTGAGTAAAGAGTGGACCAGTGATTTGAAATAAAGTGACCAATGCATACATAACAATAGTATTAAGGTGCTTATGAGAAAGATATCCAATAAAACTTTCAAAAATTAAATTAGTATTTGTGTGACTATAGATACAAAAACAAAGTTTATGCCCATGAATGTGATACAATGTATCAAATAGAATCTGTTTAGACAATCTCCTGTGTTGATATATATCATTGAATGTTGCAAGGTGTCTAATACATTCCACTTAAGAAAAGTCTTCTGTTTTGAGATAAGAAGATCCATATGCCTCTTACCGAATGTGACAGATCCCTTAGAGATCAAATTCATTGTGTGAATATAACCACTGATATAGATGTTACTCTCCCAGCTTTCTCATATCCATGTGCTTCAGAAAAAGCTTATGCCGCGTACACACGGTCGGACTTTCCGGCATACTTGGTCCGGCGGACCAGAGTGTGCCGGACAATCCGCCCGTGTGTGGGCGGCGGCGGACTTTTCCGGCGGACTTCTTCCCAAAAGCCCGCCGGACCTAGATTTGAAACAAGTTTCAAATCTTTCCGTCGGACTCAGTTTCGGGCGGAAAGTCCGCTCGTGTGTGTGCTGGTCCGACGGAAAGCCCGCTCGTGTGTAGGCTGGTCCGACAGACCAAGTACGACACGAGGGGATGGTATTGCATCTCGCGCTCGCTGCAATAGGAAAAACAAATCTTCCTATTGCGGCGAGCGCGGGGCATACCAGGCCCTTAGGTCTGGTATGGATTATAAAGGGGAACCCCGCTACGCCGAAAAAACGGCGTGGGGTCCCCCTAAAATCCATACCAGACCCCGATCCGAGCACGCAGCCTGGCCGGTCAGGAAAGGGGGTGGGGACGAGCGAGCGCCCCCCCCCTCCTGAACCGTACCAGGCCGCATGCCCTCAACATGGGGGGTGGGTGCTTTGGGGGAGGGGGGCGCCCTGCGCCCCCCCCCAAAGCACCTTGTCCCCATGTTGATGAGGACAAGGGCCTCTTCCCGACAACCCTGGCCGTTGGTTGTCGGGGTCTGCGGGCGGGGGCTTATCGGAATCTGGGAGCCCCCTAAAACGTCACAGTCCCAGCATGCCCAGGGACTGTGACATCATATGGGGGCGGGGTCTCCGCCTATGTAAGTCACAACGCAGCCCTCAGAGACCAGTCCAGCCGGAGAGAGCGTCGTGTCAACATCTGGGGGAAGAGAAGAGAAGAGAAGCCAAGAAGCCCAGGAGCACAGAAGCCCAGAAGTCCGGACCTCCGCTGGCAATAGAGCTACATGAAGACAGTGGAGGGGCCGGCCGAAGACCTGCGACACCGGGAGAAGAGGCCGGAGAGCGGAGAAGAACCAACCGGACGCCGGGAGAAGATGAAGCGGAGGGACCCCCGAAGCCGGAAGAAGACCCCCGAAGCCGGAGGAAGATCCCCCCCCCGGAGCTGTTTAATAAAATATTTTAAAAACCTGTGTAGTGTGTTTTATTACACTTTTTTCCTAGGTAAATGGGTAGGGGTACCATGTACCCCATACTCATTTACATAGGGTGGGGGGCCGGGATCTGGGGGCCCCCTTATTAAAGGGGGCTCCCAGATTCCGATAAGCCCCCGCCCGCAGACCCCGACAACCAACGGCCAGGGTTGTCGGGAAGAGGCCCCTGTCCTCATCAACATGGGGACAAGGTGCTTTGGGGGGGGGCGCAGGGCGCCCCCCTCCCCCAAAGCACCCACCCCCCATGTTGAGGGCATGCGGCCTGGTACGGTTCAGGAGGGGGGGGGGCGCTCGCTCGTCCCCACCCCCTTTCCTGACCGGCCAGGCTGCGTGCTCGGATCGGGGTCTGGTATGGATTTTAGGGGGACCCCACGCCGTTTTTCGGCGTAGCGGGGTTCCCCTTTATAATCCATACCAGACCTAAGGGCCTGGTATGCCCCGCGACGGGGCTAGCAAGGTGTCAATCTCGCCGATAAAAGCGGCAAGATTGACATCCTTTTCTAGTCCCGTCGCACCTGAGTCACGTTCAAAATGAACGGACTTGTCCGTGTGTGGGCAAGTCCGTTCATTCTGAAAGTCCGCCGGAACTCCGGCGAAAGTCCGTCGGAAAGACGGGCGGACTTAGCCCGCCGGAAAGTCCCGGCGTGTGTGGGCAAGTCCGTCCGTTTTGAAGTCCGGCGCACCTGGCGGACAAAGTCCGTCGGAAAGTGTGCCGGACCAAGTAGGATAGAAAGTCCGACCGTGTGTACGCGGCATTAGACTCAGGTGATTCAAAGACCACAGCATTGGATTACTCCCATGGACCTTCAGCCTGCTTGTATTGCATTTAATTATCGGCTTGGATTTTTCAGGTGTCTGGATTCAAACAACTCTAAATTTGTTTTAAATGGAACTCCAATGGTTTGGAAATCATAAATAGATAAGGAAAGAAGTGTAAAATCGCAATTTTTTTTATTAAAACATCTTTTTAAAAGTTAGACTTACAACAAGGCTGAAATTTCAAGCGTAAGAAGCAATTAATCTGGTGACGATGTCACACCTCCAACCAGTAGGGTGGCGCTGCAAGGATACTCCAAGCTGACACAAAACTGTCGTCTACTGGGAACGTGTGTTCAGACTGAACCTTAACCTCATCCCTAGTGCCTAGTTGAAATACTAATTTTAAATCAATTTAAGTCCCTAAACTTGAATTAAATATTTCATTTAAATACATTTTAATGTATAACAATATCCTTTTTTTGTTTTGGATAGAGGGTGGAGGAGTTAAAACTCCTATCACTTTACTTTTTTCTGATTTCCCTGTACTTCCTGTCCTGGAGATGCAACAGGAAATGAAAGGAACTTTCGCCAACATGATTGGAATTCTCATCTTGAACCTTTATTCCCATTAGAGTATCGTCCCTCATCTCGTGATGGAAATTCAGTCTTTTTAGATTTCCCAGCCCTTTCTGATCCAGGTCAAATGTAGATTTTTATGCATCTTGCAATAAAAAGTAATTTTGTATTAAGGATTAAAGAACTGTGTTAATTTGTGTCTTTTGCATCTACCTAGAGTTCAGCTTTAAGATGTATTCCTGGTTGGTAGTTATGGCCTATTGCACTATGCACTACATTGCTCTTTAAATTAATTGTGTTTGTTATGCAGATTTTGTTTCATAATGACATTTAATGAAAGGTATCCCAGATCTCCAGAGCCTTTTGAATGTATCTGTGTTACTGTAATGCTGTATATGTACTCATTTATTCAATTTAGCTACCCATTGGGGGTGATTTCCGAAAGCCATGCACCAGCAGTAGAGGCGCACGGCGAGGTACAACGCACATTTCCATATTTACGAAATGGTTCGCTCTTAACAGAGCACGAATCCCCCATTTACTATAGCAATCTCGTAGCACGGGAGAAAGCAATCTGCGCAGCACGTTGGACATGGCACATGGCATCTCCAAATCAATATTGACAGAAGATGGAGGTGCCAATATTATGGGGTGATGCAAGGAAGTTTAGTAACAACTGCCCAAATAACAAATATGCCAAACTAGAATGAGAAAGTCTGCTGTGCCTGCAAGTACGTTTAGAACTGCTTGAGATCAATGTAATTAGTGCTCGTGACGTTTTTGCGCTCATTCACATGCGTTTGTTCACTGCGTGGCCAAAATCTTAGCAAACGTTAAGCAACCTACATGCAATTGCCAGGGTTGAACAGGCGCACTTCTAAACTTGACAATTTTTTTTTTTACGCTGGTTCACCTTTATGTATTTTTTTAAGGAGATTTGCACACAGGTCATGTTAGCATGTTACGTTGCCAACATGTGACATACACCTTGTAAAAAGACTCTCGCTCCTCTAGCTCCTCCTAAAAGGGCATTTCACCTTCCCCCTCTAATGCATATAATTTCATTGGGCTAGCTTTTGCTTTTAAAGGTGAACTCCACACTCCATTCTCCAATGCTCTTGTCTCCCCCCTCTAATCCCTTGCATTTCCATGGGCTAACTTTTGGTTTTAAAGGGGAACTCCACACTCCACTCCATTCTCAAAAGGCTGTGAGCTGCCATTACCAATCCAAACCACATCCTGTTTCAGAGAATACAACAGGGCCAGCTAGGAAAGGGCAAGAAGAGCGATCACCCATCTCCCTCCTGAACTATACAAGGCCACATGCACTCAACATAGCTGACTGCCTTTGGGGCATGTTGGGCTCAGCCCAATACCAACCACAAAGCACCTTGTACCCACTAGTTTAAAGGGGCTTTCCACATTCTGTAAAGCCCCCTGTCTGCAGCCCCCCACAGCCCCAGCCTAGGGTTGTGTGGAAGAGGCCCTTTTCCCCTGAATATGGGAACAAGGTGGTTGACTTTTGGGGTGCATGAGCCCCTCCTGCCCCACAGCATCCACCCCCCTTTCATGGGCTGGCTTGTTGTGTGTTTGGCTAGGGGTTTGTTAGTGTGTGGGAGAGGCACAATGTTTTTTTTGTTTGGGGTGGAATTTTTTATGCGGCGGTTCTCATTTTAAGCCTTAACAGGTCCAAATGGCCTTGTATATATTGAGTGGCAGGCTATTTTTTGTTTTGGGTTAAAATCTTGCAGATTTTTAAGTTTTCTCTAAAGCCGTACCTCTTAGAAGCAGCATTTTGGATGCATGCTACAGGTGCCCCCCCCCCCACAAGTTACTAGTTTTTTAGCGATTTTGCATTTTTAAAGGCACTTCTCCTTGTTTCATTTTTGGGGTTGTCCAAATTGGTGACATTGATATACAGCACGTCCCTCAGGATGGGACCTGGGCCCCCATATCCATTTTAAGGCCAATAACTAGAACATAAGCCAGCCAAGTGGGGACTAGCAAAATTAACAAGTCAGTTCCCATAGACTGCAATGGTATTTGTTGTATAACTTTTGCCCATGTTAGGCTCTTCGTTTGCCGCCCTGGACCAGGGGGTGTTTGTCCCTTCTGTAATTTTGAAGCATGCTGGATGATGGGCTTAATTTTGGACAGGGGGTGGCTTATTTTGTGCTAGCTGAATTTGGGTTGTTCTCGGCATGCTCAGGGACTCTGAGTTTTTTTTAATGTGCTTTTTGTGTGTGAACAGCACTTTTTTCTGGCCATGCTAAGAGAGTGTGTTTTTGGGGTTAGTGATTTAAGGACATCCTTAACAGGTGTACCCACTTTGAAGTTCTGTCTCTACATTGGGCGAACCTGCATTTTGTGTGTTTCATGGACTGTGCATGTGTTTTCAATGGCCTCATTAGTGTCTGTGTGTGAAGAGAGTACATTTGGGTGTCCTTATAGAGTTTGTAAAACATGTATTTTCTCTTTGTATTTTATTTGTTATGTCTTTGCAAAACAGATGTGTTTTAGAGCAAGTATTTTTTACTTTTGCTTCTTTTTTTTTGGGGGGGGGGGTATTTTTCACTGAAATATTTTTGATGTTGTCAATCTGTGCTTGTAGGTTGTTAGTTTCACTTTGATTTAATTGTCTGTGCTGCATTATTTTGCAAATTTTTCCTCAAGATGTTCTGACTAATAAATGTTTAAATCCTTAAGAGACTGTCTGTTTGTGGGTGCAGTCCTTTTAACTCCTGTTAATTTCCTCTGCATAATGGTCAGATCATAATGCCCCGCTCACTGTTCTATCAATCTATCAATCTATCTAATCTATCTATATCTAACTATCTATCTTTAGAGGTTTTTGTGTCCACCAGCAGAGAGAAGTTGTGTAGATGCCACACTCCCAATTCTGGAGATAATAATGGTCTTGCACAGGGGTCTTCAAACTACGGCACTCTGTTGTTCAGGAAGTACAATTCCCATCATGCCTAGTCATGTCTGTGAATGTCAGAGTTTTACAATGCCTCATGGGATGTGTAGTTCCGCAACAGCTGGAGAGCCATAGTTTAAAGATTCCTGATCACTCTAGCATGTCTTTAAAAAAAGGTGTTTTTTCATGTGCCTTGTATAATGCCCAAGAAATATTGTTAGGAAAATACAAGTGGGTCAAGGCACATCTACATTCTAAATTTGGCACTTAAGATGGCCATGCACTATGCAATCTGATTGGCCAATCTCTGTACAACTCAATATTTAGGCAAAATAGGTAATAGGAAGACGCACTTGAACGATTAATTCAAAATATAGGAAATAAAACTGGCTCTTGCACTAAATCTAATTTATTTAAGATATAACTGATTGCAGTGTGTGTCACCTTTAAAGATCAAGATCTGAAAATATTATTTATTGGGTTTAGAAACACTTTTCTGTTCTTTGTAATGTAATGAAAGATTTGGGTAAAAAAAAAAAAACCCTTTTCAAGATATATTAGAAGTGATAGGAATGAGATTAGCATCAAAAAGGTTTAATTAACTGAGTACACCTACTAATTGCCTAACAAGAAATATCCAATGGGATTAAATTAACCAACTGTATTGGGCGTGCGCTACTATCAATGAGAAAATCGCAGTTACCCTAGTGCCACTTGCAGTTTACATATGCAGATATTTATTATCGTTATTTGCGCTTCAATGTGCGCTGGATCACAAGTCAATGAATGATTTTTCCGGCGCACCACTTAATGTATGAACTGGTACAGTGCCTTCTTAGTAAATCACCCCCTTTGTTTCTTAAAGTGGAATTTCACCCTCTAATCAACATTGACTAATTTGAATCTTTATGCTGCTCGCATTAGTAAATATATAGGAAAGTATATCTAGTTCACTTATTTTAAACCCTTTTTTACATTTCTTCAGCTCTTTTCTGGTTTGCAGGCCTAGGCAAATGATGTCATACATCCCAGGAGGGAAGGGGGTTTTCTCAGCTAAGAACACCTTCTTGGCCTGCATGCCTAAGCAAATGGCCGATGGATTCCAGGAAGTAAATGCTACATGAATCATCTGCACTTACTCAAGATGGCCACGGCCAGAAATGCTAGGGGGTGTTTTTAAAAGTGATTTTTCAGCAAAATAAAGCATGGAACCATGGATGGGGAGGGGGGTTTGCTTTGAATATTGAAAATGAATTAAATTGTGTTTTTGGCTTGTGGTGCTCAGATGCAGTACAGTTCCACTTTAAACATCCACTTTTGATTGAATACTGTATGTTGTTTCATGAAGTGCTTTAAAAGACTTATTTGAATGTGTTTCTTCTATTATATGAAACTTTTCACAGTCCAGTGGTATTTTGCATCATTACTAGCTGACCATGAATGGCTGCGGATGGTGAGAGCAATTTTGATTGATAGTTAAGTAGGTTGAAGTTTTCTAGAGGCTCCAGTATTTGAGATTTAGTTAACTTGGCAAGAGTTATGATTTCACCCTTTAACTGCCAAGGATTTAGCCTTGCTTTGTGGCAATCAGAGGATTACAACAAGCTTACTGCAACAGCAGCTTCTATCTTGTTTAAAATTGTATGAATCATCTTTGCTTTATAATGTAGAAGTGATCAACTTTAAAAGTTTTAAATTATTTCCAATCCTTAAAGTGATTGTAAGGGTTTTTTTTTTTTTCTTTTGTAAATAACAAACATATCATACTTACCTCCACTGTGCAGCTCGTTTTGCACAGAGTGGCCCAGACATCCAACACCTAGAAGTATCAGAATATTCTTCCAGCATTCTGCCAGTAGCCACAGCTCTGCAATAAGACAACCAGATTAACAAGTACAGCAAAGTCAACAAAATGTCCATTTTGTTTTCCCTTGTTTGTCAGGAGAGCTATACAGAAAAAAAAGTATTTTCTCGTTAGAGAAAAGCATGCTGCGCTGCCAATGAACTGAAGAACCCCCCCCCCCCCTCCTCCCAACTGCTCCCCCTTAAGCTGCAAAGACAGAGATGGGGATGTACATATGCTGCAAGCTCAATGCTTTGTATCACAGCAAAAATTTAACCCACAGTTTGATTGGCACTTGAAAATGCTGGGTGCCTAGGGATCTCTGGTTTCATTACTTAACCACTTTCTTACTGGGCACTTATACCCCCTTCCTGCTCAGGCCAATTTTCAGCACTGCTGCACTTTGAAAGACAATTGCGCGGTCATGCTACACTGTACCCATATGACATTTTTATGATATTTTTCACACAAATAGAGCTTTCTTTTGGTAGTATTTAATCACCACTGGGGGGATATTTTTTGCTATACAAACAACAATCATATTTTGTTATAAAATGTTGCAAACAGGTATTTTTTTTCCTTCACTGATGTGCGCTGATGAGGCTGCACTGATGGGCACTGATGGGTGGCATTGGTGGGCACCAATATGTTTCACTGGTGGGCACTGATAGGTGACACTGATTTGCAGCACATTCAGGCGCTAAGGGGATGTCCCTCTAATTGAAGCTGTGGCTTTTTTTTCTTCACGCTGAAAAAAAATAACCGGCATCTGTTTATTTCCGTGATCAGCTGTTATTGGCTTACAGCTGATCACATGGTAAAGGATCTGCTGTGATTGACCCTTTACCTGATCTATGATCAGCGGAGTCTCACTGACTCGACGATCACAGAGCGTGGACCCTGGGGCACGCAGGAAGCTCGAGAATGGGAGGATGCCCATGGACGCCCTCCCGGCAATTTAAGGCCTGTAGCCATCTTTTGACTATAGCGAGGGCGGCAAGAGGTTAAGGTTTCTTCACCTGGAGCAAGTATGCAGCCAACAAATTTAGAGTGCAGTCAGAACTCCTGATCTCCAGACTTGCTCTAAGTCAATGAAAGAATTGCAGCAGTGTTTCCAGTCTAGACAGATCTATGAGTGAGTATAGGGCACTGGCCTGGCCAGTGATGAAGATTAGGGCTAGGCATGCCAGATAAGTATACTTATCTGAAGCTACAATGAGGCCTGATTCACACCTATGCAGGTTGCAGTTTGCATAATCTAGGTGCAGTATGCGTTTTTCAATAAACGTTTTTGATCCATTATATTCTATGGAACCAAAAACCAGAAGAAAGTCCCTGGCCCTTTTCATTAAATACACAGATGTGAACTGCACCCATAGGAAACCATGTTAAATGAACTGTAGTGTGTTTCTGCAAAACTGAAAATGCACTATAAAAAATGCATAGGTGTGAACCAGGCCTCACCCTTTTTAACCACTTGCTGACCGCCTGCCGTTGCTATACATCAGCTGTTAGCTGCTGCTACAATCCCGGTATCCTCTTCTTCAGCGGGCGGTCAGCTATCAGATAAAAATGGTCGCTGTGGCGGATGCCCTTCCGCCACTTACCGGAGCTGTCGGTAGCGGCAGAGGCGATCGAATTCTTCTCGGTCTGTGGTATGGAGCTGACTGAGGGAAAGATGGCCCCCCGCTCAGCTCCATACCATTGCAGAGCGGAAGCAACGTCAAAACGTCACTTCCGCCCATAGGTCTTAAAGAGACTTTTTATTTATTTTTATTTTCTCAAATGATATTTTTTCTTTAAATTGTATTTTAGTGTAAATTTGAGATCTGAGGTCTATTTGACCTCAGATCTCAAATTTAAAAGGTCCTGTCATGCTTTCTTTCTATTACAAGGGATGTTTACATTCCTTGTAATAGGAATAAAAGTGACATTTTTTTTTAAAGAACAGTGTAAAAATAAAAAATAAAAGGTAAAATAATTAAGAAAAAACATTTTTTAAATGCGCCCCGTCCCACCAAGCTTGCGTGCAAAAGCGAACGCATACTTGAGTAGCGCCCGCATATGAAAACGGTGTTCAAACCACACATATGAGGTATCACTGCAACCGTTACAGCAAGAGCAATAATTCTAGCCCTAGACCTCCTCAAACTCAAAACATGCAACCTGTAGAATTTTTAAACATCGCCTATGGAGATTTTCAAGGGTAAAAGTTTGTCGCCATCCCACGAGCGGGCGCAATTTCGAAGCATGACATGTTGTGTATCAATTTACTCGGTGTAACATTATCTTTCACAATATAAAACAAATTGGACTAAATTTACTGTTGTCTTATTCAAAAAAGTGAATTTTTTCCCAAAAAAGTGCGCTTGTAAGACCGCCGCACAAATACGGTGTGACAGAAAGTATTGCAACGACCGCCATTTTATTCTCTAGGGTGTTAGAAAATAATATATAATCTTTGGGGTTCTAAGTGGTTTTCTAGCAAAAACAACAGATTTTAACTTATAAACACCAAGTCTCAAAACGAAGCTCTATCTAAGTTGTACAGAGGAAAGCATATTTCTGCCAGAACTGTGTTGGAGCTCTGAATTGGGAGCTGAAAGTCCTTTTTTGCATACTAAGCATGATGAATATTGGAAGCTCCTAGGGAAGTGTCTATTTTTATTTTAAGTCTTGCCTTTTCCTTAAAAACTCCAAAAATCTAGAAAATTAACCCTTGCAGTGGAGCTGCACCCACAGTGCAAGGGTTAACTGCTCATTTAGGTCCAGGGCAGTTATGCCAAATCTTGGCACCCCAGATGTTTTGGACCTGCATTTCCCATGATGCTCAACTATACTGCAGAGTGCCAAGGTTTGCCATCACTGGTTTAGAGGGTGTGAAGATTTAGATTTACTTACCCGATCCACTACTCATTCTCCATTCCTCTGCACTGCTGGACTAGTCCCCGCAGCATTTTCTGCCCCATGCTTCAGCGGTCTAAAGCCCTGACATCATCAGGACTGATGCAGGGTCCATAGCAACAGAGTAACAGTCCACCGATAGAGGATGGGGTATCACCACCTCATGGGGCAGCGGATAATAAAGTAAAACTGCTTTTACTATACCCTACACCTAAACGAGCGGTTTACCCTTGCAGTTCGGGCACAGAGCCATTTTAAGTAAAAGTTTTTAATTTTTCCAGAGTTGAGCTTTAACGTTAGGAAAGGTTTAGTATAATAATACAACAGCAGTAGAAAAGCCTTGCTATTGGTTATCTTTGCGTGAACATATTCATTAAATACTGAAATGTTTTTGTATGTATCTGTTTAATGTTGATAAATATATGTATATAAAATATTTAACTTGAGTTACACAAGATATATTGGGGTTTAGGTTACAGGATAATGTTTCCAGAATATTTTTAGACAGATTAAACAGGTACGTCAGCCATACCTTATCCTGTTTTAAATGTGTAATAAATTACACATTTAGCCAATTAAGTGGACAACAGGAGGTATACAATGTGAATAGTAATGTATACATCAAGAAATGTTTTGAATATTTAGAATTCTGTTTATGACTTTTTCACTACCTAACAGTAACTAGTGATTACATACTGCTGTAGAGAGAACAAAAATTAAAAATAAAAACTATATATATTTCTTTTTTATCTAGCAATACATATCCAGTTTCTAAACATAAACCATATTTCTGTTAGGTGGATAATAATATTTAATCAATAAACGCTCATCAACTTAAGTACTTAAAGCAGAAAGCAGAACCCAGAACAGTTTATTAACAATTAATGTTCTTTGGTTTGTAGCAAGAGATACAAATAAACCGCCCCTGAATCTCTCTTACTCCACTGCGTCAAAGAAAAGTGCAAAGCTGCATAAAAGATGTGTAAATTAATACAAAATATGTGTACATCCACAGTGTACAGTGAAAAAAAGCTGCCACTTAAATAAATACATAGACTGATCAAAATCCCAAAACTATACCTCTCACACGTGTCATGACATGACACTATTATTATTATTATTTTTATGCATAAATAGAGGGTCGTAGGCATTATACTGCTCTGACCCATTATTTTACACAATTTATATTAGCGCCGCTATCTCTATCTGTACACGTGTGAGAGGTATAGTTTTGGGATTTTGATCAATTAATGTTCTTTAACAAAAGAACAAACCTTTGTTACCCCAACACTTCATATATTTCAGATATGTGCCTGCTGTCCCATGTACCTGTATGAGAAAGTGTCCTGTTCTCTTTGTATTGCTTCCTTTATGTAAAATCCCTGGTGATCTTGCTAGTCCCCTTGCTTTCCTATTAAAGACTGACCACACTAAGCAGGAAAGCACACAGTGGTCAGTTCTCTAGCTATGCTGGGAACTCGGGGTACTCTCCTGCAATAATCAGATTTGTCCTGAAATGCCCCCGTTGCACCTTTACAAGGTGATTGTAAACAATCACCTTAATAATTATGCTATCAAAAATGAGTGCGTGCTGTAAATTGCCTCCAACATTGATCCCGTTTCTTTCAGTCCAGAGCAGTCACTTCCTTATTGGTGGATAAAACTGAATCAATAAAATAAAGCAATAAAAACATCTAAATACTAACTAAAGTACTTAAAGCAGAACCCAGAATAGTTTGATAACAATTAATGTTCTTTAACCGCTTGCCGCCCGCCCACCATCCAATGACGGAGGGACAGTGCGGCTCTTGTTCTGTGTGGACGTCATGACAGCGCACACCCGAATGGCCATTCCCGTCATTGCTGCCCATCAATGCCCATCAGTGCCACCTATCAATGCCACCCATCAGTGCCACCTATCAGTGCCACTTGTCAGTGCCCATAAGTATGGCATATTAGTGCCTCCTCATCAGTGCCACCTAATCAGTGACCATCAGTGCCACCTCATCAGCGCACAACATTGAAGGAGAAAAATTACTTATTTACAAAATTTACTGAAAGAAACTAAGAAAAAGGTTTTTTTTTTCAAAATATTCTGTCTTTTTTTTGTAAATGATAAAAAACCCAGCAGTGATTAAATACCACCAAAAGAAAGCTCTATTTTAAAGCTCAAATTTCACATGGTTACAGTGTAGCATTACCGCGCAATTGTCATTCAACATGTGACAGCGATGAAAGCTGAAAATTGGCCTGGGCAGGAGGAAGGGAGTGAACGTGCCCTGTAGGCAAGTGGCTAACAAAAGAACATACATTCCACTTTAATAATAAGGCTACCAAAATGAGTGTGTGCTGTAAATTGCCTCCCGTTTTATTATTATTATTATTATTATTATTATTATTATTATTATACAGGAAATATATAGCACCAGCAGTTTGCGCAGCACTTTACAATATAAGGGCAGACAGTACAATTACAATACAATTTAATACAAGAGGAATCAGAGGGCCGTGCTCATTAGAGCTTACAATCTAAGAGGGAGGGTCAAGAGATAGAAGAGGTATTAACTGTGGAGAACAGGCTGATGGAGAAAATAAATGTGCAGTTGTTAGATGGGGGCCAGATGGGCTTCTCTGAAGAGATAAGCATTCAGGGATTGTCTGAAAGTGGACAGAGTAGAAGATAGTCGGACAGATTGGGATAGGGAGTTTCATAGGAAGGGAGAGGCTCTGGAGAAGTCCTGGAGGCGAGCGTGGGATGAGGTGACAAGGGAGCTAGAGAGCAGGAGGTCTTGGGATAAACAAAGAATGATTTGGTTGGTATTTTGAGACTAGGTTTTTAAGGAGCATTGCTCCTGTTTCTTCTTGCTGAAAGACACCATTTTGTAAAAGCCCAGAGCAGTCACTTCCTTATTGGAAACTCTCGCCCTCCATTTAGTCTCAAAAACTACAGTATGCCAATTTATTCAATTAAGATATGTACATTTCCAATCTTAATATGTCTTAGCTGAATTAGAGAGGAAGGCTGACAGAAGCTTTACAGTGGTGCAGTTCACAGATCTGCTGATGAGGGAGAAAGGTAGAGAATATCAGGGAGATAAATCACTAGCCGTGTAAGCTTAACTCTTTTGTGTCTCCCTGGCAGCAGACTTTGTCCTGTCACCTCTCCTTTTCTCCCTCTTTAATCTTGTTCCCTCCACACAGTCTGTGTTATTCCTGTTGCTCTCTTCTCCCCTTCAGCAGCAGTAGTTCTTAAAGCTGTCAACTGATCCGCCCCTAGTGACTCTGATTTTTAGCATCTAGCATTTAAAACATCTGAGAACGTGTAACGCAGGGTGAACCAGTGCCCTACTGGGTTTTAAATAGTATAGGCATTTATTTTTAATGTCTTAGCTATACCTGAAGTGCTCTATCAGGACTTACGTCTCAGACTAAAGTTCCACTTTAAAAATGATAATGACCCCATTTTGAATTGCAAGTACAATATCTTGGTTCTCTGTGTTTGTCTGAAACACCATTTTATGTTTATAAATGTTATAGACACTGTCAATTTCAAGGGCCCTATAACCAGTATCAGGACAGCTTTGTCCAGCTCCCTAGACAAGGATGCAAATCTGCTCCCACTTCCCACTGCTAATGCATGGCATAGAATGGGTGTACTGCCCTATGCCCATTCTCTGACACCTCGCTCCGGCTGCCTGTTGGTATGGAGTGTGCACTAGAGGTAGAAGGTAGTTGCACATGCAAAGTATGTTTTTCTTGTCAGTTGTGAATGGATGGGGGGAAAGTAGGCATGTTGGCACAGAGTGTGACAGCAGTATCTGTCAGAAGGCATGAAGCCACATCCTGCTGATTGCTAGCCACTGATCTAGAGTGTGAGGTGTGTGGCTGCTTCCCCCAACCACAGTGCCTGGGATTGCAGCCCCTCCTGTCCACCCTCTTGACCCCACCTGTAGCAATCATATCCTCCAGTGGTTGGGAGCAGGTTGCAATGTTCAGGGATCAAAGGCAGCTTACTTCTCTGAAAAGTAAATAGATTGTAGTGGAAAGCCCATCCAGGGACCCACGCTTTTATTAGCACACCAGCACAAGTGGATTATAACTGGACTCTATTTATTTTCATTTCTATATAATTTTTTACGCATAGATTGGTATTTTTAAGTGGTGATACTAAGTGATAGTGAACAATCACCAATGTATATGTAGATGATTGATTTGGATAAAGTGGTGGTTCTGATGGGGTTTTGGTAACTGGAATCCAGAGAAGGCTAAGATGGCACTGGCATTAGAGGATATCCTGACAAATAAACAGGGGAAATTGTGGGAAAGACAAAGGTGGGAAAGGATTTCTGCTGAGCAAATTTTTCTGTTATCTGTATATTTCACTCAATGTTTTTTCAGTAATATTTGCAAAAACAATGGCTTCCTGCTAGGAACCCTAGTACTTGGAATTATCATCCCTAATTATAGGGCTCTTTACCACTGAAGGCCAACAACCTCTACTACACTAATATTTACTGTATATCTACCATTTACAGGCTGTCAGTGGACAGACCCTTTTTGATTGGTGATCAGTATAAAAACAGGACTCCATGATAAAAGCCCCTTTACAATGAAAGTCAGTGGAAAGTTCCCCCTATTAAAAGCAACCTTTACTTTGGTGGTCTTTGTAATGCCCTATTACATGAGTGTCCAGTGTCAATTCCCTTGTTCCCACTGTGCTAGTCAGTGCAAATGCCTCTGTTACATTCATGGTCAGTTGACAACCTTATTTATTTCCTTATGTACATTGGTGGTTAGTGGAAAGCACAGAACCCTGTAAAATAATCCCCATCACATTGATCAGTTAATGGAAAAGTAAACTTTAGTAAAAGCCCCCTTTACATTAATGGTCAGCATAAATCCAACAGCTACATTCAATGTCAATTCCCATTTTGGTGTTTGTCTTTGTAAATGGTGCTTGGCGAAGAAGTGTCCCATGACATTTGGCAGTGGAGAAGGGCCTCATTACACTGATCATCTCTGGTAAGCTCTAGCCTTCAGTTCAGTAATAATGCATTAGTATCAGTGTGGTTTAGCTACACTTACCTAGCTGTGGGAACTATTATGCCTGGTAGTGAACTTATCAAACAACCTGAAAACTGGTGCACAATATACAAGCCTGGCGTCAAACCACTTTTAATACCTCCAGCTAATGAAACAGCATTCAGGAAGGGGAGATTTATCAATATGACCAAATAAAGAGAACATTTAGTACTGCTGGGCCTTTAAACAACCACGTGGACTGCAATGGAGGAAATTCCACCATTGCTTTGCTCTAAAACAGTGATGGCGAACCTTGGTACCCCAGATGTTTTGGAACTACATTTCCCATGATGTTCATGCACTCTACAGTGTAGTTGAGCATCATGGGAAATATAGTTCCAAAACATCTGGGGTGCCAAGGTTCACCAATGCAGCTGTTAAATTTTTACAATTTCTACTTGATTATGCAATGGCATTAAATTTACCATGTACATACAGGAAATTACATTGTTATAAGAGACAGGAGATCATTGGTGACCCCCTATTCATTTCAATACAGTCCTGGGTTAGTAGTGACCCCTAGAAGCCTGCACCAGTAAATTAGCCATTCCATGTAGCGAGATATGCTGTCCCAAAAAGAATTGAGACAGCAGCTTGATTTGAAGCACGTTTTACAGTAAGGTGCCATACATTATAAATGTATTTTGAATGCAATACATTTGTTTATAGTCATGTGACCACTGTCCAACCCAATTCATCAAAATAGCCAGTTTGTATCTAAAGAAACAACACAGCCATTAGAAGCTCTTTTCTTCAGTGCACGTACACTGTAAATTGTACATTATTATTATTATTTATTATACAGGATTTATATAGCGCCAACAGTTTACGCAGCACTTTACAACATTAGATTATTACATTATTATACATATTACTGTTGGACTTTAAGTGCCAGTTATTATATGCTTTTCAATGCATCCTGAAAAAAACTTTATTAATTTATCTTATTTATGTATAAAGCATGTCAATTAGTAAATACTGTATGCTGGTGTTGCATTCACATTTATGATTCATTCCTGCTCTTGAAACTATGCTTTCATTCATTTTAAATAGGAAGAAGTGAATGGCTTGGGACATTGCAAATAAACACACAAAGCTATGTACAACAATGTATTTGTATTCTTTCTAGCTACAGTTTGTTCTAATGTCTGTTTAATGTCCTTACTCTGTGTATACATACTTTATTAAATGGCATTTGTCAGGATAAACATGAGTTGCACTCACAAAGTTATTTTTAAAAATTCAAATCTTAGGCTGTCAACCTTGGCTTTGCTTCACTACTTCGTGTCTCACTACTATTGCATAAGTATGCAGCCTGTATCATCTGGAGATGCACACTTGGTTTGATCAGTGAATTACTAAGTTGGAAAGTAAGGATAACAATTGCATCCTTTAGAACTTTTAAAAAAACATATGGAGGTCGTGTCCATTGTGACAATTCCCCTTGGGCGTGTAGCCCTACAAGACTGATTGACCCATTAGGTGTACACCTATTTGGGTTTAATCTTTCTGGTAAGCCTCTTGACTCTCTGGTGGTGGATCACTTATCAGCAAGTTTGGGCACGTTTTTCCATTTCACACTGTTACGCAGTTTAAGTGTCAACTACTCTGAACCACATTTTGGATATTTATAATTTTATTCATTAAGGATTTGTTTCCCTTCTTTGGACATTATTCACATAATTTTAATTTGCAAATTTGTTGATATGACACTCAGTATATTATCTTCCCTTTAAAGGTTTATTACATTTGTATATTTTATTGTATACTTATGTGTATCTATACATTGTTTATATTGTTTTCCGTTCACTCTCAGACCATTTGTGTGCACTTTTTGCACATATATATATATATATATATATATATACACATATGTATATATATACGTATATATACACACACACACACACACACACAGTTCAATATTGTTTTCAGTTCACTTTGAGATCAACTTTTAGCGCTGCACTTATTTTCCACATAAAAGAAAATATTAACCAAAAAAGATTAAAGTAATTTGACACAGCAAAAATGCATTTAATTGCAGCTTGCAGTTGTAACACCTGGTGCACAGTAATTTCTGTAATTTTGTGTTTTTTGTTAAGCAACATACACAGATGTGATCCCTGGCTATATTTCATTGTGTTGGCAACGTGTTAAGGTGGGATGTTTGGGGTTAAGCTTTTTTGTAGAAAACATGGATTTCAGATAATTACTCTGAAGTATAAGAAATAACACATTGTAGAAATGTAAGAAACCTTTTAAACATAATGTAATTTTAGAGTAGCATTAGGTAGCCGGAATAACACTGTAAAATCTGTATATAAGGGTATGTAACAGTAGAAAATATATTGTAAATGCCTAGTTAGAAAAACTTGTATGTCAATGTCAAATAAATGAAAAAAAAAAAGAAATCCACTGTTACATATGCATAAACCCGAGTGACATAAAATGGGAAGTAAAGCTTTAAACCCCTTTTCAAAGTTAACAGGATTTTGGCTGCTGTGAATAAAGCGAGGAAGTCACTACTTTTAGCTTTACACAGGGAAGAGACATCTTTTCCTGCCATGTGTCATGGAAGTCACATTCTCCACATGCTCAGAAACAGCAGTTTATTTATATTTAAAGCTGTGTTTTTCTTAGTTTTACTTTACCATGGACTTAAAGTGAGAAAGTAATGATTTCGAAAGTCTATAAATGTAATTGTGCCTAAACAATACTTTAAAAAAAAATTACCTTTAACCTAGAAATTTTGGACTCTTTGGGGTGTAGAAAAATTAGGCGCTAGTCACAAAACAAAAAAGAGAGATTAGGGCACGGGATACTAGAAAACGGCCATATTTGCAGACCAAAAATCACAAACCTCTGGATGAGCCACCAAAATTCCCTGAAACATCTTCCTGGCAGTAACTTCTAACCAGGTCTCCAGGACATTCTTCAGCAGTAAAGAATTCACCACTGGTGCATCAGTCTAGGTTTTCTCAGATTTCCTAGGTAAATGCCCTTCCTAAGGCAGCAGGGAAGCACTGACCTCAAACATTTAACCACTTCTATTGGCAGCAGCCAAGGAAGCAAGGGAGCACTTGCAAAATCACTATAAAATCTGGGTTTTAGTGCAAATAAATTATATCTGGGAAGTACAATTTTTTTTTTCTCTGAAAGTAAATTAGACAGCTATTAGTGCCGGTAATGTTCATCTCTTTGCTAAATGGAGTATACTGCAGGACATACCTGGTATCAGCGCTACTTCACATATCACGGCTTATGGTTGCTTTTTGGTCCACCAATGTGAATATCGGTGCTGACACCCAACACGTACTGCAGGAACCTACAGTACATTCTTCACAGAGGAAAATAAGGGTCCACAGTCACATAGTAAAGCTTTAACAGTCTCATACGTAAATTGGGTGTACATTACAGTAATGTGCAGTGAAGTACTTAGATGATACTGTGTGCATTAAACAATTTATTTGTATGTTTTGTCTGTAAGAGGCTTAGTGTACACACCAGTCTATCAAGTTCAAACACTCACTACCAACTGCTAATCCTGCTAATCCTGTTCTTGCAGAACAAAAAAACACAACTTATTTTCAGAGCCATATGGAATCAATACTGCTCTGGAGTGAATTAACACATTTTATTAACCTATATATTTTTCTATTATTTACACTACACAGAATAAGGGATAACATTTGGAGTGATGTATGTGATGAGCCAACCTTTCCTTTTGTGTAAACTCCTACCTTCTTAAACCTCACTTGTGAAAGTCAACTGCTTGGTCATGTTTCTACATTCTGTATAAATAATATACAGTATCTCACAAAAGTGAGTACACCCCTCACATTTTTGTAAATATTTTATTATATCTTTTCATGTGACAACACTGAAGAAATGACACTTTGCTACAATGTAAAGTAGTGAGTGTACAGCTTGTATAACAGTGTAAATTTGCTGTTGCCTCAAAATAACTCAATACACAGCCATTAATATAGGTTGATTTCATTTGGTATCCTTCTAAAACACTGATTGCATTGGGATCAGCGATCAAAGGAAATAAGCACTGGAACTGCATAGGGGTATCTCCATATCTGATTTCCTTAGATCCTAATATTTGAATTTGAGACCAACTCCAGGAAAACTTTCACATTTAAGATAGAGCAGCATCATGTTTTAAAAATAAAAAGTAGCTCACCCTGCAAGGCTCACATTCAATCCGTAGCTGTCCCCTGCAGTTCTTTTTTTGCCACCAGATGTCCTAAGTCTTGTGGATTGAATGATGTTGAGTGTCACTCGACACAGAAGACTGAGGATATACTGTAAGTGCAGGGCATCATGAACCCTGTGGGGGCATCACCATGGCACTGCTCTCTACATCATCATCCAGGGTCACCTGTCAGGGAATGCCTGAATAAATAATTTTGACAGCTAAATTGATCATTTTAAAATCGATCGATGAACAACAGTGCCTCCAATAAAAAAATAAAATAAATAATAATTTAACTGACTTAATTAATAAATTTGAGTTAATTTTGACAAGCAGAATTCTTTTAAAAAGAACACAAAAAGATCGATGTAAGTATAGAATGTAGATTATCAAAAATAATTAATATTTATATCTATAACAATAAGTCACATACAAATACCACAAACGGTTTGATTAATAGGTGAACACAGACACTACAATGAATTGCTAAAGCCTTGGTATATTTGTTGGATCAAACTGAATGTTTAATTTCCCCAATTCTAGCCTTTGACTAACTTGACCCATGAAACCACTGTAGTCAGATTCTGGGGTGAAATCTGTCTAAAGCTACGCCAGTACAGGCAATTAACAGCTTCCGGACCACCCACCGTATATATACTGCGGCAGGATGGCCCGGCTGCACAAAATTGTGTACCTATATATGATTTTGTGCGCGCGATCTGGGACGCGCGCACACCGCTGGAGCGCCGCTTCCACTGTGATTGACCCGCCGCTGTGATTGGACCCACCAAGGCAGACCCCTGTTCTGTCAGGGAGTAAAAGAGAGATCTTGTATTTTTGCTAAGAAATATGGATCTCTCTTTTCATCTAGTGCATCCACTCCTCCCCACCCCCCCAGTTAGAAAGCACTCATAGGGAACACACTTAGCCCCTTGATCGCCCCTGGTGTTATGGTGTTAACCCCTTCCCTGCCAGTGTCATTTTACAGTGTCAGTGAATTTTTTTTTGCGCTGATCGCTGTATTGGTGTCACTGGTCCCAAAGAAGTGTCACTTAGTGTCAGATTTGTCAGCCGCAATGTCGCAGTCCCGCTACAAAAAAAATCGCCGACATTACTAGTAAAAACGATTAAAAAAAAAAGAATAAGAAGTCCAAAATAACCCATAGTTTGTATAACTTACTCAACTCAATCAATATACGGTTATTGGGATTTTTTTTACCAAAAATATGTACCAGAATACATATTGGCCTAGATTAATGAAGAAATTAGATTTTTTTTTTTTACTGGGTATGTTTTATAGTAGAAAGTAAAAAATATATTTTTTTTTTCAAAATTGTCTGTCTTTTTTTGTTTATAACACAAAAAATAACCGCAGAGGTGCTCAAATACCACCAAAGGAAAGCTCTATTTATGGGGAAAAAAGGACATAAATTTTATTTGGGTACCGCACAATTGTCAGTTAAAGCAACGCAGTGCCGTATTGCAAAAAAATGGCCTGGACAGGAAGGGGGGGTGTAAAACCTTCCGGAGCTGAAGTGGTTAAAATTACCAAATTTTCAGGTTATAGGATATTGGGTGGGGTAGTATATCAACTAGCATAAAATACTTGCACACACACACAAAAAAAAAATCAATAAATGTGGAAAATATAGTTACCTTTTTAAAATGGTTATTTGCTTTAAAATTCCTAAGATGGCTGCCGATTACCGGTTGTAGTTTGCCTTCCCAAAATGACATCCAACTATGCTAGAGCTGTGTGCCCTATGATGTGATGAGGTGATCTCTAGATGAAATATGTGTGTTGATAAGTTCCTCAGATGATGTCTGCAAGATGATGAATTTAATTTGGATGATGTGTGTGTGTACATCCTCTTTGGATGGTCTGATGATATGTCCTCAAGTGTCCAGTGTTTATCCTGTCTACTTCCCTCCTGTTTTATCTAGTTGTGAATAATACACTCATTGAATACGCACAGAGGGTGGCCCAGAAGGTCTAACATTATTCCTATTGGTGGATTTGTTTAATTATCAAACTTGTGTTTTCTTATGTGTTAACTCACCAGATGGCATCCTCGTATAAGAAATGACTATCCTGAGGTTTACAAATTTTCTGCTGATTAACCCTGTAATAATAAATTCATATACAGCTACAATTATTTCAGTTTCTCTGAAATATGTGGAACACCTTAGAGAGTCGGTGGTGGCAGCAATTAAATGGGAAATTTGAGATATTAAAAGATAGATTTTCATATATAACAATTAAAATAATATTTGTACACATACTGAGCAAAGAGCTCTGTATACAGAGAAAAGAAGATAAAAAAAATAATTTGTATACTTAATCTACTAATTGAGTATAGAGGCCCTATAATACGCTTAAGTTTTTAACAACCATATTTATATTGAGAAGCCCTTTTCTGGTAATGGGAGATTTTGTATGGATAAAATCTTTTTATATCCAATCAACATAGATACCGTGCAACATTCTGTTACAATTTAAAATCATCTACTCGTATGCCCATGATACTTGATAGTGATTTTGGTCAGTAAAAGAATTTATAACCCATTGGATTGTGATCAGGCATACATGTATTACGGTGTCATAAGGGCTTAACCTTATGACTTGCAATATAGTCCATGAGTTCATGAGTCAATAAACTGACATTTATTATATACCGTAAATACTTTAAGCTAGTGAGATTGTAACAAACAGTTTATTTCTGAGTGGAGGTCTTACTCTCTTGTTTGATTTCCCAGCGTTGAGACAATAGCAGCCACTATGTTTCGGTTAAGCAGGATTGACTCTCCTTCACTTGTGAACATAGAAATTTAGTGACTAGGATTATTTTCTCTACAGCTTGTTGGTTTTCCTCATTGCCAAAACAATGAAATAGCAGCTAGGAAATTATGAAAATCTATATTTTTCTTCATAGAAATTCTAACACACCCCTCGCCACGAGAACATCAGAGGAACACTCTGCATGTCAATGTACCAGCCTCAAAAAAAAGAAGTATATGAAAAAACAAAAACAAAAAAACACACATGTATGACTGTTTAATGAAATTAATGAAATTACAATGCTATCCTTCTTCCTATAATTTTTTGAGACAGAGCTTTCTTTTGGTGGCATTTAACCCCTTCCCATAGTATGTAATATGATGAACATGCTCGGGTGCGATCTGTCACCATCGGACACGGCTGATGACAAATCACTGTACTGGCCCATTGCCGATACCAGGTGATTTCTGTGGCCAAGCAGATCACATGACAATTGTACACAATGAATGACTCTTACATGCCATTCATATGTACTATTGTGATGAGCTCTGTGATTGGAAACAGTGATCACATGGTACAGACAGGGCCAATCACAGCTCATCTATACCATGTGATACAAATCACAGCTAATCACAATAGTAAACACTGAATGAATAGTTTTCATTCAGAAAATAAATGGATGCATATACGGTGCTTTGAAAAAGTATTCAAGCCCCTTGAAATGTTCCACATTTTCTCATGCTACAACAAAAAACATAAATGGATTTTATGTGATAGACCAACACAAATTTGCACATAATTGTGAAGTGGAAGGAAAATGATAAATGGCTTTTAAAATTATTTACAAATAAATATGTGAAAAGTGTGGCATGCATTTGTATTCAGCCCCCCTGAGGCAATACTTTGTGGAACCACCTTTTGCTGCAATTACAGCTGCAGGTCTGTATGGGGTTGTCTCTACCAGCTTTGCACATCTACAGAATGACATTTTTGCCCATTGGTCTTT
Organism: Lithobates clamitans; assembly: GCA_037952925.1. Lineage (NCBI taxonomy): Eukaryota > Metazoa > Chordata > Amphibia > Anura > Ranidae > Lithobates > Lithobates clamitans. Next base: position 3,680,495 of record JBBGZY010001190.1, read on the forward strand.
GCAAAATAGCTCAAGTTCTGTCAGAAATGATATGGAGAGCCTGTGAACAGCAATGTTCATGTCTTGCCACAGACTCTCAATTGGATTTGGGTCTGGATTTTGACTGGGCCAGTCTAACACATGAATATGCTTTGATCTAAACCATTCCATTGTAGCTCTGGCTGTATGTTCAGGGTCTTTGTCCTGCTGGAAGGTGAACCTCTGCCCCGTCTCAAGTTTTTTGCAGACGCTAACAGGTTTTCTTCTAAGACTGCCCTGTATTTGGCTCCATCCATCTTCCCATCAACTCTGACCAGTTCTCCTGTCCCTGCTGAAGAAAAGCATCCTCACAACATGATGCTGCCCTCACCATGTTTCACGATGGGGAAGGTGTATTCAGGGTGATGTGCAATGTTAGTTTTCCACCACACATAAGGTTTTGCTTTTAGGCCAAAAAGTTCAATTTTGGTCTCATCTGACCAGAGCACCTTCTTCCACACGTTTGCTGTGTCCCCCACATGGCTTCTCACAAACTGCAAACAGGACTTCTTAGGGCTTTTTTTCAACAATGGCTTCCTTCTTGCTACTCTTCCATTAAGGCCAGATTTGTGGAGTGCACGACTAATAGCTCTCCTGTGGACAGATTCTCCCACTTGAGCTGTGGATCGCTGCAGCTCCTCCAGAGTTACCATGGGCCTCTTGGCTGCTTGTCTGATTAATGCTCTACTTGTCCGGCCTGTCGGTTTAGGTGGACAGCCATGTCCTGGTTGGTTTACAGTTGTGCCATACTCTTTCCATTTTCAGATGATGGATTAAACAGTGCTCCATGAGATGTTCAAAGCTTGGGATTTTTTTTGGTAACACTGTATTGCCCTTGTCACTGTATGAAAAAAATTTTTAAAAAGTTTTTTTTTTTGTTTTAACATACTGTCACCAGTCAGTGTCCCTGATCACCACCACACCAGTTATATGATGACACTGTACTGCACTAGTGCCCGTATGTTAAACCTAAAAAAAAAAAAGTGAAGAAAACTTTTTAATTTGTTCATGGAAAGTGGAGAGATTAAATAAAATGTTATGTTTTTTTAAACAAAGTTGCATTGTCGTTTTAACAAGTTATTTGTCCCACGCAGCATGGACATACTTACAATTATACCCCTAAACACATGCTAGGCCTCCTGAGTATGGGGATGTGTAAGGCTTTATGACCTAGATCAGAGTTTCTCAAATCCAGTCCTCAAGGCCCCCCAACAGGTCATGTTTTCATGCTTTCCATTATTTTGCACAGGTGATTTGATCAGTTTCATTGCCTTAGTAATTCTCACAGCCGTTTCATCTGAGGGAATTCCTGAAAATATTACCTGTTGGGGCGCCTTGAGGACTGAAGTTGAGAAACACGGACCTAGATGCATAGGATGGACCCAAAAACACCTTCAGGTATTCCAGGGGCATAAATTACTCATCTAATTTCCTGACCACCCATCACAGTTTTTGAGGCCCTGGAGCACAAGGACACTGCAAATGCCCGCAAAATTACCCCATTTTGAAGAGCAAACAATCCAAGGTATTTTCTGAAAGGCCTGAAAGTGAGTCTTTTGAAAATGTGTGTGTGAATATATATATATATATATATATATATATATATATATATATATATATATATATATATATATATACACACACATACATACACACAAATATACACATATATACATATACGCACACACATACCAAAAAATGCACAATCCTAAAAATGTGAAAATTGAAGAAATAGTCTATAAGATTATAGTCCACATTAGTAATCAAATAAATTGTCCATAAGTGTTTCTTGTGTAGCGTTGTGAATATTCGTGCTGTTCTGCAGTGTATTCTCTTACAACAATGGGGAAAAAAAAACCTCTTACCAGAAAGGGTGGATCCCAGGTTATAGGGATCAAACACTCTTAGTTGTCAATGAAACCAACTGTGATATACCACTCCTTCAGCTCCAACAAGAGACCCTCATTCTATTGTAATGGTAACTTCACCAGAAATATGGGTTGGAGCTGCAATCTGTAACGTCACCACAAACCAGTCTGCAGGACAAGCTCCGTGGCTGTGTTTTGTTTGGAATCTTTGTTTATCCCTGTAAAGTGCAATGAGAATAAACGCTTGTTTTCATACTGCACCATGAAGTTTTTCCCTTCTTAATATCTTCATGTGCTGGAGAACACCCAGTAGGATTATAGGTGAAGCTGGAATCATATAAAAGTATTCCGATATTTCTGGTGAAGTTACCATTACAATAGAAGGAGGGTCTCTCGTTGGAGCTGAAGGAGCTGAATATCGCAGTTAGTTTCATCACAACTAAGCGTGTTTGATCCCTACCTTTCTGGTAAGAGGCTTTCATTTTCCCTTTGTTGTAAGAGAATACAGCACAGAACAGCATGAATATTTACGACTCTACACATGAACCCTCATGGACAATTTGATTACTAATGTGGACTATACCCCTTTTAGACTATGTTTCTTCATTTTTCACTTTGATACAGAGATAGAGATAGAGATATTGTTGAATTGAGTATTTTGATTCAAAGTAGCAGCACCTACATACTGTTTTTCATTTGTTCATTTGTTTAGGTTAAGCACAAAATATAAATTTTTATCAATTAATAGGATAATACTAACACACAAAATAGGCATGCTTAGAAATACACCCCTAAAAAATACAATCTACTATTCCTCCTGAGTGGCAGATACCACATACATGACACTTTTTCACAGCCTAGGCATACAAAGAGGCCAGAGATCCAATGAGCACCTTCAGGTTTTCTAGGGTTATATATTACATATCTAATGTCCTTTCTACCTATGTAGAGATGTGGAAAAGTTTGCTGGCCTCATATAACCAGGTGGGTTAAATGAAGTTACCATCATCCGAATTAATTTAAGACAAAAGTTTTTTTGGGAGCAAGGACCCCAACTCCTTGGGGTCCTTGCTCCCCAAAAAACTTTTTGTCTATGTAGAGATGTAAAATGTTCAGAAGTTTTGAAGCCATGGGTTAAAAAAAAAGCTTTTCTCCTATTTTTTTTTTCCCCGGAAAATTGAACTTTGGAAGAATGTAAAAAAAAAAAATTCAGTGTGGAGCAGCTTTACAAAATGAATGTAATTTTGTTAGACTGGCAAAATGAAATGCAGAGTATATAAAAGTATTATGCTTGAAATAAAAGTACCGCTTATTCAGTATATCAACTAAACTTGCTTTTGAAATTTTTATTTTTTATTACAAATGGAACCAGAACAAATCAATTATACATGAGAACACGTAACCCCCCCCCCCTCCCTCCGCCCCATTCTTCTTCCTTTCTCTCATGATAATTTACAAGTTTTCCTCCAATATGCATTTTCAGTTATTGACAATGCTGGTCCAGAAGCATATATTTCTCTTGCAAGAGCTAGATTAATGTTCTCCTGATTTTCAGGTGTAATTTTATCAATAAATGAAGGTATTGTATATTTTTTTATTTTTTTGAGGCCGCGGTTTGTAGCACTTCCTTACTTGAAGATGCTGCTGGTGAAGAGACACTTTGTAATGATCCAAAAGCAGCAGAAAGTGTTACTGGAATGAGAACTCTGAACGGAAAAGCTACTTGCACTTTCATTATGGTCCTTATCATTTAATTCCATAAAGTATTTAGTGTCTTTAGGGCACTCAGTGGCGTCACTAGGGTTGGTGTCACCAGGTGCTGAAAAAATTGGTGTCACCCCCCTTCACCAACTATAGTCCCCCCTCAGTTCAGACCCCCCTCCACTAACTACAGACCCCCCTCCCTCAGTATAGATCCCTTTCCTCAGTATCTCAGTATAGACCTCCCCCTCAGTATAGATCCCCCTCACTAAGAATAGACCCCCCTTCCTCAGTATACACCCCCCACTCTAAGTACAGACCCCCTCCATCAATATAGACCTCCCCCTCAGTACAGACCCCCCCTATCAGTATAGACCTCCCCCCTCAGTGCAGACTCCTTAGTGCAGCCCCCCCATTAGTATACAAATGTGTGAAACAATCAGCGCCACCCTAAATTAATTAAGTGCAAAGTTGCAGCCTCTATACTATGTGCATCTTTTGGTATACATACACATATATTTATATATATATATATATATATATATATACCCCCATCAGTATAGACACCCCCTTAGTGCAGACCCCCCCATCAGTATAGCATCCCCGCTCTTAGTGCAGACCCCCCCATCAGTATAAACACCCCCCCTCAGTATAGACACCCCTCCTCCCCACCCTGTGTGGATGTAAACATGTAAACAGAGGAGGAGGCGGCTTTAGTCCGCTCCACTGAGGGACACAGTGAGATGCGCAAAGCATCAGGTGTTGTTAGCAGTGCCGCTAGCCACAGGTGTCACCCCTCTGGCGGGTGTCACCCAGGTGTGGCCCGCACCCCCCGCTCCCCAACCCCCAGCGACGCCACCCCTGGCATGCAAGGATGTGTTTTGTCATCCTTGTGGCATTTGGAAAATAATATTTCTTCTCATGATATTTGCAAATTGCAGCTTTGCTCTCAGCAGCAATTGCACTGCAGAAATATTTCCAAACTCTAGCGGTCGGTCTCATCTCATTTTACTGAGAAAAGGAAAAGAAAAAAACAGTTTACTGACTACTAGACTATAGGGAAACATTATGCTGTTATGGCGGAGAACATTAACATGAGTAATTTAAAGGTTATAAATAGGATTGAGCCGAACACCCCTCGGTTCGGTTCGCACCAGAACATACCGAACAGGCAAAAAATTCGGAAGAACACACGAACACCATTAAAGTCTATATGCAAGTTATTGTCTTATATGCAAGTTATTGTCATAAAAACAATCAACATGGGGACAAGGTGCTCTGGGGTCAGACCCCAAAGCACCCTCCCCATGTTGAGGGCATGTGGCCTGGTACGGTTTCCTGCGGCCTGCCAGGTTGCGTGCTTGGAAAAGGATCTGGTATGGATTTTGGGGGGACACCTATGCCATTTTTTTAAAAAAATTTGGTGCACGATTCCCCTTAATTTCCATATCAGACCTGAAGGGCCTGGTATGGGTTTTAGGGAGACTCCCCCCCACGCAATTTTTTTTTTAAATTTTGGTTTGGGGTTCCCCTTAATATTCATACCAGACCTAAATCTCTGTATTTGCAGACGATACTAAGCTAAGCAGGGCAATAACTTCTCTGCAGGATGTGGAAGCCTTGCAAAAAGATCTGAACAAATTAATGGGGTGGGCAACTACATGGCAAATGAGGTTCAATGTAGAAAAATGTAAAATAATGCATTTGGGTGGCAAAAATATGAATGCAATCTATAGACTGGGGAGAGAACCTCTGGGGGAATCTAGGATGGAAAAGGACCTGGGGGTCCTAGTAGAAGATAGGCTCAGCAATGGCATGCCAAGCTGCTGCTAACAAAGCATACAGAATATTGGCATGCATTAAAAAGGGGATCAACTCCAGAGATAAAACGATAATTCTCTCACTCTAAAAGACTCTGGTCCGGCCGCACCTAGAGTATGCTATCCAGTTCTGGGCACCAGTCCTCAGGAAGGATGTACTGGAAATGGAGCGAGTACAAAGAAGGGCAACAAAGCTAATAAAGGGTCTGGAGGATCTTAGTTATGAGAAAAGGTTGCGAGCACTGAACTTATTCTCTCTGGAGAAGAGACGCTTGAGAGGGGATATGATTTCAGTATACAAATACCGTACTGGTGACCCTACAATAGAAATAAAACTTTTTCGCAGAAGAGAGTTTAACAAGACTCGTGGCCACTCATTAAAATTAGAAGAAAAGAGGTTTAACCTTAAACTACGTAGAGGGTTCTTTACTGTAAGAGCGGCAAGGATGCGGAACTCCCTTCCACAGGCGGTGGTCTCAGCGGGGAGCATCAATAGCTTCAAGAAACTATTAGATAAGCACCTGAATGACCAAAACATACAGGGATATTAAATGTAATACTGACACATAATCACACATAGGTTGGACTTGATGGACTTGTGTCTTTTTTCAACCTCACCTACTATGTAACTATGTAACTATGTAACTATGTAAAGGGCCTGGTAATGGACTGGGGGGGGAAACCCATGCTCTTTTTTTCAATGAGTTTTATCTATATTACCGAGACCCGACGATTTATTACAGCCGTGATCAGTTTTAAGTGACAATTTTTCCTTTAGAAATGTAATTTTGCTGTGGTCCTGTTCTAAACACGGGAAAAATGCACCACTTTACAGGCATACTATAGACACCCCCAGGCACAATATTTAAAGGAATATTTCATTTTTATTGTTTTACTTTAAGCTTTAAAAAAATCACTGCTCCCGAAAAAACATCCGTTTGAAAAAAAAAATAAAAAATTGCATTGATACATGTCCCCTGGGGCAGGACCCAGGTCCCCAAGCACTTTTTATGACAATAACTTGCATATAAGCCTTTAAAATGAGCAGTTTTGATTTTTCATGTTAGTGTCCCATAGACTTTAACGGTGTTCCGGCGGCTTCCGAATTTGCCGGGAACATCGCATATTGTTCGCGAACACCCGATGTTTTAGTCGAACATCGATCTCATCCCTAGTTATAAAGATAAACTAAATTTGTCAGACAAATTGACCCTCTTACCTGTCAATTAAGGCCTGAGAGGACAGAAACTATCTATGTATTCCAACAGTTGCCCAACTGTAGAAGGTACAAGGTGGAGCTCACAAGCAAATTAAACTGCAGCGCCCTAGTGGCAGAAATGCATATTTCTTATGTTTGAGAATGGCATTGAAAAGTACAGTGGTAAATGAACTGCATTCCAGGGTTTGCTTGTCTTTACATAATGTCTCAGAAATCTCTCAGTAAGGTCTTCATGTCATAGTGTGAATACCATGTCGTAGATATATATCTTATCATCGTAAAAGAACATATTCCACATTTCATTTTTCTCTTTTCCCTATTTGTCCGGAAATACAAAAACAAAAAAAGGCTGTGAAAAAAAACCCCAGAAAAAAAAATGTTTTTTTTCCCAATATTTATGGTTTTCTTCTAGGTCTTCCCATCTCTAGGTAACATTTTTGGAGGTCCTGGAGCCAGAACAGTGGAAACACCAATAAAAGGATCACATATTAGAGAGTAAACACCCCAATGTATTTTTTAAGAGTCTCAGTCATGGTGAGTTTTTTGAAGTCTTCATTTTTTTTTCAAAAGATTTTGAAATATGCAAAAAGAAAATGAAAATATATTTTTTTTACACAAAGTTGGTAATTTAGTAAGATATTTCTCACACACAACTTAGAATTACACCTCAAAACATATTTTACTACTCCTCCTGAGTATGATGATACCACATATGTGAGACTTTCAGTGTCTGGACTGATTATGTATCAGTCATTGTATGTTGTGTATCACACAAATTAACCAATTGTGTCAAAACCAATGTACTGTAATAGTCACCTCTATACAAGTGGTCTGGGAATATAGCTTAGTGTAGTGTCACCTATAGCAGTCCCAGTTCTTATAAGCCAAGCAAGCTTAGCCTACTGGTACACGGGTGCCTCCAGGAATGCCATGTTTACTGGCCAGGAAGTACAGGAGGCTGAAAAAAGGAACAACAAAAGAGTTCCTAATATGGCTGGTGTAGTGGAAATGAGGGACATTGTAACTGGTGGAAGATGTCAGATGAGAACACCAGAGGAAGAACCAGAAGAACCAGAAGAATCAGAAGAAGAAGATGGAGGAAGAAACCGAAGGAAGATAGAAGATAGAAGAAAGAAGATAGGAGATAGAAGAAAGAAGAAGCATTTAAATAAAGGAATTGTCAAAAACTGTCTCTTGTCTTTTTTAACATTTTTGACATTTTTGACTACTTTTGTACCCCCTTACCATTTCACACAGGGGGGAGGGCCAGGATCTGGGGTCCCCTTGTTAAAGGGGGCTTCCAGGTTCCGATAAGCCCCCCGCCCGCAGACCCCCACAACCACCGGGCAAGGGTTGTGGGTATGAGGCCCTTGTCCCCATCAACATGGGGACAAGGTGCTTTGGGGAGCTACCCCAAAGCACCCTCCCAATGTTGAGGGCATGTGGCCTGGTATAGTTCAGGAGGGGGGGGCCCCCCTCTTTTCCTGCGGCCTGCCAGGTTGCGTGCTCAGATAAGGGTCTGGTATGGATTTTTGGGGGGACCCCACGCCATTTTTTAAAAAATTTGGGCACGGGGTTCCCCTTAATATCCATACCAGACCTAAAGGACCTGGTATGGAATTTAGGGGGACCCCCACGTCATTTTTTTTTAAATTTTGGTTTGGGGTTCCTCTGTGGGGAATTCCCATGCTGTTTTTATCAATGATTTTTTATGTGTAATGTCGGACCGGCAATTCATTAATAGCCGCGAGTAGTTTTAAATGACTTTTTTCCTTTGCTGTCAGACTGTTCTAAACACGGGAAACATGCGCCCCTTTACAGGCATACTATAGACACCCCCCAGGTACGAAATTTAAAGGAATATTACACTTTTACTGTTTCACTTTAAGCATTATTAAAATCACTGCTTCCGAAAAAACTGCATTTTTTAAACTTTTTTTTGCATTGATTCATGTCCCCAAACACTTTTTATGACAATAACTTGCATATAAGCCTTTAAAATTAGCACTTTTGATTATTCATGTTCGTGTCCCATAGACTTTAACGGTGTTTGCGTGTTTGAACAAATGTTTTGCCTGTTCGCATGTTCTGGTGCGAACCGAACAGGGGGGTGTTCGGCTCATCCCTATCCCAGAGTGGTTTAATGATATTGAGGTCAGGTGACTGAGATGGCCACTCCAGAACCTTCCCTTTTTTCTGCTGTAGCCAATGACAGGTCGATTTGGCCTTGTGTTTTGGATTATTGTCATGTTGGAATGTCCAAATACGTCCCATGCACAGCTTCCTGGCTGATGAATGCAAATGTTCCTCCAGTATTTTTTGATAACATACTGCATTCATCTTGCCATCAATTTTGACCAAATTTCCTGTGCCTTTGTAGCTCACACATCCCCAAAACATCAGCGATCCACCTCCGTGTTTCATATTAGAAATGGTGTACTTTTCATCATAGCATAGGCCTTGTTGACTCCTCTCCAAATGTAGCGTTTATGGTTGTGGCCAAAAAGCTAAATTTTGGTCTCATCACTCTAAATGATTGTGCCAGAATGTTTGAGGCTTGTCTCAGTGCTGTTTGGCATATTCTAAGCAGGATACTTTGTGGCATTTGCGTAGTAATGGCTTTCTTATGGCGACTCGACCATGCAGCCCATCTTTCTTTAAGTGCCTCCTTATTGTGCATCTTGAAACAGCCATACTACATGTTTTCAGAGAGTCCTGTATTTCACCTGAAGTTATTTGTGGGTTTTTCTTTGCATCCCAAACAATTATCCTGGCAGATGTGGCTGAAATTTTAGTTGGTCTATTTGACCGTGAGTATGGTTTCAACAAAACCCCTTATTTTCCACTTCTTGATTAGAGTTTTAACACTGCTAATTGGCATTCTCAATTCCCTGGATATCTGTTTATATCCCTTTCCTGTTTTATACAGTTCAACTACCTTTTCCCGCAGATCCTTTAACAAATTCTTTTGCTTTCCCAGAATGACTCCAGAATCCAGAAACATCAGTGCAGCACAGGATGAAAGATGCAAGGGACTGCCAGGAGTCCAGAAACTCACTGACCTTTTATACACACACACTAATTACAAGCAAACAGATCACAGGTGAGGATGGTTACCTTTGATAGCCATTCAAACCCCTTTGTGTCAACTTGTGTACATGTTATCAGGCCAAAATTACCTGGGTATGTAAACTTTTGATCAGGGTCATTTGGGTAGTTTCTGTTGTCATTATGATTTTAAAAGAGTAAACACAGTTGATTGATAATAAATGGCTTCAGTCAAACACTAACCATGAGTGAAAGAAAAGTTTGCGTTATCATTCATAGTCTCTGAAAAATGGCCAAGAAATCATAAATTCTGCCAGGGTATGTAAACGAATGAGCACAAGTATATACAAAAATTGAAAAATAATGTTGTTACATTTTTATAAAGGTTTTTACATTTTTTATTTTCAAATTTCTCTAACATTTTGTCACCCTAGCAGTACAGTGTAAACTACTACTCTGCTGTTTTTTTTTTTTACAATGTGATTGCTTTTACTCTCAGTGGACACAGCTGGCACAGATCATGCTGCTATGCGCACAAGCGGTAGATGCGCGTGGGGGGAGTGTGGGTATGTCCACCCGCATCGGTGCTCTTTTCATACGGTCATTTATGTACTATAGCCGGATGGGAAGCCGTTAAATATGCAAGCATGATTTTTTTTCTGCTTCCAAGGTTTAAAACTGTAGAGTTTCTTGTAAAGCATTTAAATGTCTCCAACGTGTAAATACTTACCCTTGCATAGTGTACCTTAACATGATGTGTTCCTTCATCTCCCCAGGGATTTCCTTAAGTCATTTCTAAACAAAGCATTTAGTTTGTTTAATAAGCTTATAGATACTTATGTAAAGCCATTAGCGTATTAGTGACTCTTTATGCTCTTTTTTTTGATCCATTACAAAAATGATAACAGTATTTGAAGTCATCGTTTGACATTGTTTGCATATAACTTACAACCAAGGAGATTCTTCTTTTTCATTTTTTGACCTACACTGACAGCTTTCAGACACTTTTGACATAAGACCTATTCTGTTCTTAACATGTTTTAGACTTTATTGTGATTCATTCTGCTATACTTTCTAATGGTATTCAAATAGATTATGTAAATGGAAATGTGTACTGAACTTTTACTGGACCATAAATTGATCTATTGCAACCATGTGTTATTCTATGGATACTCTTAAAATTACCCTTCCCATCCTTTCCATTGAGGCTTGTGTGTGCATTTATGTGTGTGTAATCAATCACCTAAATGTCACAATCTGCAGGACAGAAAACAAAGGAAGTAAGCTCAAGATTATAATGAAAATGTAACATGAAAATAAAGCGGTCAATACATTTATATGACACAGGCTATCATTTAGTGACCCTGGGATTCACAGTGTTCGTGATGCACTTTCTTGGGCAGTCAAATAAAGATGTTTTATAAGTTCTATAAAAAATACATTTATTTGTGGTTGCTTTTTAAAGGCAGCAGCCATAGTGTTGGAATTACTTATAATCGAACCTTGAGGGTTACAAACCCCACATCAAGCTTTTTCGCAGGGTCCAGTCAGTTACTCAAAAGCAAATTGAAACACTCTTCTTACTTTCTGCTATAAAAGAAATCCAATAAAATAATGGAAAAAATTAAGACAAATATGTATTCTGCTACATGTTTTTGTTAAAAAGATACCAATAAGCGTATATTGTCTAAAAGTGTGTATAATTTGCGCTAACCACAAACAAAAATTGCAAATTGTAGTGCAGCTGCTTGTGCAAGCCCCAAATACTAAAAGACCCAAACACTATCCTAAATTCTTACAAGCGCGCATCCACATGTGATATTACAATAAAAACCTTAATGATAGGCATTCACTGCATATAATATTGCAATAGAAGCCTTAGCGGTTTTTATTGCATGTGCAACCAATTAACTAATAGTGCAAAAACAGATCTATCTATAGATACTACTTGCCACAATCTGTGATTAATTATATTTGTGAAAACAAAATAGATACAGATCGCAAGATCTATTGAAACAGTGAGACAAAAATAAATGCAGATCGCAACATCCATATAGCAAAAAAAGTCTTAAACACAGTAAATGAAATTAGTCCCATTAAATTGTGAAAACATATATATCAGCCATATTTCTTCTGAACTTGAAGGAATGTGAATATTTTTCCATCCAAAGATGTTAAAAACTAGCCTCTTACCAGATACGTCGGATCTCAAGTTATAGAGATCTAGTACGTTAGGTACATTAGCCTGCCGGCACCAAGGGTCTCCACCTCCGCTTCACTTCAGGGAGAGAGATATCCTCATCTGGTTGTAGTGGTCGGTGTTCGAGGTGTCTCACAGCTGGGATCCACAGATATAAAGAGCGGTGGTATTCTCAATGCGGTTAATCCTCCTGACACCGTCCTGACATTCAGTCCCTCAGCGGAGATAAAAAGGAGATCTCATAGTGCAGACGTATTCAAAAAGGGAGTTTTATTTAAAAATTATCACTCATTTTCACAGCAGTCTGTCACAGCAAGAGTTCACAGCAAGCAGAAAAAAACTTAAATACACGGCAATCCACAGGAACAAAGGGAACGTATAACAGCTATTTTCTTTTCAGCATATAAGCAGCAGAGGATCAAACCAAACTAACTGCAAAGGAAAAAAGAACGTGATGGTGTCACAGCCACTTGCTCCACCCGACGCGTTTCCCCTAAACAGGCTTCCACTGGGAACGGAGACATGACCGGACGCCAGCACATCACGTCTTAAATCTCCTCACGGCAGGAAGGACAACGGAAGCAGTAGTATATCACTACTTTCCTCCCGTTGTCACTCACTCAGGCGGTTCCCTATGTCAGCTATAAGGCTCCCAATACAACCGCCAACATCTGTAAATCCTCTCTCCACCTCTCTACATTGAAATAGAGAGAAAAGATACACATGCATTACCTGTGTTTCACTTTTTTAAAACCTAAAAAATAAAAAATGAAAATAAAAAATGAATGAAATATTAACTAAAAGATTATTCCCATATATTATGAACACTATTGATTTCAATTCTCATTAAAAAAAATTGATTGTAAAAAAAAACTTTTATAAAACTTTTTTTTTAAAAATCTCATAAAAAATATCAAAAATATATATATATATCAAAAAATCTCATAAAAATATACATATATATGAATACATATATATATATCTCCATATATATACATACACTTGTTGGGGTCATGTTTCTCAGCTGTGCACAGTACAGCCAAAGAATACATGTATACACCCATTCAACAGATAAGTAGTAGAATACAACCTCTCCCCTTTCCAAATAAGAATGATGGTGGAACGGGATCGCAGACCCCTACACATCGGGAGATGGTATTACGGAAAGGGGGAAATGGGCGTTATGCATATCAAGGGAAAAAAACCTATGAAAGGTAATAAAGCCTATACGGATCCCGCTAATAACCACTACCAACAATCCCCCAATAAATATTACCAAAAGAATCAGAGTAAAACACAAGCTTCGTGTTATAATAGAGATCATAGAGGAACCAGACCTCCTTACACCCCACGGAACTCTAATGGTCAAAACTCTCAAGGGAATTTGCATATGGACTATACAGGGAGACATGAGGATCCTGCGTATAGGAGACCATATTGGAATGAGCAGCAGGGGGGGATCTTTCAACTCCCCCATTCCTCCCTGGAGATATGATATTCCGATGGAAAACCGATTTAATTCCCTTCGTGAACAATATGAAAGTGAATATGTGGAAGAACAATGTATGAATAATTCGGAACCTTATAGGTACTACAATTCTGAACCGCAGACGGGGCCACCTAATGCGGTCCCACTTAGAAATAAGCCAGAGAGTTTTTTAGGAAAAAAACAAACCAAAAAAGGGAGACCAAAAGAGGATGCAGGGGAGGGAAACAGATCACCCAAAAAAAGAAAGAGATAATAAATGAAGGTATTTTTAATTTAAGTGGCATAGTTTTAACTGAAATGGAACAGAAAACTCTGAATTGGGGCTGAAATTTGCTCCTAAACAAGGTTTGAATAAATTTCAAATGTTTATTGATCTGCAGAAATATATGAGGAAATTAAGCATTAAATGACATTTCCTGCAAAATCCCATTATTAAGAAACTCAGAGTCTCAGGTGAATAATGTCGCAAACACCTCTAAGGGGACAGGATTAAGAAATGCCTCCCTTTTTAACCCGCCGGGTAAACCAGCCCGAGTATTTCGGTTTTTAAAAATCTGGTGTTACGGGACCTACAGAAAACACAATTCAAGAATAAGAATCAGAAGGACATAAGTAAAGGAATAGAGACTCTTTGTGAGAAAAAAGAATTAATAATACGCCCCGCAGACAAGGGAGGGGGCATTGTCCTGCTTAAAAAAACAGGATTATTTAGATGAAATGAACCGTCTTTTGTCTGATGGGGACACGTATACCATTCTTAAACGTGACCCCATTGCAGGATATAAAAAAACAACTTAATTGTTTAGTGTAAGAAGGGTTTAAGAAGGGTATACTAAATAAAAAAGAAATGGAATTTCTAATCCCATTGGCACCGAAAATGCCGATTATTTATTATTTACCTAAAGTACATAAGAATGCCATGCAGCCACTGAGTAGACCTATAGTGAATGGCATTGATTCACTAACCTCAAGGATAGGTAAATATGTGGACTTTTTTCTGCAGCCACTGGTAACAAAGACCCCTGCATTTTTGAAGGATTCACTACAGATTATTAACGAAATATCGCAGTTGTGGGTTGAGGATGATGTTTTACTAGTGACTGCGGACGTGTCTTCATTATACACGAATATCCCCCATGAATTAGGCTTTCAAGCAGCAAGATATTTTTTAACTAAAGAGGAATCCCTGAAACAACCCACTAGAGAATTTATTTTAAAATCACTCAAGTTCACGATGGAACACAATTTCTTTTATTATAATGGTCAATATTTTTTGCTGGCGTGGCGATGGGGCTAGATTTGCCCCCAGCCTCGCCAATTTGTTCATGGCACTCTGGGAGAATGACCATATCTTCTCCTGGAGATGCCCGAATCTACTTTTTTGGCGTCGATTCATTGATGATGCCTTTTTTCTCTGGAAAGGAGACACAGATTCATTGAATGCGTTCATGAATAGGGTTAATTCCAACCATTGGGGTATAAGGTTCACACATGAATACTGTGCGACTTCTGTTAACTTCTTGGATCTCACAATTAGCAAGGTTGGAGGGCAACTATATACTAAAACATTCTTCAAAGCAACCGATAGGAATGGTTACATTCCTATTGGAAGCTGTCACCACCCTAACTGGCTTAAAGCTTTACCGAAAGGCCAGTTTCAGCGGGTGAGAAGGAATTGCTCCAAAATTGAGGATTTTTATATTCAAGCTAATGTTTTGAAGAAACATTTCGAGGATAAGGGATATGACCCCTTAATATTGGAAGAGGATCTTGTAAAGGTGGCCAGTGCAGGAAGGGAACAATTCCTTGAACCTAAGATAGGTCAGAATGACAACAAAAAAGGCCATGAGTGGGCCTTTATTACAACCTTCTCTGCACAGCATTGGTGGGTGAACAGGATAATGAAAAAATACTGGAACATTCTTAAAGGGGATAGTATTCTGGGACCTCTCCTTCCTAACAAGCCAGATATTGTATATACTAATTGGTGCGTGTGAATGCGCTACTCCCATATTAACCACCACTTACAGTATTCTTTTCTATTAATCCAAACAAACACTTGTAAATAATCTCATGTGCATTAATCCAAATAATCACTTGTAAATAATCTCATGTGCATTAACTTAAACTTTAAATCAAACAAAAATATAACCATATGTTATCCAGTACATGAAAAAAGTCCTTCAAACGTGCTGCAAAATCCTTTAACAATTAATTGTGACTGGCGTGCTCCTATGTTCCTTCAGTAATCATATGTGACTGAGTGAGACACCTCCACCATTCAGATTGGCCACTCACCAGATGCTTAACCACTTCAATACAAGGCACTTAGACACCTTCCCGCCCAGCCCAATTTTCACCTTTCAGCGCTGTTGCAATTTGAATGACTATTGTGCGGTCATGCTACACTGTACCCAAACAATTTTTTTTATCATTTTGTTCCCACAAATAGAGCTTTCTTTTGGTGGTATTTGATCACCTCTGCGGTTTTTATTTTTTGCGCAACAAATAAAAAAAGACCGAAAATTTCGAAAAAAAACAAGTTTTTCTTTGTTTCTGTTAAATTTTTTTGTAAATAAGTACGCTTTCTCCTTCAAAATTAGGCACTGATATAGCTGCACTGATGGGCACTGATATGGCGGCACTGATGGGCACTGATGAGGTGGCACCAATGAGGTGGCATTGATGAGGTGGCACTAACAGGCACTGATGATGGGCACTGATAGGCGGCACTGATGGGCACTGATAGGTGGCACTGATGGGCACTGATAGGTGGCACTGGTATGCGGCACTGATGGGCACTCATAGGTGGCACCGATGGGCACACATAGGCGGCACTGATGGGCACTCGTAGGTGGCATTGATTGGTATATATGGGTGGCACTGATGGGTACTTATGTGTGGCACTGATGGGCACTGATAGGTGGGCACTGATGGGCACAGATGGGCACAGATGGGCACTGACAGGTGGCACCGATGGGCAATGACAGGTGGCACAGATGGGCAATGACAGGTGGCACTGATATAGCATTGCTGGGCAGATCTGGGCATTGCTGGGCAGATCATTGGCATAATAGTGCCAATCAGTGCCCATTTGTGGGCACTGATTGGCACAGATTGGGCACATGTGGATGGCCATGGAGTACATACCTGGCCATCCACGTTGCCCCTTCCCTGGTGGTCCTAGTGGCATCCCTGGTAGTCCAGTGGGGTGATCTGCGGGGGGGGGGCTGCGCTGATAAACAATCAGTGCAGCCCCCCCTGCCAGGAGAGCCGCCGATCGGCTCTCCTCTACTTGCGTCTGTCAGACGCGAGTGAGGAAGAGCCGATCAGCGGCTCTTCCTATTGACAGCGTGATCAGCCGTGATTGGACACGGCTGATCACGTGGTAAAGAGCCTCTGCCGGAGGCTTTTTACCAAGATCAGTGTAGCGGTGTGTCAGACTGACACACCGCTCCACCGATCGCCGCGATGCGCGCCCCCGGGGCGGCGCTGCGGCATGTTATCCTGTTGGACGTCATATGACGCCCAGTCAGGATAACAGAACCACTTCCCGGACGTCAATCCGCTATAGGGCGGGCGGGAAGTGGTTAATCAAAGATGCGCCTTTGGTTCATTCAAGGGATAACCACTCCACCTAAGTAACACTCCTCACCGCCTAAACTTGGACTCTAGTATTCCTCATAGGAAAGTATGGGGACAAAAAACGATCATAGCGCAATATGTTTAAACTATTTATTTTAAAATCCAAAGAAAGAGTATCCACTCACGTTTAAAAGTGCCCTCGAGCCGGCACGAAGCTTATCCAGCAGTTATGGACGGGTGTTGGGCTATTTGCATGGTCCGCCTGGTAGTATTGTGCGGCCTCCACGCTCGGCTTGCGCTCCAAGCCTCGTTCCCGTTCACGTCCGTTCACCTGATGCAAAAAACTCCCAGCAGCCTCTACGCGTTTCGCATCATAGAATGCGTCATCAGGAAGCTCATCACGTTCATATTAGTTATATCCATACAGAAAAAATACAGGAAAGATAAAATAACAATAAAATAAAATTAAAAATTGAAAAATATATAAAATAAAATAATAATATAAAAAAATATAAAAAAAATATAAAAAATAATAATATAAAAAAATATAAAAAATGAGAAAAAAAATAAGAAAAAAATGTGAGAAAAAAATATATTAATATAAGAATAATAGAAAAAATTAGAAAAAATTAGAAAAAATTGAAAAATGAAAATGAAAATAAGCAAAAAATAAAAATAAAAATTATTAATAAAATAAAAAGTGAAAAAAAATAGAAAAGAATTATGTTATACTGTTAGTAATTTACCAGATAGCAGTTGATGTCGAGTTCCACGTTTAACCCTTTTGGCCTCATTGTGTCCATTTTGTATATCCAATGGGTTTCATTCCTTGACACCTCCCTTTTCATGTTGGTGTTTCTCCAGTTTTTTTCTATTCTGTCTATTCCATAGAACTTTAGGTGTTGGGGGTTCCTACCATGCGCATCCCTAAAATGTTTGGATACACTGTGGTGTTTGAATCCTTTTTTGATATTTCTAACATGTTCTCCTATCCTTACTGACAGGGCTCTAGTTGTTCTGCCCACGTACTGCAGTCCACAACTGCACTCCAGTACGTAGGTGACATGTGTACTGCAACATGTTATAAGTTTATCAATTTTATAACTTTGCTCGTTACTGTTCGACATGAAGTTCATTATCTTTCTATCTCTTTTGTTAGTAGATTTACACGCCTTACATTTCCCACATCTAAAGAAACCCTTCTGGTTGAAAAAAGTTGACATAGTTTTAGGGGGGTCTGGCACATTCTTTACTATTTTATCGCGGATCCTACTTGCTCTCCTATATACGAATGTTGGTTTTTTTGGTAGGACCTTACTTAATTGTGGATCATTACTGATTATGGGCCAATGTTTCTCTATAATATTCTCTAGTATTCTGTATTGTTTATTAAATCCTGTTATAAATGGTATTTTGTCGTTCCGATTATGATTTCTGGTTTTATTGGTTAATGTTAGTTCTCTATCCATATTGGCTATTTTTAGGCGTGTTTCCTCCAGTATGTTTCTTTTGTAACCCTTGTCTATAAATCTCTCTATTAAGATGTCGGTCTGCTGAAAATAGTCCTCTATTTGATCACAATTGCGTCTTATCCTGATAAACTGGCTTTTTGGGATTGCTTTTTTCCAATGGGGGTGGTGACAACTCCCCATCGGTATGTATCCATTCCGGTCCGTTTCTTTGAAATGTGTCCTAGTCCCAAGTTTAGTCTTATTTTTATAGATTTCTAGGTCCAAAAAAATTATTTTTTGTTGGTGTACTGTAGCTGTAAATTTGATATCATATTTATTGTAGCCAATATGTTGGATGAATGCTTCCAGTTGCTCTTGACTTCCCTGACACACTAACAATATATCATCAATAAAGCGTTTGTATATCAGCAAGTGTGGCCAGCATCCCCTGAAGATCTCTTCCTCCTCCCATTTGCTCAGGAAGATGTTGGCCACACTCGGTGCATACTTATTGCCCATTTCTACTCCTTTGATCTGTCTGTAGTAGTTATGGTTGTGCCAGAAAAAATTGTTCCCCATAGCCATCCTTAGTCCCTCCAGTATGAACCTTCTTTGTTTTAATTTTAGATCTGATAGGTTCTTCATTCCCCATGCTACAGCTGCCAAGGCATCTGTTTGTTTTATGTTGGTGTACAACGACTCCACATCCAGTGTTACCAGTAATGTGGAGTCGTCCACCTGTAAATCCTTTAAATTGTTGATTACATCCTTGCTGTCCTTGAGGAATGCCTTTCCCTCTCCTGCTATTGGTTGGAGGAATATATCCAAATATTCCCCCAATCTGGAATATACTGATTCAATGCCGCTAATTATGGGCCTTCCTGGTGGTCTAGTTTTGTTTTTATGAATTTTAGGAACCTGGTATATTACTGGTATCCTTGGTGCCTCTGTCAGCAAGTACCTGCCTTCTTTTTTATTAATAATTTTATCTGCTATGCCCTTGTTCAGGTATTCTTTCAATTTCTTTTTCAGTTCTCTATTGGGATTCTTTTTCAGGGGTTGATATGTGCTAATATCTTTAACTAGTCTTTCCAACTCTGTATAGTAGTCCTGTTTGGTTAGGACCACTACCCCTCCCCCCTTATCCGCTGGTCGAATTACTATGTTTTTTCTTTTTTCCAATTTTTTCAAACCTTGCCATATTCTGTCTTTATTGCACTTTTCCGGTTTGATATTTCTCATTTCCTTCTCTACTATCCTTTTAAACACTTCTATGTGTTGATTGGTATTGGACCTGGGGTTGAACGTGGATCTGTTCCTCAACTGACTATGTTTGTATCCTGTTTCATTAGGTTGATGTTGGGGTTCTCCTTTCTCTAAAAAATATTTTTTTTAATTTAATTTTCTAATAAACTTTTGCAAGTCAATGAATGCTTCAAATTGGTTAAAAGTTGCACTAGGTGCATATTTAATGCCACTATCTAGTACTAGCAATTCCTCATGGGTAAATGTTATCTGTTAAGTTAAAAATACCCTCCCCTAATTTTCTCTTTTCATTTTTGCCTCCCCCTCTACAGCCTCTTTTTCTCTTTGATTTACACTTCCTCCAGTTTCTTGGGGGTTCCTGTTCCAGCCACCTCTGCTGGTTTGGAATACTGGCATGGGTGGTTTGTAGGGTTCCCTCCAATCCCGCCATTCCCCCTGCCACATAGGTGGGCCGTAGTTTGGGCCATAATTATAGTATCCCCTACCCCTCCCTCTATAACCTCCTCTCCAGGGTCTGGGGTACTGTCCCATTGGGGGTTGGTAAGGGGTTGCATTTGTGTTATTATTCCCTTGGTCGGGTTTCTGGGTATTCACCTTCTTCTGGTTGTTACTTGGGGTATGTACTGTTACTCTAGTGTCTCTTCTTGTTAAATTGGCGATAGGGGTACCTGGTGTTCTATTATTTCCTGTGTCTACAACCGCATCCCTGATGTCCACCTCCTCATCAAGGGATGTGTTTGCAGAGTTGGTGGGTGCTTCCTCCTCCTGCCACCTGTACACTTTTCCCTCCAGATAATCTTTCTTGTCCCTTTGATACTTTTTGACCTTTTTGTTTTTTACTTCATTGTCCAGTTTTGTCAAAAATTCTTGTAGTTTAGCCTCCCTAGTTTTATACTCATTCGTTTCCACATGTGGTAACATATTGTCCTTAATGTTATTAATGGTGGATTCTATCTTTTTTAGTTTGATTCTTCTTCTTTCAATTATAATGTCTAATAACTTGTTTTCGCAACTATTGAAAAAATCAAACCAGACCCTTGATAGGTTTTCATCTATTATCCCGTCATTGGGACCTAGGTCCCATCTGAGCCTTCTTGGGGTGATTTTGGCTTCCCTGTACTGATCTAATGTGTTAATATCCCACCATATTCTAATTTGTTTGTCCATAGCATTCTTCAAGTGTTTAAAGCTTTGTTCCAAATTTAGTGCTGTGGTGTTATCATAGTTTTGGAAAAGTTCACCCAAATCTAGCTTGCGATTCGCCAGAAATGAAAAAACCTCCATGTTATGCTGCCCGTGAAAAAAAAAAATATAATAAAGCGAATAAACCTAACGCAATGCTAGCGAAGAGAGTACGTACCTTTACTCCGAAATTTTCCCCCATTACCCTTCGCACCCGTCATAATATTCTAACTGGCAACCCTCAGCGAGTCCTGGAAGAATTCAGGTATCGCCTTACAAAACTTTACTCAGAACCAGACCATCTTTCCACACAAGGTCTTGATTCCTTTCTCACAAATGTATCCCTACCCTCTTTATCTGAAACCCATATAGCCCTGATGGACCGTGATATTCAGGTCTCGGAAGTTCTTCAGTGTATAAAGGAGTTGAAAGTGGGTAAAAGACCTGGTCCAGACGGCTTTAGAGCCCTTTATTATCGGAAAATGGCAGAAGTCGTGGCCCCCTATTTAACTAAGATGTATAATTCTGTTAAAAATGGTAGTACTTTTACGTCCAGTCTCCTGACGGCCAATATTGTCATGATACCAAAACCCGACAAGGATCATTCATCCTGGGCTAATTTCCGCCCAATATCCCTAATTAATATCGACATGAAAATTTTAACAAAGATTCTAGCCACCCGCCTCAATTCCTTCCTCCCACGTTTAATAAAAAAAGATCAGGTAGGCTTTGTTCCAAGGAGGCAGGCAGGTGATGCTATTAGGCGTCTTTTGCAAATACAACATATTGCTCATAACAGGTCCCTAGAAACGATGTTTTTGTCACTAGATATTAACAAAGCTTTTGACACACTGTCATGGCCCTACCTAACACAAACACTTAAACATTTTGGATTTGGCACTTCTTTTATGAGTTGGGTCTCGGCTATTTATAATTCCCCCCAAGCCAAAGTGAAGTACTACGGGTTTGAATCAAATACCTTCCCCATCAGAAGGGGCACACGTCAGGGATGCCCGTTGTCCCCATTATTATTCATTTTAGCGCCCGAACCCCTGGCGGAAGCCATTAGATCCCATCCGGATATTGCAGGCGTGGAGATAGCAGGAACCTCACACAAACTGTCAAAGTTTGCGGATGACATTCTACTCACCATAACTAAGCCGAGAATCACTCTGCCTAATTTACTAGCACTTCTGGACACCTTTGCTACCTTGTCGGGCCTATCTGTCAACCCCGCTAAATCTAAGGCTATGTCGATAAATCTCCCGCACACTGAAGTAGCGTCCCTTAAGTCACACTTCTCTTTCCATTGGTTGACCTCGTTACCCTATTTAGGTATTCAACTTACTCCAAATTATTCGGGCCTATATCAAGCTAACTTCCCCTTACTGTTTAATAAACTTGCAGGTATGCTCTCCTCATGGTCTAATCTTCCGTTATCTTGGTTTAGTAGGATTGCTACCATCCGTATGTCTTATCTCCCAAAATTGCTTTATTACCGTATATACTCGAGTATAAGTCGTTCTGAGTATAAGTCGAGGCCCTAATTTACTGCAAAAAAAATGGGAAAAACTTATTGACCCGAGTATAAGACGAGGGTGAGAAATGCACAGCTACTGTAAGTGGAAAAGAGGGTCAACAATGCCCATTTGCAGCATCACTGTGCCCATTTGCATGCCTCACTGTGCCCATTTGCAGCCATAGGTCCCCTGAACTTCAAACTAGGTAGTTAAGGGTTCCTAGATGCCCCCTAGCTGCAGCCAAAATTTGGGGTCTCTGAACCCAAAGGGTCCTGAAATGACATTGCTGCAGATGGACACAGTTGACCAAATTTGGGGCCCTGTATCTCGGGGCCACTTAGTGCTAGGAACCCAAAATTTGGTGTGCAAACCCAGTGGAACTAGCACCATAAAACTTCCAAAGCTGGGGTTTCTAGCACCAAGTGGCCCCGAGATACAGGGCCCCAAAAATCAGTTCAGAAAATGTCAAGCACTTTTCTGCAGCAGAAAATGACATTTTCCGAATCAGTTTTGGGGCCCCGTATCTCAGGGCCACTTGCTTTGGATATGTTATGGTACCAGTTCCCATGGGTTTTCACACCAAATTTGGGGTTCCTAGCACCAAGTGTCCCTGAGATATGGGGCCCCAAAGTCGGTTCAGAAAATGTCAAGCACTTTTCTTCAGCAGAGAATGACATTTTCCGAACCGATTTTGGGGCCCCGTATCTCGGGGCCACTTAGTGCTAGGAACCCCAGCTTTGGATATGTTGTGGTACCAGTTCCACTGGGTTTGCATACCAAATTTGGAGTTCCTAGCACCAAGTGGCCCTGAGATACGGGGCCCCAAAATCGGTTCGGAAAATGAAATTTTTTGCTGCAGAAAAGTGCTTGACTCGAGTATAAGTCGAGGGGGGCACTTTCAGCACAAAAAAATGTGCTGAAAAATTCGACTTATACTCGAGTATATACGGTACTTTAGGGTTTTACCGGTTCAGGTCCCCTCTCATATACTCCGTATCCATCAGCGCAAAATCATGCAGTTCATTTGGGGCTCCAAGAAACCTAGAATTAAGAAGCAGGTGCTTTTTGCTCGTAAGATTAATGGCGGTCTATCAGTTCCCAACCTACAGGCATATTACACAGCAGCAGCTATAGCACCATTATGCCATCTCCATGAGAAACAACAAATGCCGCTATGGGCCATAAATCTCCCGCACACTGAAGTAGCGTCCCTTAAGTCACACTTCTCTTTCCATTGGTTGACCTCGTTACCCTATTTAGGTATTCAACTTACTCCAAATTATTCGGGCCTATATCAAGCTAACTTCCCCTTACTGTTTAATAAACTTGCAGGTATGCTCTCCTCATGGTCTAATCTTCCGTTATCTTGGTTTAGTAGGATTGCTACCATCCGTATGTCTTACCTCCCAAAATTGCTTTATTACTTTAGGGTTTTACCGGTTCAGGTCCCCTCTCATATACTCCGTATCCATCAGCGCAAAATCATGCAGTTCATTTGAGGCTCCAAGAAACCTAGAATTAAGAAGCAGGTGCTTTTTGCTCGTAAGATTAATGGCGGTCTATCAGTTCCCAACCTACAGGCATATTACACAGCAGCAGCTATAGCACCATTATGCCATCTCCATGAGAAACAACAAATGCCGCTATGGGCCACGATGGACATGGTAGACTCACACCCAATACCTCTAGCCTCCCTTCCATGGCTTCCTCAGGCATATCGCCCAAATAATATAGGTCCATGCCTGGCACATTCAATACGGTTGTGGGACTCAGTCAAATACTCAGCAGGACTCATCTCCCCACATCTTCCTTTACTTTCTTTTCTTCACTGTCCATTGTTTCCACCAGGAACCGACAATCCACAGCAATTCCGGTGGTGGTCTGAAAACGGTTTCACGGATGTCCACTCCCTACTTTCCCCAACTAGAATTATAACATTCGCAGCCTTACGCTCTTCCCATGATATCCCTCTCAGAGAGCATTTTAGATACACACAAATAAGATACTTTCTCCAATCCCTCACAAAATCACAAACTACCCCTTGCATGTTAACTCCATTTGAAAGTCTATGCAGATCTCGGCCCCAATCCTCGGGTCTGATTTCAATGATTTATGCAGCCATTATTGGCTCCTCAAAACCGCCCTTAAGATCATATCATCTCCAGTGGGAGGCAGAACTGGGAAAAAGATTAGACCCGTAGGATTGGCAGGTCATGACTGTCGCACTGTCCGAAAGCTCTAGGAATGTTCTTTTCTTGGAAAATGCATACAAAAGTACTATACAGATGGTACTATACTCCAGCCAGACTGGCGAGTTCCATTCCATCATATTCCCCTTTATGCTTCCGTGGATGTAGGCAAGAAGGCACGATGTCACACATTTGGTGGAGTTGTCCCAGGGTTTGCAGACTGTGGATTAGGGTTTATGCACTCCTTCGAAGTCTTTTCAACACTAATATAAAAAGGGACCCATTTGAGGCCATCCTGGGGAAACCAATCACTGAACTGTTGAGACCAGAACGCCAACTGGCATCCCATATATTTACTGCAACTAAATTAACTATCGCAAAAGCCTGGAAAACCCCAATTCTCAGTTTTGAAGCGGTAAAAAAACGCGTTAATGACATCATTGTCAATGAAAAATTAACTGCAATATTACCAGATAAGCACGATAAATTTCTTCGGACATGGCAGCCATGGGTGAATTATGCCCATCCCTCCAGATTTGATTCAATGCTACTTTCACTGTAATGGGTTTCCACCCCTTCACCCCGCGGACCCTCCCTCCCCTCTACTACTTTCCCTCTTATTCTCTCCTTTGTTTCCCCCCTATCTTTTCTACTCTATAAACCTACTATAGCTCCTCTCTGCTCTTTTCTGCTCTATCATTCTCTGGCTCCCTTTTCTTTCCTTTTTTTTTTTTTCAGTCTCTGACCCATGGGCTTACTCCTGTCTGGGACAGAGTACAAGATGACATTATAATATGAGCACATATTACCACTTTAGAGTATTGTTCATCACTTTATGGTCAGATAATACGTTTATTTGTGTATCCTACAATACACCACTATACATATCGCTAATGTTATGTAATTTGAGCCTATTCATTAAGCTTATGTAAACAAGCAATGCATTATGTTCACTTATGTGTTCTCATTGTTACTGTATAATTAATGGTCTTTCTATTCAATAAAACCTTTTGTACAAGAAAAAAAATATATATAAAAATATATAAACGTAAATAACACGCGCCGGCGTATAACACGCACCCCAAGTTTAGGAGGGAATTTTAAGGAAAAAAACTTTTAGGAGGGAAGTTTAAGGAAAAAAAACTTACATTTAAATGCCCATCAATGCAGCCTCATCAGTGTTCATCTGCAGCCTTTCCCCAGTGTCCAGTGCAGCCTTGTCAGTGCAGCTTTGCCCCAGTGCAGCCTTGTCAGTGCAGCCTTGTCAGTGCAGCTTTGCCCCAGTGCAGCTTTGCCCCAGTGCAGCCTTGTCCCCAGTGCAGCTTTGCCCCAGTGCAGCCTTGTCCCCAGTGCAGCCTTGTCCCCAGTGCAGCTTTGCCCCAGTGCAGCGTTGTCCCCAGTGCAGCTCTGCCCCAGTGCAGCCTTGTCCCCAGTGCAGCTTTGCCCCAGTGCAGCTTTGCCCCAGTGCAGCTTGTCCCCAGTGCAGCCTTGTCCCCAGTGCAGCTTTGCCCCAGTGCAGCTTTGCCCCAGTGCAGCCTTGCCCCCAGTGCAGCCTTGTCCCCAGTGCAGCCTTGTCCCCAGTGCAGCTTTGCCCCAGTGCAGCCTTGTCCCCAGTGCAGCCTTGTCCCCAGTGCAGCTTTGCCCCAGTGCAGCCTTGTCCCCAGTGCAGCTTTGCCCCAGTGGTCCGTGCAGCCTTGTCGCCGCCGACATACAAATGTTTAGTTTGTATTTTTAAACATGGCGCCGCGGAGTTCGGAGGGACTCGGGGGCGCTCGTTCAGCTGAATGAGCACCGCAGAGGACACAGTGACTGGACGGAGCCGAGATACACATAGCCGAAGGTTCTCGGCTCTTCTCGGCGCCGTTCACAGTCACGCCCAGTCCCTATGATGGACATAACACAGGTCCAATGGCGGGGCTGGGCGTGACTGTGAACGGCGCCGAGAAAAGCCGAGAAGGTTCTCGGCTATGTGTATCTCGGCTCCACCCAGTCACTGTGTCAGCTGAACGAGCGCCGCCGAGTCCCTCCGAACTCCGCAGCGCCATGTTTAAAAATACAAGCTATGTGAATGTCGGCGGTGATCGCAGCGATCGCTCCGACAGATCACAAAATAGCGGGGATCGGCGTATAACACGCACCCACAATTTTCCACTTATTTTAAGGGGGAAAAAGTGCGTGTTATACGCCGATAAATACGGTATATCCCATAGCTTGTAGACGGTATAATTTTTGCTCAAACCAATCAATATACGCTTATTGGGATTTTTTTTACCGAAAATACGTAGCAGAATACAAATTGGCCGAAATGATGAAGAAATTCGTTTTTTACATTTTTTTTATTAGGTATGTTTTTATAGCATAAAGTAAAAAATATACCGTATATACTCGAGTATAAGTCGTTCCGAGTATAAGTCGAGGCCCTAATTTACCACAAAAAAATGGGAAAAACTTAGTGACCCGAGTATAAGACGAGGGTGAGAAATGTACAGCTACTGTAAGTGGAAAAGAGGGTCAACAATGCCCATTTGCAGCATCACTGTGCCCATTTGCAGCCATAGGTCCCGTGAACTTCAAACTCGGTAGTTAAGGGTTCCTGGATGCCCCCTAGCTGCAGCCAAAATTTGGGGTCTCTGAAGCCAAAGGGTCCCGAAATGACATTGCTGCAGATGGACACAGTTGACCGAATTTGGGGCCCTGTATCTTGGGGTCACTTAGTGCTAGGAACCCCAAATTTGGTGTGAAAACCCAGTGGAACTAGCACCATAAAAATTTCCAAAGCTGGGGTTTCTAGCATCAAGTGGCCTCGAGATACAGGGCCCCAAAAATCAGTTCAGAAAATGTCAAGCACTTTTCTGCAGCAGAGAATGACATTTTCCGAACCGGATTTGGGGCCCCGTATCTCAGGGACACTTGATGCTAGGGACCCCAGCTTTGGAACTGTTATGGGACCAGTGCCACTGGGTTAGCACACCAAATTTGGGGTTCCTAGCACCAAGAGGCCCTGAGATATGGGGCCCCAAAATCGGTTCAGAAAATGTCAAGCACTTTTCTGCAGCAGAGAATGACATTTTCCGAACTGATTGTGGGGCCCTGTATCTCGAGGCCACTTAGTGCTAGGAACTTCAGCTTTGGATATGTTGTTGTACCAGTTCCACTGGGTTTGCACACCAAATTTGGGGTTCCTAGCACCAAGTGGCCCTGAGATACGGGGCCCCAAATTCTGTTCGGAAAATGAAATTTTTTCCTGCAGAAAAGTGCTTGACTCGAGTATAAGTCGAGGGGGGCACTTTCAGCACAAAAAAAGTGCTGAAAAATTTGACTTATACTCGAGTATATACGGGTATATATATTTTTCAAAATTGTCTTTTTTTGTTTTTTGAGCAAAAAATAAAAACCGCAAAGGTGATCAAATACCATCTATAAAAAGCTCTATTTGTGGAAAAAAAAGGACATCAATTTTATTTGGGTGCAACGTTGCACAACCCCACAATTGTCAGTTAAAATAACACAGTGCCATATCGCAAAAAATGGCCTGGTCATGAAGGGGAGCAAGTGGTTAAACCACAATTCCAGGATAAAATGACCCCCCCCCCCCCACAAACCTATCACTGTTACTTTCTAAATACCCTTTTCAGTGACTATGCAGCACCAGGTCCTTCTCCTCCCTGTTTACTGCTGGGATATTTCTTCCAGGTGTTCGTGTTACTGTCTGTGTGACATGAACAATTCATATTGACTGTCCCCTGGGATGACCTCTCAGGCTTTAAAGCATTCCTTCCTTAATGGGTCTCTATGTATTTTACCCCTACCATTACCTACTGCGCAAAAGTTTTTTTAATCTGGCATTTTTTATATTACTTTGAGCCAAGTTTTTACTGCCCAATTTTTGTATTGACTGCAAAATTACCTTTATTTTTAAATAAACGTCGCGACGTTTGAGAAAGATTTACACTATGTGGAAGCTTCTTTCTTTTTCTACTTATCAATATGGTATTGGTCGCTGAAGAAATTCTTTCTTCATTTGATGACTGAGGATGACCCAGAATTCCAGCCGAGTCCTGCCAAGGACACGCTATTAGACGACATTTACCGAACTCCATTGGGCCAGAGATGTGCCATTTGGTGACATCAGTGGAAACTCTTCCCAGGACCAGCATACGGCTTTATAGCCCTACACTGCTTGATGGTACAAGCCCGTTTGACTCACCGCCAAGGGCCTGTGAGTCCACCTTATCTGGTAAGGGCACTGTGTGTCTACTCCTTTGAGCCAATGTCATCAGTTTAAAGAAAGAACCTACCTGTGTGCAGGGATACGTTCAACTATCTACCACACTTAAAAGAACTGTCTGCACCCATACAGCTATTAAGCAATTCAGAACTTGAGATAGTGGACTTTAAATACTAAAATATTCTTATATCTGTGTATTCACCACCCTGATGGACTTTTTGATCCTATAAATTGGTTTATTCACAGGGTTATAGGTCGCTCAATACACACCACTGTGTTATTCCCAATAATTTATACTTTCAATTTTTTTTCGATGTTTATATTTTAGTAGTTGAATTTTCAAATACTTACCTGAGTTTTCTCATTCATAATGGAAATTATGAATATTAGTCTATTCCCTTCATTTACTTGGCATATGGATGTGGTTATATCACTATACAAGTAATCTCATCACTATTGAATTTGTTTGAGAGAGAGTTTGGGTGGGGAGGTTAATATCTCCCTATACACGTTTTTGGATCACTACTGGTGTATTTGACATACACTTGTGGAGGTTACCATCTCTACAGTCACCTCACAATATTAAGATTAATATTTTCTGTACACACCTCAGGATTGTGCACCTTCAGTTATATAATATTGCTATCACTATTTCTAGATGATATCACTTTTAGCGCCACACTTTAATTATTTATTCCTTCCTTAATTGTCTTCCCTGCTCTGCCTCTGATACCCAGAGAACAAGTGTCATGTCACACTATTAACTCAGTTAGTGTGTGTCATGCCAACAACAGAATTAAGCCGACATTTTATCCATGTATGGGCAGGGAGACTGTACCCAAGTTGATCAATCAATCAACTTGGGTACAATCATCCTGTCCGATTTTACATGCGATTATTGCTAGAGGCTATTATAGCGGCTATTATAGCTGCTAGCAGTAATTACTGTGTTCTCCTGGTGGGAACAGCTTCCCCGGCGGCTATAATTAAATAATGAAAGCCTATACATTTTAAAGTGCTTGCGCAATAAATATTGTTTATATAATGCAAATTTCATAAGGAAGATCCAACAAAAATGTGCAGATCAACTGCAAGCTATCAACTGCAAAGCACGCACCATCTGCTTACTGAAATGATAGACCTCTTAGAATATGAGGCAATCTGTGATTATCATCAGCTGAATATTTACAGCCACTTCACCAGGAAACAGCATCAAAGGTATAGACATGTATTCTTCATGGTGGCTTCTCGCTGGTCCGCCAGATCCGGTACCAGCAACCCTGTGTATATTTAACCAATTCAGCCCTGGAAAATTTTACCTGCTTAATGACCAGAGCATTTTTGCGATTCGGCACCGCATCACTTTACCTGACAATTGCGTGGTCGTGCGACGTTCTACTCAAAAAAAAATAAATTTTTCCCCTCAAATAGAGCTTTATTTTGGTGGGTTTTGATCACCTCTGCGTTTTTTATTTTTTGCGCTATAAACAAAAAAAGACTGACAATTTTGAAAAAAAAGCAATATTTTTTACTTTTTGCTATAATAAATATATATAACATATATAAAAAACAAATTTCTTTCTCAGTTTAGGCCTATGTATTCTTCTACTTAATTTTGGTTAAAAAAAATTGCAATAAGTGTATATTGATTGGTTTGCGCAAAAGTTATAGCGTCTACAAAATAGGCGATAGATTTATGGCATTTTTATTATTAATTTTTTGTTATTAGTAAGGGTGGTGATATTAGTAATCATTGGGACTGTGACATTGCAACGGACAGATCGGACACTTTTGACACCATTTTGGGACCATTGACATTTATACAGCGATCAGAGCTAAAAATAGCCACTGATTACTGTGTAAATGTCACTGGCAAGGAAGGGGTTAAATACTAGGGAGCGATCAAGGGGTTAAATGGATTCCCTCAGAGTGTTTTAACTGTAGGGAGGATGGGCTACCTGGAACATGACAGAGATCACTGCTCCCGATGACAGGGAGCAGTAGATCTCTGTCATGTCACTGGGCAGAACAGGGAAATGCCTTGTTTACATCTTCTTTTTGCGATCTCTGGCCATCAGCGGACATCGAGTCCGCAGGATCCGTAGGTACTCTCCCACTGCACGTGGAGGGCACACGCCCGCTAGCCCGGGATTATGGAGGGACATGCGGGTATGCCCTTTTGCACACATGTGCCATTCTGCCATTGTACATCGGCGTGCGGCGGGTGGGCGGTTAAAACAAAAAAGCACACGATAGTACATTACAAGAATTAGCTAAGCTACTTTATTAAAACAAATGTACTTGCAAGAGACTTTAATAGTTAAATCGACAAGACACAATTACAATATAAACACCACACCACAGAAACATACGGCTATGCGAGATGATGTCACAGCCAAAGGCTCCGCCCGGCGCGATTCCTCCAATGACATGTTCGGGGGTACAGATATTGCCAACAGTATGCTCAGCAAAGTCTAATTTTAGAAAATTAAATATAAACTTGATAGGGCATGGATTTGCCAGGAACAAGCTGTGCAATTTGAAGAAACAAATAGACCGAGAGCAGACTGACAAGTGCCTTAGACAGGACGGTGCTGGGTGTCAAGAGAAGACTGTTTTTCCAGGGCAAAACTCCTGCAGTTTTGTAAACGTTTATAATATATATGATCAGAAAGTATAAAGAACAGCAGAAAATCTTAATAACCCAATTCTTTTTAAAATCTCCAAGTGCCTATGTGTGATAATTGTGGAGCAGGCAGAGGTGAGACTAGAAAATTGGCCAACTAGAAAGAATTAGACACATGATAGATGACTTTCTTTTTACAAGACTTTCTTGGATGTACGCTTACCAACAATGCTAAAGAAACCTCAGGCCGGTGTTCTAAAATTAGTCTTCTTAGTCAATGTTTCTGAAATTCCTGGTCTATTCACACAGGGTGTTGACTGACTTACACAATAAAGTGTTTCTCAGAGAAGATATCATATTAGCACAGAAAAAAAAACAGAGATGCCTTGGTCCTTCTGAATCATGATCTCTGTAAATATAATTGGAAGTGGATGACCTTTCTTGATCTCTACTCAGTATCAAAGGAATAATTTCACAGGCATATACAGTGCCTTGCAAAAGTATTCACCCCCTTGGCATTTTTCATGTTTTGTTGCCTCACAACCTGGAATTAACATGGATTGTTTGAGGATTTACATCATTTAATTTACAGAACATGCCCACAAAGTTGAAGATTTTTTTTTTATTGTGAAGCAAACAACAAATAGGACAAAATAACAGAAAAAGTCAATGTGCATAACTTTTCACCCCCCTAAAGTCAATACTTTGTAGAGCCCCTTTTGTGGCTATCACAGCTAGAAGTAACTTTGGAGAAGTCTCTATGAGCTTGCCACATCTTACCGCTGGGATTTTTGCCCATTCCTCCTTCCAAAACTGCTCCAGCTCCTTTAAGTTGGATGGTTTGCACTTGTGAACAGCAATCTTTAAGTTTGACCACAGATTTTCTATTGGATTGAGATCTGGGCTTTGACTAGGCCATTCAAACACAATTGCATATTTCCCCTTAAACCACTCAAGTGTTGCTTTACAGTGTGTTTGGGGTCATTGTCCCGCTGGAAGGTGAACCTCCATCCTAGCCTCAAATCACACACAGAGTGGTACAGGTTTTGCTCAAGAATATCCCTGTATTTAGCACTATCCATCTTTCCCTCAACTCTGACCAGTTTCCCAGTCCCGACTGCTGAAAAACATCCCCACAGCATGATGCTGCCACCACCATATTTCTCGGTGGGCATGGTGTTCTTTGGGTGATGTGATGTGTTGGGTTTGCGCCAGACATAGTGTTTTCTTTGATGGCCAAAAAGTTAAATTTCAGTCTCATCAGACCAGAGCACCTTCCTCCATACATTTTGGGAGTCTCCCACATGCCTTTTCGCAAACTCAAAACGTGCCATTTTGTTTTTTCTGAAAGTAATGGCTTTCTTCTGGCCACTCTGCCATAAAGCCCAACTCTATGGAGCATACGGCTTATTGTCGTCCTATGTACAGATACTCTAGTCTATGCTATGGAACTCTGCAGCTCCTCCAGGGTTACCTTAGGTCTCTGTGCTGCCTCTCGGATTAATGCCCTTCTTACCCGGTACGTGAGTTTTGGTGTGCGGCCGTCTCTTGGCAGGTTTGCTGTTGTGCCATGTTCTTTCCATTTGGTTATGATAGATTTGATGGTGCTCCTAGGGATCATCAAAAATTTGGATTTTTTTTTTTATAACCTAACCCTGATTTGTACTTCTCATCAACATTGTCCCTTACTTGTTTGGAGAGTTCCTTGGTCTTCATGGCAGTGTTTGGTAAGTGGTGCCTCTTGCTTAGGTGTTGCAGCCTCTGGGGCCTTTCAAAAAGGTGTCTATATGTAATGACAGATCATGTGACACTTATATTGCACACAGGTGGACATTATTTCACTAATTATGTGACTTTTGAAGGTAATTGGTTGCACCAGAGCTTTTTATGTGCTTCATAACAAAGGGGGTTAATACATAGGCACATGCCAATTATCAGTTTTTTATTTCTGAAAAATAGTTTTATGTATATATTTTTCTAAATTTACTTCACCAACTTAGACTATTGTATTCTGATCCATCACATATTCAGATTAAAAAAAAACATTGAGCTAAATGTAATGTAACAAAATAGGTAAAAAACCAAGGGGGGTGAATACTTTTCCAAGGCACTGTATTAGCAACTACTTGTGTTCGTAGGAAAATACAAGTAAGTATAAGTATTCACACATACATACAGTATTTAAGCAATCTACTTTATTGTTAGAAGAGGAGAACATAAACTCAGATGATACTATGAAATATACTTACATACTGAAAAGAGGTTTACGTGAAAAATAGCTACTTTTGTATTTCCAAACAAGAGTAATAAAATTCTGTACTGGGTGCATGTAAAGGCTTTTATGACTCATTTTTACTTCTGAAGAAGCTAGTTGCTTGGTTGTCTTGATGATCCAGTGTGTTCAGTACCTTAGTGAACACAGGATAACAAGCTGTTTCCTCTGCTACTTTGCTGACTGCGCTGACTGGACTGGCGGGGGAGAGCCGGGGAGCTGTGATAGAGCCATGACAGAGCGATTTCTGTATCTCCACTTTCACCGCACCTCCACCTCATCTCACTGCCTACCTGAACTGTCTGTCCTGACTGTGTTCGTGCTGCGCTGGCCTCCTGTGCCGTGCTAGGGCTGCGGGTTGTGGGCTGCTGGCTCTCTGTCTTACCGTCCTCTGGGGGGTCTTAAGAGGATCCGTGGATCACTATGCCGGATGGTTCCTCCTTTTTAATCCATCCTGCAGCTGAGAGGTCTGTGATCTCTGCTGCCATCCTGAGATAAATATCGAGATAAATACCCCGCTGGACTGGCTAGCTAGCTGGCTGATAGACTCTCCAATTCCTCCTACCTTTTTTAACCCTCTGTCCCCCCCCCTGCCTCCACGGGTGGGACGGTTGTGGTTGCTGATCGGGTGTTGTGTGGGGGAGTTGGGCATTTTTTGATACTGAGTTGATACTGAGTTTACGAAGCAGAGTCGCAGAGAAGCAGAGGCGTAGAGACTGTCCAAACCCCCCAAATCTTTGGGAGAGCTACTAACTGCTGGTGTGACATCTCCTGTTTTTTTTCCCTTTGCCTACTATGTCTAACATCAAGGAGGGTAAAGGTGCAACTATTACTACTTCTACCAAAGCTATGTCAAATCCTGGAGGACCAGTGAATGCTGGAGTAGTGCCCACTCTTCCTTCTTCTCAATCCAGAGCTACTACAAGAGCAGAAACTGCAACAGGAAATGTCAAGATGGCTCTGACCCAACACCAGACCACCATGGACAACTAGGGGACTGTAGGGTGGTCTCCTGCACAGAAGTGCCCTCCTCGCAAACCACTAAGATGGATGCCCAGCTGACACCGTATCCCTGTGGTGACAATGAATGGCCCCCCTTGAGTTCATCCTCTTCTATGCTTAATGTGAGTATGAATACCAATTCTTTAACTGCTCAAACTGCTCAAACAGATTCCAGTCAGAAATCAATTGAAGGGGAGAGTACAGCCAAAAAGGCGTTTGAACCCACACTAAGGGATGTTTATCACAATACAACACTGTTCTTCCTCTCTCTCTGTGCTCAAAGGCCAGGTTCAGTCCATACGGGAAGAAGTTGTTTTTATATGTGGGGACCTTCAAAAAGTACAAGAATGCACTAAGATCCTAGAAAGCAGGGTTAGTGGCATAGAGGATACTTTTCCTCCCATGGTAACTGAGTTGAAGGCAGCTACCCGCAGGTTAAATACTACTATCTCCAAAATTTATCAGCTTAGCTGTGGGCGATAGCCATTTTGCTCGCTGATTGATCTCTCAATATGTTTAACTTTATGTCAAATGTATTAACTCTTTTGTTGTTTTATAACAATAAAAATATTTTCAAACCTAAATACTACTATCTCCAAAATTGAAGACATGGAGAATCGTTTATGCCCTAATAATGTCCGAGTACTGGGTACACCAGAGAATGCCAAGGGTAATAAAACAGTTAGCTTTGCTGAACGATGGCTTATTGAAATCTTCGGCAAGGAACACTTCTCTTCATTACTTACACGTAATAGAACGTGCCCACCAGGTCGCTACCTGCTTCCAGAAAATGGGAAAAACACCTCAACCTTTTTTTTTAAATTATAGAGATAAGGAAAATATTATGTAGAAGGCACAGTCCCTGAATTATATTAAATATAATGGATCAAAAGTCATGTTTTTTTCTGATTTTTCACCAGAGGTTCAGAAACGGAGGGCAAATTTTCAAGAAGTGAAGAAATGTCTCTTACTCCAAGGGCTTAAATATTCCATGCTATATCCTGCCTGTTTGCAAGTGAACTGCGAAGGCAATGTACAAATATTTCAAACACCTCAGGAAGCACAGGACTGGCTTAATGGTCAGGCTAAAACTTAGTCTTTGGGGTGATAGGCCCACCCCTGTAGTAAATTTATATATTTATATAATATGAACTGACTGAGCATTGATACTTTTTTTTTTTTTCCCTTTCATTAACGAGCCAGGCTGTCGGAGGCCTAATCAGCAATAGCCACTGAAGGTTTTTTTTTTTCCCGTGAGGAACTGTTTTTTTTTTTATCTTGGAGTATTTTATTATTATGCTTTGCATTTATATATTATATTTTCGTATATACAGTACAGGTTGGTTGACTAACAGTGTTACTATGCCATTGTACTTATGGTAAATCAATCAATTAGAATACTTTCTTGGAATGTTAGGGGTATGAATTATGCTCTAAAAAGACAATCTATATTTGATTATATTGCTTCTTTTCATCCTGCCCTCGTCTGTCTGCAGGAGACACATGCCACATCCAGCACAACCAAGTTTTTGAAGTGCAGATCGGTTAGAGAGGCATACCACTTGCTTTATACCATTCAAGGAGGGTTACAGTTCTGGTCTATGCTGGTGTGGTATTCTCCTGCAGTAGGACTATAGTAGATGATGATGGCAAATATATTTTTTTACAATGCAAGCTGGATGATTTTGAGCTGATTCTGGCCTCTAAATATATACCTCCCCCATATAACTCAGAAATACTTCATCAGCTTATTTCTGCAGGTGTCTCACCCCAGATACCATTATTGGTACTCAGAGATTTCAGTAGTGTTGATATGGGATGGGGTAGATGCCCAGCCCCAAGGTCAATGACCAATGGGTGTCTCTCCCCTTTGGATGACTATGTCAGGAATTGGGACTGTATGATATGTGGAGGAAGCTACATCCTGAAGAAAGTGCCTATACATGCTACTCTAAAACACATAACACTATCAAGAATAGATTTGGCTGATTTTATACCATATATAGTAGATGTGAATATTGAATCTCGAGGTATCTCAGACCATTCCCCTCTGTTAGTCACTCTAACATCAGGGCGTCAAGCGTCTAATATGTTTTGGCGGCTGAATCCCTTTTGGTTGCAATTATTCCCCAAAGAGGATGTCATTCCTACTCGTATCCTGGATTTTTGGTCCCTCAACTTAGGCTCTGCTTCCATACGACTTGTGTGGGACTCTTTACAGGCATATCTTCAGGAATTGTTAATCCAGAATATAAGTATTATTAAAAGTGCTTCCCAGCTCGTGCTGGCGAAGGCTGACACCTCCGCGGCAGAAGCCCTATATATTCAGAATCCCTCTCCGGATATCCAACAGGAATGGCTTTCATCTCAAAATAGGCTGAATGAACTATTGGAATCTAGGGCCAGAAATAAACTCTTCTTTCACAAGAGACTTAGCTGGGCAGAGGGAGAAGCAAACAGTAGATTATTGGCTCAGATAGTAAGGTCTCAAGCCAACCCCACACACGTTTCAGCTCTAATGAATGCAAAGGGGGAGGTTTGCAATCAGACCAGCTCAATTATATCTATCTTTAAGTCCTACTATCAAGATTTATATACTTTCAGGGCAGATTTCACCCTTGCAGAGCTATTTAGTTACTTGGCCAGTATTAATCTCCCGGTTATCTCAATAGAAGAGAGAGAAATTCTCAATGCTCCACTTATCTTAATGGAAGTGGAAAATGCGGTGGCTAGCTTTCCTAATGCCAAGGCTCCAGGGATTGATGGTCTCCCTATCAAGATCTATAAAAAATATAATAAAAGAGATGCTTCCCGCTCTCCTTAGCACATTAAATGAGATTTATCATCTGGGTCGGCTCCCAGACACTATGGGACAATCCGTAATAGAAGTCATACCCAAAAAGGATAAACATTTGCTACACCCTGAATCTTATATTATCTACAGACGTTAAAATTCTTGCTAAGATACTTGTAATTAGATTAAATAAGGTTATTAATAATATTATTCATCCAGATCAGGTAGGATTCATGTCCAATAAATCAACCGCACTTAATATTAGACGCGCATATTTAAATATGCAGGTTCGGACTCCGGGCCATTCAAATCGTGACCTTTTTAGTGTTAGATGCAATCAAGGCCTTTGACTGTGTCGAATGACCATATCTGTGGGCCATTCTTGAAAAATTTGGGCTTAGCTCTGGTTTTTGCAAGTCGGTCTGGTTGTTATATACCGCTCCGGGGGCATTGGTTAGGGTGAATGGCTTTAATCTTCTAGTTTTAGACTCTCCCGGGGCACTAGGCAGGGGTGTCCGCTGTCCCCCCTGCTTTTTGCCCTGGCCATAGAGCCTTTGGCATGTCTTATACTGGCCTCTCCCGATGTTACTGGTCTGATTAGGGGAGACATGGAGGAAAAGATATCACTATATACATACAATCTTCTTTTTTTTATGTCCAATGTCTGTTCATCCCTGCAGGTAGTAATGGAATACATTAAGGAGTTTGGAAGGTTTTCCGGTTTAGGCATTTTTTCTCTTCCCAACTACAGCGTCTTGCTTGATGGGAGTCTGAACAGACACTCCTTCCTGCCCGACAATTATTCTCTTTTGCATTTAAGGGCCGGTTTCCACTCTATGTCCTCGATGGTGCAAGAGGGGGTGTCTCACTTACTGATATGCCTACTTGTATGTTAATCTGTATGGGATATAGTTTAAAAAATGCTGGGTGTCTCACATCCTACCAGATACACTCCTATATGGGAAAATTATATACTTTCTAAATTTCAGTTCTCAGAGGCGTTCAGAGATGGGGAAAATTAGGAATAACAACTCTAGCTCAGCTATATGAGAATGGTATACCTAAATCCTTTGGGGATTTGAGGGGAGATTTCTCTGTAGAAACCAATTGGTTCTACCAATTCCTTCAACTAAGACATGCTTTACATGCCCATTTCTATTCTGCTAAGATATTTTTCTCCTCAATCCCTGTTTTAGAAAATGTAGTACAGACAGGGTCAATAAAGGGTCTTACCTCGGTTATGTTTAGGGTACTGTCAGAAGGGTTCCTATTGAATTTCCCCATCCGCTCTTGGGCTGGCTGAGAGAAAGATATTGGTCCCATCTCTGAGGAGATCTGGGACGATATTCTCCGGTCCCCATCCAGGATGTCTCTTTCTCCATCACGCAGACTGACGCAGATTTTTATCCTTTATAGAGTCTATAGAACTCTGTGGTTTCTCTGTACAATTGGAATTCTGAGCCAGCCTGTGCTAGATGCGGTAGCACAGGTACGCTAATACCTTTTGTGGCGATGTTTGAAACTCCAAAGATACTGGGTGGCAGTGATTGGTACCTGGATAGGGGGGGGGTTGTCGAAGGGGGTGGTCTGTGGGGGGGGGGGGGGGGTTTGGTTTGGTTTAGTGTGATTTTGTTTGTGTGATTTGTCTGTATTGTTTTAATGCTCTTTCCATATAAAATAATAAAAGAATACAACCCACATGTGAATTGCAGAGGAACCATACCACATTCCTGTGCAATTCGCATCCGATTCAGTGAGGTGCAATTTAAGCCCATTGATTTTGAACGATTTTGCTCAAATAGTACCGCATCCCACCATAGAAGTGCATGAACCATTTTTGGAGCAGCATCACAATCGGATTGCATGCTCGTTCTGTACCATGCAATCCAGTGAGATCTGACGAAGGCAAACTGCACTGCTTTTGTGATCCATTTGGGGTGTTGTTAACTTTGTATAGACACCCGCAGCAGATAGCAAACACAGTGTGGAAAACGTGCAGGGATTGCCATAGTGTTCCATCCTTCCTGCCTTCCATCTGCCATAGTGTTCCTGCCTTCCATGTGCCATAGTGATCCTTCCTGCCTTCCATGTGCCATAGTGATCCTTCCTTCCTTTCTTCCATGTACCATAGTGATCATACCTCCCTTCCATGTACCATAGTGATCCTTCCTTCCTTCCTTCCTTCCTTCCTTCCTTCCTTCCTTCCTTCCTTCCTTCCTTCCTTCCTTCCTTCCTTCCTTCCTTCCTTCCTTCCTTCCTTCCATGTACCATAGTGATCCTGGCTGCCTTCCATGTACCATAGTGATCCCTCCTTTCTTTCTTCCATATACCATAATGATCCCTTCTTCCTTTCTTCCATATACCATAGTGATCCTTCCTGCCTTCCATGTACCATAATGATCCATTCTTCCTGCCTTCCATGCATCATAGTGATCTATTCTTCCTGCCTTCCATGTACCATAGTGATCCATTCTTCCTGCCTTCCATGTACCATAGTGAGCCTTTTTTCCTGCCTTCCATGTACCATAGTGATCCTTGCTGCCTTCCATGTACCATAGTGATCCTTCCTTCCCTTCTTCTATCTACCATAGTGATTCTTCCCTCTCTCAAATCTCTCTCCCTAAGGGTTGATTCACACTGGAACACATTGCAGGAAAGGGGCATTCCGTGTGAATTTCCCACACTGCATGCAATTATGCTGCCCTTGTGAGACGCATTCAGGTGCCAATAATTGTTAATGACAGCATGTTTGGGGCCACCAAACCACATGGTACTGCACTATTATGCGGTATGGTGTGGTACGATTTGAAGAAACAGCACTTTGCAAAGTGTCCCCATTCACTTGAATGGGTCGCGGTCAGTGGGCAGTAGTGCTCGCAAATGCATCAGGGTATATAACTCCTGATGCAGCAATGAAGCAAAGGATTGCAGCTGCAGCATTAGTACACCCCCGGCTGTTACCTCTGCAGCTAAAGAGGGAGCACTTGGGGAGCTAGTAATACCCTGTGGTTGAGCTGCAGTTTTACTGCCCCTGCAACCACTAGTGTGAACAAGCCCTAAGTGTAATATTACATATTTCTGACATTTAAAATATGATTTCCTTCATGTTCATTTGTTCAAGCAATGCTGCACTGTATACAGCAACTGGGCTCAGCTTCTGGTTAATCATCCTTCTTTAAGCCACTCCCATTGTTAGGCCATCATTTGCTACTACAGTACTTATTCTTTGACTCCATCCCGGCGTTCCTCAGGTCCTTCATAATTCTCTATTTTAGCTCTCTGTCTATTTCAGTGTATACAAAACCAGATGTATTGGAAGTAATTTTCTAAACGATTATGTTGAGGTTTACATGTATCCCTGAGACTCTAGCTTGTGGCACAGCAATCAAAGCATATTTTATAGGTATGAGGAAGCCAAGGTTTTGTTTACCCATGGGCCTTAAGCCCCTCCCACTATCAAGTTTGGCCACACCCACTTTTTTTGCCGTGGCGCGCATAGCACGCTGATGGTCACTATCTCACTGATGTCCCTTATTCTCAAGTTCAAAAGTTGGGAGATATGCTTAACCACTTAAGGACCACCCTCCTCATATATACTGCAGCAGGGCAGCCCTATTGCGCAAAAGGACGTACCCATACTTTCTTTCGTGCTGGAGACACTGCACGACGAGGGAGCCAATGGGAGCGCGATGTCCGTCGGCCACCCGCAATCTCTCTTCGGAGAGGCAGAACGGGGATCTGCCTATGTAAACAAAGCAGATCCCTGTTCTGACAGGAAAGTACAGAGAGATATTCCTAGTGATCAGGAACAGCGATCTCTCTGCACTCCCCCCCCCCACAGTTAGAAAGCACCTCCCTAGGGCCCACTTAACCCCTTGATCGCCCCATAGTGTTAACCCCTTCCCTGCCAGTGTCATTTATACAATGATCAGTGCATATTTTTAGCTCTGATCATAATAATGTCACTAGTCCCAAAAAAGTGTCAAAAGTGTCCGATCTGTCTGCCGCAATGTCGGTGATCCCCGCCATTACTAGTAAAAAAAAATAATAATAATAAATACGCCATGAATTTATCCCTTATTTTGTAGACGCTATAACTTTTGTGCAAACCAATCAATATATGCCTATTGTGATTTTCTTTACCAAAAATATATAGAAGAATACATATTGTCCTAAACTGATGAATACATTTGTTTTTTTACATTTTTTTATTGGATATGTACTATAACAAAAAATAAAAAATATTGTTTTTTTTTAAAAAAAAAGAAAGCTCTATTTGTGGGTAAAAAAGGACATCAATTTTATTTGGGTACAGCGTCGCACGCTCGTGCAATTGTCAGTTAAAGTAATACAGTACCGTATCTCAAAAAATAGACTGGTCATGACAGAGGTTGTAAACCTTGGAAAAGAGACAAAAAAACAAACCCTGCAAGACAAAGGCATAATGAGCTAGTAGGCATCCCATACTAGCTCATTATGAAATACTTAACTCAGAATGATGCCCTGAATAGGCGTCGGCACTCCGAGTACAAGGCCAACATCTTCCACCGGAGTTACTTCAGGGTTCAAGGCTCCAGCGCTCTGATCGGCTTGAGCTGCGATGACTTCATGGGAGCCACTGGTCACAGCACGGTTATTGAAGTAACGGCACCAGCGGCCCGTTTCTTCAGTGCGCATGCGCCGATGACGCTGGCAGCAGCGCATATACTGAATATCTCCCAAACTGTGCAAGTTTAGGAAATATTCAGAGTACCTACAGGTAAGCCTTGTTATAGGCTTACCTGTAGGTAAAAGTGATGTAACAGGGTTTACAACCAGTTTAAGGGGATAAATTCTTCTGGGGTTGAAGTGGTTAAAGCGGAGCTCCACCCAAAAGTTGAAGCTCTGCTTATCTGCCTCCTCCCCCCCTCCGGTGCTTCATTTGGTATCACCCGGAAGTTTGCCCCCCTCCTTCTTCCCCCCGCTGCCAGGCCATTCACAAAGAGCAGTGCAGTAGGGAACCGGCTATGAAGCCTCGAGGCTTCACTGCCAGTTTCCCTTACAGGCAATGGCGGCGACAGCAGCACCCGAGAGCAGATGGAAAAATCGTCTGGGGTGAAGACACTGCGGGATCCCTGGACAGGTAAATGTCCTAATATTAAAAGTCAGCAGCTTTTGTAGCTGCTGACTTTTATTTTTTTCCGAAGGAGGCTGGAACTCCTCTTTAACTTAAATATCTATACTGTTTATTGCTTTTAAAAAAATAATATCTGTTATTTAATCTTTCAATACACATGTTTCTCAAAGGAAACAAAATGACACATGCAATAACCTTGTCACATAAAATGTCCAGACAGTTTTGGATGACACATAATTTACAGATATTAAATTTTATCTATAAAACCTAGGATGCTGCCTATATAGAAGCAGCACGTAACAGTAATAAAAAAGCACATTAAAGCAATATTCTGATTCTGTCACATAGTCTAGCTTTAAAACCAAAACTTCCAAAAAAAATCTCAGCAACAAATTACACAGGCCATAAAGTGCTGCATTACAGGGTGATTCTATGTTTGCACATAAGGTATGTTTTGTTTTTATGCTAAACATCAATAGCACAACTGTCACCCCTTCCCCTCATGCCATGATGCTAAGTGTATTCCTGGACTCTGACCTGCCTATTCAGTCCCATATCCAATTACTGTCCAAATCTCCCCACCTTCACCTTTATAACATCTCCACAACATACCCCTTCCTATTCAATGACACTACAAAGTTACTAATTCACTCTCTGATTATCTCTCACCTCGACTATTGCAATTCTCTCTTCTTAGGCCTACCTCTACACAAGCTATCCACCTTTCAGTCCATCATGAATACTGCTGCCAGGCTCATCCACCTTATCAACCACTGATAGTTGCCCCCTCTCTCTGCCAATCCCTCCATCCCATCTACTAGCCAAAAAATGTAACTCTAAATATTAACAACACACATAGCCATCCACAACTCTGCCCCAAGCTACATGACCAACCTTATTTCAAAATATCAACCAAACTGTCATCTTTGCTGCTCCCAAGACCTCCTGCTCTTTAGCTCCCTCAACACCTCCTCCCATGCTCATCTCTAGAATTTCTCCAGAGCTTCTCACATCCTCCAGAACTCCCTACCCCAATCTGCCTAACTATCTCCTAAGGTTATCCTGGAAAACTCACCTCTTCAGGGAGGCCTATCCCTCCTCCACCTAATAAATTGAACTTCTACTCCATCAGTTCGTCCCTCATAGTTATTACCTTTTATATCACTTAACCCTCCCATTTAGGATGTAAGCTTTCACAA
Organism: Lithobates clamitans; assembly: GCA_037952925.1. Taxonomy (NCBI): domain Eukaryota; kingdom Metazoa; phylum Chordata; class Amphibia; order Anura; family Ranidae; genus Lithobates; species Lithobates clamitans. Next base: position 3,724,288 of record JBBGZY010001190.1, read on the forward strand.
GCAGAGCCTCCTAACCCCCTTGTATTGAATTTATATTGTAATTACACTTTCTCCTTTCATTTGTAATGTCCTGAGCACACTGTTGGCAATATAAAATGTAATTAACAACTTGGACAAAAAGCAGGCTGTGTACAAACAGATAGATCTATGTACATATATGTGAGCTGTTTTACCTGCAAAAAGATACGTAATTCTGTTCAGCTAGTCTTGAAATCTGGGTATCCCTACCAGATAGTACAACCAGGTTGCTGACCTCACTTTTCTCTATTGCAGTGAGGCAATACAACTTGCTTTCTTACCCTACATCCAGTCTGCTGAATGCTGAAGGATCACTTCTCTTAACTCCTGTCAGCAACTTCCCAGTGTTAGATTGAGAGATCTATGTGATGCAGCAGGGTCTAGTTATGTTACACCCAGATGTATAAGTACAAGGGTCATAGAGGTCACAATTGCAACCTGGCCCCATGCTTCAGGGGGCCATGAGGCCACCCTGTCACATTTGTCTATATCCAGATGAGAGGGGCAGCAGGGGCAGCAGGGGCAGCAGCATATAGCAGAACCAATGCCCTGTATTTTGCTCCTGCGGCCGCTGAATTCCTGTGGGAATGAGAGGTGGAGAAGCAGGCATTCAGCGGCTTCAGGAGCAAAATGCAGGGCATCAGTTCCACTATATGCCCCTCCTATCCAGCCTGGTGCTAGGTGTTTCTGTAGCTGTCAGTTGCCAGGACCACCGGCTCCGCCCCTAGCTCCACCCCCCAACTCCGACTCCTGCTTCTTGCCTCTAGGCTTCTCCTGTAAGGTCAGCCCGGCACCTAAGCATACTGTGTGTTCTAATGTAACAATGCCCCTCTTATCACACTGCCCCCACCTGTCATACTGCCTCCCACCTGTCACACTACCCCTCTCTTATCACACTGTTCCCCCACCTGTCACACTGCCCCCCCTCCTGTCACAATACACCCCTGTCATAGTGCCCCCCTCCTGTCACACTCCACCATCATACTGCCCCCCTGTCGCACTGCTCCCCTCCTGTCACAATAACCCCCCCATCATACTGCTTCCCCATCACACTGCCCCATCATACTGCCTCCTTTTTGTTCTACATCTTCCCGCTTTTCACAGTGCCCCCCGGCCCTTCCTTTTCTGAATGGACACAGTGAGTGATCAGTACCGCACTCACTGTGTCCATTCATAACTGAAACATAGTAACTGTGTTTACTTTGCTTCAGTTTGTGAATGAATGGGATCCTGTCCATTCATTCTGTGCAGCTGAGGCTGCAGAGATGGAGATTGAGGGCCCCAGGCTTGGAGGAAAGTGTCCTTGCCGAGATCATGGGGCTCTTCATGGTTTCTTGCACCAGGGCCCTAAGGGTTCTGGTTACGCCTCTGGGTAGACCTCCCTCTCCCAGTTTACTGTGCAATGGATTACAGACAGCTAACATAAAGACAAATTCAAGTGTTCTTATTAACTATATATAAAATACATTTAGTAAGTATAAAGTTTAATGAATACGTAATGAATGAATTGGTAATCTTTTAGCATTTGAGTTCAGCGAGTTAATCTAGCAATTCTAATAAAACTGGAATAAGGTTGCACTTATGAAAACTACTTAAATGTACAGTATATCTTTCATTTGATTGTTAAAGTGTTGCTGCAGCTTACGCAGTACAAGTTGCCTGTGGCAAACTGTGTCCCAATCTAAATTAATTTATGATACTTTGTGTATTCATCACTGGCATATGATCTGGCTGCTACCATCCAGTAGTGAATCCTCATTATCACTACTTGATATAATGTGGTTACTTCAGAACTGGAACTTTGTTTTTAATATGCTTCTGTGCACAATTTAAAGAAAAAAAAAAGGAGCTTTTGTTGTAATTTTCTCTGGCACTATCCCCCACAGACTTATAGCCAGATGATCAATAGCACTCATTCTCCTGGGTAAATGATGGCCAGGACCACCCAACCCACTCCCCTATGAACCATGGGCACACCCACTGGAGATGCATCATTATGCAGCCAGGCTCATCATACTCCACTAAGGGACCCACTTCCTTGAGAAGAGGAAAAACACCTTGAAGTAAGTGAACTGGCCTGAAGATTAGAAGGTAACAAACAGGTCAGTGTAGAGTGTTGGGCTTCAAGTAAAGGTAGGAGGTGGAGGAGGACAAGAGGTGGTTATTAAGCTGGAGTTTAGTACTAGAAGCTATTCACCTAGCAAACTGAATGTTCACTTTGCACAGTGTATATTTACATTGCAAAAATGTTAGTAAGTAAGGTAAAGCTGTGTTCATCTAAAAAACGTAATGCCATGCAAGGGACAAAAAAAAGGATTGTATGTGCAAGGGAAAGTGAAGTGTGTTGATATGTGATATTAAAGCCTCCTTTTTTAAATTAAAATAATAAACATGTCATATTTGCCTACTTTGTGCAATGGTTTTGAATAGAGCAGCCCTGAACCCCCTCTTCTCGAGTCCCTTGATAGCACTCCTGGCTTCTCCCCCCATCAAGTGTCCTCATAGAAAGCAGCTTTCTATATGGATTCTTGTGGTGCCTCACTCCAGAGCCTCACTGTCTGCCTTTATTGACACAGACAGCAGGGCTCTGCCCCCCCTCACTCCCTTTGGTCTTTTGGATTTGGTCAACAGGTGTGTGAGTCAATGGCTCTCACTGCTTTCAGTCTGCTCAGTGAGAAGAGACAGAGTCAGGAGAGCAGTTGCTCCTGTACACATTGCTGGATCGAGATTGGGCTCAGGTAAGTATAAGGGGATCTGGAGGGGATCCTCTCCAACAGAAGTTTGCATTAGCTTTATGGTATCCAGAGTTAAAGTGATATTAAAGCCTATTTTTAAATATCTAATACAGATGCAGAGAATCACAGCCTATTCTTGTATTCTAGTTATCCTTTAATCCTCATTATACTGGTCTCCTGGGTTTCTATGGTGGCTCCTTCCCCTTGTGGGGTCCCATGGTGCCACCTTTACCTGGTTGCCCTCAAGGACAACTATTAGAAGCATGGGGGCAGGCATCATCCTTACATCGACAATACATTTCTGAGCTGTAGCACACAAGCGCACTGGTGCAGTGTATGCTGGGACATTAGTCCTAAAGAATACAATCTGATAAATGGTACCAATTTTACAAATGTGTGCTCCCCAACAGGAGGTTCAAGGACCAAGTATACAGGAAAGTGGAGGATGCAGATGATCTAGAAAAATAAGTTTGTAAATCTTAAAGTGATACTAAATTTTTTTTTTTTTTTTTTTAAGTTAAAAATAACAAACATGCTATACTTACCCGCTCTGTGCAGTGGTTTAGCACAAAGCAGCCCAGATCCTCCACTTCTCGGGTCCCTCGCTGGCACTTCTGGCCCCTCCCTCCTGCTGAGTGCCCCCACTGCAGGCAGCTTGCTATGGGGGCACCCGAGCCAAGCCGCTGCTCTGTGTGTCCATTCAGACATGGGGCCTTGGCTGGACCCTGCCCCCTCTCTCAAATAATTGTCTCATTGACTTTGATTGACAGCAGTGGGAGCAAATGGTGCCCGCTGCTGTGTCTCAGCCAATCAGGAGGGAAATTCCTGGGCAGCCAAGGCACTCATGCAATATTACTGGATCGAGATGGGGCTCAGGTAAGTATTAGGGGGGCTAAAGGGGGGCTGCTGCACACAGAAGGTTTTTTATATCTTAAAGCATAGAATGCGTTAAGATAAAAAAAAACCTTCTGGCTTTAGATCCACTTAAAGTAGAATAGAATTAATTACCTTGTTATGCAAATTTAATTAATACTGTTGTACAAGACTTTAGTACTACTTTAAAATACTGAGTTTCGTCTTCACATATTTGGGAAGCATAGCATGATCCTGCTAACAGGAGTGACAGTCTGTACTCATTCTGTAACTTTCACAGTACAGTACATACATAAAAAAAAAATCCTTTTGGCTACCGGCTTTCCTTCTTATCTCCACCCCTTGATTCCCTCACTTTACTGTGCATGTGTATCTCAGAAGGGTCACAGAACAGATTAAGGGCAAAAAAAAAAGATTGCAAAAAGGGTAGCTGGGAAGAGAAAGAGAAGAAGCTGGGGAGAGGGAGGGAAGAGACTTGATGTGTGAGCTCTGCAGACAGAAATACTCCAACACACATTCACTGAATGATCTGCCTTCAGTTCAAGGCAAGCTGCCTTCCTCCTGCTTAGTAACTACTGTCTTACAGATATGCTACCTGGATTCTTCATTTATCTCTCCTGGATTATTGAAATCCACTGTAAGTAAACACACTTTAACTTTGTATAACCTGTCACTGAATACATGCATTTGATCTGTCTACAGCACTGGTCTTAATGTGTGCTTGATTAGTTAGGCACTAAAGGAAGATTATTAGGTCAAGGTAACTGAAAACAGCTATTTATTTTGAACCAAACAAGACTTGCGGCACTGGAGATCCTCCGTCTTTAAACGTAAACCCATTCATTCATACACCTGTCACTGAGAATAATCTTATTTTAAAAGGCATTGTCAGTAGAGAGTGAGATGTGTTAGTAATACATGCGTCTGTGCCACTTCTTTGATCAGCAGTAATGTCTCAATACTTATAATGCAGAATTTTCATCTTATTCTTATTCTTGTTTTTTTTTTGTTTTTTTTTTTTTATTTAGAGGCAAAATATATGTTTCCACTTGGTTTTCCCACCTAATGACATTATTCAAATAGTATTACCAATCTGAGTGACCAGCTCTTGTGCTGCTTCAGTCGACATATGATATTATGCTTTATGATGGTAGTATTTTTTCATTACAACACTTAATCTTTTTTTTTATTTGCCATGCGAAGAATTGGGAACCAGCTGTTTCTCTTTTATGAGCAGCAATTTCCCACTATATCAAGAGCACACTTTACTATATCAGATCAATGATCATGTTATGGCAAGAGGGAGCGTTAAGCTGGAAATAGTTTGCGTTTCGTATATTGCTGAGACTGAAGTAACCCTTTATTTTCTTTACAAGAAACTGGTCTGAGCAAGATGCAGCATTAAAAAAAAAATGAAATAAATAAAGAAAACATTCATACCATATAAAAGAGAACACTGTGATCATATCCAGTTTTTAATCATTTGCAAATCATCATGTTTAGCGATGAGTAGAGTGAATTTAGCAAAATAGAAATGAGAAATTTCTCTCACTAAGCATGGTGAAAATTAAAAATTAAAAAAAAATGTACTTTTCTTCTATATATAGATGGTGGGCATTATATTAGGGGTAGTTTTGTTTTTTTGGAGGGTTTCTGTATAATTGCTCATTGTTTGTGTATCGTGCATTGGTTTTATTATTTTTTTCCACTGTCAACCCTTTTCGTTTTGTGAATACGCATACAATAATACAAAAAGTTGAAAGCAGCTTCTGTAATCCTTAGAAGCCATTTAAAGTACACTGCAACCTGACCAAAAGACACAAATTAATTTCACTTTTCTTGTTGACTCTAATGCATTTAGCCAAAGTGGCCCACGATCTTTCTATTTGCATTACAATTTAAAGGGAAACTCTCTATTGTGCATGCCTATTAATGTTATCAATAGCATTAAGGTTTGGAAATTCTTGAGTACCCTGTTCTCATTGGGTATGTCTGGCAATTTATTATATTTGGTGTGTGTCAGATTTTTTTACTCGGCTTGGAAGAAAAAATGACAGCCAAAGATTTTCTGCTAAAACAATTTCTTAATGAATTACAACAAAGGACTCACAAGTTCTTTTATCAGCTGTCTAGCATGACCGTGGGTGGCCCAGGACGGAAGAATGCTTTACACATGTAGACAAATCTGCATGCATATATTCAAGTGAACTGAAAATTAGCATTTTTCCAAAAAAGATAAGGTTTGCCAAGCATGTCAACTAGAACTGTTTTTTTTTTTTTTTTTTATAAAGCTCTATAGACCATCATATTGGGGCTTTGGGTTTTTTCATGTTTAGCAGTGATTCCAAATGTGATGCCGAGAAGTAAAAGAAAACATTGATAATTGTAGTGTTGAGTTTAATTACAGCAAATCTGTTCTTAAAGGGGCTGTAAACCTACGTGTTTTTTCACATTTATGCATCCTATGAAGGTGAAAAAACAGCTGTCAGTGACCGGTCCCCAGCCCCCCTGTTTTACTTACCTGAACCCTTGAACTTGACTCATGGGGACGCGCTGTCTCTCTGCCCAGGGTTCTCTGCTCTTGATTGGATAGATTGATAGCAGTGCAGCCATTGGCTCCCGCTGCTGTCAATCAAATCCAATTACACGAGCGCCGGGGAGCGGGGCCAAGTCCTGCATTCATCCTCTATGGACGCCAAATGCTGGACTCGGGAGTGCGCCTGCAAGGTAACCCTCTCGAGGGGAAGCGCTTCTCCGAGGGGGTTATCAGATGTGGGGAGGAGGCGCGAGAGCCGCCGGGGGACCCCAGAGGAGCAGGTTCGGGGGCCACTCTGTGCAAAACGAGCTGCACAGTGGAGATAAGTATGATATGTTTGTTATTTTTTATTTTTTTATTCTACCTTTACAATCACTTTAAACAACATATTAATTAAAGGTCATGTTAATGGTTTCCTTTAGATTTTTAAGATCTTTAGCTCCATTTTTATCAGATGTTTCCATTTAAATTGAAAGGACCAGTTAATCCAAACAGATAACTCAGTTATTGGTAGTTGCTGAAGAACCAAACCAATTATTTTTGGGTTAGTGCAGCGTGGTGCAGCGGCAATAACACAGTCCAGGTGTAATTAGTAGAACTTGTACTTAGGAAAAAGGCAAAACTGTTTACAGCAAACCCAGTGAGAGAAGGTCCAACCAGGAACACTCACAGATGCCAACAGCGTGTAGCGGAGCAGGAAGATGTCAAAGGAGACTGTGGAGACTGTGGAGACCTAAGCTTTCCCTACACGTCTGTCCCTGACAGACGGGTGACCTGTCCCTACACTACCTACAAAATAGGCTCTGTCACACCCAAGATGGCCCCCAGAGTCATATGGGCAACCAAAATCCAATCAGATCACTGTCTCAGTGACTCAGGAAACCATAGAGCAGTGGTTCTTAACTCCTGTCCTCAGGACCCACCAACAGGCCAGGTTTGCAAGATAACTGAAATACAAGTGATATATTTTGCTGCTCAGTGATTGCACTATCCTAGTCTGCATCTCCCCAAGGTAATACTTAAAATCTGTCCTGTTAGTGGGTCCTGAGGACAGGTGTTGAGAACCACTGCCATAAAGGAACCATGTTCCTCATGACTTCCTCTCCCTCTGCATTGCTGCTGCGGTTTAGCACCACTTGCAATGGAGACAGCAGACTGCACTTGCCTACATATTGGTTTCTTATATCTCACATAGAGATTTTAGTACTACAGTGGTGATAAGGTGTGCAAACTGACCTTGACCAGTACAGTGTGCACTTTCCATTAAACTTTTCAAGATGAATTTCCTTCTGCCTGAAACCCCAGCACCTACTCCATTCTTGGACTTCTCTTAACCATTCTTAGATAACAAGCTTGGCAAAGAAACAAACTCTTAATGAGTTAATAGAGAGAAATCAAATAACCTGGCAAGTAATTAGACTTGCAAGAATTAATTGAGACATTTGTATTATATGGTCATACTTACAATATAACTAAAGGCAAAACTTTTTTTTTTTTAGTTTTGGACAGAGTGGAGAGGGATTAGAACACCTGTAATTTTTTATTGTTGTCTGTGGCCCAGTTAATGAAATTCATCCTCTCTATTTGTCCTGTTTACCATTATTATTGAAAGTGAAAGTAAAAGAAAATCCCAAATTTGGGTTGTCCCCAGAAAAGTAAAAGAGAGGAAGTCTTCCAATCGGGACACTAGTTCTGGTGACTTGGGGGCCCCTAAGGAATTGTCATAATCTGCAGAGATTTCCTCTCACTTCCTGTTTGGTTATGGGACAGGAAGTGAAGGGAAATCTCTGCAACAGGACACAAATGGCGAAAAAAAATGACAGGGGTTATAACCCTCCCTTACTATATTCAAAATGAAAAAAGAAGTTTTGCCCATAGTTCTACTATAAGGGTCTGTCATTTTCTATGGAAATGTACACATTAAAAGTGCACCTTACTTGTAAAAGGTAAAAGCAGCACTGAAGTATTTGAGTACTGGTTTTCAACAAAATAATATCTGTCCTCCTTGGAATTTAGGCTCAGGTTGTACATAGGATGTCAACTTTTGTCCATGTTAAGATACTGTAAATACCTAGCACTAAGACCCCCCCCCCCACTGCCATTTACCAGCAAAATGACAATGCCACTACAGCCACTAAAGTTCTGGCTTGTGACAATGTATTTATGGGAATGGAACGTAGCACCAGAATAGAAAAAGGCTTAAAAAGAAAAATAACAATTGACATTTGCAATCTGACTTTCTCCAATGAAGTTGATATTTCAGTGTGCTTTTACCTCTTAGGGATAGATATATAGTGTTGTTTAGTTTATTTTTCTGCCAGAGCAGAAATGTCAGCTCAGTGTGAGGTAGCAAGGCTCCCATTTGGGCTGACCTGTCTCCTGTCTAAGCTCATAGTTTAGGTAGAAGAGAAGGGTAGGTCAATTTACAAAACCTGTAGTTTTCTTTCATGTAAACCTGACAAAATTTTTGTTCTATAAGTGTCAATTATAGGCTCTGGCAGATAATAGGTTAATCTAATTATCAGATTCTGATCAGGAGAAAAAAGGTGCATAAAAAAGGTCAGCTAACTTCCGAGAAGTAAGATTGCACTGTTATTAAATTTAAGAGTGGAGATATTATTGCAGATGTCAAATTATGATTGGTTTGCTGTAATCTTGACTTGGGCAGAATGTTCAAAGCTAAAATTTGAAGAAGGCTCCACAGAATAAAGGAAATGATCTGAAGAATAATATTGGTATTTGCAAGTACCATAAGCTTTCTGCAATTCAGCATTATTGTAACCTTGGTAAGTTAAATTGGGTTCTCTTCAACCACTTTGTCCTTAGGCCATTTGAAAATATCCTAGTCTTCAAATAGTTAAAACAAGCTCCCTCACCCAGGACCACCTGTTGCTGTTCACCGTAGTTCCCAGGCTCTCCCCTTCCTCCAGGGAGCCTGGGGCTGTAGTAAACTGCCCCAAAATCAAGAACGGGGGGGTCAAGGAACATCCATTCCCTGGTCTCATCACCTCTGTGTGATGAAGTCAGAAGCATTGAGAATTGTATTACTATTGGTTTCAGAGCTGTCATTTCCTGGCTACTGTAGCCCAGAGACAACTAATCAAGCAAGATCTATGCTTGATTAACTATAGTAGAGGGCAGGGGGTACGTTGGAAGTCTGATGTCCCCATAAACAGAACCTGTCACCTTCCCAGGCTATCACATTAGCCTGCATGTGTATGTAAACAGCGACCGCACCATACTGTGAGTTATCACTACAAACGTCCAAGTGAGAGCAATAATTCTAGCGTTTATAATACGTGGGCAATAATTCATGGTTAAATCTAAAGTGTTAACTTGTAAAGACTTTTAAAGCTTCACCTATGAGAAATATTAGGTATCATACTATTTTGCCATTTCATTGAAACATGCAGTCTTAATATGTTTGCTATCTATTTACTTTGTGCAACCCTATCTTTTGAATTCTAAAATATTGGGTTTTGCTTGTGTGCAATAAAATTTGTCTTAGGCCTCTTTCACACGGGGCGGATTCGCTCAGCAGACTCCGCTAGCTCAACAGGGGATCACTCTATTGATCCCCGCTGAGCAGGCGGATGACAGGTCTGTCTTTACTCACTGTGCAAGGACAGACCTGTAATAGCCCTGCTGTTGGGAAGACCAAATAAAAATGGACAGCATGTCTGTTTTCATCCAATCCCATATCTAAGTAATTGTCTAGCAAAAATGCTGATTTTAACATGTGTGTGAAAAATTATACAATTACCCCAGACACAAACTGGTTAAACACACTTTAGGGTTTATTTACTAAAGGATAATAGAGTGTTCACTTTGCAAGGTAAGTTGCGCTTTTCCCCAGAGCTTTGTGAATGAGGAAAAGCTCTGTGACTTTCAGCATGCAGTCACGTGCAAGCAATAATACTGTTTTTTTTTGTTTTTTTTCCTTGCAAGTGATTGGGTATCCTTTGCAAAATGACACTTCACCACATTTACTAAGCTCTGGGGTCAATTCCCTTGCAAAGTGCAACTTCCCTTTCAAAGTGAATAACCTACTTGCATCAACCCCTATGAACCTCTTTAAGTCATCCAAATGTAGCAATGGGATTGATTTACTAAAGGCAAATAGGCTATTCACTATGCAAGGGAAGTTGCACTGTACAAGGAAATTTTCACCATTTTGTGGCATTTTGTGGCAATTCTCCCTCGTTCCAGCTTTGATGCCTATGGTTGCCTATTATTTGTACTCACTCCAAATGTATCTACTGAAACAGTTAAACAGCTTGTTCCTCAATGCCGGCATGGTAATTATGCAAGTGTACTGAATGGTGTACTGACTTCTCATATCACATACTATAGTAATGAGATTTCTCTGCTGGATACCCCAGTGTCCTCAGTCTTGAAGTCCAACTCCTCTTTTGTAGCAATAAGACTCACTACTTGCATCGTATGTAATGAAAGATCCAAAATCCAATAGTTTTGTATTTGTCATGACAAGTTGGTGAAGCAGTATTCTTAGATACATAAATTTCTCTTCTCTGAAACTTACATATAAACTTATAAACAGGGAAGCCAGTGACCTTTTTTAACTTCATAATGCCTATTCAAAAATTTAAATATATGTGTTTAACCTTTAACTTCATGTTATATCCTATTTCACATCTTTCAAAAACAGAGAGGATTTTCAAAACCGTGATAGGTATTAGAAAACCATCAAGAACTGTGCTAGTATAAGCAATGATTTGAGCTATTACTGGCTAGTTATTATGAGTCTATCTACAGAGAGCCAAACTCTAAAGAAAACCACACTAAATCAATAAATAAATAAATGACACAAAATAAGAGAAATACACCCTGACTCCAAAATCAACATAGAACACACAACAGAAAAAAAGAGCCCTGGGTGTTTCTCCAAGAAAAGCAATCTAAACATAAAAAAAAAAAATCCAAATCGACTTATAGTAGCCAAATTTATACCTTTTATTAACCACTTTAGCCCTCAGCCAATTCTGGCACTTCTCACATATATGTAAAAATCGACATTTTTTTTGCAAGAAAAGTACTTAGAACCCCAAAACATTCTATACATATTTTTAAGCAGAGGCTCCGGAGAATATAATGGTGGGTGTTGCATTTTTTTAGTGACATTTTTTTATGTCATTTGCGCAGTAGTATTTCAAATGCAATTTCTTTTGTTTTTTCAATATAATTTATTGCCTGCAACTGCTTCCCTTAGGTACTTTTGTATGAAGCAATGGTACCAAACAATAGTAATGGGTGGTCCAAAATTTACTGGCCAGTGTGCCGGTGAAGGAGTGATTTTGCATGGTTAGATCCCTGGAAAGAGGAGGAGGAGGGGGGAGGGGGATGTGAAAGATCTCGAGAGGTGGAATTTTTTTCTTTTATTAATGAATTTTAATGATTTTTAGTGTACACAAACACAATATAGTACCCAATTTTTTGGTAACATATAAAGGATGATGTTATGGCACGTAAATAGATACCAAACATGTCACGCTTTAAAATTGAGCACGCCCATGGAACGGCGACAAACTATGGTACATTCAGTTATTTATACAGTATCTCACAAAAGTGAGTACATCCCTCACATTTTTGTAAATATTTTATTATATCTTTTCATGTGACAACACTGAAGAAATTACACTTTGCTACAATGTAACGTAGTGAGTGTACAGCTTGTAAATTTGCTGTCCTCTCAAAATAACTCAACACAGCCATTAATGTCTAGACCGCTGGCAACAAAAATGAGTACACCCCTAAGTAAAAATGTCCAAATTGGGCCCAAAGTGTCAATATTTTGTGTGACCACCATTTCTTTCCAGCACTGCCTTAACCCTCTTGGGCATGGAGTTCACCAGAGCTTCACAGGTTTCCACTTGAGTCCTCTTCCACACTTCCATCAAGACATCACAGAGCTGGTGGATGTTAGAGAAGTTGCGCTCCTCCACCTTCCATTTGAGGATGCCCCACAGATGCTCAATAGGGTTTAGGTCTGAAGACATGCTTGGCCAGTTCCTCACCTTTACCCTCAGCTTCTTTAGCAAGGCAGTGATCAACTTGGAGGTGGGTTTGGGGTTGTTATCATGTTGGAATACTGCCTTGTGGCCCAGTCTCTGAGGGGAGGGGATCATGCTCTGCTTCATGTCACAGTACATGTTGGCATTCATGGTTCCCCCGATGAACTGTAGCTCTCCAGTGCTGGCAGCACTCATGCAACCCAAGAACATGACACTCAAACCACCATGCTTGACTGTAGGCAAGGCACACTTGTCTTTGTACTCCTCTCCTGGTTGCTGCCACACAGGCTTGACACCATCTGAACCAAATAAGTTTATCTTGGTCTTGGTCGTTAAATAACGTTATAATTTTTGTTGTATTAAGTTGATTTGGATATTTATGTTTCTTGTGTTTATATTGGATTTTTTGTAGTCTTTCTGTTTTGTAGTATGTTCTATGAATGTATCTGACATCTAGTTATTATGAGTCACAGGGTTTGCTTGTATCACTATAAATTAAATGTCCAAACCAGCTCATCTTTCATTGGAGATGTATCCAAAGTGCACTGCTCCATGTTGCTAAGTTTGAAACCACAAGTTGATCAGCAAAGTGGAAACATTACATTACATCTTTTATTGTAATCAGTTTATAAACAATGCAAGTCAGGTACAAAAAACATAGTCCTCTGGAGGAGCATATCTTTTGTAAGTGGCTTGCATTGTTTTTAAACAGATTATAATAAGGACTTTGTATTACATTTTGGCTGTGCATATCAACTTGTGGTTTCTTACTTGTATCACTGACATGTTTGTACTGAACACAATCATGGAAAGAGGCAATATATAGAAGAATAAAGTATTTCCTTTAGCTCAATTAACAGGATACAAAGTGTTTCTTTGTGTTCTTCAATCGACTATATATCAAACAGTGATAGCTTAAGCACAGTGTGAGGATTACGCTCAACAATAACTGCCATAAACAAGCAAATGCTCTGCTGTTTGAGGCACACAGGAATCTGTGATGAATACACAGTGTGAACAGTTATGATTGGAGAACACATAGTATTCCCATAGCGCTAGTGCAATATATGTTTAATCAAACCTGAAAAAGCTGAGATGGTCATTTGACAGTTTGCCACTTTAGGTTTAAGCTATACAATTCCCCAGGGTCATATTGCAACATTGTAGAAGATGGATTTTTACACACAATGATATTTCTTCTGGTTGTGGCAACTGTGATTAGTAAATATGTATCTAACATCTAAGAGTAATACTATAAGATTTATCACTGTTTACATCTCGTGGATTTAAATTGGAAAAATTAAAAAAAAAAAAAAAAAAACATTGATGATGTCAGTGTTTCACTAATGCCGCGTACACACAACCGGACTTTCTGGCAGACTAGGTCCGACGGTCTTCCCGACGGACTTTCGACGGACTTGCCTACACATGGACTAAAGTCTGTTCATTTTGAACGTGATGAGGTACGACGGGACTAGAAAAGGAAGTCAATCTCGCCGTTTTTATTGGCGAGATTGACACCTTGCGAGCCCTGACGCAGAGCATACCAGGCCCTCAGGTCTGGTATGGATTTTAAGCGGAATCCCCCTACGCCGAAAAAAACGGTGTGGGGGTCCCCCCAAAATCCATACCAGACCCTTATCTGAGCACACAGCCCTCAACATGGGAGGGTGGGTGCTTTGGGGAAGGGGGCGCCCTGTGGCCCCCCCACCCCAAAGCACCTTGTCCCCATGTTGATGAGGACAAGGGCCTCTTCCTGACAACCCTGGCCGTTGGTTGTTGGGGTCTGCGGGCGGAGGGCTTATGGGAATCCAGGAGCCCCCCAGATCCCAGCCCCCCACCCTATGTGAATGAGTATGGGGTACATTGTACCCCTACCCATTCACCTGGGGAAAAAAGTGTCAATAAAAAACACACTACACAGGTTTTTAAAGTAGTTTATTAGGCAGCTCCAGAGGGTCTTCTTCCGACTTCTCTGCTCTCTCAGGCCTCTTCTCCAGGTGTCCGCTTCTTCTCCCGCTCTCCGGCCTCTTCTCCCGGTGTCCGGTTCTTCTCCTGCTCTCCGGTTCTTCTGCCGGGCTCCTCCGCTATCTTCTGCTCTTTTGCAGCTCTTTTGTTAGCGGTGACCCAGTCTTCTTCGTCGTCTTCTTCCCTCTTCTCTTCTTCCGATGTTGACAGGACGCTCTCTCCCGCTGTAATGCTGTGTGCGAGGTGTACAATGACTTATATAGGCATGGGGCAGGGTCACCGGGTGGTGACCCCGCCCCTTATGATGGCACAGTCCCGGCATGCACCAGGACTGTGACGTCATAAGGGGAGGGGTCACTGGCTGACATCACCCGGTGACCATGCCCCATGCCTATATAAGTCTTTGCGCACCGCTCACACAGCATTACATCGGGAGAGAGCGTCGTGTCAACATCGGAAGAAGAGAAGAAGGAACAAGACGACGGAGAAGACAGGGCCATCACTAGCAAAAGAGCGAAAAAAGAGCAGAAGATAGCGGAGGAGCCCGGCAGAAGAACCGGAGAGCGGGAGAAGACCCGGACATCGGGAGAAGAGAGCGGAGAAGTCGGAAGAGACCCCCTTGAAGTCACAAGAAGTCCCCCGGAGCTGCCTAATAAACTACTTTAAAAACCTGTGTAGTGTGTTTTTTATTGACACTTTTTTCCCCAGGTGAATGGGTAGGGGTACGATGTACCTCATACTCATTCACATAGGGCAGGGGGCCGGGATCTGGGGGCCCCCTTATTAAAGGGGGCTCCCGGATTCCAATAAGCCCCCCACCCGCAGACCCCGACAACCGATGCCCAGGGTTGTCGGGAAGAGGCCCTTGTCCTCATCAACATGGGGACAAGGTGCTGGGGGCCGCAGGGTGCCCCCTTCCCCAAAGCACCCACCCCCCATGTTGAGGGCATGCGGCCTGGTACGGTTCAGGAGGGGGGCGCTCGATCGTCCCCACCCCCTTTCCTGACCGGCTGGGCTGCGTGCTCAGATAAGGGTCTGGTATGGATTCTTGGGGGGACAGCGTTTTCTCAGAGTAGGGGGTTCCCCTTAAAATCCATACCAGACGACATTGTTGGCTCTTTCTCGCACTCGCTGCAATAGAAAAATGTGTTTTTCCTATTGCAGAGAGCGCGAGATTATACCCTGTTGCCAAGAACCAGCACGATAGGATCGCGCTGGAAACATTCTCGCGGGCAGGTGCTGTAGCTGCCCTTGCATCGTATTTGGTCTGTCGGACCAGCATACAGACGAACAGGCTTCCCGATAGGAACTGGGTCCGGCGGAGATCTGGCAGAAAGATTTGAAGCATGAATAGGTCCGCCGGAAGTCCGATGAAGCCCACACACGGTCGGATTGTCCGCCGGATTGGTCCGTCGGACCAGTCCGGTGGAAAAGTCAGCTCATGTGTACGCCGCATAATTCTCCTGTATTCGCATTTCTGTGCATGCATTGATGTGTTTGCGGGTGCGTGTGTAGGTGGGTTGTTGGAGAAAGTCTATATTATTATTATTATTATTTATTATACGCGATTTATATAGAGCCAACAGTTTACACAGCGCTTTACAATGTATAGGGGAGACAACACAATTACAGTACAGTTCAATACAAAAGGTATAGGAGGGCCCTGCTCATAGAGCTTACATTCTAAAGAGAGGGGGTGGTGGTACAAAAGGTAATAGCTGCAGAGAATGATTTGATGAGGGTGGCTCGGGGACAGTTGTTATGTGGGTGTGGGATAGGCATCCCTGAATAAATGAGTTTTCGGGGATCTCCTAAAGGTGGACAGGGTAGGGGCTTATCGGACATACTGGGGCAGGGAGTTCCAGAGGATGGAAGAGGCTCTGGAGAAGTCCTGAGTGCGAGCATGGGAGGAGGAAACAAGGGATCTAGAGAGCAGGAGGTCCTGGGAGGAGTGGAGGGGACGATTTGGGCTATATCTGCAGATGAGGTTGGTGATGTAGCTGGGGGCGATGTTGTGGATGGCCTTGTATGTTATGGTTAGCATTTTGAATTTTATACGGTGGAGTAGGGGAAGCCAGTGAAGAGATTGGCAGAGAGGGGCAGCAGTCACAGATCGATTAGTGAGGTGTATTAGTCTATATGAATACAAAACCTGCTTAAAGGTCAAATGTAGGTCAGAAGGGGGTCAACTACAGCCCAAATGTCCCTGTCAATGAATTTTGAATGATCTCAAGAGCATCTCAAACTGATGGCAAACGGAACACTGTTGATCTAGGCCCTAAATCAGTACACTATAAAGATAATTGGGGTATGATGGAACTTTAAAGTAGCCTGTATCATTGGACGTTATAGTAAAGTATGTTGGTGATGGGGTATATTTTTTCAGTATTTCAAAAGTCTATACTGGCTTTTCTTTATTTTACTATTATAAAGTAACAACCTTAATTTTCCTGCATCTGTGGTTTCCTCTTCCTGGGCATTAAAGGTTTCCTGTAAGCATTTAGGGTCTAACTCTTAACACAGACAGATGGGATCTGATGTACTAAAGGGATTGAGGATGCTCTCTGAATATTCACTTAGTTTAGTGAAATACTAAAGTTGTGCTTATTTTAAATACCTAAAAATGTGCAGAGGGAAAATAGGATTTGAACAAAGCTTTAATTTATTTTCAAAGGTAAATGGATATTCATCAAATTGAAAAAGCACTGGTACCAGTAGGGAAACTAGACTTCATCCACATACCATACTGGTACCAGTAGGGAAACTAGATTTCATCCATATGCCACTACTAAACATAAAACTCAGACTTGCCCATTTATGTATCTCCTCCAATTCTATGTTAGGTACTAGACCAATTAAATATCTCCCCTCCATCCCGTTTGGGTCTAGTACCTAACATAGAATTGGAGGAGATACATAAATACATTAAATATCTCCCCTCCATCCCGTTTGGGTCTAGTACCTAACATAGAATTGGAGGAGATACATAAATGGGAGGTACCAGTAGGTTTTATGTTTATGCATTTATGTATCTCCTCCAATTCTATGTTAGGTACTAGACCCAAACGGGATAGAGGGGAGATATTTAATGTATTTATGTATCTCCTCCAATTCTATGTTAGGTACTGGACCCAAACGGGATGGAGGGGAGATATTTAATTGTTTTTTGGTGAGCAATTATTCGATACAGCATTATGCAGTTAAAAACATTATTCATTTAAAACTTAAAAATCATCCCATTTTAAGCTCATTACTTCCCAACCTTCTTAGGCCCCTTTCACACTGGGGCGGTTTGCAGGCGCTATTGCGCTAATAATAGCGCCTGCAAACTGACCCAAAACAGCCGCTGCTGTCTCTCTAGTGTGAAAGCCCCGAAGGCTTTCACACTGTAGCAGTGTGCTAGCAGGACGGGAAAAAAAGTCCTGCTAGCAGCATCTTCGGAGCGGTGAAGGAGCGGTGTATACACCGCTCCTTCACCGCTCCTGCCCATTGAAATCAATGGGACAGTGCAGCTATACCGCTGGCAAAGCGCCTCTGCAGAGGCGCTTTGCGGTAGTTTTTAACCCTTTCTCGGCTGCTAGCGGGGGGCAAAAACGCCACGCTAGCGGGCGAATACAGACGGTAAAGCGCCGCTAACAATAGCGACGCTTTACCACCGACGCCACCCCCACCCCACTGGGAAAGGAACCTTAGTGTCATTTATAGAGGGTTAACTGCTTTACGCGATAAGATCACCTGTAACGTTTTGGACCCTCCAGTGAGACCCACTTTTTTTGGGTCACTTGTGAGTTTCTACCCTTAGAAAATGTGCCACATGTTAGGTGAGTAGCTTTTCTGATAGGAAAATGAACTCTTTTCAATTACATACTTTTCGTTACATCTCTTATAACATGCTCCACAAAAAAAAGTTGTTTACCTTATACGGTGTCTGTGCGGCACGCAATACACGGAACACATTGTTCGAGCATTACAAGTGCACCTCAACGAGCATGTAGCAAACATTAAATGTGGATTCCCAGGCCATTATCTGTCTAGACATTATGCTTGATGCCACAATAAGAGTTCTGAGGGTACCTTATTTATGGCTGTACACAGATATTTGCCTCATTGGAGAAGGAGTTCAACTAGGAGGGAAATATCAAAACTTGAAACATGGTGGATATATAACCTCATCTGTTTTATTAATGATAGCTAATTTTTTTGGTGTTTTTGTTTATTTTTATTATATATATATATATATATATATATATATATATATATATATATATACTGCAGTTATTGGCGTATACCACGCACATTCATTTTAAGAGGCAAGTTTCACAAGTTTCAGGGAAAAAAATAAGGGTTAGTGCCCATCTGCAGCCTCACAAGTGCCATCAATGCAGCCTCATCAGTCTACATCAATGCAGCCTCACAAGTGCCATCAATTCTGCAGCCTCACCATTGCCATTAATGCAGCAGCCTCACCATTGCCATTAATGCAGCAGCCTCACCATTGCCATCAATGCAGCACCCTCACCATTGCATTCAATGCAGCAGCCTCACCATTGCCATCAATGCAGCAGCCTTACCATTGCCTTCAAAGCAGCCTGATCGATGACCATCTGCAGCCTAGAGGGGACAGGGAGGGGGGCAGGACGAGTGCCGAGAGATTACATACAGTGAGAATCTCCTATGATAGACAGAACAGTGGTCCAATGGCGGCCCAGGAGACCGGGCTTCCTATTACAGAGGCCCCCAAGTAAACAGGAGATTCTCCCTGTCCCCGTCGAGGCAGCTAAAATTAAAGTATTGGCGTATAACACGCAAAAGCTATTTGCACCCGAATTTCAGGGTGAATAAGGAATAAGTGCGTGTTATACGCCAAATAAATACAATATATATATATATATATGTATATATATATATATATATATATATATATATATATATATATACATAGTTTAATTTAAATCTTTTCCCTAAAAGAATCTATTTCTTCTTGTGCTGCCTCTTTCCCATTTTGGTCCCCATACTCGGTATTGTATTATTGTATTATTATTATTTTAATGTGTATTTTTTTATTTTCATACACAAGATGGCGCTGTCTTGTTTCTATTTTTAAAATTAATTTTCCAGTTTAAAACACACGATTGTGCTGCAAAAGCATTGGTGCTTGTTCACATGAATTTTTCTCCTTGAAATCCTTATCCTTATTATTAGTTAGTCTTTGTTGCTGGGCAACGCTGCCTTGTTGTCCTTATGTTGTTCTTAATTTGGAGCATGCGCACTAACATACTCCTCCATCCTTGTGACTATTTAAAGCTATGGTGCATAACGCATGCCTCGTGGCCACTCCCGCTGATGACGTCTGTTGTGACAAAACGCATTGCATGGGGCCAATGTAGGTAAGGTGATCATGCAGGTGGGGACCCAGAAGTGGGCTGGTGGGCAGCATGGGGAGAAAACCAGATGTTTGTTTCATGGAATATTATTAATCATGCTTAATTTATCCTGTGAGTATTTTTAATGCTTTTAATAAATTGGTATACTTACCTTCTGCACCTGAGAGTTTCTTCTACCCATCTTTGATTTTCAGTGAACGCCTTTTAAGAGATATGTTTATAGAAGGTTCCTTAGAGATCTTTTGATACCCCAGCATTGGCCACATTAAAAGCGTGTTTAGACCATCCGTCATAGGTGATCTCGCCACCTGGTAAGGTGGATCTATATACACAAGTGGTGATCGGGTGAAGTGTTTCCTGCTATTAAAGGTCAAGGAGAAATTACTTAAAAGGATTTATCAAGTGTAATTCTGGGATAATTATTTACACATCCGTTGTGCTAGACTGTTTCATATAAAGTATTTTCTTTTGTGATCCTTTTTACTGTATGGACTTTTACACTATTACAATATGTTGGTGATTTGTTTAGCTTTCACATTAAAATGAATGTAATATTTGCTTGTTTTCAAGCGCTGCACGTATTTATATTATTTAGTATTTTTGGTTTGTATCAAGATCTGTGGTGCTGGCTGCTATTTTTCCACATATAATTACACCTAAGCTCGAGTTCCCCCTTTTCAGCAATCTATTAATGCATTCTGAACTGCACTAACTTGCATTAACGAAATCTCTTGGAGTTCAGCGTTAAGTAAATCAACACCATCCTGTGTAAGGTTCCTTTTGAATTGAATCATAACTTGGCACCGAGTAGTACAACTGTGACACAAAGTTGACAAATATCATCAAATCAGCCTAAAGCCTAGTACACATGGGCCGAATGTCAGGCAGAATCGGCTGGTTCAATGTCAGGCGGCATCGGCTTGCTCAATAGAAACCAGGTTACAGTATACCGAAGGGGAATGCCCCCCGATCGGCATCCGATCAGCGCTCTCAGCCAATGGCTGAGATCGCTGATGAATATTCATAACTTCAGTAGCTGACCCTCCCAGCTATTTCCAGAAGCTTATTCCAGAGGCAGACAGAAGTAAGACAACCACTAAGCCTAGGAAAACCTGACCAGAGCAAAAAAAAACAGATCACCACTCCACTGAGTACAGCAGAGCCAATAACTAATTTTAGCCTAACTAGGTCCAGGCATAACAATTTAAAAGTACAGGTTACAATGGTAACTTTTCCAAAGGTTTATCATTTATCAAGTAAGCTTATGTTTTTCTGTAGTAGCGTAAGTTATGAAATTGATTTCATAATAAATGCCTTATATGCAAAAAGTTTTGGGGAAAAAAAAACTTTATAGATCATATTCCATCTGTAGTTGTTCTGTTGTAGATTAGGTAATAGGAGTATAATTTGATTGGCTAGGATTTGCAAAAACAGACATCTGTTTAGTGTTTCTTATGTTTTGCAAGAATGACATTACCACTCAACAAATATGAGAATATATAAGCTATCTTTTACATAGGAAAGGGGATGGTGGGTTACATAAGTTTTTTTTTACATACATTTGAGTAAATCCATCCTAAATTTTTATACTTTTCACACAGCAAACAAGCTTTCAGTGGATGGCAATAGAATACAAGCAAAATGATGCAAGGACGTAGGAAGACAATAATACATTTTACATTAATTTTACCACGCATGCTGAACTGCCGTAGTTCATTTTAATGGAAGTGTCAGCTAAGCTTGCAACCCCATGGCTTCATGATATATTAAGGGATAGTAACTGTGGAAACTTTGCAGGAAATATTCTGCTTTGTCTTTAGCATGCTGTAATAAATGTAACACTAAAGCATTCAGTCATAGCAGAATTAATTTGCCACATTGATATTTACAACTCCCAGCTGCCAATTTATATTAACATTTGGTAGTATTGTTTATGATCTAATGGCTTAACAGTTGTGTCATGGGAAATAGGCGTATCTATTTTAAATTTAACTACAAGCTGTCATTCCAGCAATTAAACAACCTGCATTTGCATATGCTGTGCTCAACATGCTTATATTATAAAAATGCTGAATACTTGACATATTTTGCTGGGTTCGCAAAGGTTTACAAACATTTTTTATTAATTTGCTGTCTATAGATATACAGATTAACATAAAACACAGAGCTGTCCACATACTGTAATGGTGGCCATGCATATTTTGATTTTGTTATCGAAATGATGTGCAATTCGACTAAAAAAATTGAAATCCCAAACTGAATGGCCATAGCTTCCTTTAGGATTCATTTAGACTCAATTCAATTGGATTCGGTCAGAATGAGTCTATCGGTGAGAGTGGAATATTATCGATCAGTTTGCACCAATCAGCAGCAGTGAGATACTTTATTCATAAATACAATTGTATTTCAATTAGATTCAATCAGATTATGAGATTATATGGTGGAATCAGAGATGCAATTGATAATTTATTATCATAAGTTAGTATTGCATCTGAACTATCGATTGAATTCCACTTCCTTATATGTGACATATCGATCAGTTGGGTTGTTGACTATAGATCAATTATTCCTATTGAAAGAGAATGATCAGAAAATAAATTAAAGTGGTAGTAGACCCAAAAGCAAGTATTTATTATATTGCAGTATACCAATTCTTAGATGGCTGCATTAGTTTTCTTTTTAGCCAGTGATTCTCAACTCCTGTCCTCGGGAACCACTAACAGGCCAGGTTTGTAAGATAACTGAAATACATCACAGGTGATATCATTTGCTGATCAGTGATTGCAGTATTCTAGTCTGCATCTCACCAAGGTGCTGACTTTTAATATTAGGACACTTACCAGTCCTGGAGTCCAGCGATGTCGGCACCACAGCCAATGTTTACATTTGCTGGTTGGGTGCTGCCGCAACCATTGCGGGTAAGGGAACCCGGCAGTGTAGCCTTTTGGCTTCATGGCTGGGTCCCTATTGTGCATGCACAAAGCATTGTACGCTCTGTTACTGGCCCGGCAGAAGGGGAGGGAGGAGGGAGGAGGAGGGGGGCCGAGCTGCTGACGTAATTCCCCAGAAGTGGGGACAGGATATCTGTAAAAAACAGGTAACCGCCCCCCCCCCCCCCCCCGCAAGGTGCCAAATGTGGCACCGGAGGGGGGGGGGGATCAGATAAGCGGAAGTTCCACTTTTGGGTGTAAGTCCGCTTTAAGCTGAAATTCAGTTTTGGAATAGATACTTATTAAACTTTATTTATTAAAGATCCATCCAAATTCCAGTAGTTCAAAGCAACCAAAAAGAAGACTTATTTCATTATTCTTACTACTTTATGTCAATGAAATATAATCACTGCTTGGTAGTTTTCTATGGATTGCTGTACATCAGTCTTTCTTTTATTACATTAACAAATAAGCTTCATTATAGTGTTTTTGGAAAGAGTTTATCACAATGGAGTTAATTTCTGAAAACCAGAGATATAAAAATGTAGTCCCCATCCAATAGCAACCAATCAGATACCTTGTTTCATGTTCACAAAAAATAAAAGATGACTGATTGCTCTGTATTTGCATTTGTTTAATAAGCCTTGGTCTATGTTATATAAATTAATTTTCACTTACATGGTAGCAAAATAAAAATAGTCATAAAGTAAACTGATTGCAGTAACAGCAGTGAATCTGACTTGTTACACAGATTGTGAAGATTTTTCAGGTGCTACCAATGTTAACATGGTGGCTTCTTGAATATCGTGGGTCACCTTCACTTATGTAGTATCAGATAAGCTGTTAAAGAAGTATAAATTAAGGTTAGCAGTCTACAACACTGAGCTGGCACAAACAGATCACCTGTAGGACAAGCTGTCTGTAGAGTACTTTCTAAATAAGATCTCCAGCTAAAAATTCACCTTTATTGCAGTCCATCCCTTCATTGCATGGATTAGATGCTTGTTCCCTCTAGGGGTGATGATTATGGTAAAATACTTGCCTTATTCTTTGCTCCCATGGCAGTGGTTTTTCTTTTGTGCTCTCTGACTCTCCCAGAATAAGGATAGACTCTCGGTATCCTTATGTACAATGCAGTACCACTATTGGAGAGCTGCAACCAGTCAAACAATAAAGATAAGTGGCTTCAAGGAACCAGTCATATGGCAGCGAGAAAGCCTGGGGAAGCAAGGAATAAGTTAGGTTTTCCACCTTTTCTATTACCCCCTAGAATAAATGAGAACTCCCTGGGCACACTGCATGGTACTTTTTTTAGTATAGCTGGAGTTTAGCTTTAAGCTTCTAAGGTTGACTCTGCTGACCTTACAAGTATATGGGCAGGGGAGGGCAGTTGAGAGTAGTAAGTCTGGTTTTGGCTGATAAGGGGGAATACTAGCAATCAAAATTGATTTTCTATGTCTAATATCTCATTCCCCCCTGACAGTAGCTTGTTGCTAGGGGACAAATAACCAGAGCAGCTCCCTGTCTACTTGGTATGACTAGTTCATAATGTCAGTGTAAGACCTTCCCTTGGGAAAGCAACCTTCCTGATTGGTAAAGTGGGTCAGGTGCATACCTAAATGTGTCTGGAGACTTTATAGAGAGAGAGAGAGATAGAAAGAGTGAAATGACAAGCAGAGAAAAAAGTGTCATCTTGAGATCAGGGTGTGGTGGAGTGTGACCACCTGCCCCTTTCTTGTAGTAGTACTTCAGGGGCAAGGAAATGGAGATAGAAGAGAGAAAAAGCACTTAAGATTGGTGATGAGAAGGAGCAAATAAAATGAAGTGAAATAGGTATTGTATTGTTAACGTTTTCCTGAAGTTCTAGGAAATTTAAATGTGTCCATCTGCAAGTAATAGTTTAGCCTCCATTCCTTGCACTAGTACTGTAGTAAAAGTCCATGTGACAATATAGAAGTGTTTATACTAGTAGATATGCTTTGCTTTGTGCTGAATTTTTAAATCCCTTGTTAGCAGCCAACTGCCCCCTTTTCCGGTTTTCCCGTAAGGCTTTCCTTGACTTTCTTTGCCTAAGCAGCCAATCAGTGCATCTGCCTCACACAGGACTACAGTAAACATGTAGATGACAGTAAAGACAGGGGGCAGTGAGACTTGCTCCATCTGACCAATAAGTATTTAAGTGCTCCAACTAGTTTTTTCTGTAATATACACAGAAGCTTTGCTTTGTGGTTGCTTTATACATTCATTGTCTGTTAGTAGTGATATTAATATGTGAAGTTGGTAGGACCTTTAAAGAAAATCTATACCAAGCAAATAAATATATATATACTGGTGCCTTATTTCTGCTATCAGTGCCTTCTGAGTCACTAACCCAGAAGTATGAAGATCTGGAGTCCAGACTTTTCTCTGTCGTTTTTAGACACATATTTCCTGCATATCAGAAAGTAAGCCAGACAATTAGCATTTTCGCTGGGAGTTCAACAATGGCAGTTTCCAAAATTCTCTCTGTATGTATTTCCTTTAAAAAAGATAAGCTGTTTAATCATCTAGGCCAGCTTTTTTTAATCAGGGTGCCTTCAGGTTTCTTCAGTGGCACCTTGACAAAATGCATAAAAATTGCCCAAAAATTGTATACAAGCCAGCGGGATGAGTGAAGCCTGCCTTTTAGTTACAGAAAGCCACAAGTTTTCATTGTGTACCTTTACAACCTTCTAGCCATCTGTGTCCTAACAATCAATGATGGCATTACTCAATAAGAAAAATGTCTGGCGCCTGCACAGCATCCTTTTTTGCCCCTCTCTGTCAGCACTGGGGTCACATTAGCTGAGTGAGTGAGAGAAACTGAGGGAGAAGAGAAACAATGGAATATTAGTCAGTACCAGTGTGCAAAGGTATATTTGCTTTGGAAGAATAAATCACCTCTAACGTTCGGGGTCCTGCATGTGTAGATGTTGCTGTTATTATTATTTTGCTATTAATTTTGTTTTTTACATTTTAGAATGGGATGCCTTGACATTGTGCAGAATTTTAAAGGATGCCTTGACTGAAAAAAGGTTGAAAAACACTGATCTAAGTAGTTTACGTATACACTATATAGCCATTACAAGAGAGTATTTCTACACATCTGAATCGTCCTTGAGATGTGCCCTATCAAATCACAATGACCTGATGATGGATGCAGGCACATACCATTCTTTTTCTCTATTCTTACATGAGACCTCATGGCAAAGCCCTTCCAACTGTCATTTCACTCTCCAATGAGAGTTTCTCTTTAGTCAGTAAGGGCACGGGGACAGTGGAATGTCAGTTAGTGTGGTTCTGCCATAAAGTAATTGACAGTTAGCATCTTTTGGTGTCTGCTTTTAGGCAGAACTTTTATTTTTTCAAAATTTTAAATGGAGCGCAGGTTCAATTTATGTATATTGTTTTGAGAACTGTTGGCATACATACATGGGCAGTCAGAGACCAAAGAAGAAGTCAGTTGTTTGTAAGATCATCTTTGTCACATTATGGCACTTTGGGATTCCTGGTCATATTTGTGATCAAAGTAAGCCTACACCATCACAACTGTTCAAAACAATTAATACATCAGCAATGTGATTCTTTTCATGTGTTATTTTCCAAGTTATGGTGTGCATCCATCTAATCTTTTTAGTAAATATTCCCCATACAGCTTAGACTCAGAGCAACCCAAGTATAACTGGCCAGTAGGTAATTTGTTCTAATATTTTTTATACAGTTGCAGGTTCCTATGATTTATTCCATAACCATTAGCAGGGCCCGTAATTGAAAGCTCGACCTCTGACATCAATTATTTTTTATTTAATTTTGATCAGCTTTGTGAAATTCAGAACAACAAATGTAATTTACTGAAGCATGTGTTGTAGAGGTAAAGTATCAATAGTGTTAGCAGATATTTGAAGATGTTTATTTAACAATGCAGGCATGTTAAGACAAATCAAAAGCTTTTAAGCTAGCATTCAAAACAGATAACTCATTTATGTATAGGGAAATCCAATAAAAAAGTATACAGGGAAAAATGAATTAAAATATTTTTTGGCAATTTTCACATGTATCCTAAAAGCAGGTGTTGGCCAGACTTAAAAAAAAGCAAAAAAAAAAAAAAAAAAAAAAGATTGTTCACAAAACGATTGTATTAATGAGAGCACTTAACTTTAATTTGAGGAGGTATGCCATAGTAGAAAAGCATTGTATATTAGTACCAATGTTTGGTTTTTCATGTTTTTCTAGATGGCAATCTTTTGTCATTTCAAGTAACCCCATCAGAAAAATAAACTTGTCCAAAAAGATCTTCCACCAAACGAAGAGAGTAAATACTTACCTCTTCCATGCTGCCAAACACTACTGTATTGAAGAGACTTCTTTCACTGAAATTGGCTGAGAAACCAATACTTTCAGGAGTGTCCATCTCCTGTGTTCACTGTTGCGCTCAATAGTTCCTCCTCCATACCTTCAAATCATTACTTCAAATGTTAGTGACATGGAGGTAGTTGTGAGGTACAGTACCACTGAGTGCCAGCCCCAATGGCAGCCTACCCTGTTGTGTATAATGTGCCCAGACCTTGGTTTTTGGTTGAATAGCCAATCAGAAACTAAGCAATAGAGGAGGTGAATCTCCCTAAGAGGGACACAGATAGCAAAAAAGTCTAGAAACATATGGAGCAAAGCACCAAACATGTTGTATTGTGTGCAGATGTGAGTTTGATACTTTCCTCCATACACCTCTAGTGTTCTTGAAACAAAAGCTGAATTATGCCCCCTTTCCTCTGGAGAGCTGCCCAAGGAAATTTCTCAGACCAGTTAAATCTAGGAAAAAAAGGGAGAGAGTCTACCCTTACCCACTCAATCCACAATGGCTTTAAACACATCTTAATACACTATTGCTAGATATTTAATATGTCATTGTAGCTGAATACCGTGCACTGATGAACCCTTACTTGCAAACCTTCATCTCTGACTATGCAGCCACATAAAAGGATTATGGCCAATGGCCATGAAGTTGAACATTTTCAGCTACACTAAAAAATAACACCACTGAACACAAGAAGTAGTTATGCATCAACGTTCATCTAAAAGTGGTTGTAAAGTCACATGTATTAAGTACTTTGATTCTCTCTGTTTTAGGTCCCTGTTTAGTACAGAGTGTAGGTTTTCCTAAAATTAGAATGCTAAATGCCTTCTTTGCAGAGCCATACATACTGTGCTGTCATGTGACCTCCCTCTGATTTCCTTCCCGATCTAAGAGAGCACAGTGGGAGGAGCTGAGATTCCCCTATTGTGAATGCAAGTTAGCAGAGCGGGGTCACATGTCTGCACAGCAGGGCTCTGCAAAGAAGGTATTTAGCATTATAACTTTAGGAAAACACACACACTGTACTGAGCAGGGGCTTAAAACAGAGCGTATCAAAATAATTAATACATTTCTTTACTTTACAAGCACTGGAGCAGCTGCAGGGAATAGAATTACACAGGGATAAGAGTAGAGGAGAGGGAATGGGTGGGGAGATCAGCTGTCACACAGACTATGGGAGAGACAAGGAGAGGGAGGGGGGAGATGCAGAGATGCTGAGGAGATAGCTGGATGATGGAGGCATGTAAACTGACCACGCTATCAGAGATCAGCAGCCATGATAAACATGGCCAGTTTACAGAGGGGAACACAGGAGCAGGCAGGATTAGCTAGGCATTCTACAACATGGAAAGGGACAATTGACATGGCAAAAGAACTGTTCTATACCTCGTGCCTTAAAGGGACAGGAGCATGTTTTTTTTGGGGGGGATGCAACCACTTTAAGCTAGTTTTGCTGTATTTTGTGTTGTTGAATATTCTTTTTAAACCCATTAAATATTATGGCATAATAGAATGCTAAACCAAGATTTCTAAGGGCTTGTTCAAACTGACAAAATAAGTGTGACGTGTTATAGCAGCTGGCCATCTACATTCACAGTTGCTACAATACACATTAACACACAGATACTGTATATGTGCATTATGTTACAGTGCCATTTCCCCAATGCATTTATGTAGTAAAGAAAAATGCAGTACAATGCATAGATGTGATAGTTGTATTGCACTGTGTTGCCAAAAATATCACAGGTGGGTTTTTTCACATGCAAATGTGCATTGACTGCCTTTCTGCAATGTGAGTCAATGCAAATGTGTTAGAGCCCCACAACAGTGTGAATGAGCCCCAACAACACCATCTCTGCATCAAGGCACTGTAGAGTAAAGCAGCTCCTAGTAGGGTTAAATAGCTTCTAGTAGGCTTTAGGTAGGATGAAACACACTTTGATAAGGCTGAAATGGCAATTGATAAGTCACGCCCATCTAATTTTTATCAATTTTAATGCATACAAAGTTATACAATTCCTCTTTACATTACACTGTAAATGAAAAATTTCATCCAGGATTTGTATTTCTGACAAAAAATTTTTATTTCATCAGAACAATGATATTTATGTTTATTTTACTTAGCTGCAATGTTTTGAGGATCCAAGAAGTGTGTGTTCATAATACACACACATCGTTCAAGCATGAGACAAGTGACACAACAGAAACAATCATTTTCTTAAAACCCTTCAAATGTTAGTAGCAGTTTGTCGTATTTAGAAATGAGGTTTATGTTAGATACTTCTGATTAAATATGAGGAACTGACATTCTGATTATAGAACATCCACTGTTCTGGAATGTGAGTAGAAAAAGAGGCCACTAAAAAACTTCACCCTTAACTAGCACTTGCCCAAGTTGCACAGGTGTAGACATGTACCCAGCAGTACTGGGAGATGTGGCTTTGCCTCCTCTCACTTGCCTCCCCGCTGCCTGGGCTGGATCATGTGTGCAGGGATCTGGAGTGGTACAGATCTGCTGCCTGTACCTGTTTGGACCTACACTGGAGAGACTGAGCCTGTGAGGACCAGAGGGCTGAAACCTGTATGCTGCTCGATAAGAGTGCTGGACTCAAGCCACTGAGGATCAGAATGTTGAGAGACTAAGCCTGAAAGAACCTGATCGTGAGTACTGAGTTACGGGGGGGGGCAGGTTTTTGATGACACCAGGTGTAACCAGGTGCATCAGAGGGGCTAAAGCAGTTCTCAGAATCATGGAAAAGAAACAGAGAACCCATCATACCAAGCGGCTTCTCCTGGGGTAAGCACTAAACATGGGGGCTTGTCCAGGTTTGCCTCTGTTTTGAAAGTAAGCAACTGAGACAAAGCGCTAGAAACAATTAGCAATAAGCATGGATTCTGCTGCCTGTGTGGAAGAGCAGATCTGAGCAATGACGGCACTGGTTCCTGATCAACAGGTATTCATGCAGGACATGAAACAGATCAAGCCGCCTCTCATACTTATACACTGTTAGAGTGGAGGAAGGGAATTCTTGAATGTTTCCAAAAGTCTAGACTACAGTTGACTAATGATGTTGAAGCTCATCTGCTTCAGCTGCCACACATCAACCCAGAGAGCTCAGGTCAGGCATCTCCGACAAAAGAAACCACTCTGCCAGTGCCTGTAGCCATGATAGGGCCCAAATTCATTGCCACTCTGGGAGATTTTGTGGTGAAGTACCAAAAGAATAACCCAACAAACACTGAGCCGTAGTACCAGAAACTGAGGGCCTTTTCAAGGAACCAGCCAGTGCCTGTTGGTGAGGGGGGCTTCAAGGAGTGGAAAGAGCAAGCCATGCAATCCTTGTATAAATGGGGCATTCCTGAGACCCAGAAACAACAGAGAATCACTGGGTGATTAAGAGGGCCTGCCTCAGAAGTTATTCATAACCTGAAACTCATCAAGCAGTACTGTACCACCTATGATTACTTAAGTATCCTTCAAGATGTGTTCAGGAGAACAAAGAAGGTCTCCGAACGCATGTAGCAGTTTGAACTTACCTACCAGAATGTGGAGGAGAAGCTATATGACTATATGAGGCATCTTGACAAGATAATGCATCAGCTGTTGCTGAAGAAAGGTATAGACCACAGATTAGTAAATAAAAGGTTTGAAAGTGAGCTCAGCTTTTAGATTCTATTATTATTCAGTTGAAAACTCGATGAAATGGTGGAATCTTAAAGTACCCCGCTGTCATCAGGAGGCTACTCACTCCCGTTGTACCAACCGAGAGGGTACACCTCATGCTACGACAAGTGTATCAGCATATGGTACAAGAACAGAAAATCCCAGTGGAAGGAGTAAGGAAGTTGTGGAAACTAGACAGAGGTGAGAAGATATGCCAGCCAGCAGATGTGGCATGTCTATGAGCTTCAATCAAGTTCAGCTGAGATCAGCCAGGGTTCTTTGTTGTCTTTAACTAGCCAACTCTCAGAGAAAGGACTTGGGGTGGTTGACCCTGAAAGAGTGTCAACCAGGGCTCTGCAATGAAATCATGGGAAGATTACCATCAGTGTTGGCAGCATTACTAACTCTCCAGTAAAGTTTCTGGCCCAAATGCAAATAGGACAACTGAATCCAGCTACCCCAGTGTCCTCATCCAAATTTGTGGGGGCAGCAGAAGATGAAATTCCAGTATAGAGATTCTACCCGCAGAATACTCTGATCTCATCTGAATAAAGAGATTTTACTACCAAGAAATGGACCAATCAGTGTAAACAGTCCTTCCGTCAATTGAAGAGGAGTTTAACAAATGCCCTTGTCCTGGCCTATGCTGATCCAGCCAGACCCTATGAATTACATGTCGGTGCCTGTTACCTATGTGAGCAGAAGCCTCACTCCTACTGAGAAGAGCTATACCTCCCACAAACTAGAGTTCCATGCCTTAAAGTGGGATGGAGTGGATAATTTGAGAAACTGTTTGTATGGTGCACGCTTTGTGGTCAATTTCAATATTAATAGGCTCACATACATCCTCACCACGGCCAAGCAGGATGCCATGGGGCATAGATGGTTGGCTTCTCTTTCTGGCTTTCATTTTAGCCTGAAGTATCTTCCGGGGGTCAGAGACAGAGAAGCTGATGCCCTGTCAAGAAGCCTTATGACCCTGAAACTCTCTCAAAAGAAGGACCTAACGTTAGAAGGGGTACAAGCTCTATATCAAAGAGCTGAGGACCAGGGCAAGGGAGTCAACACTATATGAGTCTCTGCTGCTGACATCTCCAAGCTTTACTGTGATCTCACAAGTGAGAGATGAAGATCTGCCTAAATTTTCAAAGAAAGATTTAAGAAGGGACCAGATGGAATATCCTTTTTGCAGTCTGCGGCTGGGTTCCCACTGGAACATGCTCCGACTTATAGCAGGAGTCTCCATTCACCGTTTCAGGTCCGATTTCAGACAAATTTTGGGCTGAATTCGGACCTGAAATGGACCAGAAGATGCACAGGGCTCCTGTGCAATTTGCACCAGACACGCTGCGGAGATGTGTGAACCGGCTCTATAGAGAGCAGGTCACATTCTCGTGCTATGCGAATTGGATGCGAGGAAACCCGCATCCAATTTGCATAGGTGTGAACGCAGCCTGACTCTCTGGAAAGTGGACATACAACTGTTCTTACCAGAAAAACATAGAGAAACGATGCTGACTGCCCTGCATGAAAACCATGGTAATTTAAGGGCTGAAAGGACATTCAAATTAGTGAGAGACTGATTCTACTGGCCTTGCATGTGGGCTTAAGTAGAAAACTACAAAAAAAGATGTTGTCTACCAGAGCTACCACAAAGGGCCACAAGCAAAGCCTTGAAAGCAGATTCATCAAGAAGCTACTGAATGGCTTGGGTGTTAAGAAATCCAGAATGACCCTCTATCATCTTTAAGGGGATCCGCAACCTGAAAGGTTTAACTGCACCCTTCTCAACATGCTTGGTACTTATCACAGAAAAGAAGCAAAACTGGAGCAGGCCCATCTCAGCAGCAGTGCATGCTTACAACAGTACAGAGAATGATGCCACAGGGTACTCCCCATATATGCTAATTTTTGAGTGGGAAGCTTGATTACCAGTTGACTTAGCGTTCGGCACATTGCTGGATCAGACATCTGTGAGATACCATTGAGAGTATGTTCACTCACAGTATTCACAGTATGGACTGTCTGAGGAAGAATGACTTATGAACAGGCTCAAGCTTCAACAGATGCTCAAGGCCAATTAAATAAAAGGATCTTAGTTAGAGTCCAGGACAGGTGATCAGGTGCTGCTGAAAAATCTGGGTATCCATGGGAAGTATAAGCTAGCTGAACTGTGGAGGTCTCAGCCTTATATCATTTGCAAGCAGTTGCCTGGATTACTGGCATACCAGATCCATCCCGAAAGGAAGATAAGCCCATTGAAAGTCTCCTCTTCTAGCAGAAGCTTTTTGCATGCCTTGGTGTCACGTATCTGGTTGGAAGCCAACTTGATGAGAGTGCTTCCTTTGCGGCTGAGTGCACCCCTGAAGATGAGGACAGGGAGTGCAAGGCCCAAAGAAGCACAGGTGCCTTTTAGGTAGCTCTGCTAGTAGTTACTGGCAGTTGACCGGATGGTTGTCAGTTTGTCTATCAGGACTGATGGCAGGACCCCTATTTCCTTGGGAGGTGCAGCAGGACCAAGGCAGTGGCCACAAGCAGGATGGTACCCAATGTGGTGGCATGGTCAGACTGGCAGGACTGGACAGAGGAAGCGTAGTCAGGATGGAAGTCGAGATCATACATGGAAAGGTAACCCAGAGAGTGGGCAGGAGCATGGTCAGGAACAATAGCCAAGGTCATACACAGTAATCTGAGGGAGCAAGCAGAAGACCAGTCAGGTGACAGGCCAGGGTCATGCACAGTTGAGCAGAAGAGGCAGAGTCTTTAGAGAAAGCCAGGAAATCAAGCCAGGAAACCAGGAATCAGGCAGCAGGCGGGTACAGAGACAAGCTGGGTCAGTAACAGGAGGTCCAAAGAATAAAGGATACACAGTAGCAAGGAGTACTGGTAGTTGAAGATCATCCAGCAAATTCTAAGTGCAGATACTGCCCTTATATAGGGTGTTTGGCACCAGTCCCAGGAGCAGGTGTGTATGAACGTGCCCACACATTCACGCGCATGCACGTATTGCTGTGAGGCAATGATCGATGGCCAGATCACAGCCTTTTCCACTAGCTGCTGAGAAAGAAGATGACAGTGAGGACGAAGATGCCTGCGTGGACTGGTGGTTGTAACCATCTGTATCGATTGATGCCATTCCACTCAGTCCCTCAGAAACCAATGGGGACTTTTAGGCCTGAGGCCTCTGAATTCCCTTCACAGGATCATGAATCAGAACATCAGGAAGACCTTACAACCTCAAAGTGTGACGTGTTATAGCAGCTGGCCATCTACATTCACAGTTGCTACAATACACATTAACACACAGATACTGTATATGTGCATTATGTTACAGTGCCATTTCCCCAATGCATTTATGTAGTAAAGAAAAATGCAGTACAATGCATAGATGTGATAGTTGTATTGCACTGTGTTGCCAAAAATATCACAGGTGGGTTTTTTTCACATGCAAATGTGCATTGACTGCCTTTCTGCAATGTGAGTCAATGCAAATGTGTTAGAGCTCCACAACAGTGTGAATGAGCCCCAACAACACCATCTCTGCATCAAGGCACTGTAGAGTAAAGCAGCTCCTAGTAGGGTTAAATAGCTTCTAGTAGGCTTTAGGTAGGATGAAACACACTTTGATAAGGCTGAAATGGCAATTGATAAGTCACGCCCATCTAATTTTTATCAATTTTAATGCATACAAAGTTATACAATTCCTCTTTACATTACACTGTAAATGAAAAATTTCATCCAGGATTTGTATTTCTGACAAAAAAAATTTATTTCATCAGAACAATGATATTTATGTTTATTTTACTTAGCTGCAATGTTTTGAGGATCCAAGAAGTGTGTGTTCATAATACACACACATCGTTCAAGCATGAGACAAGTGACACAACAGAAACAATCATTTTCTTAAAACCCTTCAAATGTTAGTAGCAGTTTGTCGTATTTAGAAATGAGGTTTATGTTAGATACTTCTGATTAAATATGAGGAACTGACATTCTGATTATAGAACATCCACTGTTCTGGAATGTGAGTAGAAAAAGAGGCCACTAAAAAACTTCACCTTTAACTAGCACTTGCCCAAGTTGCACAGGTGTAGACATGTACCCAGCAGTACTGGGAGATGTGGCTTTGCCTCCTCTCACTTGCCTCCCCGCTGCCTGGGCTGGATCATGTGTGCAGGGATCTGGAGTGGGACAGATCTGCTGCCTGTACCTGTTTGGACCTACACTAGAGAGACTGAGCCTGTGAGGACCAGAGGGCTGAGACCTGTATGCTGCTCGATAAGAGTGCTGGACTCAAGCCACTGAGGATCAGAATGTTGAGAGACTAAGCCTGAAAGAACCTGATCGTGAGTACTGAGTTACGGGGGGGGGCAGGTTTTTGATGACACCAGGTGTAACCAGGTGCATCAGAGGGGCTAAAGCAGTTCTCAGAATCATGGAAAAGAAACAGAGAACCCATCATACCAAGCGGCTTCTCCTGGGGTAAGCACTAAACATGGGGGCTTGTCCAGGTTTGCCTCTGTTTTGAAAGTAAGCAACTGAGACAAAGCGCTAGAAACAATTAGCAATAAGCATGGATTCTGCTGCCTGTGTGGAAGAGCAGATCTGAGCAATGACGGCACTGGTTCCTGATCAACAGGTATTCATGCAGGACATGAAACAGATCAAGCCGCCTCTCATACTTATACACTGTTAGAGTGGAGGAAGGGAATTCTTGAATGTTTCCAAAAGTCTAGACTACAGTTGACTAATGATGTTGAAGCTCATCTGCTTCAGCTGCCACACATCAACCCAGAGAGCTCAGGTCAGGCATCTCCGACAAAAGAAACCACTCTGCCAGTGCCTGTAGCCATGATAGGGCCCAAATTCATTGCCACTCTGGGAGATTTTGTGGTGAAGTACCAAAAGAATAACCCAACAAACACTGAGCCGTAGTACCAGAAACTGAGGGCCTTTTCAAGGAACCAGCCAGTGCCTGTTGGTGAGGGGGGCTTCAAGGAGTGGAAAGAGCAAGCCATGCAATCCTTGTATAAATGGGGCATTCCTGAGACCCAGAAACAACAGAGAATCACTGGGTGATTAAGAGGGCCTGCCTCAGAAGTTATTCATAACCTGAAACTCATCAAGCAGTACTGTACCACCTATGATTACTTAAGTATCCTTCAAGATGTGTTCAGGAGAACAAAGAAGGTCTCCGAACGCATGTAGCAGTTTGAACTTACCTACCAGAATGTGGAGGAGAAGCTATATGACTATATGAGGCATCTTGACAAGATAATGCATCAGCTGTTGCTGAAGAAAGGTATAGACCACAGATTAGTAAATAAAAGGTTTGAAAGTGAGCTCAGCTTTTAGATTCTATTATTATTCAGTTGAAAACTCGATGAAATGGTGGAATCTTAAAGTACCCCGCTGTCATCAGGAGGCTACTCACTCCCGTTGTACCAACCGAGAGGGTACACCTCATGCTACGACAAGTGTCAACATCAGGAAGACCTTACAACCTCACAGTGTGCGGAAAATACAGAGACTTCCCGACATCCCCAGAGCCACTGGATACAATGGAGAACACTGCTCTAGGTGAGAAAAGGGAAGTTAATTCCATCGCTGGTCACTCTCAACAGGTGCTGCCATGGCTTGCCACTGCAATAGACCAAGTAAATAGGAGAAGATAATTGTACAGCGCAACAAGATACCAGAATTTGCTTCTTTATTCCTAAAAAAAAATTGCTTTTCACACAAAACAGTGCCTAATTATGATTAAGCACTATATTGTGTGAAACACATTAACATCCATGGAATACTGTGCTGCTACTTGTCATTTTTAGAATAGAAGAAGCAATTTTTAGTATCATGTTGTAGTGTGCAGCTATGTTCTCCTAATCCCTAGAGCCAGATCAAGAATCTGCTGGAAAAGAGACATTTGGGCTAAAAGAACAAAGAGCAAAAAGAGCAATCTGCCCTCAAAAAGACTGACTTATGACTTATTGGGTGAGAGCTCAAAAGAGACTACTGTCACTACTCAAAGGTCTCAAGAAATGCAAGTTCTTTTCGCTCTAGTTTTGATGGGAAGCAACTCTAGGCCACCCCAACACACCTTGGTGGGCAATCCCCCTGGCTGAAATGTTTAGTAGAAATTGTACTTGTTCAACTTACTGCTTGGTTTATTAATCACCTGTTGTGTTATGCTATATCAGTTTATGGACATTAGTTCTTGATGGACTTGTTGGGGATCAAGAATTTATTGGGTGGGGCGTGCGTAACTGGTTGCACTGAGGTCCGATCAGCTGTGTGAGGAATCTCCACATGCCCCTTCTGCCCCTCCCCCCTCGCCTGAGGATAATGCATCCTCTCAGGACACTGGGACATGTGGTTCTGTGGAAGCGCTGCACTGTGGAGGTGGATGAGGCCGTAAGCTACAAGGGACAGCATACCCTGCAGCAGGAGGGAGAAGAGTTTTCTTGGGCTTTGAGAAATGGAGCTGGGTCATGTGTGTGGGGACCTGGAGTGGTACAGACCTGCTGTCTGTACCTGTCTGTGCCTACACCAGTGAGACTGAGCTTGTGAGGAGCAGGTGGACTGAGAACTGCATGGTGAGTGATCAGAGTGCTGGAATCAAGCCACTGAGGATTAGGATACTGAGAGACTTAGCCTGAGAGGACTTGATTGTGAGTTAGCAGTGGCTGAGTTTCTGAGGACAGCAGACCACTTAGCATCCAGGACAAGGTTCACTGTGCGCGAAGACTAGTTTCAGCTGAGCCTACCTCACAGCTGTTACCAGTTCAGCATAAGAGGAGATTGCCTATTTGTCTAGCAGTCACAAAAGCAATTCACTGAATGCAGTCTTAAAGGGACAGTAATAAGTGCACAACCAGACTGTGCACTACCATCAGTAGTATATACACAGAGTCCATTCTGGAACACTTTTTGATCATTTGTGAAGAGAGTTACTGTGAGACTTTTCATTACCATTTATGCTTCTCACTATTTATGCTGTTCTTTATCAATACTGTGTATACTAAATTAATTTAGCTTAATATTACTGCGATCTAGAATAATTGCTATATTATAGCTTAGTATCCTCATCAGATAGTGTTTGCATTCAAACAGACTCATTTATTTGTTTGTTGTTCTTTGAATTTGTCATTTATTTGTTTGCTGATAATATACTTTTTTCATTTACTTACTATACTGTATATACTATACTTATTTAATTTACTACATAGTCTTTTGCCTTTTTCCTATATTCTAAGACAGTTGTGGGTAGTATGTTTGCAGTATCCCACTGCTTCAGAGGGGCTGAAGCAGTTCTCAGAGTTGTGGCAAAGAACAGAGAACCCATCATACCAAGCGGTTCCTCCAGGAGTAAACAGTACACAGTATTTTACCTAAACACGAATGAGTTTTGATACAATATAGAGTCTGCGTGGTACTGTACAGTTAGCTGGTGCAATTTGCCAACCCTTAGCAAAAGCATTACATGTGTTGATTCACCCAGTTCATGGTTGAGGTACATCCCTCCTTCCTTTATGACCCACATCAGGAGAGGATTGGGCTGAAGAGCAAGGAGTCATTTGTGCTTGTGGCCAGTCGTAATAAGATAAATTCACTAGTCAGCCCTTGACCAGAGTGGAAACCACAGGCAGGGACAGATGGTGTGCAGTATATAGCTATCTGCTACCTGTCCAGACCTACAATCACAGTTTCTAACAAAGGAAAGACTTTCAGCACCAATTTCCTTTGCATCTCTGAAATGTTCTTCTTCTGCCTGAATGGTAGGAACAAAGGAAGATGATGCTAAATGATGTGAAAAGTCTGCTCACCACCAGCAAGGTTTTC
This sequence comes from Lithobates clamitans, assembly GCA_037952925.1. Classification (NCBI taxonomy): domain Eukaryota; kingdom Metazoa; phylum Chordata; class Amphibia; order Anura; family Ranidae; genus Lithobates; species Lithobates clamitans. Next base: position 3,762,639 of record JBBGZY010001190.1, read on the forward strand.
CTAAAATCCCCCTTTGCAATTCCATATTGTCTTTGGTAAACACCCAGTCATATGCAGTATAATTTAAAAAGTATGAATTATTGCACCTGGCTAGAAGTCTGAAGCAAACCAAAAATGGAAAAGAGGGGGAATAAGAACAACAGATGTTTAGAATACTATCCATAAAGGTTAGTTGCTATTTATGTATTGTATTTATTGTATTTCCAATTTGATCTAATTATGAAAGCTTGTTCAAAGGTCAAGTTTGCCCGTTCAATTTATTAGTTCCCCATTTTAAGATTGCATTGTCTTTTTCAACCATTTATCACTTATTCCAAGTTCACAAATGCATTTCAAAACCATAAAAGAGGTGATTGTAGCCATAGTAGTGCACTTGCAACATAAACAATTAAAGTGATACTAAAGTCTATTTTTTGTGTTTTGATATAACAAACATGTTATACTTACCTGCCCTGTGCAATGGTTTTGCACAGAGCAGCCGAGATCCTCCTCTTTTTGGATCCCTCGCTGGCGCTCCTGGCCCCTCCCTCCTGCCAAGTGCCCCCACAGCAGGAAGCTTTTTTTGCCCCCTCTCTCTCCTCATTGGTTCACTGACATTGATTGACAGCAGCGGGAGCCAATGGCACTCCTCTGCTGTCTCAGTGAAATAAATGCTAGAATAAATATTATCCGAGGGTGGTTAAGGATTCTCTCTATTTATTGCAAATATGTATTAGCTTGTCTATTCCTATAGTTAGCTAGTCTTTTAAAACTCTGATAATGTTACTGTTGATAAGCACAATGATATAAAGTTAGCTATGAAAACAAACAAACTGCTTAGTAAAACAACGTCTTATTTATTTCCCAAGAAAATAGGAAAATACTAACATGAAAACACTAAAGGAAAATATTAAAGAGTATATAACAAAAGAACATCAAAGAGACTTATCGCAAGGCTGTCTTCTAGATAATGTCTCGTCAGCTGGGCTCAAAATGGTAACAGAGAGCCATGAGACTCAGGGAAGCAAGAATGAAAAGGGATCGATTTCCCTTCTGTGTGCACTTTTACACTGCATTCAGACCCCCTCATGAGCACACCCCATGAGCCTCCTGTCCAATGAGATATTGCCAAGAAGTAGTCCTTTTAATTTTTGTTTGTCCTGCTGTATTGGCTTCTGGGGCAGTATTCGTCCATAGATCATCACTATGTGACCCGGGTCATCTTCATTGACTATTGGTCCTTTGATCTCCTGTAGCTCACCTTCATCAATCATCTCTCTTTGAAGCTTGCTTGCAGAGTGCTAATCAAGGATTTCCATTTTATCACACCAGTTGGTCAGGAGCCAAACTTTTGTTCTACAAAGCTTTGATGTGCAACTTGTTACATTCCAACTTAGGCCACCTATCTGTATCAACCAGGAAGTGAAACTCCAGAAATATGATATTAAACCATGTGGCCTTTCAACATGTGCCACTTTGTGCCTAAAGGGCGTATATCACCCTTCTTCAGACATGGCTCCTATGGAACAGTCCATAACTATCTTAAAGTGTTGCGCTTTCCAACACGTCTTCAGAAACAGTTTCTATGGAACAGTCCATAACTGTCTTAAAGTGTTGCGCTTCCCAACATGTGCTTCAGAAACAGCTCCTATGGAACAGTCCATAACGGTCTTAACGTGTTGTGCTTCCCAACATGTGCCGCTTTGCCACTGAGTGACACACCACCATCATTCTTCAGCAACAGCATCCATGTCACTATTCTGTGTCTTCTCCTTTCCGTTACCTTCACGACGGGGTGCAATACAGGCAAGGGGTGTCCATTCACTCACCATTCACCAGCACACACTCAGAGCAACATATTAACCAGCTTTCAGATACAGAGTCTCAAGGAGGGCCTTACTCACCCATATTACTAACCTAAAATACACATATGTCACAATATACCATAAATCAGACCATTACCATAATATATGCGTATATATGTGATCCATCAAATTACGCATCCCGCTCCCAACTTCCTATAACTCTTTACTGTAAATATGGGTCGGGATTAGCCAGGCTTGCTCACAATGGCCTATCCTACCGCAATTTTGGCACGTCAGCAGTATTTCAGGGCTCTGAATTGGCAGCAAAGCCTCTAACTTGTACGAAGAGACCTTACCATCAATTGGTCCCTCACCTTGCATAGATAAATGCAAGACCCTGCTATATAAATATCAAGTCCAACAACACATAACAACTTGAAACAATGACAAAAATCACAAAATTCCATCCCTGTGCCTGGATTTCAGAGACCATACCCATGGTATACCACGCACCTTTACCTACTGTTCAAGGAACACCCTAGTTCCATGACTAACGTTACATCGGTATCCTTTAGAACAAACTCATCTCTGTCCCAAATAATACCCAGGTGCTTCCTTCCTAGTAATGATCTCTCCATCCAGAACTCAGAGTGAAATATCTTGCCAACATTTCTCGTTCACCCGATGTATTGACCTGGCATACAAAGGACGTCATGGTCATGTCTTCGACAGAGGCAAATATCAACCTGCCTCCAGCTTCCATTCTATTTGATCACATGTGGGTCATTTAGGCTCAGATGCAACAAGGTAGAATCCCCAGTCAGTAAGCCCATTGATACTAATGAATACACAGCCTGAGTCTGCACTTCTGTATATGGGATCAATGAGGAAGCATAACATCTCTCATAATCCAAACTATTAAAGCCCATCCAGGCATTCGACCACCACCTTGGATTCGTTTAAGAGATGTGTTTTGGCAAAATCTTACTGAGCTGTGATGCCAACTCATAAGGCCACTGCCCGAGCTCATGATAGATTTCTGTCCTGTACCATCACACACTCTACCAACCTCTCAACATGGTGGACAAAATCCTGAGCCACTTTAACCTGGGTATTTACTTGAATGTTATTAAGGATGCCACCAATCTCTTAGCTATGGCTGAGAGTTTGTTCCTCGGGATACTGATGTCCACTCCATTAACAACACCCATCCCAGCTCCTATTCCCCCCCAATATAGTGCTGAATACATCCCTCCTCTTTCGGTTACTCCTCAGAAATAAGCATCCTGAATGCCTTTTGTGTCCGTACATCTCTGGGAGTAAGCCACTGGTACAATGACCGCACTTGATTCAGTGTATATGCAGCACATATAGGGTAATAGGTTCCTATCAACCGCTGTGAGAAGTTGAAGCGGCATGTGGTGAAGGCATACTGTACCCTGGTAGCCAGCATTTGTGTCCCCTTCTCTAATTGAGCATGTTTCTGTGTGTAGTCACTGGCATTACCTGTGCAAGGTTCCAACCTCTCAGGTGAGACATCAACCAGGCGTATCTCCCCCATATCTAGTTCTGGTGTCCCACTTGTCCAGTAACTGAGAACCTCTCTGTAGGACTGCTAAGATTGAGACACCACCCCTACAAGAACATTTTCACCACATTGATGTGTCACCTGGCCAACAGACATCTTACTTATGCATAAGCGCCAGTCGCCTGGGTACCTGCACCATATTAATTCAGTTATGTCAATACATGTCCCACATTAAAAACATGATTTCCTTCTTTCAATTCCTCCCTCCAACAAAGAAAACATATTTTACATTTCTTGTTCTGAAGGATTGGATAGGTTATATTCCTTCCCCAACCTCCAACCCATTGCACTTGTATTCATAGTACGTTTGCATTTATAAATGAAAGGACAGACTCAGGCAAACTGTTTCATAAATCTTGTTGATGGACACAGTCTTTCAGATTCAGCATCAGCACAACATTGTCCATAAGAAAAAGAAACCTTATATTACAAGTATTAATCTGAATCTTTTTGTTTGTCCCTTCTCTCCTGAATGTTTATCAGAACAAATTTGCGGTGTGGTATGGCACAGACAAACTGCTAACCAGATGAACGTCTTTCATCTCTGTTCCAGAAACCTCTCCAATCTCACTCCACCAGGACTCTGGAAGTGAAAAACAAGAGCAGAATTAAATCCTTATCCACAATATCTACTCGTTTGCTATGTTTACTTATAGTTCCCTCCTTGGAACCCAGGAACTTAGTATTCCTGGCTTCTGCAACTCTGAACAAATTATCAAAACAAACCTGATTTCTTTAGGATGAACCCACTCTAAAATGAACCCCATGATAAGAGCAAAAAATAAAAAATGAACGTGAATGTTGCTTCTAAAAAATTTTCAACGTAAACTTTCAATTTAAACGCTAACAAAAAAACAATGCATTTATCTATACCTTAAGACCTATGTACTAACTCCCTTTTCAGGTGAACAAAGCCTAAACCTTTTGGAACTTTTTCCAACTGAATGAAAATAAAAAAAATAAAAAAACTACAATAACTCCAGCGGCTAGAATGGCTTCCTAACAATTTCTTGTCTTACACAAAATGTATTCAGCTGCTAATTGAGGGCATAACCAATGACCCCCCTTTCAGGTGGACTAAACCTACCAATTTTTCCACCTAAACAAAACAAAAATAAAATAAATGAATAAACAAATAACAAAAAAAAAAACCATTTTAACCACTTGCCGACTGTTGCACGCCGATATACATTGGCACAATTGCAGCGGTGGGCAAATGAGCGTACCTGTATGTCCCCTTTAATTGGCGGGGCTAGTGCACGCGCGCTGCGTACAGGGTGACCATGCCCTTCGAGTCCGCCGGTCTCACCGCCGATCGTATCACGGAGCCACAGAACGGGGAAAACAAGGCATTTCCCCATTCTGCCTTGTGACATGACAGAGATCACTGCTCCCTGTCATCGAGAGCAGTGATCGCTGTTATGTGAGTTGAAGCCCATCCCCCCACAGTTAGAATCACTCCCTAGGACAAACTTCATCGCCCCCTAGTGGTTAGCCCCTTCCCTGCCAGTGTAATTTACACAGTAATAAGTGAATTTTTATAGCACTGATCTCTGTATAAATGACAATGTTCCCAAAATAGTGTCAAAAGTGTCCGATGTGTCCGCCATAATGTCGCAGTCACGATAAAAAATCACAGATTGCCACCATTACTAGTAAAAAAAAATATTAATAATAAAAATACCGTAAAACTGTCCCCTATTTTGTGGACGCTATAACTTTTGCGCAAACCAATCAATATACGCTTATTGCTTATTGCAACTTTTTTTACCAAAAATATGTAGATACATACCGGCCTAAACTGAGGAAAAAATTTGTTTTTTTTTATATATTTTTGGGAATATTTATTATAGCAAAAAGTAAAAAATATTGCTTTTTTTTCAAAATTGTCGCTCTTTTTTTGTTTATAGCTCAAAAAATAAAAAATGCAGAGGTGATCAAATACCACCAAAAGAAAGCTCTATTTGTGGAAAAAAAGGATGTCAATTTTGTTTGGGTGCAATGTCGCAGTGCCGAATTGCAAAAAGTGCTCTGGTCAGAAAGGGGGTAAAATCCTCCTGAAGCTGAAGCGGTTAAAAAACAATTAAAAAAAAAATGTGTTTTTTTTTTTTAAATTAAAAATAAGAGGATAATAATCATAACAGAAATTTTAAAAAAATGACAATCCAGAGGCTTATCCTTGAAAATATAAAAAATATATCAAGGCCCTCTATAATATTCATAACATGAAGGTCAAATCTCTGAAACTCACATCTAAACCTTATTCATATCAAAGAAACATTAAGCAAAAAAATCTTACTGTCCATGCAGCTCACTAAGGGCTGCTAACATTGTTTCCCCCAGTGCTATATTTGAATGAACATGCTGCTACATCCATTTTGAGTTTATGCAACTGTTCTACATAGTGATGCCTTTCCTGTCTTAATTGACTATTTTTGGTTTGTAGTCTTAGCATTTGGGTCTTAAAAGGGACACGGGTTTGATTACTATGGCATCTATGCCTTGGATTGCTACCCCATCTTGCAGAATAAACTTCATAATGCCTTGGTGTAGTTTTAGGGTAGTGCGATTTCCTTTGTATATCATTATTAGCAGAGCTTTTTTCCTCAGAGAATAGGTGCAGGAACTCCCCCTTTCAAAGTCACCCCTTGTCTCTGCCCCCTATCCACCTTCAAGCATCATTCCTTGGTTCCAACCCCCTACCCACCTTCCAGTATCGCCCCTTTTGAAAAATAGAGAACCAAGTAACATTTGTGGTGCTATGGAATTTGTCAATGATAACAAGAAAAGCAGTGAAATAGAACCCCCGCAACTAGCAACAATAAACCCCCCCCCCCCCCCGATCAACAACAAATCTCACAAAAACAATGGACCGCTTCCATCAATATATCCCCCCACAGCAATAGACCCCTGGCAGCAACAGCAATGCTCCCCTCAGCCAGCATCAATAGACCCTCCAGCAGCCAGCAACAATACAATCCTCCCTCAACAGTAGATCCCTCCTAGCAACAACTGACCCCCCAGCAACATAAGACCCACCCCCAGCAACACTAGACACCCCATGCAAAAATAGATCCCCCCAGCAACAAGAGATCCCCCAGCAGTCAGTATCAACAGACTCTGCAGGGCACCCCAGCACCCCTTACCACTACATGCATTCAGTGTTGGAGGTGCCGGTGTCTTGTCGAATACAGTCCCCTATCATATAGTGTCCGCCCTGTACTGCGCAGGCACAGTACGGAGGACAAATGAGATGCCGAAAGTCTCCGAAGTTTAACAGCTGATCATCAGCTGTACACGGCGCCTGCGCTTTTATTCTCACCCTATGTCCAGGTTCATTCCCTACTATCCAAGTGGACAAGTGGACATAGAGTTAGAATAAATAATTGCCGAGCGCAGCGAGGCCGTGCCCGAAGCATGACGAGCGAATGGTGGCAAGCGAAGCGAGCCCGCGAGGGGCCCTCTTACAAAGCCTGCGCCCAAGCGCCGTGTACAGCTGATGGTCAGCTGATCATCCTCGGACACTTTCGGCATCTCCTTCTGCTCCGTACTGCGCAAGCGCTGCGCCTGCGCAGTACGGGGCGGACACTATGCGATAGGAGGACAGTTCTAGTCAGAACACCGGAACTGCGTTCCCCCACGTTCCCTCTGAAAAAAAGCCCTGATTATTAGCCACCAAACAATACCTAGCGATATGACCCCCCCCCCCCCTTTTACAAACAAAGCACTTGAGAGCTGGTCTCCCTGCATAAGCCCTTCTCTGATCATATGGCGATGGAGACTCTCATTGCTGCATAACATTACCATTATCGGAATCAACAGACTTTACACTTTCATTGTCTGAGGAGTCACTAGCAATGGACTCTTCATAAGTCTCCACTGTTTCAACTCCTGAATCAATTTCAAGCGCAGTTACCGCACTTTTATTTAAATATTCCTCATTCAGATCTCCAACATTGATTCCTACCATAGCAACATCACTTGCAGCAACACTAGCATTTGGCTTTTCTACATGTTGTTCCAAAGCCTCTATCTTTGCTGAGCCCTGAGACTTTTCAGCTTGTTTCATAAGATCATTAAATTGGTATGTTAAAGCTTCTTTTAGCACAGTGTTAAATTTAACACAGGCATGTTTTTAAAGAAAATCTTCAATGACTTCCATTGATGCGCTAATTAGTCTACATAGACAATGCACACAGACAAAACACACAGATAAATGCTATTTAAAGCGAACTTTTACTTGTAGTCCCACGCCAGGAGACATGTACCTTTACTACCACTGACTTTAGCCCTATTATCTCAGAACACAGGCCACATTGAACTTCTGTTGGAACAGAGAGCTATTTTACTCTCACATGGGGAAAAAATAAATTAGTAAAAAATAAACTAATATATAAAAAAATAAAAAATAAAAATCTCTAGTTCTCCCAATTTCTCCTCAAAGATGTCTGGTTTATCCTGTCAATCTGCAGGCTATATCAGATAACCAATGGTGATCAGCCACTCACTCGCTGACACACTTGGCCAGCTACACAGGCCTCAAACTATTTGCATTAGCAATACAATAAAAGTTACCCACATACACATACAGTCAGGTCCATAAATATTGGGACGTCAACACAATTCTAATCTTTTTGGCTCTATACACCACCACAATGGATTTGAAATGAAACTAATGAAACTAACAAGATGTCCTTTAACTGCAGACTTTCAGCTTTAATTTGAGGGTATTTACATCCAAATCAGGTGAACGGTGTATTATTATTATTATTATTATACAGGATTTATATAGCGCCGACAGTTTACGCAGCGCTTTACAACAACATTAGGGCAGACAGTACAAGTACAATACAATTCAATACAGGAGGAATCAGAGGGCCCTGCTCGTTAGAGCTTACAATCTAGGAGACGGTGTAGAATTACAACAGTTTGTATATGTGCCTCCCACTTTTTAAGGGACCAAAAGTAATGGGACAATTGGCTGCTCAGCTGTTCCATGGCTAGGTGTGTGTTATTCCCTCATTATCCCATTTACAAGGAGCAGATAAAAGGTCCAGAGTTCATTTCAAGTGTGCTATTTGCATTTGGAATCTGTTGATGTCAACTCTCAATATGAGATCCAAAGAGCTGTCACTATAAGTGAAGCAAGCCATCATTAGGCTGAAAAAACAAAACAAAATCATCAGAGAGCTAGCAAAAACATTAGGTGTGGCTACATCAACTGTTTGGAACAACCTTAAAAAGAAAACGCATCGGTGAGCTCAGCAACACCAAAAGACCTGGAAGACCACGGAAAACAACTGTGGTGGATGACTGAAGAATTCTTTCCCTGGTGAAGAAAACACCCTTCACAACAGTTGGCCAGATCAAGAACACTCTCCAGGAGGTAGGTGTATGTGTGTCAAAGTCAACAATCAAGAGAAGACTTCACCAGAGTGAATACAGAGGGTTCACCACAAGATGTAAACCATTGGTGAGTCTCAAAAACAGGAAGGCCAGGTTAGATTTTGCCAAACAACATCTAAAAAAGCCTTCACAGTTCCAGAACAACATCCTATGGACAGATGAGACCAAGATCAACTTGTACCAGAGTGATGGGAAGAGAAGAGTATGGAGAAGGAAAGGAACTGCTCATGATCCAAAGCATACCACCTCATCAGTGAAGCATGGTGGTGGTAGTGTCATGGCGTGGGCATGTATGGCTGCCAATGGAACTGGTTCTCTTGTATTTATTGATGATGTGACTGCTGACAAAAGCAGCAGGATGAATTCTGAAGTGTTGCAGGCAATATTATCTTCTCATATTCAGCAAATTGCTTCAGAACTCATTGGACGGCGCTTCACAGTGCAGATGGACAATGACCCGAAGCATACTGCGAAAGCAATTAAAGACTTTTTTAAGGGTCAGAAGTGGAATGTTATGCAATGGCCAAGTCAATCACCTGACCTGAATCTGATTGAGCATGCATTTCACTTGCTGAAGACAAAACTGAAGGGAAAATGCCCCAAGAACAAGCAGGAACTGAAGACAGTTGCAGTAGGGGCCTGGCAGAGCATCACCAGAGATGAAACCCAGTGTCTGGTGATGTCTATGTGTTCCAGACTTCAGGCTGTAATTGACTGCAAAGGATTTGCAACTAAGTATTAAAAAGTGAAAGTTTGATGGATGATTGTTAATCTGTCCATTACTTTTGGTCCCTTAAAAAGTGGGAGGCACATATACAAACTGTAAATACCCTCAAATTAAAGCCGAAAGTCTGCAATTAAAGCACATCTTGTTTGTTTCATTTCAAATCCATTGTGGTGGTGTATAGAGCCAAAAAGAGTAGAATTGTGTCAATGTCCCAATATTTATGGACCTGACTGTATACCAGCCAAAAATCTCACTAGGTTTTGCGCGTCCGCTCACTGATGAAATATTTCATAGAACTTTCAGGACCACTCAAGCAGGGTTTCAGAGTTCACAAACCAGCACAAATCTTGTCCACAGTAGAGAAGGCTTTTAGCTCTAATTGAGGATTCCTTAACTTATAGGGACTCAAGACAAAAATACATTAGGGGTTGTGGATTCTGTGCAGAAATAAATTCCACATGCCTTCTGGGGTGCCAATTGAAATAAATGCTAGAATAAATATTCTCTGATGGTGGTTTATGGATTCCCTATATTTATTGCATATGTGTATTAACTTGTCTATTCCTATAGTTAACTAGTCTATTAAAACTCTTATAACGTCACTGTTGATAAGCACAATGATATAAGGTTAGCTATGAAAACAAACACACTGCTTAGTAAAACAACGTCTTATTTATTTCCCAAGAAAATAGGAAAATGCTAACATGAAAACACTATAGGAAAATATTACAGAGCATAGAACAAAAGAACATCAAAGATACTTATCGCAAGGCTGTCCTCTAGATATTGTCTCATCAGCTGGGCTCAAAATGGTAACAGATAGCCATGAGGCTCAGCAAAGCCAGAGTGAAAAGGGATTCATTTCCCTTCTGTGTGCACTTTTAAAATGCATTCAGACCCCCTCGTAACCACACCCCATGAGCCTCCTGTCCAATGAGATATTGCCAAGAGGCAGTCCTTTTAATTTCTGTCTGTCTTGCTGTATTGACCTCTAGGGGGAGTATTTGTCCATGGATCATCGCTATGTGACACGGGTCATCTTCATTGACTGTTGGTCCTTTGATCCCCTGTAGCTCAACTTCATCAATCATCTCTCTTTGAAGCTTGCTTGCAAAGTGCTAATCAAGGATTTCCATTTTATCACACCAGTTGGTCAGGAGCCAAGCTTTTGTTCTACAAAGCTTTGATGTGAAACTTGTTACATTCCAACTTAGGCCACCTGTCTGTATAAACCAGGAAGTGAAACTCCAGAAATATGATATTAAACCATGTTGCCTTCCAACACTCAGCCAATGAGGAGGGAAAGTCTCGGGCAGCCGAATCTCTCCTGCAACATCGCTCGATAGAGATGGGGCTCAGGTAAGTATTAGGGGGGCTGTGCTGCACACAGGTTTTTTTTATCTTAATGCATAGAATGCAATAAGATAAAAGAAACTTCTGCTCTGCCTTTAGAACCACTTTAAGCACTGTCCGTGATACTTTTTTTATTTGCACTAACATCCAATTTTTCAGGATAAGCTTTAGAGGTGTGCCTTCTTCTTCAAGGTCTAAGCAGTACTAATGCACAACATTTTAGCAGAGTGTTAATAAGACAGTCTCTGAGAATCTGATTGAGGAACACATTTCACTTATCAATCAAACGTTCACTGCACACTCCCAACACACTGACTGAGCTGGCTCTAACAGCTCTAGGTCATGATTTCTAATCGGGAGCCAGCAGGATGGGCTCCCGATCATGTGACCATTGTGAGAGCCAATCACATGGCATATGATAGAGAAGCTGTGCCATCTCCCTGCATTAAAGCCAACATAGGGGGCCACCGAGAGGCAGCATGAAGGGGTTAGTCAATTAGTGCAAACTTTTTAAACCAATACTATATTCTATTAATGTTTTTCTTTTTAATTTTTCATTATGATTGCAGGAAAAACATGTATTACATATGGATTTCCTAACATTAGAATGGATTTTTTCCTGCACATCTGTGTATATGGTGTATGCCAAGCATGGCTAAAATACTATCAGTAGTTTCTGAATTAGATAACATTAGCTGAGCAGCACCAGTACAATGTAGCTGCTGTGCGTATAGGGATGCAACACTTCTACATACAGAATTGCGAAATATCAAAACTTTATGTGCCTTAATGTGTGCCATAAGTCCCCCTATTCAGTTCAAATGGGTTGCTAATACATCAAAACACACCAAAAGCCAAACCTTTTTTTTCAACAAAATACAGTACAACGCATGGCTGCGTTGGTGTGTTGCACTATACTTTTTATTGCATAGGGGTGCCATTCACAATGAATGATACTGAAACACACTGCAATAGGAGGTATATTAGCAGAAACATGTTTTAAAACACATTACTTACAGGAGGCAAGTGCAAACTCCCCAACATAGCAAAGCATAGCAATAAAAACCTGGCAAAAGTTCTTACCCTTTCTCACTCTATCCAAAGCTTAAAAAATGGATGAATATACACATTATCAGTTTATAATAAGGAGGTAAACTGATATACTTTCCTAATGTTTAGTAGAAACATTAGGAAATTATCATTGCCCATAAACAAAACTTTCATGCATTCAATATCAGCTCAATTTAATTTTCACATAAAGATTGTTACATTTTTTTCTTTCTCTTTAAAAAAAAATATTTTCAGAAAACAATGGCTTACTTTAGTTATTGGTTTGCCCTGGGCAAGGCAATTCTTTCAATTTTATGTAAATAACTATCCAGTTAGAAGGTTCTTACCCTTTCTCACTCTATCCAAAGCTTAAAAAAATGGATGAATATATACATTATACGTTTATAATAAGGAGGAAAACTGATATACTTTCCTAATGTTTAGTAGAAACATTAGGAAATCATCATTGCCCATAAACAAAACTTTCATGCATTCATTATCAGTTCAATTTCCATATAAAGATTGTTACATTTTTTTCTTTCTCTTTAACCTCCCTGGCGGTATGATTATTTCTGATTTTAGGTGCTGAAAGCGGTACAATTATTTTGCACAGAAATTTGGCGTTTTATATTGTAGGCCTGTAATTCTTAGGAATAGTTCACTTAAATCTGTCCAAACAAGAGTCTAGTAGACATCCCGAGTATGATAAAGTTTGAAAAACGAAATAAAAAATTATAATATAATAAATAACTATAAATAATTATAACAAATAATAATATAATAATAATAAAAATTATTCAATAATGTAATCAAATCAAAAACACTGAAATTTGCTCAGTTGCAGAATTGTCGCTTTTGTTACTTTTAGTGTTTGGTGACGGATTTCCCCACAAATCACTATCACTCAATTCTGCGAGTGATTCTAATTTATTATCGCTTTTTTCTAGCTGGTCTAAAAGCACTTTTCATGTAAAGAGACAGTTTTGGTTGCTATGGACAATCTCCAGTTTCCTGGCAGAAAAAACAGTTTTATATATATAAAACTGCATGCAGGACACTGGGCAGACCACTAGGGACCAAGGGGGATGTGTAGTTATTTGATACAGTACTGTAATCTGTAAGATTACAGTATGCTGTATCTGTACTGTGTGTTTCACTTTTGAATTTACCGCCGAACTCCGTCCCCGTGCGTCGCACCGCTCGCAGGGAACGGAGCTCGGCACTGTGAATCGAGCGAGACACAGCGGCTCGCCGATCACAGCGGGGAGACATCGCAGGATCCAGGGGACAAGGTAAGTATGCTCTTCCTGGATCCTGCGATGCAAGCCCGAGTCTGGCTCGGGGTTACCGCTTTTGGTATGGAAAAATCCAACCCGAGCCAGACTCGGGAATACCGCCAGGGAGGTTAAAAAAACATATTTTCAGGAAACAATGGCTTACTTAAGTTATTGGTTTGCCCTGGGCAAGGCAATTCTTTCATTTTTTTATGTAAATACCTATCCAGTTGGAAGAGGTTTGCTTGATTTTTTTTACATTTCATTCCTTCCAAAGTGCCATCTCAAAGATTTCAGAAATGCTTGGTTTCGGAGCTTTGAACAGTAGCATAAAAGTTTTAACTTCCTACTCCAAAAGCTTTCCTGCTCATAGTCTTTTTGATCCCTTGCACCGTGCATGTTGTGGGGATGCTTGTTCAAATACTCTAAAATAGCTATTTAAAATATTTAGCCATCAGAAATGCAAGCCTTTGGTGGTTAACAAAATTGGTTTGCTTTATTACCCTTTAAAACAAATGATGTATCAAACCTTGAAACAAGTTAAATAATCTTTAGTTTAAATAACAATCTTAATTACCATATTTAGCATAAACTAATGCCCCAATCATGGGCAATTCTAATCAAGCATATATGATGTGATAAACATATGTAGAGAGATAGAGGTGACCTTCAGTTAAAGCCTCATGGCAAAATGATCAGTGTTCAATGAGATTTGAAAATTACAGTCACATGGCTAAAATAAAGATCAATTTCCTTATGTTAAAGGTTTATGAACTGAGTTTACAGAGTTAGATTAAAGCCTTACTACAGCTTTGCTATTACTTTAAAAATTGTTTGGATCAAGCTGGACAAAAGGAACTATTTCCTTTACTAAAATATCCAGCCTCTATCAGCATTATATAAACTGTATGTAGCATCAGCTACATACAATATACAGCTCTGTGTTCCACCAGCGGTATGGGGACTTCACGTCCCACTTCCAGAACAAAATCCAGTTGGGCTGAGCTCCTCTCAGCTATTCACAGGAAGCCTTGTATTTTTATCCATGAATACGAAGCTTACTCTGGCTGAGGTGGAGAGGCTAGTGAATGTCATAATTTCTCCCTCAGCCATTCAGTGGAAGCCTTGCATTCATTGATAAAGGCAAAGTTCCTATGAATGGCTGAGCCTGACTCAGTTTTGTTCTGGGAATGGGGTCCTCAAAGTGCTGCAGGAACATAGTGCTGCATAATACTGTATGTAGCTGATGCTATATACAGTTTATACAGGGCTGACAGCAGCAGCATGTATTAGAAAAATAAATAGTTCATTTGGGCAAAACTGGCCCAAATGAACTATTTCCTGTGTGCCCTGTGTATCTTGTATGTAGTATCAGCTACATACAGTATACATGTCTTTGTTCCTGTAGTGGTAATAGGTCTTCCCTCCCTTTCCTGGAACATCAGCAAGTCAGACTCAGTGACCCATTCACAGGAAGCTTTGTATTTTTATCAGTAAATAAAAGGTTTCCTCTGAATGTCTGGGGTAAAAGGGCAGGTGGATGATGTCAAGATCTCTATTTTAGTCAAGAAGCAGCCTGGTCTTTTCCACACACACCTGCTTGCTTCAAGACAATCCTCTTCTCTTTCTTCACCAGCCTACAGACCCACTTCTCCTTGCTCTGTTGCATCAGCCAATCACCTCCAGGATCACATCAGATCCAACCAAGATGGCTGTTCCCTACACTGGAGACACTCCATAGACGAGCCTTGCAAAGTTGTCTTCTTAAAGATGGCTTCTGCACTTCTGCATTAATGAATATTCAGTTTAACCCTGTCCACACTGCAGAAGGATAATACAGCAGCAGCAAAGGAAGAAATTCCACAACAGTTATCAGTTACAGTCCAGATTACCCACTCATCCCTAGCAGACATCAGATCTATGCAATTAGTAACTATACACAGGTGCATAAAGGACTGTCACCAATTGTTGAACCCCAAAGTGGATAGCATAAGGTGCATGCTGAGAGGGAGGGTTGTGGAAGTAGCTCCTGTTACTGATCATTGAGGATAATGGAAGCATAGTAGTGGTTCTATTGGCAATGATCATGTCACAAGAACTGATGTGCAGGGCCGGTGCTACCACTAGGCAAACTAGGCAGCTGCCTAGGGCGCACTGCCGCCTAGGGCGCCCGACCGCTGTTTTCCCTAATCCCTGTCTCCCACCGGTCTCCGCGTTATGTAAGTGTTCAGTGCAGTGCGGTGCTGTATAATGCAGGGGATGCCGCCCGGCGCCTCTGCAGTATGTTACATGTACCCAGGCAGGCGCTCCGTCCAACTGTTACATCATTAGAGGCGCAGCGCAGCACTGGGGGACATTTCCCGAGTCTCCCGATGGAACTGAAGCAAACACATCCCCTGCTGTTGCGCGCCTCTATGATTATATCAGTGACTTGTCTGTGTCTCTGGTCTCTTCCAGTACTGCCAGCTCTGCCCATACATGATTCAGTGACTGAGTCGTATCCCGAGACTAGTCATGTGACCCCTAACTCCGCCCCTGTGTCACCGTCCTTTGCAGAGGCCAGCTTTCCCTCCTGGTGTTCTATCGCCTGTCCTGTACAGCGGCAGACACATTATAGCAGATCAGAGTAGTCAGTGCCTGATGAGTGGTGACAGCTGGAGGCATCGAGGCAGGGGTTGTGCTGGACACAGTCGTCGGATGCAGTCTGCAGAGCAGAGCCCCAGTGAGTGAACTTGAAGTGCACTGTATAGTGTGTATAGACTGATCTGTTCTCAGATTCCTCACATATGTCATGATCGTCCCAAGCACATGGCCTGGATGTAAGGGTCTCTCTCCTCCCCTCCTCTCCCCCCCTCCTCCTCCTCCTCCTCCCCCCACTCCCTCCCCTCCTCCCTCTCCCCCCACTCCCTCCTCTCTTCCCTCTCCCCCCACTCCCTCCCCTCCTCCTCTCCCTCCCCTCCTCCTCTCTCTCCCCTCTTCCCTCCATCCTCCCCCCCTCCTCCTCTCCCACCCCCCTCCTCCTCTCTTTCCCCCTCCTCCTCTACCTCCCCTCCTCCCCCTCCTTCTCTCCCTCCCCTCCTCCTCCCCCTCCTCCTCCTCCCCTCCTCCCCCTCCCCCTCCTCCTCCTCCCCCCCTCCTCCTCCTCCCCTCCTCCCCCTCCCCCTCCTCCTCCTCCCCCCTCCTCCTCCTCTCTCTCCTCCTCTCTCTCCCCTCTCCCCTCTTCCCTCCATCCTCCCCCCTCTCCCACCCTCCCCCTTTCCCTCCTCCCCCCTCCTCCTCCCTCCTCTCCTCCTTCCCCCTCTCCCCCTCCTGTCCTCCTTCCCCCTCTGCCCCATTCTCTCCTCCTTCCCCCTCTCCCTCCCTTCCTCCTCCTCCCCCCTCCTCCTTCTCCCCCCTCCTCTCCTGTCCTCCTCTCCCCTCCTTCTCCTCTCCCCTCCTCCTCTCCCGTCCTCCTCCTCCCTCTCTTCCTCCTCCTCCTCTCCCCCTCCATCTCCTCCTCCTCTTCCTCCCCCCCACTCCTCCTCCATCTCCCCTTCAGCCCCACTCCTCCTCCCCCCACCCCTCCCCCCCCTCCTCCCCACTCCCCCCCCTCCTCCTCCCCCCCCTCCTCCTCCTTCCCCCCCTCCTCCTTCCCCCCCTCCTCCTCCTCCTCTCCTCCTCCTCCCCCCTCCTCTCCTTCCCCTCCTCCTCCCCCTCCTCCTCCCCCTCCTCCTCCCCCCCTCCCTCTTCTCCCCCTCCTCCTCCCCCCCCTCCCTCTTCTCCTCCCCCTCCCTCTTCTCCTCCCTCTTCTCCTCCCTCTTCTCCTCCCTTCCTCCCCTCCTTCTCCTCCTCCTCCTCCTCCCCATCCTCCCCTCCTCTTCCTCCTCCTCCTCCCCTTCCTCCCCCCTCTGCCGCCTGTCTCCCCCCCTCTCATCCTCTCTCTTTTCCTATTCTGCTCCTCCCCCTTTTCCCCCCTGTCATCCTCCCCTCTCCTCCTCCCCCCTGTCTGCCACTACCCCCCCCCCACTCCTGAGACAGCAGCCACGAGGGATGACCGCCAGTAGTACCATCCAGCAGTACCTTCCTGCAGGACAGCCATCTGCAGCCACCAGTCATAGCTGCCTTGGGGACAGCAGCAACTGCCAGCCATAGCCGCTGCAGGACAAAGGGGGTGGGTTTGGAGGTAGAGCCGGGGGGCGGCAAAATGAGGTTTCGCCTAGGGTGTCAAAAATTCTTGCACCAGCCCTGCTGATGTGAGTGCTGATACTGAGAAATGTAGCACATATACCTGCATCTTTGCATGTGACAATGAGTTAACACTTATTAAGCCTTATTCTTGGGGTACCTACAGTTTTATCCTCATCAAATTCTGTTTTCAGATTGGGTATTGATCATAAATTTCTAAAGAGTACTTGGCTCCAAACACTCTGTTGCGATTCTCTATTTAGGGAACAATCTGGTGGATAGATTACATTTTCCTGGCCAGTTGCTTCTATTTTCTTTCAAGAAAAGACAGTGCCATTAAAAAAGCTGATAGTGCTCCCTCTGATTTGAACATATAGTACATGTTTATGGAAGGAGCCTTCTGTGGTTGCCTGTACATTTGACTGCCATCTGCTGTTTGTAGTTTGCTTTATTTTGTTTTACAGTTGTTTTGTGTCTGTTATGATTCTAGTTTTTGCCTTTTTACTTCATATACTATACTAGACCAGCTGTTCACACGGGGGTGTATCAAAGCCAAAATAAACATATTCATTAAATGTTTCTAACCAAACCAGGAACAAATGTATAATGTCCAATATTATGTTTTCAGCTGCAATTATCATGGTTGAAGTCATAATATATCACAAAATTGCCTGTAAATAACAAACAGGATCAGTAATTTTTTTTTTTTTTTAATAGAAACACTATATCATATTTTACTGATTCTACTGATGTGCATGGCAGTTTTACAAACAACATTTAGCTATCAAACAGCTGGCTATATGTACTAATGGAAATTCTGCAAAGGAGTGATAGTAGTTTTTAGCATTTCAAAGAAAAGCATAAGCTGCTTAGTTAAAGTTTTTCTTCCTTTAATTCTGATAGTAGTTTTAAAAGCTTGCCTCAACTCTTTAGTAGTTTTTCTTAACTTTGGAATATAATACATGTGTTTGGCCAAATGATGCAAGCTTCCTGATTGATGTAAACTTTTAAAAAATGTATACACAATACATTTCTTTGCATTAAAAATGAAATTCTTGTTCCTCGGAGGCAAGGTATAAGTTGCCTTTTAATGATATACCAATTTTACACAATGTCTGATTATAAAATCGTTATCACATTTCTGCTTGTGCAGCCTGAGTCAAAATGTAAGAAGCAGAAGGTGAATCTGATATAGGAAATACGGTTTCTTAAAGATATGCAGCTCATGATGGGAAGC
Source organism: Lithobates clamitans (assembly GCA_037952925.1). Lineage (NCBI taxonomy): Eukaryota > Metazoa > Chordata > Amphibia > Anura > Ranidae > Lithobates > Lithobates clamitans. The sequence continues at coordinate 3,781,222 of JBBGZY010001190.1, forward strand.
AGGTGCAGTCTGATATTTATACCTTAAATACTAGGAAAGACTTTGTTGACTTGGCAATGCATGCAAGTGACTTTCCTGATATCTCCCTGGCATCACACTAACTGGTTAACCCTCCGCCTCCTCTATCTCATTAAACCATATATCAATAAATTGCAAAGTCCCCCCCAGAGATAGTGTTCCTCTTCTTTGCTCTTCTATAGATCATGGTTGAGGGATCTCCTAGCTGTAGTAAAGTTATGACTGGCCACAGGATGGAAAGAATTGTCTGAAATGTCTCACAGCATGGCCTCTAATGAGAGTCTATGCATGGTATCTCCCTGGAAATCTTAAGATACAGATGCTCTGCTAATGCATGGCTATTATACTGGGTGGCCATGAACAAATGGTGGTTTCCTCTTTAGAGTTTTCTGAATGGGGAGCATGGCAGCACCAGCTTGGGTGTCATGTTGATTACTTTTACTTCTTGTATTACTAGGGTGTTAGTACCAACCACCTGTTGTTACCAGTATGGAACGGTCACATTCTAGAGATTACCATAATCAGGGACTGTAAAAATAACAGCAGTAGTTATGTTTCTTTCTAGGAGCTGGTGCTGTCAGTGGGTTTTCTTTCTCTGCACTAGTTCTTCTAGGTCCAGTCACAAATCCAAGAATTCTTCTATAGAATGTTCATAATAGAGACGATTATAAAAACTATCAAACTATCTTCAGGAAAGATCTGAATTGATTTAGTGTTAGGACTACAATGGCCAGTTGCTGTTGCCCAGGTCCAAGCTCTAGTGAGCAAATACTGATCATGCCCTAGACAGGCTATATCAGTTAAATCCCTTTACAAAGATTGCCTGCTGGAAATAGCCAGAGAAATGGATGCAAACAAAAGGCAGGTAAAAGCTCCCATAGTGCATGACTCCCATGACACTTTACAGGAAATCTCTGTGGTTCTGTTGATAGCAGGCATAGCCCCACCAGTGAGGCTATCCTAAAAAAAATTTACAGATCATGTTCAGAATGGTTACACAAACCAGGGGTAGCACCAACTGATTCACTTTTAGTTAAAATCTTGGGTTAAAAATCTTGCTTTGTATACTATAGTAATATGCACCAGATTAATTATGCTTTATATTCAGGAATTAACAAGTGCACTTGGCATTACAGGTGTGAAATAAATTCAGAAAATTTAAATAACTTTTAAACTAAATATTATCTGAAGGTGATTACAGATACCCTCTATTTATTCCATATACAGTGGGGACGGAAAGTATTCAGAGCCCCTTAAATTTTTCACTCTTTTTTATATTGCAGCCATTTGCTAAAATCATTTAAGTTCATTTTTTTTCCTCATTAATGTACACACAGCACCCCATATTGACAGAAAAATACAGAATTGTTGACATTTTTGCAGATTTAATAAAAAAAGAAATACTGAAATATCACATGTTCCTAAGTATTCAGACCCTTTGCTGTGACACTCACATATTTATTTAACTCAGGTGCTGTCCATTTCTTCTGATCATCCTTGAGATGGTTCTACACCTTCATTTGAGTCCAGCTGTGTTTGATTATACTGATTGGACTTGATTAGGAAAGCCACACACCTGTCTATATAAGACCTTACAGCTCACTGTGCATGTCAGAGCAAATGAGAATCATGAGGTCAAAGGAACTGCCTGAAGAGCTCAGAGACAAAATTGTAGCAAGACACAGATCTGGCCAAGGTTACAAAAACATTTCTGCTGCACTTAAGGTTCCTAAGAGCACAGAGGCCTCCATAATCCTTAAATGGAAGATGTTTGGGACGACCAGAACCATTCCTAGAGCTGGCTGTCCGGCCAAACTGAGCTATCGGGGGAGAACAGCTTGGTAAGAGAGGTAAAGAAGAACCCAAAGATTACTGTGGATGAGCTCCAGAGATGCAGTCTGGAGATGGGAGAAAGTTATAGAAAGTCAACCATTACTGCAGCCCTCCACCATTCGGGGCTTTATGGCAGAGTGGCCTGACGGAAGCCTCTCCTCAGTGCAAGACACATGAAAGCCTGCATGTAGTTTGCCAAAAAACACCTGAAGGACTCCAAGATGGTGAGAAAGAAGATTCTTTGGTCTGATGAGACCAAGATAGATCTTTTTGGCCTTAATTCTAAGTGGTATGTGTGGAGAAAACCAGGCACTGCTCATCACCTGTCCAATACAGTCCCAACAGTGAAGCATGGTGGTGACAGCATCATGCTGTGGAGGTGTTTTTCAGCTGCAGGGACAGGACGACTGGTTGCAAATGAGGGAAAGATGAATGCGGCCAAGTACAGGGATATCCTGGAAGAAAACCTTCTCCAGAATGCTCAGGACCTCAGACTGGGCCGAAGGTTTACCTTCCAACAAGACAATGACCCTAAGCACACAGCTAAAATGTAGTGGAGTGGCTTCACAACAACTTCATGACTGTTCTTGAATAGCCCAGCCAGAGCCCTGACTCAAACCCAATTGAGCATCTCTGGAGAGACCTAAAAATGGCTGTCCACCAACGTTTACCATCCAACCTGACAGAACTGGAGAGGATCTGCAAGGAGGAATGGCAGAGGATCCCCAAATCCAGGTGTGAAAAACTTGTTGCATGTTTCCCAAAAAGACTCATGGCTGTATTAGATCAAAAGGGTGCTTCTACTAAATACTGAGCAAAGGGTCTGAATACTTAGGATCATGTGATATTTCAGTTTTTCTTTTTTAATAAATCTGCAAAAATGTCAACAATTCTGTGTTTTTTTGTCAATATGGGGTGCTGTGTGTACATTAATGAGGGAAAAAAATGAACTTAAATGATTTTAGCAAATGGCTGCAATATAACAAAGAGTGAAAAATTTAAGGGGGTCTGAATACTTTCCGTCCCCACTGTATGTATTAATTTGTCTATTCCTATAGTTAGCTAGTCTATTAAAACTCTGATAGTTACTGTTGATAGCACAATAATATAAGGTTAGCTATGAAAACAAGCACACTGCTTAGTAACAACATCTTATTTATTTCCCAAGAAAATAGGAAAAATGCTAACATGAAAAATTTAAAGATATTACAAAGCATATAACAACAAGAAAAATCACAAATACTTATTGCAAATACTTATCTATAGATACGGTATCATCAGCTGGGCTTGAGATGGTAATAGAGAGAGCTCTCTATCTCCGGCAGCCCTTTTTATACTTCAATCATACACCATTCAGACCCAACCCCATTGCCTGCCCATCTAGACCTTTGATGAATCAACATATTTACGGGGCAGTCCTCCTCAATATATTATATTACTGTCCATCCTGCTGTATTGGCCTCTAGGGGCAGCATTGTCCATGTATTATGTCTATGTATCCTGGGTCAATCTTCAATGCCTTTGATCCTTTGATCTTTGTAACCCACCTTCACCAATTATCCTGGCCGCCATGGCCCTCTTTGAAGTTTGCTTGCATAGCATTATCACATCAGATGGTCCGGAGCCAAGCTTTTGTTCAACCTTGCTTCTCTCAAATGAATAATCCGATATGCTACAAAGCTTTGATGTGCAACTTGTTACATTCCAGATAGCCCCCAAGAAGGTGAAGGCTTGGTATATCCATTGTTCACATTTCAAACACCTCTTGTGTTTATGAACTAACATGTTGCCTTCCAACAAGGTGTGTGTCCCCCTGCTATGGCCCTGACAGTGGTGGTAAGGGCTGTGAATGTCTGGGTGGACAACATGAAAACAGCGGTCCAGTCAAGAATCCACAAGGAAAATATAAGTAGCTTCACTAGAGGAATTTCATCAGACTTTATAAGCGAAGCAACAATTGATGTCATCTGTGCCTCATCTCATGTCATGCTGTATTCAGTTACAGCTATGGTTAAAGCCCTTTAGTGGTGATCTCAGTAATCAGACAGGAAAGTGTAAGAATACACCATTAGATTGATGGTGCCTTACTGTTTGATTCATGACCTATTAGTCACAGGAGCATAGTGGTACAGACACTGGAGAAGTTTATTTCGATTATCAATCATAGCAAAAGTCAACTGGAACTAGTGCAGAACGGAGCTTATTTGGGTGCATGCTTTTGATTTGATACAGACCTGCATTTCCATGCTAGACAAGAAAAGTCCTGCTGTCAGTGGAGGAGGAGGTTTAGTTCTGTCAGCTTTTCTCTTGTCGTTGGACCTGTGCCTCGAGATTGTTGGGATGTTAATATCCACTATACCAATGGTGAAGTGGGCATGGTGGCATCTCTACAAATTTCCTTTGACAGTGGACACTGGGGCCTCTTCATCAAAGAATGATTTTGCATTAAAAGAACTGCAGTTTATGATGGTGGATCAAGAGATTGAAACTGACATATTGCCATCCCATCATACCCATCAGTTGGACAATTCTCTTAACTGACACCCTGTCTTACTTGGAGGGGAGCTTATGTGGGCACTCATCTAACAAAGGGATGATGGGACTTCAACACCTCATGTGTCTAATGTCCTTAACCACTTGCCGACCGCCTCACGCCTATATACGTGAGCAGAGCGGCACGGGCAGGCAAAATCACGTACCTGAAACGTGATTGCCTTCCCGCGGGTGGGGGATCCGATCGGACCCCCCCCGGTGCCAGCTGCGGTCGGCATTTGGTTGGGAGCGATGACAGACGAGGGGGAGGCCATCCGATCGTGGCCCCCCCCTCGCGATCGCTCCCAGCCAATGACAAACATCCCCTGCCTCTGTATAGTACACAGAGGCAGAGGATGTGATGTCATCTCTCCTCGGTCTGGCAGTTTCCGTTCCAGCGCCGAGGAGAGATGACATGTAAGTGCACCAACACTCACACACAACACAGTAGAACATGCCAGGCATACATTACACCCCGATCCCCCCCCGATCGCCCCCCGATCCCCCCCCCAATCACCCCCCCCCCTGTCACAAACTGACACCAAGCAGGTTTTTTTTTTTTTTCCTGATTACTGCATAGTGTCAGTTTGTGACAGTTAGCAGTGGTGGGACAGTTAGTATTACCCCCCTGTAGGTCTATGGTACCCCCCTTACCCCCCCTAATAAAGTTTTAACCCCTTGATCACCCCTCCTCACCAGTGTCGCTAAGCGATCATTTTTCTGATCGCTGTATTAGTGTCGCTGGTGACGGTAGTTAGGGACGTAAATATTTAGGTTCGCCGTCAGTGTTTTATAGCGACAGGGACCCCCATATACTACCTAATAAATGTTTTAACCCCTTGATGGCCCCCTAGTTAACCCTTTCACCACTGATCACCGTATAACTGTTACGGGTGACGCTGGTTAGTTCGTTTATTTTTTATAGTGTCAGGGCACCCGCCGTTTATTACCGAATAAAGGTTTAGCCCCCTGTAGGTCTAGGGTACCCCCCTTACCCCCCTAATAAAGTTTTAACCCCTTGATCACCCCCTGTCGCCAGTGTCGCTAAGCGATCATTTTTCTGATCGCTGTATTAGTGTCGCTGGTGACGCTAGTTAGGGACGTAAATATTTAGGTTCGCCGTCAGCGTTTTATAGCGACAGGGACCCCCATATACTATCTAATAAATGTTTTAACCCCTTGATGGCCCCCTAGTTAACCCTTTCACCACTGATCACCGTATAACCGTTACGGGTGACGCTGGTTAGTTCGTTTATTTTTTATAGTGTCAGGGCACCCGCCGTTTATTACCGAATAAAGGTTTAGCCCCCTGATCGCCCGGCGGTGATATGCGTCGCCCTAGGCAGCGTCAGATTAGCGCCAGTACCGCGAACACCCACGCACGCACCGTACACGCACCGTACACCTCCCTTAGTGGTATAGTATCTGAACGCATCAATATCTGATCCGATCAGATCTATACTAGCGTCCCCAGCAGTTTAGGGTTCCCAAAAACGCAGTGTTAGTGGGATCAGCCCAGATACCTGCTAGCACCTGCGTTTTGCCCCTCCGCCCGGCCCAGCCCAGTCCAGCCCACCCAAGTGCAGTATCGATCGATCACTGACACTTTTCTTTGTAGCGTTTTGGTGAACTGGCAAGCACCAGCGGCGTAGTACACCCCGGTCGTAGTCAAACCAGCACTGCAGTAACACTTGGTGAATGTTTTGAACGCTACCATGCACTAGTTGAGTATTAGCGTAGCGTACAGCATTGCACAGACTAGGCACACTTTCACAGGGTCTCCCAAGATGCCACCGCATTTTGAGAGACTCGAACCTGGAACCGGTTACAGTTATAAAAGTTACAGTTACAAAAAAAAAGTGTAAAAAAAAAAAAAACACAAACAAAAATTTAAAAAAATAGTTGTCGTTTTATTGTTCTCTCTCTCTCTATTCTCTCTCTATTGTTCTGCTCTTTTTTACTGTATTCTATTCTGCAATGTTTTATTGTTATTGTTATTGTTATTATGTTTTATCATGTTTGTTTTTCAGGTATGTAATTATTTATACTTTACCGTTTACTGTGCTTTATTGTTAACCATTTTTTTGTCTTCAGGTACGCCATTCACGACTTTGAGTGGTTATACCAGAATGATGCCTGCAGGTTTAGGTATCATCTTGGTATCATTCTTTTTAGCCAGCGGTCGGCTTTCATGTAAAAGCAATCCTAGCGGCTAATTAGCCTCTAGACTGCTTTTACAAGCAGTGGGAGGGAATGCCCCCCCCCCCACCGTCTTCCGTGTTTTTCTCTGGCTCTCCTGTCTCAACAGGGAACCTGAGAATGCAGCCGGTGATTCAGCCAGCTGACCATAGAGCTGATCAGAGACCAGAGTGGCTCCAAATATCTCTATGGCCTAAGAAACCGGAAGCTACGAGCATTTTATGACTTAGATTTCGCCGGATGTAAATAGCGCCATTGGGAAATTGGGGAAGCATTTTATCACACCGATCTTGGTGTGGTCAGATGCTTTGAGGGCAGAGGAGAGATCTAGGGTCTAATAGACCCCAATTTTTTCAAAAAAGAGTACCTGTCACTACCTATTGCTATCATAGGGGATATTTACATTCCCTGAGATAACAATAAAAATGATTTAAAAAAAAAAAAATGAAAGGAACAGTTTAAAAATAAGATAAAAAAGCAAAAAAAAATAAAGAAAAAAAATAAATAAAAAAAAGCACCCCTGTCGCCCCCTGCTCTCGCGCTAAACAGCAATTGCACCATGCATGTGAGGTATCACCGCGAAGGTCAGATCGAGGGCAGTAATTTTAGCAGTAGACCTCCTCTGTAAATCTAAAGTGGTAACCTGTAAAGGCTTTTAAAGGCTTTTAAAAATGTAGTAATTTTGTTGCCACTGCACGTTTGTGCGCAATTTTAAAGCATGTCATGTTTGGTATCCATGTACTCGGCCTAAGATCATCTTTTTTATTTCATCAAACATTTGGGCAATATAGTGTGTTTTAGTGCATTAAAATTTAAAAAAGTGTGTTTTTTCCCAAAAAAATGCGTTTGAAAATCGCTGCGCAAATACTGTGTGAAAAAAAAAAATGAAACATCCACCATTTTAATCTGTAGGGCAATTGCTTTAAAATAATATATAATGTTTGGGGGTTCAAAGTAATTTTCTTGCAAAAAAAAATAATTTTTTCATGTAATCAAAAAGTGTCAGAAAGGGCTTTGTCTTCAAGTGGTTAGAAGAGTGGGTGATGTGTGACATAAGCTTCTAAATGTTGTGCATAAAATGCCAGGACAGTTCAAACCCCCCCCCAAATGACCCCATTTTGGAAAGTAGACACCCCAAGCTATTTGCTGAGAGGCATGTCGAGTCCATGGAATATTTTATATTGTGACACAAGTTGCGGGAAAGAGACAATTTTTTTTTTTTTTTTTTTGCACAAAGTTGTCACTAAATGTTATATTGCTCAAACATGCCATGGGAATATGTGAAATTACACCCCAAAATAAATTCTGTTGCTTCTCCTGAGTACGGGGATACCACATGTGTGGGACTTTTTGGGAGCCTAGCCGCGCACGGGACCCCGAAAACCAAGCACCGCCTTCAGGCTTTCTAAGGCCGTAAATTTTTGATTTCACTCCTCACTACCTATCACAGTTTCGGAGGCCATGGAATGCCCAGGTGGCACAAACCCCCCCCCAAATGACCCCATTTTGGAAAGTAGACACCCCAAGCTATTTGCTGAGAGGTATAGTGAGTATTTTGCAGACCTCACTTTTTGTCACAAAGTTTTGAAAATTGAAAAAAGAAAAAAAAAAATTTTTTTCTGGTCTTTCTTCATTTTCAAAAACAAATGACAGCTGCAAAATACTCACCATGCCTCTCAGCAAATAGCTTGGGGTGTCTACTTTCCAAAATGGGGTCATTTGGGGGGGTTTTGTGCCATCTTGGCATTTTATGGCCTTCAAAACTGTGATAGGTAGTGAGGAGTAAAATCAAAAATGTATGCCCTTAGAAATCCTGAAGGTGGTGCTGGGTTTTCGGGGCCCCGTACGCGGCTAGGCTCCCAAAAAGTGCCACACATGTGGTATCCCCTACTCAGGAGAAGCAGCTGAATGTATTTTGGGGTGCAATTCCACATATGCCCTTGGCCTGTGTGAGCAATATATCATTTAGTGACAACTTTTTGTAATTTTTTTTTTTTTCTTTTTTTTGTCATTATTCAATCACTTGGGACAAAAAAAATAAATATTCAATGGGCTCAACATGCCTCTCAGCAATTTCCTTGGGGTGTCTACTTTCCAAAATGGGGTCATTTGGGGGGGTTTTGTACTGCCCTGCCATTTTAGCACCTCAAGAAATGACATAGGCAGTCAGAAACTAAAAGCTGTGTAAATTCCAGAAAATGTACCCTAGTTTGTAGACGCTATAACTTTTGCGCAAACCAATAAATATACGCTTATTGACATTTTTTTTACCAAAGACATGTGGCCGAATACATTTTGGCCTAAATGTATGACTAAAATTTCGTTTATTGGATTTTTTTTATAACAAAAAGTAGAAAATATCATTTTTTTTCAAAATTTTCAGTCTTTTTCCGTTTATAGCGCAAAAAATAAAAACGGCAGAGGTGATCAAATATCATCAAAAGAAAGCTCTATTTGTGGGAAGAAAAGGACGCAAATTTCGTTTGGGTAGAGCATTGCATGACCGCGCAATTAGCAGTTAAAGCGACGCAGTGCCGAATTGTAAAAAGTGCTCTGGTCAGGAAGGGGGTAAATCCTTCCGGGGCTGAAGTGGTTAAGTAATGGGCCAAACAGTGTGCTTTGAGAGCATTTACTCCACAGCAGGGGAGGCAAGCAGCTCAGTTACTCATGGACACAAAAACAGCAGTAGCCTATGTCAGGAAGCAACATACATTCCATTGTCAGAGTAAACAAGTTGATTGCTTGTTCAGAATAATGAGTGGACCATGAGGCTGGATGTATTTGCCTGGTTATTGCATCAGTGAGGTTTCCCAAAAACATACCTGTTTGCATTTCCTCAAGACAGCAAACTATGAAGTTTTATGTCAAGGTTCTTCAATGCTCAGTCAGTAGCTCTGGACATTTACATGGTTTGTGCTTTTCATTTAATTCATTTTATAGTCAAGTCCGTCAGTAGGTTATAATAGGAACTGGTGGTCACCCTGATGATTTTGCCAAGGCGCCCATAGTTTCCACTTCTCTGACAACTCACTATTCAACGACCAATTCTACTGCCACTCATTATAGACCTGCTGTTTCAGACTGGCATTGTTAATCCTTTTTCTGTCTGACTAAGGCTGGTGGCCTGACTCTTGAAAGTTCCAAAGCAGTATAGATGGGGAGTCCAGAGGAGATGTTATAGACCAAACCGAGAGTGAGAAAACCAGGTACACAAAATGCTTTTAATCCTTTCACTGCCAGAGCCATTTTTGCATTTTTTTAATATGTTAAAATGCACATTTTAGGCTTGAAGATTAGTTAAAGCCTTTAAATATTTGATATTTTTTGAAAGCAACTGCCCAATGTTTTATGTGACATGATATTAGTGTAGTGCTTTTTCAAACACATATTTTCAGTAAAAAAATACACTAAAATTAATTTCTGAAAATTATTTCTGTCAATCCAGAGTGCAAATGGGGGTGAGCTTACATTTTGTAGGAGAAGTTTTAAGCAATTGGATGTAACTTTAATTGTTTTATATCTTCATTTAACTTCATTTAACAAAACAAAACACCAAATCGGCAGGGGAGACCCCCATTCCAAATGAAACAAGAAGAAAAAATGAAACAAAATAACTGTGGTAACACAAGGTTGCAGCTGTAGAGCTCAAGGTAATGATCCGTATCGTATCATCCTACCAGGTTCACCTGCCACAGAAAATGCAGGGTCCCCCTGCCACTGTCAGGGTTCGCCTTCGACTGAATGCAAAGCTACAATTCTGGGTTTCCAGAGTACAACAAAGAGACACAAAAAAGGGGTGATGGGTGGAGGGGTGTGTTATCAAAGGTTAATCCCCAGTGATAGCATACAACAGTCCTTGAGGGTGGGAAGCCCTCAAAGGTAGCAGGGGGCGACCTCCAACTGGCGATTTTTCAAGACTCCAAGAGTGGGGGCTATAAACTGTCACGTTTCAGGTGGCAAGGCATGCAATGTAACTGGAGGAAAAGGTATATCCTGTCCAGTAGAAACAAGTTTTGAAAAATGTTTCCCCTCTATGATTTGCAGAGTCATGGATATCTTCCATTCTGTAAATTTCCTCAAATTGTGTGTAGCCAAACACATAATGGGGGAGCAATAGGTTGCTTCCAGAAAAGTGGGATGCAGGTCTTGGCAGCATTAAGTAACTGAATCTGACCATTTATAAAGCTCGGAGGACATAGGTGTTAGGTGGAGTAGATTTAACTTTAATTTCACATAGGGGCTAGATGGAAAATGTTCTTACAGAAATCTAAAGTTACTTGGTTAAGAGCACTGAAATTCCCTAAATTATCTAAATAAAATGAAAAAAAAGATTGTATCATTTTGTGACTGGGTGCAAGCATGAGATTGTTGAATGTGCAAGATGTTTTGTAGTAAATTTGATATCTTGCAATCTGACTTTGCGTGTCACCACTTTGTAAATAGGAGAAGAGAGATAGTCTTTCAACCACACTTCTACTGCATGCCCATAGAGAAACATAGGCAGCTGGTGACTGCAGTCACATAAACAAGATACTTGTTCACACTGTATGAGCCACAGTGAATGAGGCCTAATCATATACAGAATGTTCTTCAGCTCAAGTGGTATATATGCTCCAGTGTCCTTGTGGCCTACAGTATGTGGGCCGGAGTAAGCGACCTTTGCAGGTGTGCCTTAACGAACATATAAATAACATATGTAGGGGCTTCACCAAACACTCTGTATCGAAGCACTATCTTACAGCACATAACAGGGATCCATCCAATACATTATTTCTTGGCATCGACAAATTTAAACCCCATTGGAGGGGTAGCTGTCTAGTTAAAAACATCTCTAGGTTAGAGATGTATTGGGTCTACAAAGTTAAAAGCTATACTCCTTTTGGCCTTAACATCGATGTCGACGTCAATTGACAACTAGTGACTAGTGACATTTTTTTCTTTGGTCTCTCTGCATTTTTTTTAGTAATTTTTTGATTAAACGTTAGGGGACTTTCATGCTTCATTATATTTAACTTATCCTTTTTTGCCAATTTTTCAATCTATTCAATTTTAATTTATTAAATTGTTAATATTTTCTTTTTTTTTTACTGTATGACAATTCCTAGTATGACACCTGATGCGCTACAAGGGTATTACCATTTTTTGTCCCCTTTTTCTTAGCTTTTAGGTGGGTTATGGGGAACTGCGGGCGCCTTTTTGTCAAGAGAGAACGATGACCCTATTTACACTTTTTTTGTCATACCTTTTTAGTTACCATTTGACAGTAAGCAATTTTTTCTGTTTAGTCTGTTTTCCTGCCTACTTTTTTGTTAGGCTTAGTTTTTTAATATATTTATTCTTTACTAGGTCCCCCTTGTGGGTATTAAGACCTGATCGTTGTATCTCTTGGCCACCTAGATAGCCCAGTAATGGGTTTTGATCTGTGATTTGCTTTTGCATATCGCGCTGGAATCTATTTATATATTTTGATTATTCCCTTTTTTTTTTAATTTTTTTTTTTTTTTTGGAAGCATCTTATTCATTTATTGCTGTTCTACAGAGAGCATTCTTGATGCTCTCTGTAGGCTTTTTTTATCAGCTAGTTAGCATTTGGTTATTTTGGTTTTGCCTTTACTTATGGGCTTTTAGATGTGTTTGTCCTTAGGTTTTCCCTTGAACAGGATGGTGCCTAGTGGTTCTCCCCTTGGGACTTAAACCGAGGCTTGGTTGTGTATATGCTATTTAAGCAGTGTGTCAGGACGCCGCCTGTATCCCTTGACCACGTCCGCTAGTGATGAAATGACGTAGGGAAGAGGAACGACGCACTAACGTCACCGCTACACGTTCAGCCCTGGAAGCTGCGAGCTGTTTGGAAGCCGGCCGGTTTGTTTTTATGCCTAAATTGTCTACCTTTTTGTAAGTGTTCATTTGTCTTTTTTAACATAATAAGTTTAAGGATTTTATGCTATGTGAAGCCCTCTTGTTGTTTTATGGGGAACATACCACTTACCTGAACCGATCCATTTGTGGACCGTTTTCTTTGAGGCCGAGGTGACCAGTTTATGCCAGAGAGATCCCAGGCTGGGGTTACAGTCATCCGCCTTGTGTGGTCCCCTATAATCAAGGGACCACCGGATTCTGGTAAGCGGCAGTATTTATATATGGTGGAGGCATCTTCTCACTTGTCACTCTCTCTGGGAAATTCTGCAGTGCATCACCACTCAAGAATCATCCATTTCTATGGTCTTTTCACTATCACATATAGACTCTTTTCACCTAGTCATGTGTTTTGGTATGCAATATATCACTTGATTTTTATATTTTTTATTTCTTTTTATTATTATTTTCATCTGGTATTTATTTCACCTGTTCATTACTTTATAATGTCTACCTTTATATTACAGTATACTTGTTGTATCACACAGGTTTTTTAATATCACTATTCAACCTAGTCATATATATATTTTGTTCTTTGCACTGATTGGATCTGTCTATTTTTAGACCTACTGAGTGTGGTTTGTCGTCACACTAGTTTGAGAGCACCCATCGCATTCTCTCATAATTTACTATTTCTAGCGCAACTTCCTATTTTTTATTTTGGTTTAGTGTCGTATAACGCTTTTAGTCGCAGCGTAGCATACTGTTCACTAATAGCGCAATTATTTCTTTTTCTATTTTTATATACAGAATGACCCAACTATTGTGTGGGATTCCCTTCCCAATTGCTATTAGACTACTCCAGTTCTAGAGGGTTGGTCCTATGTCCTTAAACCTGGGTTTTCCAGTTGTTCATCTGTGTTATCAGAACTAAGCTGTACTTCACAGAGAGGGACACTGTTTATAAAGATAAGCGCAAGTTTGTTTTGTTTGTGTTCTGAACTGTGTTCAGTTAGTGCCCTGAACTGTTTTACTGAACCTAGACTCTCTGTTGTTTTAGAGTATAGAGACTATGCTATGCAGCCACATGTTATCCTGAGCCATTGATGGTATGGTATTTTACAGGATTTGCGCATAAAGCCTAAAAGTCTTTGGTGATATACTTATTCAAGGAATAGCTTTTGACCAGCAAAGCAACTTTTAGATGTGATCGGGGTTAGATGAAGGTGCAGCAAAGTATTATTGGTTTGTCCATAACTTACTAAAGTTTGCAGTATGTACCACTGAGGTGGTGAGTGCAAAATCTGGTGTAGCTGTGCACAGAAACCAATCAGTTTTAAGGGTTTTTTTGTCAAAGCTTAATTGAACAAGCTGCAGCTAGAAGCTGATTGGCCACCATGCACAGTTGCACCAGATTTTGCACTCTCCAGTTTTAGTGAATCAACCCCACTGTTTTTATTCGTACAAAAGTCAGCATCTCACTATTTCCATTTAATTCCTCTAAATGTATGTGGCATATGGGGATGATTATAACTTTGTGTTGTGTTAGGTTCTTATTGCTGTGTACCTGTGAGGTAAATTACCCTTTTCTTCCTATGCCAGAGATGGTCCCCAGAACATGAAGTAGAAAAATTCCCTAGCAGGAAGTCAAACAGAAATAAAATCTAAAGAAGTTGTAATCATTCCCCACTCTATCCAAAACTAATAGGAAACTACTTAGAGAGCCTGCAATGAGGAGAGATACTACTGCCACAAGTAAACTTGAGAAAAAAGGCCCAGAGAGTATGTAAAATTCAGTGCACTCTGTGGTTAACACTATGCTTTATATTCTGCAGTCAGACATCTAGGATTGCATAAAATGTTGTGTGTGGAAATAAGGATATGTACAAAAAAGTGATCCCTATGCAATATCTTACTAAAATAAATATATAATAAATTATATATATATATATATATATATATATATATATATATATATATATATTGTAGGAAGGCAGGTCATAACATTTTGGTCCTATAAAAGATGATCAGGGAAAGTCGGTCACAAGCGACACGGAGAAGGCAACTGTATTAAATACATTCTTCTCCGTAGTTTATATGAATGATAAAGAGTGTTGTAATAAACAGGACAGTGATGCTAAAAACAGTACATTGAATGTACCCTTATCGCTGACAGAAACTAGTGTTCAATTGCTAGAAGAAAAAGAGCCTGATGGGTTTACTTTCTTTTTTGTTCCCTGCAAAGTAAAAGCATAATGCACTAGTATGCATCGCATACTAGCGCATTATGTGAGACTTACCTGCAAACGAAGCCCAAGCTTTCAGGGGCCGCGGACTCCGGCTCTGTGGCTGGCCAGAGTCACATGACGTCACTCGCCGCCAGTCACTGCACTCGCTAGTGAAGAAACAGCACGGAGGGGCGTTTCTTCACAATGCATGCGTTGATGACATCATCAGCGCTGTACAAAGTAAATATCTCCTAAACGGCGCATGTTTAGGAGATATTTACTGTACCTATAGGTAAGCCTTATTATAGGCTTACCTTTAGGTACAACTCGAAAATGGAGGTTTACAACTTCTTTAACATAAACCTAAAATAAATCCAAAATCTTAATTTATTAATTGACATTAAAAAAAAAAACACAAACCACATGTGTGGTTTTTGAGATCAATTTAAAAAAAAAAAGTGATCTCAGCCTTTCCAGGGAAAGCTGTGTGGTCATGCACTAACGCCTTTCGTCATCACGTCTTCTTCGGAGGGCGACCCTTGTCAATCACAGAGTGAGTCATCCCAGGTGATTCTATTGAGTTGCAACAGGCGGTGAGAACACGCTACACTGTATTGTACAGGCTAAATCTGACACGCTGTATTTATTGATTCATCCTGTAAGCACATTTTGTATGCGGAGGTTTTGTGTTTCTAATAAATGACAATATTATGCTATACAGAGCATTCCCTTGTGTTTTTCTAAGTTGCACCCGCTGAGCTGAGCCGTCCCAGGAAAGATTTTTGGTTACCTTGAGACAGCGTCCAGCTTGACCTTATATCCCTGTGGAGATACCAGGCTTAGTTAACTCTTTATTGCGGTGAGTGCATCCCCAAGGGGGTGTTCAGGTGGTGGATCAGTGACAGTATTCAGGATAAGAATGCTTTAAATTTCTGAGGGGACACGGCACCATACACTTATTTAAGGACTTTTGCATGGACTTTTATGTCACGCATTTATTTGTGTTTGATGTCTTTAGCCCATTGAATGCTATCACATTACACTGAATAAAAAATAAAATACTGCGCTAACAATCAAAGTGTACAAAAGCAGCGACTACAGTGTTATACAGCACAATTAGATAAAATAGAAAAAAAGTTGCGCTAATACTGTGATAAGAGCAGCAAGGTGAATGCCTCAAATAAATCTTATTGAAAATAAAACACAAAGCAAAAGAGTGATAATAAATAACCATAAACCAAATTTGTGAGCGCAAAGAAATGTCCATACAATCAGTGCGCAGTATAAAAGGTGAAATATGAACGTAATATTCCCAAAAAATAGTCCATATATTGAAAAGTGTATTATGCAAAACCAGGAAAAACTTATCCCCAGGTGACAGGTGAAAAAAATTTTGTTGAAGTGAATGGGGTGCGTAGATGAAACCTCCACCTTCAAAAAATTCTGGCGCTTACCAGAGGATGTTGGTCCCTTGTTACAGGGGACCTCACTGAGCAGACGGCTGTAACCCCAGCCCGGGATCTTAAAGACAGGCACTGGATGGTTAACGTCCAAAGGAACCCTCTCCAAAGGCCACAGCAGGATGGTGTATTACCGTAAAAAACACAAGATGCTCCACATAGCATAAAACCTTTAACATTTATTGAATAAAAGAAAGCCAAATGTACACTTACAAATCGGCAGATATAAATCAGCAAAAGGAAAAGCCGGCCGGCTCCAGAACAGCCCGTAACTTCCGGGACTAGATGTGTAGCGGTGTTGTCAGGACGTAGCTCCTCCTCCCTACGTCGTTTCGTCACTACAGGACGTGGTCCTGTAGTTACAAAACGACGTAGGGAGGAGGAGCTACGTCCTGATGACACCGCTACACATCTAGCAAAAATACTGTTTTATTTATTATCCTTGCAAATGATTCAGTATTCTTTGCAAAGTTTTCATCATATTCCTTGTTATTGAAATTTCTGCTTGAGACACTGAAAATAAAAGTCAGCTCTGCAATTGCAGGAACAGATTTATAGAACACAATCACTGTGTTTTAAGTATCTGCTCTGACAAATGTATTATTATATTCTATTTTATATATAAGATAAGAAAGGGGTGGTGTGAGATGTTAAAAAAAACAAAAAACTAGCAAATAGAAATAATGTCACATTTGATATGTCAACAGCTATGCCTAACAGCTGTGAAACTAAAACCTTGAGAAGGGAGAGGCAGGACTCGGGCACATTTAAACATTGTAAGCAAGATGGAGTCTTAAATTACCAATACAGTGAAGGTCCATGTCATTCGCTAAATTAAGGGAAAATTCTCTTGCAAAGTGGACATTCCATTTGCCATTAGTAAATCAACCCCATAGACACTTGTCATGGCAGTCAAAGGCGATCTGAGCTCTATTTTGGTCATTAGGAAACAAGAATTTGTGTGAACATAGATAAAGAAACTCTAGCATTTGAAAAATAATCAGCACTAAAAATACAGTATTGTGTGGAACTCATAGTGTGAATGCTTAAAGCTGGCCATACATTGATGGAAATTCAGCCGGTTTAGCAAGGAACAGTCAAATTTCGTTCAGTGTGTGGCCATCCCCGCTCGACAGAAGTTGATTATTTAATCAACTTCTGTCGAAGCAACATGCTGGGAAAACTTTTCTCAATCAGTATCTGCAGCCAACAAAAGCTTGAATTCCAAACAAATGGGATTTCCCCATATTAGCTCCTCATATTTCCTCATATTAGTTGACAACCCACTCCTCCTAACAAAAAATTCCAATTCTTTGGTCTCCGTGACTGTACTCTTCCTTGGTTCACATCCTACCTATCCCACCACACCTTCAGTGTAACTTACAATTCTACCGCCTCCTTTCTGCTTCCTTTTTCCATCAGGGTCCCTAAAGGTTCTATTCTTAAACCTCTTCTATCCTCAATCTACACCTCCTCCCTGGGTCAACTGATAGCCTCCAATGGCTTTCAATACCATTTCCAAGCTGATGACACCCAAATCTATCTCTCTACCCCTCAGCTCACTCCTCCAGTCTCCTCATGCATCACTCATTTACTAAGCGACATTTCACCCTGGATGTCACACCACTTCCTCAAACTTAATCTGTCCAAAACCAAACTCATTATATTTCCTCCCCCACATGCCTTTCACCTGAATTCTTTGTCAAGGTTGATGGCTCAACTATCAACCTGTCTGCACATGACAGGGTAATCCTGAACTCTAAACTCTCCTTTTAGACCCACATCCAATCCCTATCCAAAGCTTGCCAATGGGTTAGTTTAACCACTTGCCTACTGGGCACTTAACCCCCCCTCCTGCCCAGACCAATTTCCAGCTTTCAGCGCTCTCACATTTTGAATGACAATTACTGAGTCATTCAACACTGTACCCATATTATTATTTTGTCCTTTTTTTCGTACAAATAGAGCTTTCTTTTGGTGGTATTTAATCACTACTGTGTTTTTTTTTTTGCTCTATAGATGAAAAAAGACTGAAAATTAAAAAAAAAAAAAATGCAAATTACTAATTTTTCTTCATAAATTTTGGCCATAATTAGTGGATATTATTTGGTCTGTGTGAAAGTTAGACAGTCTACAAGCTATGGTGCTAATAACTGAAAATTGATCAGACCTGATGTACTGAAGGCCTATCTCATTTCTTGAGATACTAACAAGCCAGGAAAGTACAAATGCCTCCCAAATGACCCCTTTTTGGACGGTAGACAATACAAGGTATTTAGTAAGAGGCATGGTGAGTTTTTTGAAGTTTTACTTTTTTCCCCACAATGCTTTGAAAATTTAAGATTTTTTTTCACAAAACTGTAATTGTAACAGGTCATTTTTCTCGCATGGCATATGCACACTTGCAACTACACCCCAAAACACATTCTGCTACTCCTCCTGAGTATGGTGATACTACATGTGAGACTTTTTCACAGCCTAGCCACATAGAGAGGCCCAACATGCAGCGAGCACCAACAGGTGTTCTAGGAGCATAAATTACACATCTAACTTGTTGACTACCTATTACACTTTTGAAGGCCCTGGAGGACCAGGACAATGGAAATGCCCACAAAATGACTCCATTTTGGAAAGAAAACACCCCAACGTTGAATCTATGAGGCATAATGAGTCTTTTGAACAGTTATTTTTTTCCAGAAGTTTTTGGAAAAATGTGAAAAAAATGAAAACGCTTTTTTTTTTTTTTTTTTACCCAAAGTTGTCCATTAATAAGATATTTACAGCACAGCATGTACATAGCAAAAATGACACCCCAAAATACATTCTGCTACTCCTCCTGAGTATGGCGATACCACATGCGTGAGACTTTTACCACATGTGTGAGATGTGTGAGAAGATCGTCATGTGGTGGATGGGGGGGTTGACCAATACGAACGTAATTATTTTTTGGGGGGTGAGTCCCATACAGAATGTGAGGCTCAAAAAAATCTTAAACTCCTACACTGTTAAGTCTCTCCACTCATAGGGATAGGAATAATAGGACATTGGGTTACTCAAAATAAATTGTTGTGCATACAGGTTGCACTGGGCCACAATTAATGCTAGCATGTCCTCTGTAAAAATTACATTAAATAAATAGATTGGGGAAAAATTCCCTGGGTCCACCTGGACTCCTGCCTGGGCAGTTAAAGGGGAAATGTTAGCTTCTCCTGAGTTAGGATGAAGCCACAAGGGGTTCTGAAGGGCATAAGGAAGGCTGGCATGGGTCCTAACCCTTTTGGGCTGAGGAGACACCCCACTAGTACTTGGCCTTTCTTGCCAAGGTACTGCGGTGCTGGTCGATGGCACTGTAGTTTTGGTGGATGGCACTGCCACCTCACCAGAATGCCTTTGTTTGGCGAGCAGACTATCTTCCTCCTCTGAGTCTGTCAGTGTTCCCCTGTTTAGGATTGGCTCGTAATTTACATCAGAGTCAGAATCCAAATCTGAAAAGGAATCTGAAGTAGAGAGCTCCCCGTTGCTCTCGTTGGCCGCACTAGATATGTGGTATGCCTCCTCAGCTGAAAAGGATTTTTTAGACATTATTCTTGGTGGTAATGAGCCTGCACAGATGTGTGCTGATAAGCCTGCACTGATGAGCACTGATGAGACAGCACAGATGTGCACTGATAAGCAGCACTAATTAGCTACACTGATGGGCGCTGATGAGGTTCCACTGATGAGGCAGCACTTATATGCGGAACTGTGTGACACTGATGGCAATGTGACACATATTATGTGTATAATAAAATGTATATATATATATATATATATATATATATATATATATATATATATATATATATTTATGATTGGTGCCTATTAGGTCCATTTTTTCTGCCTTTTTCATTCAAATATACAGATGGCACTTATGGAACTGTGACACTGATGCCACTGGCAGCACTGATATGTGGCACTGTTTGGCACTGATAGATTTTGGCACTGTAACACTGATGGCACTGTAACACTGATGGCACTGGCAGCACTGATGGCACTGGCAGCACTGATATGCGGCACTGTGATACTGATGACACTATGGCACTTTGACACTGATGAAACTGTGGGCACGGTGACACTCTGACATGGATAGCACTGATGAAACTGCAGCACTGATGACACTGATAGCACTGATGACACGGTGACACTGATGACGCTTATGACACAGTGACGCTGATGACACTTATGACACTGATGACACTGTGAGCACAGTGACACGGTGACACTTATGACAGTGCAGCAATGATGACACTGATAGCACTGATAGCACTGATGAAACTGATAGCACTGATGACACAGTGACACTGATGGCACTGATGAGACTGTGGCACTGTAGCACTGTGGCACTGATGACACGGTGACAGTGATGGCACTTATGACACAGTGACACTGATGGTACTCATGACACGGTGACACTGGTGGCACTTATGACACTGAGGCACTGATGACACTGATGACTGATGGCACTGATGGCATTGTGGGCACTGATGACATGGTTACACTGATGAGACTGTACCACTGTAGGAACTGTAGCACTGATGACACAGTGACACTGATGGCACTTATGACACTGATGACTGGCATTGATGGCCCTGATGGACACTGTGACAATGACCCTGATGGGCACTGTGACACTGTGGGGCACTGTGACACTGACCCTGATGGGCACTGTGACACTGATTGTCAGTGTGCACTGATGGGCAGTGTGCACTGATGGGCACTGTGGCACTGTTTGGGCACTGTGGCACTGTAAAAGCTATAAGCTATAAAATAAATCACTCACGCTGCAGCACAGATCGCTCTCCCTCCTCACATGCCATCTCTGTGAGAGAAGGAAGAGCCATCAATGAGAGATAATCTCATATGTTTACATATTAAGATCATCTCTCATCGGACACGCCAATCACGTGGTAAAAGGACGCTGTGATTGGCCATTTACCACAATCTGTGATTGGCTGTGTCCAAGGGACATGGCCAGCACAAATTTTCCCCAATGGGGAGCATGCAAAGGGGAGGACTTCTTTTGATGCCCTCCCAGCAATTAAGGCTGTAGCCGTTTTTCGGCAATAGCGCAGGCACGAGGCCGTTAAAATACTAAAAACAACTTACAAAGCCATCCCCAAATTTGCCGCCAGCTACATCACTAACCTGTCTAAAAATAGAAACCAATTTGTTCTCTTCATTTCTCCCAAGACCTCCTGCTCTTTAGTTTCCTTGTCACCTTCTCCTATGCTCTCCTCCAGGACTGCTCCCGAGCCTCTCCCATCCTCTGGAATGCCCTACCCCAATCTCTTCAACTATATATACTACTCTATCCACCTTTAGGGAATCCCTGAAAATCCTTCTCTTTAGAGAAGCCTACTTTGCCTCCACCAACAACTGTACTTTTATTTTCCCCATCATCCCATCCCCCACATTTATTCCCTTTTGTATTACCGTACTTAACCTTCCCCCTTGACTGTAAGCTCTAATGAGCAGGGCCTTCCAGTTTCTCCGATAATGAATTGTATTGTAACTGTATTGTTTATCCTCATGTTGTAAAGCACTGCGCAAACTGTAGGCGCTATATAAATCCTGTATATTAATGATAATAATATTAGCCTTAAATATCAGAACACTATAAATATGATTATATATTTTTTTTACAGAAAATAATACAATTTTTAATAGGTTGTGTTACATTTAAGGGTCTTTGTTTAATTTTAAAATAAGAACTGGTAATTAAAATGTACACATTTACAATGTTTTTCAGATAGTATTGCCATTTTTATTTTATGAAGTAACTTTATAAAATATAAATAGTGACTTAAATTCTTCTACTATTTAGTCATACAATCTGTTTGGCAGATAGCAAGGTTGCTGATACTTTAGCATAGTACATAATCACTTGTAAATACAAAATAGTTCATATTAAAGCAATGGGGGGTGAAGGAGATAGAGAATATTAATAAGTGCTAATAAGTGCTGAGCGTGGTTTATGCTCTAACATAATAAAACTATAGTAAAATATTTGCATATATATATATATATATATATATATATATATATATGCACTTTACATGATGTATTGGGGTCAATATGTTCCAAGACAGCATAGGTTCACAACTGAATAGAAAAGATAATTACTCTACATAACTATGAATTGTTGCCATTTAAATTAAATGCATTTTCTTTCGCATTTAATGCTAATCAAGGGAAGTAATCCTAGAGTTTAGGTGTAACTATTCACCTGGGAACAAGAAAAATGTTAGGTCAGTCCTTAAAAGCATAAATTATCTGTATGCACAGTGGGAATTTGGAAATTAAACAAGTAACTAAGCAACTATGCTAGCCTATGCATGGTAAATTTACAATTTAATTGATAAATTGATGTATCCATGCTGTTTTTTTCAATCTTATCTGCTCCATTTATTAAATGGATATATCAATACCTGTGGAAGCAAAGCTATTCATGCTATTTCCTTTCTCAAAAGATAAAAAGTGCTAGAAAATCAGTAATTAACTTGCATAATAATAACGTACACAGTCATTTTTATCAGTAAAATTATTAGTACTTTTTCAGACTGGTAAAACTGTGTTCAGTTTAAACATACATTCAGGATAAAGGAAGATAAGGGCTTTACTTTATTTACACTGTAAATAATATTAATTTTACATTACATAGATTGAAGCTGGCGTAATAGAATAATAATAATAATAAGACTCAGCGATGGGGAAAGGGGCAGAGCCAACAATTCCATAAAAAAGGAAATTATTTTTTGTCAGTGAGGCCCAACCAAAGGTGTCACTTCATTTTTAGGAGGATTAATCTAATAAAAAAAAAAGTTGTGTTTAATAACGATACTAATACTTAGGTTAACTGACAAGGGTGGGAATAGCTGTAAATTAACAAATGTATGGGGTATATTTAAAAAAAAGATTTTATTTACAATATATTTAAGTTGAGATAGATGATTGTAGTTGTATTAGTGCACTTGCAAAAAAGTATCATCAAGAGTACTCAATATGTTTTGCAAAATACTTCCCCCTCTGTACTCTAAACCTTCCAGCTCTAGAATGACTGATTCTGAATAAGAATCAATTTAGAAAATTGACTGGTTGATTCAAAACTAAGCGAAAATAAAAGCATACAAGCATATCCCTGATCTCTAACCTAACTCCAACATTCAGAAATTGGTGCCCAACACACACTCCTGGGGCTGCATGTGGCCCACAGTGCTAAATGCATGTCTTAATCCAAACGGCTCTGTTCATTTTTTTACTTCTTGGGCGACCTTTGGGCTACACAGGCTGTGATATCATGTAAAGAATTAAGATGTGTGATAGTTTTCTATGTGAAAACCAAAGTAGGAAATGTTGGTTAGGCAGTCAGTCCCATTTTGCCCACAGAAAAGGTGTAATTGTAGTGAGAGCTGTGGAGAAGGTTTATTTGACAGCTTACTGAAAATATTACACGAAGTATAGTTTTATTATAAACCGAAACATCATACATTTTCATTTGTCAACTCTTGTTGAAATGTTCTTGAACGCATTGCACTTTAGATTAGTTGTGCTTTTACTCTGTTAAAAGTGAGACTGTACTGTGAAGCCTAGACCCTTATTGCAATCCAGTCATGTTAATCAACTGCTCCAAAACTGTATTGCCCTTTTCTGTATGTCCATATAAACTTTGGTGCATTATAAAAAATTTCCCATGCAAAAAAGGGTATTTATAATGTTTTTTTATATCTGTACAAAAGCATTTTGCATTTCATTTCTATTTTAAACTGAATGAGTTGTTTTATAAGGTGATCGTTTACAATCACTTTAATCACTGGTTATCACTGGTAATTTTACAGTTATTTTTACAGTAATTTTGTCATTTTTCTGATATGTACTGCAGGTATTTATCTTGTACATATGAATGCCCTTTTTTTTTTCTTTTTAATCTTTTCTGTGATTTTATCTATGAATGGTTCTTATAAAAATGTAAAACAATAATAACCATCTGATTTTTTACAATGAAGTTTCTTGCTGCATCTGGTGTGCCAACCTTGTGCTGATTTAGGCTTTTGCTTTGATACATTGCTTCAGGGCTTTTAGAAAGAGCTGATATAGAGAATGCCTCCAAGCAACATTCTAGAAAAAGGCCATCTTGGTTGCTGAAAAAAAGTAGAGTGCTTTCATTTTAATTCCAATGCAAAACCAGCCAAATAAATAATAGCAAATTTACGTAGAAGAAAAATCCTGCTCCATATGCTTCAGGTGCATATTTAGTACAAATCATACTGCTTCTGATTTTGTCAAGGTCAGGCTCAGAGACCCGTAGCTATAGCAGTAGAGAGGCTCCCACCAATCAGTAGGATACTAGTAGGTCACCATAGTGGATGACATGGGCTCACCCAAGCTGCGGGGTCTAAGCACTAAGTGGAGTTCTCCAGAGCTCCTGATGGTGGAGATGGGTTGCAAGTGAGTGCTAGTGAAGATACGGACAGCAGCAGGAGTGAAAAGGAGCAGGATATTAACTGGAAAAAAGAGCACAATAATCTGGAAAACAGGAAGTGCAGAGACATGGCTTAAATAAAGAAGTTCATGGGAGGATCAAAGAGTTCAAGATTCATCAGAAACAAGGTACATGGCAAGACTGTCCAAGGAATACAATCAGTTTGCATACCTGTTGGCATACCTATCCTTGGTCTGCTAACCTGCTTTCAGAATGATGTGGTGTTGGGGTGATTATACTCATGTGGTTGGTGCTTTTCCAATGAGTTGTGCCAGTCCAAACTGTATTTTATGGTGTAACAGCCCACTTTTATTAAACAGAACAGAAAGTTCACATAAACATCAGTTGCCCACCCAGGGGTTCTTCCACATCAACATGAAAAGTCAGTTGAAAATGGTGAGCTACCTGGCTCCCTTGTCAGCAGCACTGCTGATCTTCATACTAGTTCCTCTGAGCTCTTCTGGTTCACTTGGCTCACTTAGCCTTTAGTTGCAGCGCCCTGGCCCACTTCTGGCCTCTGGTAGGGGTTCTCCTGACACCCCAATGGGAGCTCACTCCTGGGATGAGACCTCCTGTCTCTTGGCTGCTGGTTCGGGCACTTCCAATCCATGAGTGAGACCTGTTGTCTCCAAACTGGGAGCTGTCTCAAAACTTAGAGCCCTGAGCTATCCTCGGGCTTGAGCATATAATGACCCTGCACACCTGTGTACTCACACAGGCTGCAGACACCTGGTAAATCCAGACATAAGATTGAAGGTTTCATCCCACCCAATACACTTTGGAACTTTCAAGCTCAGGCTCCAATGTTGGACTGCAGATTCAAGAGAAAACCAAAAACACAGCTTTCTTTGCTCAGAAATCAAAGTCTGGAACTTAGAATTAACCTTAATTAGAATTGCATGTCATCTTCTCCTACATTTTCACATTGGCAGGGCCTCGCACGGTCACAATGAATAAAAACAGACCACACACTGATGATATCATTGATGTTAAAATAGGCTTTAATCCAGCAAAAGGAAGGTTCACAGCATATGATGTTGCCTGTCCTCTTCCCGCTCCAACACATTTTACACAAAAAATGGCTGAATCAGTGGAGCTTTTTGTCATATAGCAAAGATATATTCGTGCAATTTTGGGTGTTGTCAACCAAATATTTGTATGTAGCATGCTCCAGTGTGTGCTAGAAGTTAGAGTAGGTAAATTGTAGTTTAGCTTAGGGCTAAGCCTGAGCTATTAAATCTTGGTCAGGGTTTACTAAAGTTCAAGGCTTGGTGACTCATTCTGGCAGTCCTTTGGTGCCTCACCCTGGTCTAGAAGGTTGGATAATCTTCTAGAATCAGTGGGTGGAGGTTAGGAGGAGCTGCCTTTAATATGGTAGGGTGGCAGGGGGCTGAGACCACTTCATTATTACACATAATCCATGCCAGTGGAAGATGGAGATACAGTGTTCTAGTCTGGGGGGTTTCCTTCTTTGGGTCGGGCCTCGGGTGCTGGAAAGATCCTGTTAAAACACACAGGAGAAGACTTTCCTGGAGGCACAGGAGTAAGAGAGAGGGCAGAATGAGTAGTTTACACGGTTGGGGACTAACAAGGAGGGAGACTGCCACATGTAGCCAGTCTCCCTCAAGACAGTGG